>OX402545.1:5000-1237812 GCA_948098915.1 Lampropteryx suffumata
CTAACCTAACCTAACCTAACCTAACCTAACCTAACCTAACCTAACCTAACCTAACCTAACCTAACCTAACCTAACCTAACCTAACCTAACCTAACCTAACCTAACCTAACCTAACCTAACCTAACCTAACCTAACCTAACCTAACCTAACCTAACCTAACCTAACCTAACCTAACCTAACCTAACCTAACCTAACCTAACCTAACCTAACCTAACCTAACCTAACCTAACCTAACCTAACCTAACCTAACCTAACCTAACCTAACCTAACCTAACCTAACCTAACCTAACCTAACCTAACCTAACCTAACCTAACCTAACCTAACCTAACCTAACCTAACCTAACCTAACCTAACCTAACCTAACCTAACCTAACCTAACCTAACCTAACCTAACCTAACCTAACCTAACCTAACCTAACCTAACCTAACCTAACCTAACCTAACCTAACCTAACCTAACCTAACCTAACCTAACCTAACCTAACCTAACCTAACCTAACCTAACCTAACCTAACCTAACCTAACCTAACCTAACCTAACCTAACCTAACCTAACCTAACCTAACCTAACCTAACCTAACCTAACCTAACCTAACCTAACCTAACCTAACCTAACCTAACCTAACCTAACCTAACCTAACCTAACCTAACCTAACCTAACCTAACCTAACCTAACCTAACCTAACCTAACCTAACCTAACCTAACCTAACCTAACCTAACCTAACCTAACCTAACCTAACCTAACCTAACCTAACCTAACCTAACCTAACCTAACCTAACCTAACCTAACCTAACCTAACCTAACCTAACCTAACCTAACCTAACCTAACCTAACCTAACCTAACCTAACCTAACCTAACCTAACCTAACCTAACCTAACCTAACCTAACCTAACCTAACCTAACCTAACCTAACCTAACCTAACCTAACCTAACCTAACCTAACCTAACCTAACCTAACCTAACCTAACCTAACCTAACCTAACCTAACCTAACCTAACCTAACCTAACCTAACCTAACCTAACCTAACCTAACCTAACCTAACCTAACCTAACCTAACCTAACCTAACCTAACCTAACCTAACCTAACCTAACCTAACCTAACCTAACCTAACCTAACCTAACCTAACCTAACCTAACCTAACCTAACCTAACCTAACCTAACCTAACCTAACCTAACCTAACCTAACCTAACCTAACCTAACCTAACCTAACCTAACCTAACCTAACCTAACCTAACCTAACCTAACCTAACCTAACCTAACCTAACCTAACCTAACCTAACCTAACCTAACCTAACCTAACCTAACCTAACCTAACCTAACCTAACCTAACCTAACCCACAGTCCGGCTCTTGGCGCCTCCAAAACCGGCGAGATTGGAAGCTTACTCGCGCTCGAAAATCAGTTTTATTGGTAAAAGTGTCGAAAGTGACCCGCGTGATACATCAAAATTTGCGGGGAGACGAGGCGCACACGTTAGTGAAAACCGCGCCCCTCCCAGTGAAATATCCGCGGAGTTATTAGTGAAAGTGTAAAGTTTCTGAAATTTTAAAATTTCAAAGCTGAATTGTGATAAATCTACAGTGGTGACCCAAGGATTTTATTACACGGCTAGAAGCGCCTGGCGAAGCCCATTCGTGCAACACCATCTCCGGAAATTTTCCGCGAAGCACGGCTGGGTTATCGCCAAAAAAACAACTTCCGCGTGGTCACGAGGTCACTGAACTAGTGACCTTTTGGTACATCTGACCACGCCACCCTGAAGAGGACATAGTGACGACCCAGGAGGCACCTTCAGAGGATTTTTAAGTTAAGTTTAGGCTAAGTTAGGCTAAGTTATTGATAGTTTCAGTTATTTGCGGTTTTAGGTTAGTTGGTACTTCATTTTAAATTAGTTCTTCAGCGACGACCTAGGTCGAATATTTGTAGGTAGACTAAGCGCACTTTGCTGCATAATATTATATAGTTTTTAGAATTTTATTGCTGGAACTCGCGAATATTTTTAGATTTTAGTGAATTTACCAACCGCAAATAACAAAAATTTCTTAAAATACGTGTAATTTAGAAACTGTTAAGCTTAGGCCTTTTTGGACCACAGCACTAGGTTCCAAATAACTTCTATTACCCAGTCAAATCAAAAAAATAATTAAAAGGACCAAAATCTATTTTTAGAAAATTCGTACCTACCGTTACCTACCTCTCTCCGCCTGTGTCTTCTTAACGGTAGGACCTAGGCCATTTTTGACTGCGGCCTAGTCTCTGTACAGGTTTCTACTACACGTAGAGCCAAGAAAAAATAAAAAAAGACACAAAAATCTATTTTTAGATTTTTGAAATTAAAAAAAACCAAAGACGTACAGACCTGTATCTTAGGAACGGGAAGAGCTAGAAACTTTTTGACTACGGTAGAACCCTTGACACACATCCTACTATCCTACCAACCCGGATAGAAAAAAAAAAAAAAAAAAAAAAAAAAAAAAAAAAAAAAAAAAAAAAAAAAAAAAAAAAAAAGTCTCACTTTATTGACGACGATAGGCTGTGTCCACTTTTACTGTTTTACCGTATGTACCTTGTTAGTATTTAATTATTTTTATTTTTTATTTTATATTTGACCTGTTTACTGTGATATTTACCGTTTTAATTTTGTGTTATAGATAATCTGTGATATTTTATATTTATTACAACTTGACCTAAATTTTACATAACTCGAGTTACAAGACATTTATACCCTTTTGGTATATTTTATTTTAAATTTTTATCTATATTTTAAGAACTTGACTAGGTCCTCCGACGTATTAAAATGGTAGCCGTCCGCACCCCACACGCACCAAAAAAGACCACCAAATCCCCCGTTCAAATGGAGAGGACCAATCCTTCAGGCCCCTCCACGACGTCAGGATCATCGAGCAGGATCTCGAACGTCAGACTCAGCATAGATAAACTGGAGGCAGCTGGAACACATGCGCCGCCACGGCTTTCTACCACGCCAAAGAGGCCTGTCGACGATTGGAGCAAAGGGAAGCTAAAGCTGGTGCTTCCGCAAACGTCCCGAGTAGAGCGGAGCCCACCCAAAGCACCTGTTAAGCCAAGAACCGTCGACAGGAAAGCTGAGGCGGAAGCATGTGTGAAGGAGATAGGAAAGCAGCTCGACAAGTCCAGAAACATGAACGGGGTGATAAAGAAGGAAATACAGACACAAGCTGACAGGCTCCTTCAACTGATCAAAGAATTTGATCTGGTCAAGAGATCAAGATCGTCACTACCACCTACACTAGAAGGCAATTCAACTGATATAGGGACGCAGACCGCCGACGAACCGACCACTCCAAACGAGAACCAAGCTCTGGGGAGGGCAGACATGGACTGCTTCTCCAAACGCCTATTTGAGCGTTTGGAGAAGCAAGCCCATCTCATAGCCGAGAACACCCAGAGAATGGAAAATCTCAAAGACACGATAGAGCGGCAAGACAGGGCAACATATGCCACTGTCGCGGGGCTCCCTAAAAAGCAGAAGATTGATCAAGCAGCGCTCCACTCTGTGGTGGTCTCAGCCAAGGATGAGACGGAGACCGGGGATGAGATCATCCAGAGGATTAGGGCCGCTGTAAACGCCAAGGAAGGGGAAGTGACAGTCGAGAAAATTCGTAAGGCCAAAGACAGAAAAGTTATTGTGGGGTGTCGAACGAAGGAAGAAAGAGACAAAGTAAAAGACAAATTAAAACAGACCGACGACTACTTAACGGTCGAAGATGTAAAAAATAAGGACCCTTTAATAGTCCTCAAATTTGTGTTTTCATATAATACAAATGAGGACGTCCTTAAAGCACTATGGGCCCAAAACAAGAAACTACTACAGGGCATAGATCAGAACCAAGCAAAAACAGAAGTGCTATTTACAAAGAAGACTAGGAACCCACAGACGGGCCATGTAGTCGTCAGGGTGTCCCCCAGCATATGGAAGCGCTTAACCGAGGCAGGATCTGTTATGATCGACCTGCAGCGGGTGACGGTTGCGGACCAGTCGCCACTAATCCAGTGTTCGATGTGCCTGGGTTATGGGCATGGGCGACGGTTCTGCAAGGATACCGTCGAAAGGTGCAGCCATTGCGGGGGGCCACACATGAAGGCTACATGCGAGATCTGGCAGTCCGGAGAAAAGCCAGAATGCACTAACTGTAAACACGCCAACCAGGCCAGAGCTGACCACAACGCATTCAGCGATGAATGCGTGGTCAGGAAGAAATGGGAAGCTCTGGCCCGATCCACGGTGGCGTATTGCTAAGGTGGTCCCGGGCACGGTAGAAAAGATTAGAATGGAAAACGCCAAGGGGACATACGTATACCGCACAGCACAAACCCACTACAGCAAAGACAACTTGGTTCATTTTCGTAAGAAAATGGCACAGTTGCGGCAAGACACAAACACGAACACAAGACAGACACACAACACAGACACACGAAATACATTAGGCTACATTCTAGAATCAAACACAAACACAAAAACACAGACGTGCGGTGTTAGTATCCCCGAAACGAAGGCACATTGCAGAATCAACGTACCGTGGACGCCCACAAAACTCGCAGCGCTCGTCCGAAGAGTTAAGGTAACAGAGTACCTCAGGAGCGGAAACACGCCACACATTTCGGCAAATTGCAAAGGCGAAACTACAGTCCCCAGATTCTGCAAACTAGCAAACAGACTAACAGTTAAAACAACTGGTATTTGTGTATGTTGGAACGCATTGTGATCAATACGATATTTAGCATAAAATAGAATTAGTTGTTGTAACATGTTAGAATAGTTTAGTATATAGTAAAGCTTTAACGTACTCTGTGATTTAGATATAATGTTAGATATTAAACATATGTGATATAGTATATAGTAAATAGCACCATTAACATATGTTATTAATGAATGTAGCATAGTGACAAACTAGCTCTTTCTCTGTAGAATTAAAATCCATTTTAGCCCAATATGCCTATTAAGGCCTCGATTCTGTAAAACTTAGTATGACAAAATTAGCATGACAAAGTCTCTGATTACGTCAGAGGTATTCACGCACAGGGGTTAGGGTTTTAGTCGGTAAGAGTCCGACATAACCCGCAAGGGTATCCATGAGGATTTCCCCCCCCTAAAGCAAAAAAAAAAAAAAAAAAAAAAAAAAAAAAAAAAAAAAAAAAAAAAAACCTAACCTAACCTAACCTAACCTAACCTAACCTAACCTAACCTAACCTAACCTAACCTAACCTAACCTAACCTAACCTAACCTAACCTAACCTAACCTAACCTAACCTAACCTAACCTAACCTAACCTAACCTAACCTAACCTAACCTAACCTAACCTAACCTAACCTAACCTAACCTAACCTAACCTAACCTAACCTAACCTAACCTAACCTAACCTAACCTAACCTAACCTAACCTAACCTAACCTAACCTAACCTAACCTAACCTAACCTAACCTAACCTAACCTAACCTAACCTAACCTAACCTAACCTAACCTAACCTAACCTAACCTAACCTAACCTAACCTAACCTAACCTAACCTAACCTAACCTAACCTAACCTAACCTAACCTAACCTAACCTAACCTAACCTAACCTAACCTAACCTAACCTAACCTAACCTAACCTAACCTAACCTAACCTAACCTAACCTAACCTAACCTAACCTAACCTAACCTAACCTAACCTAACCTAACCTAACCTAACCTAACCTAACCTAACCTAACCTAACCTAACCTAACCTAACCTAACCTAACCTAACCTAACCTAACCTAACCTAACCTAACCTAACCTAACCTAACCTAACCTAACCTAACCTAACCTAACCTAACCTAACCTAACCTAACCTAACCTAACCTAACCTAACCTAACCTAACCTAACCTAACCTAACCTAACCTAACCTAACCTAACCTAACCTAACCTAACCTAACCTAACCTAACCTAACCTAACCTAACCTAACCTAACCTAACCTAACCTAACCTAACCTAACCTAACCTAACCTAACCTAACCTAACCTAACCTAACCTAACCTAACCTAACCTAACCTAACCTAACCTAACCTAACCTAACCACAGTCCGGCTCTTGGCGCCTCCAAAACCGGCGAGATTGGAAGCTTACTCGCGCTCGAAAATCAGTTTTATTGGTAAAAGTGTCGAAAGTGACCCGCGTGATACATCAAAATTTGCGGGGAGACGAGGCGCACACGTTAGTGAAAACCGCGCCCCTCCCAGTGAAATATCCGCGGAGTTATTAGTGAAAGTGTAAAGTTTCTGAAATTTTAAAATTTCAAAGCTGAATTGTGATAAATCTACAGTGGTGACCCAAGGATTTTATTACACGGCTAGAAGCGCCTGGCGAAGCCCATTCGTGCAACACCATCTCCGGAAATTTTCCGCGAAGCACGGCTGGGTTATCGCCAAAAAAACAACTTCCGCGTGGTCACGAGGTCACTGAACTAGTGACCTTTTGGTACATCTGACCACGCCACCCTGAAGAGGACATAGTGACGACCCAGGAGGCACCTTCAGAGGATTTTTAAGTTAAGTTTAGGCTAAGTTAGGCTAAGTTATTGATAGTTTCAGTTATTTGCGGTTTTAGGTTAGTTGGTACTTCATTTTAAATTAGTTCTTCAGCGACGACCTAGGTCGAATATTTGTAGGTAGACTAAGCGCACTTTGCTGCATAATATTATATAGTTTTTAGAATTTTATTGCTGGAACTCGCGAATATTTTTAGATTTTAGTGAATTTACCAACCGCAAATAACAAAAATTTCTTAAAATACGTGTAATTTAGAAACTGTTAAGCTTAGGCCTTTTTGGACCACAGCACTAGGTTCCAAATAACTTCTATTACCCAGTCAAATCAAAAAAATAATTAAAAGGACCAAAATCTATTTTTAGAAAATTCGTACCTACCGTTACCTACCTCTCTCCGCCTGTGTCTTCTTAACGGTAGGACCTAGGCCATTTTTGACTGCGGCCTAGTCTCTGTACAGGTTTCTACTACACGTAGAGCCAAGAAAAAATAAAAAAAGACACAAAAATCTATTTTTAGATTTTTGAAATTAAAAAAAACCAAAGACGTACAGACCTGTATCTTAGGAACGGGAAGAGCTAGAAACTTTTTGACTACGGTAGAACCCTTGACACACATCCTACTATCCTACCAACCCGGATAGAAAAAAAAAAAAAAAAAAAAAAAAAAAAAAAAAAAAAAAAGTCTCACTTTATTGACGACGATAGGCTGTGTCCACTTTTACTGTTTTACCGTATGTACCTTGTTAGTATTTAATTATTTTTATTTTTTATTTTATATTTGACCTGTTTACTGTGATATTTACCGTTTTAATTTTGTGTTATAGATAATCTGTGATATTTTATATTTATTACAACTTGACCTAAATTTTACATAACTCGAGTTACAAGACATTTATACCCTTTTGGTATATTTTATTTTAAATTTTTATCTATATTTTAAGAACTTGACTAGGTCCTCCGACGTATTAAAATGGTAGCCGTCCGCACCCCACACGCACCAAAAAAGACCACCAAATCCCCCGTTCAAATGGAGAGGACCAATCCTTCAGGCCCCTCCACGACGTCAGGATCATCGAGCAGGATCTCGAACGTCAGACTCAGCATAGATAAACTGGAGGCAGCTGGAACACATGCGCCGCCACGGCTTTCTACCACGCCAAAGAGGCCTGTCGACGATTGGAGCAAAGGGAAGCTAAAGCTGGTGCTTCCGCAAACGTCCCGAGTAGAGCGGAGCCCACCCAAAGCACCTGTTAAGCCAAGAACCGTCGACAGGAAAGCTGAGGCGGAAGCATGTGTGAAGGAGATAGGAAAGCAGCTCGACAAGTCCAGAAACATGAACGGGGTGATAAAGAAGGAAATACAGACACAAGCTGACAGGCTCCTTCAACTGATCAAAGAATTTGATCTGGTCAAGAGATCAAGATCGTCACTACCACCTACACTAGAAGGCAATTCAACTGATATAGGGACGCAGACCGCCGACGAACCGACCACTCCAAACGAGAACCAAGCTCTGGGGAGGGCAGACATGGACTGCTTCTCCAAACGCCTATTTGAGCGTTTGGAGAAGCAAGCCCATCTCATAGCCGAGAACACCCAGAGAATGGAAAATCTCAAAGACACGATAGAGCGGCAAGACAGGGCAACATATGCCACTGTCGCGGGGCTCCCTAAAAAGCAGAAGATTGATCAAGCAGCGCTCCACTCTGTGGTGGTCTCAGCCAAGGATGAGACGGAGACCGGGGATGAGATCATCCAGAGGATTAGGGCCGCTGTAAACGCCAAGGAAGGGGAAGTGACGGTCGAGAAAATTCGTAAGGCCAAAGACAGAAAAGTTATTGTGGGGTGTCGAACGAAGGAAGAAAGAGACAAAGTAAAAGACAAATTAAAACAGACCGACGACTACTTAACGGTCGAAGATGTAAAAAATAAGGACCCTTTAATAGTCCTCAAATTTGTGTTTTCATATAATACAAATGAGGACGTCCTTAAAGCACTATGGGCCCAAAACAAGAAACTACTACAGGGCATAGATCAGAACCAAGCAAAAACAGAAGTGCTATTTACAAAGAAGACTAGGAACCCACAGACGGGCCATGTAGTCGTCAGGGTGTCCCCCAGCATATGGAAGCGCTTAACCGAGGCAGGATCTGTTATGATCGACCTGCAGCGGGTGACGGTTGCGGACCAGTCGCCACTAATCCAGTGTTCGATGTGCCTGGGTTATGGGCATGGGCGACGGTTCTGCAAGGATACCGTCGAAAGGTGCAGCCATTGCGGGGGGCCACACATGAAGGCTACATGCGAGATCTGGCAGTCCGGAGAAAAGCCAGAATGCACTAACTGTAAACACGCCAACCAGGCCAGAGCTGACCACAACGCATTCAGCGATGAATGCGTGGTCAGGAAGAAATGGGAAGCTCTGGCCCGATCCACGGTGGCGTATTGCTAAGGTGGTCCCGGGCACGGTAGAAAAGATTAGAATGGAAAACGCCAAGGGGACATACGTATACCGCACAGCACAAACCCACTACAGCAAAGACAACTTGGTTCATTTTCGTAAGAAAATGGCACAGTTGCGGCAAGACACAAACACGAACACAAGACAGACACACAACACAGACACACGAAATACATTAGGCTACATTCTAGAATCAAACACAAACACAAAAACACAGACGTGCGGTGTTAGTATCCCCGAAACGAAGGCACATTGCAGAATCAACGTACCGTGGACGCCCACAAAACTCGCAGCGCTCGTCCGAAGAGTTAAGGTAACAGAGTACCTCAGGAGCGGAAACACGCCACACATTTCGGCAAATTGCAAAGGCGAAACTACAGTCCCCAGATTCTGCAAACTAGCAAACAGACTAACAGTTAAAACAACTGGTATTTGTGTATGTTGGAACGCATTGTGATCAATACGATATTTAGCATAAAATAGAATTAGTTGTTGTAACATGTTAGAATAGTTTAGTATATAGTAAAGCTTTAACGTACTCTGTGATTTAGATATAATGTTAGATATTAAACATATGTGATATAGTATATAGTAAATAGCACCATTAACATATGTTATTAATGAATGTAGCATAGTGACAAACTAGCTCTTTCTCTGTAGAATTAAAATCCATTTTAGCCCAATATGCCTATTAAGGCCTCGATTCTGTAAAACTTAGTATGACAAAATTAGCATGACAAAGTCTCTGATTACGTCAGAGGTATTCACGCACAGGGGTTAGGGTTTTAGTCGGTAAGAGTCCGACATAACCCGCAAGGGTATCCATGAGGATTTCCCCCCCCTAAAGCAAAAAAAAAAAAAAAAAAAAAAAAAAAAACCTAACCTAACCTAACCTAACCTAACCTAACCTAACCTAACCTAACCTAACCTAACCTAACCTAACCTAACCTAACCTAACCTAACCTAACCTAACCTAACCTAACCTAACCTAACCTAACCTAACCTAACCTAACCTAACCTAACCTAACCTAACCTAACCTAACCTAACCTAACCTAACCTAACCTAACCTAACCTAACCTAACCTAACCTAACCTAACCTAACCTAACCTAACCTAACCTAACCTAACCTAACCTAACCTAACCTAACCTAACCTAACCTAACCTAACCTAACCTAACCTAACCTAACCTAACCTAACCTAACCTAACCTAACCTAACCTAACCTAACCTAACCTAACCTTTTTTTTTTTTTTTTTTTTTTTTGACCCGGGAAAATCCTTTATGGATACCACTCTCGCCCGGGGGGGCGAGAGGGTTATGTGGGAGTCTCCACCCGAAGGGTGGCATACCCACTAAAAACCCGGGATGAGTCCGTCCTCCACCTATGTGGGGCAAGATGGGGTCGCGCTAGCATTCACCATCTTGCCCCGGTGGGTGGCCCTTAGTAGGGCCACTGCGCCTATGGTGGGGTGACCTTGCTCATATCAGGTCACCCCACAGACAACGAGTGCGGTCGTGCAGACCGCTGGAGAGTCCCCCGACTCTCCAGCAGTAACCCCACTACGGAGGAGGGAGGAGGTGGGCGAAACGCCTCCTCCTACCTCCTGTACGTCTGCGCCGGAGCGGGTCAGCTCGGGCGTCGTTCTCTCTGACCCGCTCCGCGGTCTCCTTCTGCGATATGACTGCTTCGCAGAAAGAGACCACCGCCTGCCACGATCTTTCGCTGCCGAGCATGGCATTAACCACGCTCGGCAGAGAGAGATCGCGACCCACGAGTGCCGAAAGTGTGTGTCGCTGGGGTCCCCATGCGGCACACACCTCCAGCGTGTGGAGCGCCGTGTCTTCCGGCGCCCCACACTCTTGGCAGGCCGGGTCGGCCTCCCGTCTCGCGATCTGGTGCAAGTACTTTCCGAAACAACCGTGTCCGGAGAGCACCTGCACCAGTCGGAAGGTCAGCGACCCAAAACGCCGGCCCACCCACTTCTGGAGGACCGGGCGGATCGCCTCCACCGTCCACTGCCCAGGGACCGGTGGCGCTAGGTCCTCCGTCCACCGCCGCAACAGAGCGGCCCGCGCCTGCCGCCGCATGCTGGCGACTTCATCCCACGCTGGGGGGTCTCCACCGGATCTCCTCGCCGCCACGAAGTGGTAAACTTCGGCGAGGATCTCCGCTTGGAGCTCCCAGGGGGGATCTCCGGCCAGCACGCACGCCGCCGTCCAGGACACCGTCCGGTACGCGCGTATTGCCCTCGTCGCAATGACCCGCTGCGGACGTCGCAGCAGGGTCCTATTGCTGCGGACGAGGGCGTCCGCCCAGACCGGTGCCCCATATAAGGCCATACTCCGGATTACTCCGGAGTATAGTCGGCGGCATGTGGCGTTCGGGCCACCCACGTTGGGCAGCAGCCGCCCTAAGGCGGCCGCGGCTCCCACGACTTTTGGGGCCAACTGTGTAAAGTGGGCCCCAAAAGCCCACCTCCCATCCAGGATGAGACCCAGATACCTCATCTGGGTCCCAACCCGGACAGAGACCCCGTCCAGTAACACCCGCGTGCCTGGAGGGGGTCCCCCCCGAGGCCCATGGAACAATAGGGCCTCGGTCTTGGAGAGGGCTACCTCCAGCCCCAGGGAGCGTATGCGGTCGACCACGAGCGTTGTACCGACCGTGGCCAACCGCACCGCTTCCCTGAGGTCCCTCCCCTTAACTACGACTAGGGTGTCATCCGCGTAGCACGCAACTTGCATACTTGCAGGAAGCGTGCCGCGGAGCACCCAGTCGTAGCCAATGTTCCACAGAAGTGGTCCCAGGACCGACCCCTGTGGAACCCCGCAGGCGACGCGACGGCGCCTCAGACCGTCGCGTCCTTCCACCAGGACCTCGCGGTCCTGGAGGTAGTCAGCCAACAGCCTCCGCAGATACAGGGGCACTCCGTGATACCGGAGCGCCTCCTGTATTGTTCCGTGCGGAAGGCTGTTGAAGGCGTTGGCTATGTCAAGTGACACAGCCAACGCCTTGTTGCCCTCGCTGACCGCCTGCTGCGTCCACCCTTTGAGCCAGAGCAGGGCATCTATAGTAGACCGCCCCGCTCTGAACCCATACTGGGCCTCGGATAATCCTGGCCCAGTCCCCTCCAGGTGCCGGATGACACGGGCCGCTATCACTCTTTCGAGCAGCTTACCCGTATCATCCAACAACACAATTGGCCTGTATCCAGAAGGAGAGTCGGCGGGTCGACCCTCCTTCCTTAACAGGCACAATCGGCCATCCTTCCACGGCTTCGGGAACCGCCCCGACGCGAGGCACACGTCGAAGAGTTCCCGAAGCTGATCGCCCATCTCCCTTAGGGCGATCCCGAGGACTCGCCCCGGAATTCCGTCAGGACCCGGGGCAGTCCTCTTGCCCCGGAGGTGGCCAACCGCCACCGCCATCTCCACCTCGGACAATGTCGGGACGGAAGCCGGTTCAACCGGGTCCTCCGGGAAGGACGGCACCATCGTCGGAGGGTGGTGATTGGGGCTACTATTAGGGAATAGCCCCCCCAACACCCTGACCATCACCTCCGGGTCAAGGGACTCCGCTACCGGGGACGTCTGGCCCCGGAAATTCTTCCGGGCGGCCTTATATGGACGCCCCCAGGGGTCCCTGTCGAGGCCCTCCAGGACCTCACCCCAAGCCTGGGACTTGGCCCTGGAGATCGCCAGCTGCAGCTCCCGCTTCGCTTCGCGGTAAGCGCTGTACAGCTGGCGCTCAACCTCAAGCTCCTCTGCTGGCATCTGCTCATCAGTGCGACCGTTACGCCGCCCCCTACAGCGGGCGTAAGGCCGACGCACCTCTGAGCAGACAGCTCGGAGCTCCGCAATCTCCGAGCACCACCAGTAGACCTGGCGGCGGTCGGGACGGCCACGGGACCTCGGCATTGCAGCGTTACACACTGCCGTCAATGCCTCGCGGAAGTGGATCGCTGCAACGTCCACTTCCGGGTGCGTGGCCGTGGCAGACCACGACTGGACAATAGCCGCCTCTTTTGCCAGTTCGGCATCAAGGCGACTAATCGTCCAGCGCGGGAAATTTGCCCGCACCACGCGCTGCGATCCTCCTGGGTTGTCGGAGTGGAGAAGCTCGAACCTAATATACTTATGGTTCGAGAGATTCTCCACCTCCGACATTACCCTCCAGGACTGCACACGTGCTGCAGCAACCGGGGAGGCGAACGATAGGTCCACCACGGACCCCCCGTTATACTGCACGCACGTGTGGGCCGACCCTCTGTTCAGCAGGGTCAGTCCTGTGGCAACCGCCCACTCCCTGACAATCTCTCCACGAGAGTCAGTATGGCGGTTGCCCCAGTCCCGGGCCTTGGCGTTCAGGTCCCCCATTAGGAGGACCTGACGTGGCGCCTGTCTTTGAACCGCCGCGGCTAAGAGGTCCATAAAGACCTCCAGTGCTGCAGCGGTTTTGTTGGGGGAGAAGTATACGCCGACGATGGCGTACTCCCCCCACTTGGCCACCACGTACCCAGGGCCCCTCTCTTCTACTAAGAGAGGGAGGGCTGACCCCGACCGTCCAATAATGGCAACAGAGCCGTCTAGATCCCCTGCCCAACAGGAATGGGGGGGGATGTAGTACGGCTCCGCGGCAACCGCTAGGTCTATCTGCCACTGCGCTAGGGTCTGCATTAGCAGATCTTGGGCCCCAGCGCAGTGGTTTAGGTTCGTCTGGAGAAGGTTGTGATGTCGAACTTGATCCATTAATCCGACATCACAACCTCTTCGCTTGCCGCTTGGCGTCCGGCTTCAGGGGCAGGCGGAACTGTGGCCGCAGGGGTAGCCCGGGTCCTGTTGGCCGGCCCCTTTGTCTTTGGAGGGACACACTTGTGTCCCCCCATCACGTGCCCGGAAGGCATCTTCGACTCTGCGCAAATTGCGCAGCGAGGTTCGGCCTTCCCGCAGGCGGCCGCCTTATGACCTGTGTCTCCACACCGGAAACACAGGTCCCCTCTGTCGGCTGACGCGGTACACAGGGCACGTGTGTGCCCTAGTCCCATGCACTTATAGCAGCGCATGGGTCGCGCCCCTAACGCCACCACTCGCACTGAGCTCCATCCTATCAGTACTCTGCCCTTATCCGACAGCACTTTGGCTGCTGAAGCCGGGCAGGACACCAGAATGGAGCCAGTGCCGTAGGGACCGGGGTGGATCTCCCGGGCCACAACCAGCCGGACGTCACAGCTTCCGGCCTCTGCTACCGCCTTAGCCACTTTCTCTTTGGTGGCCGCATCGTCCAGGCCCGTGATCCTTATATCGGCGGTTTTTGTTGGCCTGCCGATGTTGGCCACCTCCCCAAGGACACTGCGGAGCTTCTCCGCGAGTCTGTCCGCCTTCTCGGAATTTTGGGGGCCAGGAACCTCCAGCATCCTCGCCCCCGTGGCCGTCTGGCGGAAACGGAGCTGGTCGATACCCAGCTCCTTGAGATCCACCTTATCCTGCGCCATTTGTAGGACGGCGCTGTACGTCACCCCTTTCTCCGCGGCTTCCGGCTGAAGAGCCAGCACGACTGCCGCGGACTTATGGGGTTTCAGGGCCGTCTTCTTGGCCTTGTCGGCCATGTTAGCCGCCTGCTTCTTAGCCTGGGCCGCGGGAGCCTGGGCCGCGGGGGCAGCAGGTGCAGAAGAGGGAAGGGAAGACTTTCCCTTTCCCTTTCCTTTTCCCCTTCCTACCACTTTGGCCCAGGTTTGCTCTTGAGGAGCAGCCTGCCTTGGGCCCTGGGTAGAGGGTCCCTCATTGCCAGCCGCCCCTTTAGGGGCGAGATCGGGAGCCGGCTTAGCTGCCGGCTTTGGTGATTTGGTGGCAGCCGCTGCCGCTGCCGCCGGTGCCGTTCTCTTGGCCCCTAAAGGAGGGCGGACCGGCGGTGCTGGCACCGACCGATCCTTGAGTCCCGATATCCGGGCGTCCAGCATGTTCCCTAACCTTATTGTTAGGGACCGCTCCAGCTTCTCGAAGAGATCGGCCGTCCCTAAAGGAGTTGCGGGGAGAGCCTCCGTCTCTGTAGCTGCCGTAGTGGCGGCGGCGGGTGCGGCCGTCCTGGCTTCAGTGAAGCTACGACGTAGAGCTTTCACCTCCAACTTCATCGCTTCTACTTCCAGCTTCAGGCGGCTATTTGTTGCCCTCAGCTGTCGCGTTTCCTCCGCTTCGCTCCTGCACGCCAGGGCATCCACGACCTCCCTCAGGGTTGACGCGGAACTTTTGAGGCGGCCAACAAACTCGCCTTTGAGGTTCCCAGACTTTCTGGCAACCTCCAAAATGCAGGCGAGCTTCTCACCTGCCTGGGCCCTCAACTCTTGCGCGTTCAACTGCGAGAGGTCGCCTACCATCGGCACGGCATCTGACTCAGCGCCGGTGTCGGTTGCTGAGCAAGAAGCCTCCGCCGCTGTACCCTTATACTGCCTGCGTCGAAGGATTTCGTCCAGGTCTCCATCCGACGACACAGGCTTTACAAAGTCTTTACGGGTCGAAGGACCCGCCACCGTGGTTTTCCCTCTCCCTCTCCGGGCAGTACTGACCTTAGCGGTCGCCGTTCCCTCGGTCTCCGTGTCCGAGTCAAAACACCCGGGCGCAAAGAACAAGGACGACGGCCGCTTCCGTCGAATCGAAGCCTCTGCTTCCGAAACCTCCACTTCTTCATATTGGACCTCGTCCACATGCGATACGTCGCCTCCAGTTGGTTGGCCCTGAGAAGGGCCTTTTGGTTGGCCCTGAGAAGGGCCTTTGGGTTGGCCCTGAGAAGGGCCTTTTGGTTGGCCCTGAGAAGGGCCTGTTGGTTGGCCCTGAGAAGGGCCTTTTTGGAAACGCCCGAGGGCGTCCCGCGCAGGTTTAGTAGGCATAGCCTCAGACATTGTTATAGTTAACCGCAAGATAATCTATAACACACAGTGCACTTTAGCCAAGCCCGGTCTGCCACTCCGTTACGGTGACAGATCCGGGTTGTTTCCAGGGGACGCGACGTGGACGCAAGCACTGTGGGGGGTCCCCCAACCTAACCTAACCTAACCTAACCTAACCTAACCTAACCTAACCTAACCTAACCTAACCTAACCTAACCTAACCTAACCTAACCTAACCTAACCTAACCTAACCTAACCTAACCTAACCTAACCTAACCTAACCTAACCTAACCTAACCTAACCTTTTTTTTTTTTTTTTTTTTTTTTTTTTTTAACATGAGGAAAATGCAATTTACGCATACCCACCCGCGGGGGGAGCAGGCGGGTTATGTCGGGCTCGGCCCAGTGGTGCCCATACCGACTAAAAAAAAAAAAAAAAAAAAAAAAAAAAAAAAAAAACCTCATGATGTTCCACCGTCATCGACTAGTGACGGGGGGGCACGGGACCGCTCGCGCATTCTCCGCAGCCCCCGTCGACGCCGCTGTCCGCCTATAAAGCGGACCCACCTCGGTGTGAAGCTAAAAAGCTTCAACTCCTCGTGTGATGCCCCGGAACATATGGGAGCATCTACACCTCCTGGTGACCTTTTCCTAGTGAGGAGAGCCGGATGCCCCCGCATCCGACGCCCCAGGTCCTCCAAGCGGAGACGGAGTGCGGGCTCGATTAGCCCGCCTGCGTGTCCGTGCTCTCCGGAGCGGGTGAGAGAGAGGGTTTCTCTCCCTTTCTCGCTCGTCTTCCTCCCTTTGCGAGACAATAGTCTCACAGAATGAGGCTACCGCCTCCCATGACGTCTCGTCATCGACCATCTTAGGAATGATGGTCAGCAAGGAAAGGTCTGATCCAACAGCTGCGATCAGGGATTGACGCGGCTCGGCTCCTCCTGGGCATGCCTCCAGCGCGTGCTGGGCAGTATCCTCTACATAGCCGCACTGGTGGCAGGCCGGGGAGGCTTCCCTTTGTGCAAGGCGACACAAGTATCTCCCGAAACATCCGTGTCCCGTGAGAACCTGCGTCAGCCGAAAGGAAAGTCTCCCGTGTCTCCTCTGTACCCATTCCACAAGAACGGGCTGGATCGCTTGGAGGAATTTTTGGGCGCTAGTCCCTCTCTGTTCGACTCTTGTGAGGAGCCGTCCCTTCCACTTAGCAAGAGCTGATGCCTTGGCATTGATACGCCATTGCACCACCTCCTGCGGCGCCATTTGCTCGTTTCGCCAGTAGACTGAGGCCAAGACTTCGGCCTCAAGGTCCCATGGGAGCAATCCAGCAAGGGCACATGCCACTTCATGGGAGATTGTACGGTAACCTCGGCACACTCTAACCGCCATCACCCTTTGGGCTGCGATCAACAGGGCAGTGGTCTGCCGGTCAAGCCTACCAGCCCATATGGGAGCTCCATATAGAGCCATAGAGCTGATCACCGCTGTATAGAGGCGGCGGCAGCTCCCTCCTCCTCCTCCGATGTTCGGAAGGAGACGACTCAGTGAGCCAGCTGTTCCCAGGACTCTTGGGGACATCTGTCGCATATGCGCCTTAAACTGCCATCTACTGTCCAGGACGACGCCGAGGTACTTTAGCGTCGACCGGACAGGGATGGAGTGTCCACCTACTACTATGATGGAGTCTGCAGGTGGCGCTCGTCTCGGGCCATGAAAGCATATAGCCTCGGACTTGTGAAGCGCCACCTCCAGACCCAGCATTCGGATCCTGGATACGGTCGTGGCAACTGCGGCCGTCGCCAGGATCTTCGCCTCCTTATATGTGTCCCCCCGCGCGGTAACCAGCGTATCGTCAGCGTAGCAAATGACGCTGACGTTTTGGAGGTTGACACACCGGAGGACCCAATCATACCCGACGTTCCACAGGAGTGGTCCAAGGACAGACCCCTGCGGAACACCACGCGTCATAGGGCTTCGCCCCTCACCATGAATCGTCGGGAAGACTACCTCTCTGTCGGAGAGATAGTCCCCAACAAGTCTTCGGAGGTATTGGGGTACCTTGTGGTACTCCAATCCTCCGAGGATCGTGCTCCAAGGCAACGTGTTAAAGGCGTTGGCGATGTCTAGCGAGACAGCCATCAACACACCACCATTGGAACACGCCTCCTCTGAGAGGTCACGGACGTAGGCTATTGCACCTATCGTGGAGCGACCCCTCCGGAACCCGAATTGGATAGGTGCTAGGTCGGGTCCCACCGTCTCAAGGTGCTTGACGAGGCGGGCAGCGACCACACGCTCCAGTAACTTGCCAGCCTCGTCAAGCAGCACGATCGGGCGATAGCCAGATGGCTCATCTGCAGGACGACCCTCCTTTCTGAGCAGGACGAGTTTGCCGCTTCTCCACCGTTTTGGAAACCTTCCCTCTCTGAGGCACCTGTCAATCAGGGCCATTAGGGCGGGTCCAAGGTGCTCCAAGGAAAGGGCCCACGCGCGGCCCGGTATGCCATCAGGCCCGGGCGCTGTGTTTTTGGCCTTCATCCTGAGCACTGCCATACCCAGCTCACCCTCGGAGACAGAGACAGGTTCGTCCTGTTCCTCCTCATCATCGACAGCGGTGGATGACGGGCCTTCAACAGTGGGAGGCGAGAAATCGTTCCCCGGGGCTCCGGGGAACAAGCCATTAACCACCCTTTGCAACACTGCCGGCGAGAGCAATGCAGTAGTGGGGGGCGCCCAGGGGCGGAGTTTCTGTCTCGCCCATTTGTACGGGCGGCCCCATGGGTCACGCTCCAGCCCCGCAAGCAATTCCTCCCAAGCATGACTCTTGGCCTCATCTATCGCAACTCGAAGGGCCCTGGAAGCCTCCCTGTAGGCGGCATAATACGACTCGGCTGTTTCTGTCTCTTGCCGCCTTCGCCTTCGATAGCGCTGGTGTCGGCGGCGTTCCATGACACATTGCCGGCGGAGTTCGGCAATCTCCTCCGACCACCAGTAGACTTGGCGTCTGGGCTGTGAGGCTCGCGCACGTGGCATCGCCGCATCACACACGCGCGTTAGCGCCTCACACAGTCTATCCGCCATCTCATCCACATCTACCGGTTCTGGTTCCAGAGCAGTGCCACTCCACGTTTCGACAATGGCCGCCTCCTTCAGCACTTCGACATTGAGGCGCTTCAGGGCCCATCGTGGCCCAATCTCTATCGGCTCCTCCCTCACCGCGTCCGACAGAGACGAGGATACACTGAACCGGATGTACCGGTGATCAGAGAGAGTCTCCTCGTCGACCAGCACCTGCCAGTCGTGTATGCGACAGGCAAGGTCTGGGGTGGCAAATGTCAAATCGACGATCGAGCCACCCCACTGACGGACGCAGGTGTTTTCGGACCCACGATTTAAAAGGCAGAGACCTACCTCAGCCATCCATTCCATCACGGTCTCACCCCGCGGATCCGTCGTCGGGGAACCCCAAACCACTGATTTGGCGTTGAAGTCCCCAAGAACGAGCACCGAGAGCGGGCGGCTCTGACCAATAAAGACACCCACCTCGCCGAGGAGAGTCTCAAGCTCGTGGCGGGGTCTATTACCGGAGTGATAGATCCCTACAATTATCACTCTGCCCACCCTGGCAGCAACGAAACCCTTTCCCCTCAATCTGCATTCAAGGGGAGGAGATCGCACCGGCGATTGGGTACTGATTGCTACCAAGCCGTCCAGATCTCCCACCCAGTCAGGTCTAGGTGGGATCACGTACGGCTCGGCAATCACCCCCACGTTGATCGACCTCTCCGCAAGGCACTGCAGGAGAAGATCCTGAGCGCGAGCGGAGTGGTTGATGTTTGCCTGGAGTAGAGCTAGGGCCATCACTAACTTTCGTCCATGCAATTCGCCTGCCCTGTATCAGGGGGAGGCGGCTGCGACTGGGCCTTAGCTCCCGCCGCAGTGGCCTTCCGTCTGGCCTCTGACTTTGACGGGGGCTTGGCGCATGCCTTGCCCCCGGAGAGGTGATCTGCAACTTTTCCCGCTGCTGCACAAAGGGAGCAGTGAGGAGAGGCTGAGCATTCTCGGACCTTGTGGCCCTTTTGACCGCAGCGATAACACTCTTCGCTACGGTCGACTTCAGACTTGCATTGGGCCCCTACATGGCCCTGCATCAGGCATCTATAGCATCGCCGAGGTCTGGCGTCCAGAATCCGGACCTGCGCTGCCACCCATCCAACTAGGACGCGTCCACCCTTGCCGACAATCCTTTTAGCAATTGCTACGGGGCAGCGTACAAACGAGGTGCCCATCCCTGATGGGCCTCTGCGAATGGTGCCGATCGTCACTGCCGACGCATCGCACTCACCCACCTTTGCTAGGGCTTCCGCCAACTCCTCCGGCACGACTGAGTCGTCAAGACCGCTGATTCTAAGCTCGGCGGTGACAGTCGGCCTAGCGATGCGCACCTCCTCTTCCTCAAAGATTTCCTTAAGCTTACCGGCAAGGACATCTGCTTTAGCTGCATTGTCCAAACCGGGAACCACAAGGATTCTCGCTCCGGTTGCCGCTGTTCTAATCTTGAGGGGTGGCACCCCCAACTCGTCCAACTTGATGCGGCCCTTGGCCACCTCCAGCACCTTGGCGTATGTAATGCCTTTCTCCGCTGCCCCCGACTGCAGTGTTATGGTTACTGCTGCTGTGCGCGGGGGGTGAAGTTTGGCCGTCCTCGCTTTAGGCTTAGGCGGCAACTTTGGCGCTCCTTGCGGCCTGTGAGGACCCCGGCTTGGGGATGCGGGCCTCGGCCTTGCCTTTGCCGGTGCTGCATTCTCCCTTCTGCGTGTCTTGCCACGTCTCGTCACTTGGGTCCACTCTTCTGAGGAGGGAGCTGCATCCGAAGCCGGTGTTTGGCCTGGGGGCGCTGCCTCAGTCTCAAGGGCACCTCTCCCTTTCTTTGGTAAAGTCCGCTTGTCGCCTGTTTGGGCCTTCACCGGAGCGTTTGTTGGCGCAACACCTCTGCTGACGCTCTCCGCAGGACGGACCTGAGCCTCCTTTCGACGATCTGCGGCCAGAGGAGGTCTGTGGGTCTTCGCAGGCAGCAGCCTCTCCTCCAGGCCCTCGAAGCGGGCGCTGATCATAGTGCCGACTTGCACCATGATCTGCCGCACCACGACCTCCGTGGAAGGGGCTTCAGCCGAGGTCTGGGCCGGCAACGGATTCAGTGTCGGTCGGACTGCGGACGCCCTCATCTGCGCTAACTCGCGTCGGAGTTCGTTTACATCTGACGCGAGTTGTTTATTGGCCCTTACAAGCAGGGCCATTTCCTCTGTCATAGTACGGGCACGTGTCTCCTCAAAGGAGGCCTTTATCGTGACCGCAGCTTCCTTCAGGGATCTGATGGAGGTGCCCTTCAGGTTCTTGGACTTGGTGGCCACTGATATTATTGTGTCCACCGAGTCGAGGAGCATTGTCTCTAGCTGGGCGGCATCGCAATCGCTCAGCCTAGGCGGGGCAGCCGCGGCCGCAGGTACCTTCCTATATAAGGCGGCTTTCGGTGTCGCCTTATTTTTCTGCTGGTCCTCCGCCAGCGTTTCTTCCTGGGCTCGAATAAAATCGGACCTAGCTCTTGCTAAGCCGACATTTGCCTTAAGAGAGCACTTTCTCCCACGCCGCGAGGGGGTGTGCTCTTGAGTGGGCTCCTCTTCCTCGCTTTTACGGCGCTTTCTCCTCTGAACACTAGTTCCGCGGGACGAAACAGTGTCCCAAGTCATCGCGTCTGAGTCCGATTCCGATAAATCCATTACCGGATTAAAGCTCTCTGTGGCCTGTGGGGTCCCTTCCTCATCCACAATGGGTGCTGAGGAGACGCCAAAGGCCTCTCTTTTCTCCTCGTTATGTTTTGCCGGTTTGGCGCAATCAGTGCGTTCCAGCACAACACGGGCCTCCCGTAAGAGATAGGGGGCCACTTTTTCTTCCCTCTCGTCGTCGCTTGCCGATTCCGGCACACCAGGTTTTCGAAAAACCCCGTTATCCTCCCTTGTTTTTATTAAAACATGTTCTAAGCGATTAGTGCCCCCCCCAGAGTACGAGGGGCAGAGTGCCGGAGCACTGCGGGATTCCCCGACCTCTAAGAGGCCGGGACCCGCCTGGGGTCGTTTTTCCTTAATAGCTTTTTCCATATTTGTTTTTCCTTTTTTACCGAGGTGAGGTCCTCTTTGTGGCGCCCTAGCGGCCGGGTTCCCCCCGACCATACCGGTATGTGAATCCAGACCTGTACCAAAAAAGCACAGTTCTCGATTCACACATCAGTACTCCCCTCGGCGAGCGCCAGACCTTGAGATTTGGACTCCTACTAGCTAGCCCTTCTGCTAGCCCACTCGCGGCAGAGTTGGGACTCCTTTCCTCTACCAGCTCCATCCTCAACGCCATTTGCTAAAGCAGACGGACGCAAGGAGAAACTTTCACCTTCGCGCCCGTAAACGGGCCCTTCCTCCCCCTAATGCCCCCGAATCCGCCAGAAAAGTGCCGCCCCACCCGAGATCCCGCGAGGAAACTGACCCATACAGCCGACCCGCGAGATATCGAGCAGAACGACGCAAAACCAACAGATCCAGGAGCACATTTTTGTGTTTGGTCCGCGCCGGTATACCGGTAGCTCCCATATCTGGGAGCCGATCCCCTATCCGCCACCTGGGGACGCGCCACGTCGGGGTACACCTCCCCGCCCACTAGGACAGAACCTAGCAGGTCCGTGGAACCTAACCTAACCTAACCTAACCTAACCTAACCTAACCTAACCTAACCTAACCTAACCTAACCTAACCTAACCTAACCTAACCTAACCTAACCTAACCTAACCTAACCTAACCTAACCTAACCTAACCTAACCTAACCTAACCTAACCTAACCTAACCTAACCTAACCTAACCTAACCTAACCTAACCTAACCTAACCTAACCTAACCTAACCTAACCTAACCTAACCTAACCTTTGTGGTGCACTTGCGAATTTCCTCACCTGCGTAGCGAACGGTCACCTCTCTATTTGACATGTAGTCATCCAGCACTCTTCGTAGGTTTAGCGGACACCCTTCTTCTTTAAGTCTAACCTTTATTGCCGGCCACCAGGCACTGTCAAACGCACCTTCAATATCAAGTGAGACTAGTGTGATTATCTTCCTGTCTTTGAGCTGCGATCGGATGTTATTTACCAGCGTGTGTAAGGAGTCTTCAGTACTTCTCTGCGGCATAAAGCCGTACTGGTGTACGCTCATGTTCGGCAACAAATGGAATTTCATCCGTCCCACTAACATTTTCTCATAAATTTTTCCTAGTACCGGAAGCAAACCAATGGGGCGGTAGGACTTTGCCGCTGTGTAGTCGTCTTTACCGGGCTTCTTTAGGATAACTACTGTGGCCCGCTTCCAGTCACTAGGGAAAGAGCCGCTTTGTAAACATTTATTAACAATGCACAGAAACAATTCGGGGTCACTGTTAATAGCCATGCGGCAAATGTCAGATGTCAGTCCGTCTCCACCTGGAGCCTTTTTGGGATTGAAAGCATTGACAGCCATACGTAGTTCAGTGCTAGTGAAAGGGGGGTCCGATACATCAGTATCTGATTCCCCATTTGCAATTTTCGCTTGATTGCGTACGTGCGTGTGGATGTCGTTATCGGTGCTCTCAAGGTCCTCCGGGAAGAAGGTCTCCGCGAGATGTTTTGCGGACATCGCTGCGTCTAGCTGTGTTCCTCTGTGCTTCAACAACTGGTCTTCCTCTCTGGCGGTGGTGCGCTTGAGAACCCTATAAATACTGTCCCAGACCGTTTCACGGTCTTGCTGTGTGCAGAAATTTTTCCACGATTTCGTTTGCGCATCCGAAACAGCGGCTTCATACTCCCTTTTGTGTTTCAGATAGTCTTCAACAACAACAGCTCTGCGACGAGGCGCCGCCCATCGGACTCTGCGTTTCATCGTGGCAACGTTCTTCTTCATTTTCGCGAGGTCTTCAGACCACCATGGTAATGAAAGTATGTCTTTTTTCTTTTTAGTGGGTATGGATAACTTAGATGCTTCTACTATGATATTATTAAATTTACATGCTAATTGATCAATTTCTATTTTACTATTTGCTAATTTTATTGTTTCTGTATCTATATGATTTTCTGTGTTTAGTCTAATTAAATTTTCCCTAAATTTCTGCCAATCTGCCTTTTTGGTGTTAAATAGCCTGGTGGTGCGTTCTACTTTCATACCCTTGGATCTTTTTAAGGATATGAGGAAGGTCATAGCATTGTGATCCGAACTAGTCAATCCTTCCTCTACTCGCCACCTTTCCACGAAGTCCAGCAAGTCCTCTGAGCATGCTGTTATGTCGACGTAGCTGGAGTACCGCTTATTCCCTCTGATAGTGTCAAAGGTTGGTATGTTGCCGCTGTTCAAAATGTGCAGGTTACTCTCATGCAACAATCCCGCCATCTCCTCTCCCCGGTTGTCTATCTGGGTGCTCCCCCACCACGTACTCTTGGCGTTGGCATCGCCTCCTATGATCATCTTCTTACCAAAAGATGTGCCTTCTATTTTCTTTAGGTGTTCTAAGTAAGGCTCTATGGGTTGATCGGGCTCAAAGTAAAACGAAACAAGGGTTATGTGCCAAGCACTAGTCTTAACCTCTACCACCACGATGTTGTTGGTAGTGAGTTCCGGGTGTTGGGTTACGTCTAGGCTCGAGTCGAAGATGGCAATGACTGCCTTGACGTTTTCTGGACCAGCACTTTGGTATAAGCGGACTCCTCCTTGCGTCTTCATCTGATGCCCGGCGCCCACGTACGGTTCTTGTAAGAGGGCAATGGCTGTGTGTCGTTTGCTAGCCTCGAGTAGTACTTCCTCTGTTGCGAGCCTTTTTCTTTGGAGATTCGCCTGGATTACGTGGTAGGGAGAGTTGCTATAGTTTTTGCTTGGGGCGCCCTTAACAATACTGAACTGCTGACCGCGCCATCCGGTCCCATTTCCTACGGATAGGGCAGTCCATGCTAAAGGCGTTGTGTTCCTTTTGCGTTAGCTGGGCCCGGCAGCAGTTCCTGCAGGAAGGAGGGGCTCCCGCGTCAGTCCATGTAGGGCAGTCCGTTAAAATATGGCCTGCATTTCCGCAATGGCTGCACCAGACCTCCTTCTCCCCGCAGAAACCCCTGCTATGACCATAGCCTAGGCATTGGGAGCACTGTACCAGCGGTGACTGATCCTCCACCTGAATCCTCTGCAGGTCGATGTGCATAAAGCCCATGTTGGTCAGTCTGCCCCAGATCTTGGGGGACACCTGTAATACGATGTGGTGCGTGTGGGGGTTGCGGGTCTTCTTTTTATATTTAATTGCGACGCAATTGTCTTCATCACTCAGGTCTTGGAATACTGCCTTATTTTGCTTGCGCATCGCCTCGAGTACCTCGGCGTCAGAGCGTGCTCTGAGGACACTCTTGGCGACGATAAGGGGGTCTTTATTCTTTGCAATCTCTGCTACCAAGTCTTTGCTAGCGTTGTCCAGCCTCTTCTTCACTTTTTCCCTTTCTTCCTTAGTGTCGCATGACATTATTACCTTCCCTCCCTTGGCCTTCCGTATCCTCGATACGGTCACCCATCCTTCCTTCGCGTCTACTGCTTCCCTTATCCTCTCCAGTACGGTATCTCCTGTATCTGCCTCGTTCTTGGAGGTTACGATTACGGAATGCAGTGTAGGGCGTGCATCGATGGCCTTCCGCGGGGTTGCTGCTTGCATTGTGTTCTGGTGCTGTTCCTTCAACGAGCGGATCTCGTCAAGTATGGAGTCTAGTTTGGCGTTTACATTCGAATCCTCTTTCGCACTTCCCTCAGCTAGTTCAAAAGACTCTGTTTTGTCTGCTACAGTTTTGCCGCTCTTATTCATGTCCTCCAAGGTCAACCGAAGATGTTTAAAGGTCTCAGTCAGGTCTCGTTTGATTTCTCCCTTCATGTTTCTTGTGTCTCCCAGTCTGTTGCTGGCGAATGATATCAGCTCGAGCAGCCCGACTAACAACGGCTTACTACGGTTACTCGCGATGACATCACTCGCCGTCAACTCTGGGGTGTTGGTTGGCGGTTTTGGTTTTACCTTGGACACGGCCCCGGTCGAGGTCTTTGTGACGTTTGAGATCTGATGCACCATGACAGTCCCGGTGGTGGCTTTAGCTGTCTGCGATGGTGGTTTCGCCACGGTCTTCCTCTCGTAATTTCCGCTCAACCTGCGTACTGCCGATGTCGCAGGGTTCAAGTCAAAGGTGGTGTTTAGAGGGGGTGCAATGGCCTTCCTCGGACTCGGTTTGGTTACCGGCACGCATGTGCTGAGAGGGGACGTTGTCATTTGTGGCGAGCTGGTATTGGTGACGCCTTTGGTGATAGACCTACGACCGGTCGAGTTCGCGTTTGGTGTCCGTAACATTTTCGTCCGGGGATGCGTCAACAAGTGATGTAAACTATTTAATTAATCTAGATTAAACCTAATAATGATATTGCGCACGAAAAAATATAAAGTTTTAAGATTAAAAATAAATTTTTAATATCCTCATACAGAATATTGGGCCAAAATCCACTTAAGTGAGCCAAGATGGGAGGGTGGGCGGGCGCGTTTTTTATTTTTCCTATTTATATTTATTTTATATTTTATTTTTCCTAACCTAACCTAACCTAACCTAACCTATTCTTTCCTGACATCACCGCCGCTTACAAAATCACGCGCAAAATCACATCCACACAATACACTACACAGGTGCTCACGGGTCACGGCGGGTTCTCAGCGTACTTGAATCGCTTCAAGTGCAAGGACAGCCCGTCGTGCGCCTGCGACCCAGACACTGACGAAACTCTGGTACACATCCTCTCTGAGTGCCCTATACACACTTTGGAGAGGTACAACATTGAGGCATACCTGGGCACCCAAGTAGTTCCCAAGAATTACGCAGAGATAGTGGCTAGTGACGACAGGGACAAGTTCCTGACGTATTGCATCAAAGTGACAGAAGTAGTAAGAAAGAGAAATAAAACATAGCTGTGTATAGATATATGATGATGATGATATGCTCTGATGTGCAGGTAGTTTAGATGTAGATATAACATGGAAAAAAAAAAAAAAAAAAAAAAAAAAAAAAAAAAAAAAAAAAAAAAATATGGGGAATGTAGAAAGCTAGGATCTTAAGATTCTATGTCAGAGTACACATTCCACCGTCAAAAAAAAAAAAAAAAAAAAAAAAAAAAAAAAAAAAAAAAAAAAAAAATGATTACCTTTAACTAATTAATGTGTATCATAATGATAAAGTTTATTTATATAAAGTGTATAGTATGATAAATGTAAGATATATAATGTTGCAGTAAAATTTGTAAATTAGTTATAAGTATTTTAGTTAAGCCATATAGCCCCACGAGGGCATAGCAAATGTAAATAAAGTAGCAGTTAAAATATTCAAGCTCAGTAAATACAGTCTCTGATCATGTCAGAGGGAAACACGCCTTTTTTTTTTAACTTAACTTAACCTTTTTTTTTTTTTTTTTTTTTTTGACGAGGAGAAATCTGCAAACAGATTTCCAATGCACTGAGGGGTGCAAATGGAATATGTGAGGTTGGCTGTCTAAAAAAAACGACAGACGACTCACTAAAACTCCCCGGTGACCAGCCTCATTGCATGTCAAGGGGCTCCGGGATCTCCATAGGAACGCACCGGTGCCCCTCTCGCAAAGTGCTGCAGCCGCAGCCCATCCCAGGAGTGGCAAGCCACCCCCGCGCACCCTCCCGGTGCTTACGGCAGAACACGTCACACATGTTAACTGCCGC
The DNA here is from genome assembly GCA_948098915.1 of Lampropteryx suffumata. Lineage (NCBI taxonomy): Eukaryota > Metazoa > Arthropoda > Insecta > Lepidoptera > Geometridae > Lampropteryx > Lampropteryx suffumata. Next base: position 32,700 of record OX402545.1, read on the forward strand.
CTACCCCGAGCCCGCGAACGGATAGCCGGGAGCCCTCACTCCGACTACCCACAGACCCAGTGCGCCGCTCAGTCCCACAAGAATCTAAAAGAAACTGCGAATACCTCGCGGCGAGACGTCGGCAAAGGAGATCCCATCTCGTAAGCCTGCTGGGTGTATAGACGACACTTACTCGCAGAGTGCCGCCGCCGGTCAGAACTAGTGGTACTGCGGGGTCCCCCGCCAGAATTCTTATCCAGACAACTACACGCCAAGCTCGTCCCCGCTTCAACCACTGCACCCTCATTGAAGAGACGCGCGGAGGAAGCCCCCATCCCTTCCGCCACTCGGTCCCACTAAGGTCTGGTGACCCAGCGAATACCGAGCGGCCGAACGCTGGCCAGGAGGAAAATCCCCCTTAGCCTACCTGGGTGCATGCGACGACACCTCCTCGCAAAGTGCCGTCACCCCTCCCAAGGGCCAATGACTTCGGACGCCCTAAATCCTACCATCAAAGGCCCCCAAGATCACTCGGCCCACGGGTCTCCCCGACCCAGTGTGGGGGATCTCCGAGCGGCCGCAAGTCAGAAAACGACATTGCGAGTGTCCCTTCCCGACAAGCGACTGGGTAATGCACACCAAGCACGTCCCCGCTTCGTTGCTTTCGGACGTGGTCCGCACAACTCTGTCTTGCAATGCAGAGCGCCTTACAAGACAGAGCTCTGCGAGCCATGGCCACAAGCCCATCCCTGGACCGCAGATGCGGTCCTCTCCTCCTGTCTCGTCTCACTGTGCCCTCTGCTAATCAGAGGGACACGTGGAGAGATCCTCCGTGTCGGGTTATTGGCCACCGTGCGATACTTCTTTAGCGTACTAAAGAAGTATCCCACGGTGTTACCAGGGTGCACCACGAGGAGGTTACCCGACCTTGCACCCCAACCTAACCTAACCTAACCTAACCTAACCTAACCTAACCTAACCTAACCTAACCTAACCAGTCCAGCTCCTGGCGCCTCCAAAACCGGCGAGTAAAAGTCTTACCTCGCGCACGGAAAACCAAAGTTGTAGTATAAAGTGTTCAAATATACCCGGGTCATATACCAAAAGTTGCGGAGAGAAAAGGCGCACACGCTTGTGAAAACCGCGCCGCTCCTAGTGTTGTGACCGCGGAGTTATTCGTCTAATAGTGTTTTTCGTGCAAAAGTTAATCTTCAAAGTGGATTTGTGGTGAAACTACAGCGGTGACCCAGTGTTTTTATACCACGGCTAGAAGCGCCCTGCGAAGCCCTTTCAGGCAACACCTTCTCCTGAAAATTTCCACGCAGGGCGGCTGGGTTATCGCCAAAAAAACAACTTTCACGTGGCCACAAGGTCACTCATCCAGTGACCTTTTGGCATTTTTGGCCACGCCACTTTGAAGAGGACGCCGAGAAGACCAGGGAGGCACCTTCAGCGGATTTCTAAGATAAGTTTAGCTTAAGTTGTAGGTATTTTAGTTTTTTGCGGTTGTAGTTTAAATTGTTAGTCATTTTAAAATAGATTAGCAGTGACGACCTAGGTCAAAATTTTGTGTGTAGGTCGTGCACATTTAGTACTATAGATTTATATAAATTTAAGATTTTTGTCGCATCAGCGCGCGAAAATATTTCGGTATAAACAAGTTTACCAACCGCAAAAAGCTAATAGTTTGTAAGACTAGTAACTCAGAAACTGCAAGGGTAAGGGCAATTTTGACCACGGCCATACCCTTGAAACAGTTTCTTCTACATTGGGAAACAAAAAAATAAGATAAAAAATTTTTGTGTACGAATCTGTACAGGCGATAAAAAGAAAATCCATAAATCGCAAAAAAATAACGACTGAGATAGGCTGTGCCTACAAAAAAATTATTTTGGTTAACCGTGTTTATTTTAGGTTAATTTGACAGATTTATTTTGTGTTTGTGTACGTATTAAAAATTTTCTATTGAAAATTTTTAATTTAGTTAAGTTTTATCGTATTTGACTTTTTAATTAATTTGACATTGTTCTTTTATTGTTTTAAATTTTATTCCGACAGTCTTCAATCCTACATTTTTATCTGACTTTGTACACTTTTTGTACAAAGTTACAAGACTCTTATAGTCTCTTGACATTTTCTTGATATTCCAATAATTTCGTGTATGACCATTGAAGACTGTCGTTTGTCATTTTAACTTGTGTTGTCTTATATGTGCTTTGTAGTGTGACCGTTTTTTATCCAGTTAGCAACTTGTATTTTAGGGAATTTGAACTTTTATAAACTTGACCTACATTTTAACTTTTCGAGTTGCAAGACTTATACTCTTTTTAAAAATTTTTTTCCGTATCTTTTATTTTTTAACTATTTTGTGTTGACACATCTCCTGACCGACCACTATACATAATGGTCGCCGTTCGCACCCCAACCGTGCCAAAGAAGAGCACCAAATCCCCCGTTCAAACGGAGAGGGCCGGACCATCGGGTCCCTCCACGACATCAGCCTCGAGTAGAGTAAGGCTCAGCATTGACAAACTCGAGGCAGCCGGAACACATGCGCCGCTGCGGCTTTCCACCACGCCAAAGAGGCCTGCCGATGATTTGACCAGGACGAAGCTAAAGCTGGTGCTCCCGCAAACGACCAGAGTAGAGCGGAGCCCACCTACAGCACCGGTCAAATCAAAACCAATCGACAGAAAAACCGAAGCGGAAGCATGTGTTAAAGAGATAGGCAGACAGCTCGATAAGACTCGAAACATGAACGGGATGATCAAGAAAGAAATTCTGATAATAACTGACCGGCTCTTCCAGCTGGTCAAAGAATCCGACCTAATCAAGAGGTCGAGACCGTCACTACCCCCAGCAGCACAGAGCACCTTGGCAGAAATAGGGACGCAGACCGACGCGACGACCACTCCAAAAGAGAACCACCAAACTCTGGTGAAGGCGGATATGGACTGCTTCTCCAAACGCCTATTTGAGCGATTGGAGGAGCAAGCCCATCTCATAGCGGAGAACACCCAGAGAATGGTGGACCTCCAAGAAACAGTGGAAAGGCAAGACAGACCATCGTACGCCAGTGTCGCGGGGCTCCCTAAGAAGTCACAGATAGACAGAACGGCGCTCCACTCTGTAGTGGTCTCCGCCAAGGATGAGACGGAGACCGGGGACGAGATCATCCAGAGGATCAGGAGCGCTGTTAACGCCAAGGAAGGGGAAGTGATGGTAGAGAAAATTAGAAAGGCCAAAGACCAAAAAGTCATCGTGGGGTGCCGAACGAAGGAAGAAAGGGAGAAAGTAAAGGAAAAATTGAAGAAGGCCGAGGAATATCTAACGGTTGAAGACGCAAAAAACAAGGACCCACTAATAGTCCTCAAAAACGTGTTCTCTTACAACACGAATGAGGACGTCCTTGTGGCGCTATGGGCTCAGAACAAAACAACACTTCAGGGCATAGAGCGGAGCCAAACCAAAACTGAAGTGTTGTTTAGAAAGAAGACTCGCAACCCACAGACGGGACATGTGGTCATCAGGGTGTCCCCTTGCATATGGAAGCGCTTGATCGATGCAGGATCTGTGATGATCGACCTGCAGCGAGTGACGGTTGCGGACCAGTCGCCACTAATCCAGTGTTCAATGTGCCTGGGTTATGGGCATGGGCGACGGTTCTGCAAGGACACCGTCGAAAAGTGCAGCCATTGCGGGGGGGCTCACATGAGGGCAACATGCGAGATCTGGCGTTCGGGAAGTCCACCAGAATGCACGAACTGCAAGCACGCCAACCAGTCCAGAGCCGACCACAACGCATTCAGCGACGAATGCGCGGTCAGGAAGAAATGGGAGGCACTGGCCCGATCCACGGTGGCGTACTGCTAAAGTGGTCCCGGGCGCAGCAATTGAGAGCAGAATGGAAAACGCCAAGGGGCAATACGTACACCGCACAGCACAAACAGACCATAGCAATGAAAACTTGGCCCCTTTTCATGAGAAAAGGGCACAGTTTCAGCGCGACAATTACACTAAACAGACACACAACGTTGACACTTCAGACACATTAATCCACACAGTAAAATCAAACACAAACACAGAAACACAGACGTGCGGGGTAAGTATCCCCAAAACAGAGGCACATTACGATATCCCTAAAAAACTCGCCAAACCAAAGAAGGAGGTTGCAACGAGCCAAAAAGAAAGAGAAGCTAGAAGAGCTAAGGAGGTAGTAGAGTACCTCATACACAAACAATTTACACAATTCATTCTGCATTCTAGTCTGGCAATTAATATAACTAGTATTTATTTATGTTAGGATATATTTTGAAAATACATTTACTGCATAAAAATGAATTAGTTATAGTAATATGTTAGAATAAGTAGAATAAGCTATTGTTATAAACTGTTAGATTAAGTTAATGTGATACTAGTAAGTAGGAAACAGTATTTATATTATGTGCTCTCTAGTCAATGTTAATTAAACAAATTTTTAGCCCATTTAGCCACATGTCAAAACAAGCACAATTAAATTCAGAATGACAAAGTCTCTGATTACGTCAGAGGATCTCACGCACAGGGGTTAGGGTTTTAGTCGGTAAGAGTCCGACATAACCCGCAAGGGTATCCATGAGGATTTCCCCCCCCTAACGCAAAAAAAAAAAAAAAAAAAAAAAAAAAAAAAAAAAAAAAAAAAAAAAAAAAAAAAAAAAAAAAAAAACCTAACCTAACCTAACCTAACGGGGAGGAAGACGAGGAAGAAGGCCCCACCGCACCCACCGGCCGCACGGCTTCCTGTCGTTCCGTCTGGTGCAGGTGCTTTCCGGGCATGGATGCTTCGGAAAGTACCTGCATCAGATCGGAAGAGAGGCGGCGCCGTCGTGCCACGAATGTGGTGCGACGGAGGACACGGCGGAACACACCCTCGAGGTGTGCCCGTCGTGGTTCGAGCCGCGCCGCGCCCTGGTGGCGGCAGTGGGGCCAAACCTCTCGCTTCCCAGCGTGGTCAACGCCATGCTGGAGAGCGAGGGGGCCTGGGTGGCGGTGGCCTCCTTCTGCGAAGACGTCATGTCCCAGAAGGAGGCGGCAGAGCGCGCGCGGGAGGAAGATCCTCTCGCGGCGCCTCTGCGTAGGCGGAGAAGGGGTAGGAGAAGGCGACAATAGTCGTTTTCCCTATCTCTGTGGTGGCGAACAGCGGGAGATAGGCGTGGGGACGCCTTCTTCCGCATTGCCCCGTTCACCACCCCCGTCGAGCGGGAACGGCCGAGCACTGCGGTCGTTCCCGGGCCCCTCTCTGTGATGAGGGGCGTGGAGGCCCCGCTGTAAAGGCGGGCGGTCGTCGGCGGGGGACTGGTTGCGAAGGGTCTTGCCAGTTTCCCAGTCCCCCTCCATGATTCAATTCAATTCAATTCATTTATTTCCTCTTTTCACATGTTGCATGTACTTAGATTATGTCATAACAATATTTGGGATCTTATACAGAAAGTATTTCACAGAATATAAATTTATCGGCCAAAGCCTCGTCAATCTTATAGTAACTCTTATGTAATAATAGCCTTTTTATAATATTGAAAAATTCAGGGTCAGATTTAGATTTAATGTCAGTAGGAATTTTGTTATATAATTTAATGGACACACACATAAAACTCTTTAATGTTTTTGTCAGTCTAATCTTAGGAGTCAGAACATTTCTTTTATTCCTCGTGTTATACTTATGTGTAACAAACTTCATGTTGGTGATATTTTCTCTAATATAAACAATATTTTGATAAATAAATTCACCAATCATAGTCATAATGTTCAATTCTTTGAATTGATCTCTACAAGAGTCTCTATATTTGAGCCCTAAAATGTATCTAACACAGCGTTTTTGCATTATAAATATCCTATTTGATTCTGCAGCAGTTCCCCAGAACATAACTCCGTAACTCATCAACGAATGAAAATATGCATAGTATACATCCTTAGCAGCCTTAGGCCCCCCCAGTTCTTTTATTTTTTTAACTGCATATGTAGCAGAACTTAGTTTTTTTGACAGCTCATCAATATGTACTGCCCAAGTTAGCTTTGAGTCCAGCCATACTCCTAAGAACTTCATGCGGTCTGTTCTTGGTAAGGATAATTCATGAAGCACACTGTCAATATTATTAGAGTGAGTTGAAGGATTAGTTGCCCCCAGACAAAATTGAACAACATGAGTTTTGTCAACATTTAACAGTAGATTGTTTACCGAAAACCATTCTTTCAGACTAATAATTACATCTTTTAGCATATTACTTAAATTAACGTTACTTTTTTCTTTTACTATTATACTAGTGTCGTCAGCAAATAAAACTAAGTCATGAAGACGATGCGGGAGTGCCGCTGGGTTGTTTAGTGGGTATACCGGTCCCTTACAGGGCCGGGGAGTCCCACATACCCCATCCTATCCCCATGGGGGGGGGATGCGTAATGCATTTTTCCCAGCGTCAAAAAAAAAAAAAAGGTTAGGTTAGGTTAGATTTTTTTTTTTTTTTTTCCTACTCGACGTCTCGAAACGTCACTAAGTCGCTCTCGCCACTATTTATTTTGTGGCGGTTTATTCTTTATTTATTAATTCATAATATATTATATCTGGGTAGTCTGCCCCCCAACCCCATAAAAGGTACTTTATTTAAATAAAAACACAGCGTTAACATATATGTTCACGAATAGTTAAGTGTTTCATAACTAGATGTCGCTACTAGTCGATTAGAACGCGCTATCGTTGCGTTTTGTGAATTGTATGACTTCCAGAGTTTATTATTCAATAAATAGTTTTGTACCTACAGAGTTCACGGGTTGTTTTTATTAAAATCCCTTCTAGTACTATCAGTCGTAGGTCAACTCAAAACATTGGTCCGTATTCGAGCCGGATTGGTGCCATTTTATTATGTGGTTAAGTGGCCGCTGTACTCACTGTGGATCGCAGTGGCAAGGTACGGTGAGGAGTACGGGCTGGTTAAACTACGCCCCCGTATCTCTTAGTACAAGTGCAGTGCAGTGAGTCAGTGTGTGATAACCAGTGAAGTTCGGTGCCAATTTGTGGAGGTCAACGTGGGCGGTGGAAGCCTTCCACCACCTTGAAAATCACACGGGAATCCCCGTGTGGCCAAGAAGAGGAGGAGATTGACGTCGGCGGGAGGGACAGTACTACCCTTCCCCACGTTGCAGAATACCAGCAGCACTGGCGACGGGTACAGTACTTGCCCCCGCCACGCACCTCAGAACAAGAAACTCAACGAAGGCGAGAGGAACCCCTCTCTCCTCGCGTCCAGTGGTGCAGAGCATCAACGCTGATCGAAGGGTGGACCCGGTTAGCGTCTCCGAGAAGTAACAACAGCATCAGATCGAGAATAAGGATAGTGTTTGAAAAACTGTGAGTACTTTACTTTGTTTGTGTCCGGGAAAATAGACAGTTTAATCTTAGCTAATTCTAATCATTTTTATGTTAAATATTTTATTTTGCGATTAAGTTTGTATTTCTACTCGTGTGCATATTGTGTCAGATCTTCAGTATTCTCCAGCCTACACTTTCATATTTAATTTGTGAAAATGGAATCGTTAAATAATACTCAAAAGAATTTGAATAAATCTATTTGTAAAGCCCTTGTAAATTTTAAAAAATGTCCGAAAGATAGGTTAACAACAGAATATATCAAAGTAAAACTTGAAACTTTAGAAAGTGATTGGTTGCGTTTTAGAGAAACGAATAACAAGATTTATGAAAACTATAAGTTGGAGGATATTGAAAAATCATCATATGCACAGAGTGAGCTTTATGAGGAAACAGAAGAAAATTATACGTTATGCAAGTCGATTATGAAAACAGTTTTGAACAAAGGTAGCGAATCGACTTCTTACCCGACAATGAATAGTTCAAGTTCGACTACACTAGCAAAGTTGCCGAAAATAACCATTCCCATGTTTTCGGGTAAGTACGAAGAATGGACCACCTTCCGTGATCTATTTTTGTCACTCGTTCATAAAAATAAGTTGCTGGACAACGTACAAATAATCCATTATTTGAAAGCGCATCTTGCTGGTGAAGCTGAACAGTTGATCCGTCATACACCAATCGCTGACGCAAATTACGATCGTTGCTGGGAACTATTAGACAATCGTTATAACAATAAGAAGTTTCTATCAAATTCCATTCTTAACAAGCTGTTCAAGCAACGATCGCTCAATGTTGAGTCAGCGTCGGCTTTAAAAGAATTATTGGACACTAGTACGGATTGCCTGAGTGCTTTACGTTGTCTTGGAGTTGATGTGAGCACATGGGACATTATAGTCATTCACATTGTTAGTTCAAAGTTAGATCAGGAGACGCGAAAGCAATGGGAATTATCTGTGTCAAGTCCAGACAAAGATCATAATGTACTGCCAACCTTTGTTCAGTTTCAAACATTCATAGAGAGTAGATTCCGTGCATTAGAGTTCTTTGAACCCACAAAAGGAGTCGGTTCCGTACAGCGAGGAGGCAGTTCGACTTATACATCTAAGTCTTTTGTCGCCGTAGATAAAGATTCTTTGCCCAGGGCCCAAGGTGCATCAATACCGTGTGAGTTTTGTAACGATGATCACAAACTCGCGTTCTGTAAAGGGTTTGCGGATCAAAACATTGATGTGCGGCGAGAGTTCGTGATAAAAAATAGGATGTGTTTTAACTGTTTAGGCGGCAATCACAGTGTATATAACTGCCGAAAGCCGACAACATGTCGGATTTGCAGAAGAAGACATCACACTCTGTTGCACGTTACATACGAACCCAGCGCTAAGAAAGAAGATACTAATGATGACACATATCAAAATGATAGTTTAGCTAAGAGCACACCACCAGTCGTGACTTGTCTCGCGACAGGTCATGATACCGTCAATCGACAGGTGTTGTTAGCAACTGCGTTAGTAAAAGCAGAAGCGAGATCGGGAGAGTGCCAGACAGTACGTGTGTTGTTAGATCAAGGCTCGCAAACCTGTTTTATAACGGAAGCCACAGCACAGCTGCTGCGTCTGCAAAAAATACCAGTAGATGGAAAAATATCTGGATTAGGGAGTGAAGAAATCAATGTCAAGGTCAGTCATGTAGTAGTCACCACCATACGATCACGCATTGACCCCCAGTTCAAAATGACAGTTCGGGCCTATGTCTTAAAAAATATCACGTCGTACTTACCGGAGCGAAAGATTGAAACCTTGAATTGGATAGAACTGGAAAATGTAGAGTTAGCTGATCCCCAGTACAACTTACCGCAGAGAATTGACATGTTACTGGGCGCAGACGTTTACAGTTGTATCTTAAATGAAGGTTTAAAAAGGAGTCCAATGGGAACATTGATGGCGCAAAACACCTCATTAGGATGGATCCTGTCAGGAGTTGTAGAACCAAAGGATCCAGAAATCGATCCATCAAATGTCACAGTCTCTTTTCATGCACAGTGTAGTACAGATAGCGATTTACTGAGAAAAGTCTGGGAACTGGAAGAACAGATGCCAAGTAAACCGCAACTAACTGAAGAAGAACAGAAATGTGAAACCTTTTTCTCGCAGACTACAAGGAGAGCGGAGGATGGACGATACATAGTCAGACTGCCATTTAGAGACGAAGAACCACCTTGCAAGAACGGAAATTCTAGGAACATAGCTGTAAACAGATTAAGATCATTAGAAAATAAATTAGCAAAGGACAACGCATTGAAAGAACAGTATAAAGAAGTGATTCATGAGTACTTAAGTTTAAATCATATGAAGCTAGTACCAAACAGAGGAAATAAATCGGTTTATCTACCTCATCATGCTGTAGTGAAGAAGGATAAGACGACGACGAAGGTGCGCGTTGTATATGACGCTTCCAGTCGAAACGATAAAGGTGTGTCCCTCAATGATACTCTGATGGTTGGGCCATCTTTACAGGCCGACCTTCGTCACATAATTCTACGCTGGAGACTACATAGTATTGCCATAGTGGCGGATATAGTCAAAATGTACCGCCAAGTGAGAGTAGTAGATGAAGATACAGTATTCCAAAGGATCGTCTGGCGCGATAGCCCTGAAAGGGAAATAATAGATTATGAGCTAAAAACAGTGACATTCGGTACAGCATCCGCTCCATACTTAGTTGTACGAACTATGCAACAATTAGCACATGATGAAGGAAAGGAGCTACCTCTGGCAACGGAGAATGTACTAAATCGCTTTTAAATGGATGATCTCATGTCTGGCTGCTCCACAATAGAAGAAGGCATCGAACAATACAAGCAAATGGTACAGTTATTAAACAAGGGAGGATTTCAGCTACAGAAGTGGAATAGCAATAATCAAGAATTATTAGATCAAATAAATAAATATGAGAACAAGGTAAAGAACGAGAACATGCAAAATGAAACTGGACGAGAGAAAGAAGTAGAGGTCAAATTAGATACAGCTATGAAAATTTTAGGGCTTATTTGGAACCGTAGCGAGGATTATTTTCGATATTCGGTGCAGCTTCCCACAGTGTCAACTGGACCTGTAACAAAAATAATGATTATTTCCGACATAGCAAGGCTGTTTGATCCGTTAGGATGGATAGCTCCTACAGTAATAATAGCTAAAATGTTCATACAGCGATTATGGCTTACAGGGATAGAATGGGATGAGGCCGTACCTGAAGACTTACTAAATGAATGGGATACTTACCGACAAGAACTGCCTCAACTTACCGGGGTACAAATACCTCGATGGCTGGGTACCAAGTTCCACCTTAAGCGCGTGATAGGTGATTCCACACTAACATTTGAAGAAATGAGCACGCTGCTCAGTCAGATAGAAGCTTGTTTGAACTCACGTCCAATCACAATCGTTAACAGTACAGATCTAGCAGAACCACTTCCATTAACTCCAGGTCATTTTCTGATAGGTGAACCACTTCTTGCTGTCTCAGATCAGAATTTTGAAGGTTCTAGCTTATGTTCCTTGTCAAGGTGGCAGTACATTCAAAGGTCTCTACCAGATTTCTGGCGACGTTGGTCTAACGACTATCTGATCAATCTCTTACATCGTTACAAGTGGTCGTCAAGGGTTCCGGAGCCCAACATAGGTGACGTAGTACTTATCAAGGAAGACGATCTACCGCCAGGTCGTTGGTTACTTGGACGTGTTTTACAAAAACATCCAGGGAAAGACAATATAACCCGTGTGATCACACTTCAAACAAGCAAAAGTGTAATCAAGAGAGCAACCTCTAAAATATGTTTTTTACGGGTTAATGAATAAGTATCTGAATTTAAGGATCAAGGCGATTAGTTTTAATTTTAAGTGTTTAGGTTATTTCTATTTAATTGTTGTTGTCTGAACAAATGCATACTTATGGTTGTTTCTAAACAGTTAATTAATTATAATAATATTTTTAATTTTACTTGATGTTGCATAGTTATATGAAGTAGATTATTTTATGTAAGGTTGTAGAGTCACTGAGTTCCTTCCACTATAATAAGAAGATTAGATAGTAACTCGTAAGTAAACTGAAGTTGAATTAATTTGATAAGGTCAAGGACATTTCAATGATGTCCTTCGTGGGCGGAATGTTCACGAATAGTTAAGTGTTTCATAACTAGATGTCGCTACTAGTCGATTAGAACGCGCTATCGTTGCGTTTTGTGAATTGTATGACTTCCAGAGTTTATTATTCAATAAATAGTTTTGTACCTACAGAGTTCACGGGTTGTTTTTATTAAAATCCCTTCTAGTACTATCAGTCGTAGGTCAACTCAAAACAATATATCAATTCTGTTGGTTACATTGTTCCTTATTACTTAATTACTCTTTTATATATACATTCTTAGATAAATACATTAACTAAAATACTAGGTACTTATAGTTATAATACAGTTATCCTCTATCTCTTACTATAATTTTGTGGGTATATTACATTAGATTAAATCCTATTTATATAAAAATTCTCAAAAAATCAATTAGTATATTACATATTTATATTGGTTACATTACATATTAGGGCCCTGTGAATAACTGAGCCAAGACGTTTGACATTCGGATCTTGGATACTATTTTGTGTCCGTCTCGGGTGTTAGGGAAGAATAGTTTCGTAATTTTGCCTGTATCAGCTTCAGTGAAACGCTTATTCCACGTTTCGATCGTTTTCTGGCGGAGGGAAAACTTGATGTAAGATACTGGGATTCCATCGTACACAGGACTGGTCTTTTTCGTTAGCGCGGCTGATTTTGCCAACTCGTCTGCTCTTTCGTTGCCCGCAAAACCCTCGTGAGCCCTGATCCAGTAAAGGTTAATGTGTCTGCTTTCCAGAGTCAGCGCATGGATCCTAGCTTGGATCTCTGCGACAATAGGATGGGTACTTCCGGGATCAGCTAGTGAATCCAGGGAAGATCTCGAGTCGCTTATGATGTTCACGCTCTGTGCCTTCGATTTGGTAAACATTTCAACGGCTTTCAGGATCGCAGCGAGCTCAGCCTGATACACCGAACAGTACGACGCAAGAATAAACTTGGAGTTTCTCTGTTCCTCTCCTTGTTCCCACCAGGTCACCGCTGCTCTGACTTTACCCTCTATTTTGCTTCCATCGGTGTATAGCTTAGGAAGTGAGTTTACCTCGATGACTTCTTGCTCGGTCTTCAGTAGTTTGTAGCTCAATGGATGGCGCTTTCCCGGATGCAGCAGCTGAAAGGTCCCAATTTTTCGCTCAATCCTTCGTCCAGGCAGCTCAGGATAAGGTTTTCCGCGCTTTACTTCGTAAAGCTCTGCAGCCTCCTTTATTCTAAGGTCCAAAGGCAAAAGTCCAGCCAGGCATAAGACTGACGAAAGTGAGGCGGTTCTGTGCGCTCTTGCTACCATTATGCCAAACTTCCTGGAGATCTGGTTTAGTTGGACCAAAGCGTACTTTTTCTCTGTTATGGGGGCCCAGACACTTGCAGCATACAGGATGATGGGCTCCACCACTGCGGTGTAGAGTAGCTTCGTTACGCTTGAGTTAAGTCCCCAGTTTGCTCTTGTAGCTGCTGACAGTTTCTGGAAGATGTTTACTGCCTTTTTAGAAACATTCTGGAGATGGCTTCGGAAAAGCAGTCCAGAGTCGATGGTAAGGCCCAGTACTTTTAGTTCTTTCCCAATTTTGATGTTCACTCCATCCAGGATAAATTGTGGAGTGTCGTATTTTAACTTCCGAGTGATAATAATGGCCTGGGTTTTATGTGCAGCAAACTTCATTTTGCTGGTTTTTCCCCATTCAGCTACAGTTTCCAGGGCAGCATTTACTATGTTGTTTAGCTCGGCGGTCGATTTTGCTGAGGCGACGATTAAGATGTCGTCTGCAAATGCTTGTACATGCGCCTGAAGGTCTTCTGCTTGCTGCAATAAGGGGTCAAGTTGGATGTTCCACATTATGGGTCCGCATGTAGATCCCTGTATACACCCCTTACTTGTGGCCTTGTCTTTGTGTTCTCCAGCGTACTGCAGTCGCACTGACCTATTCGACAGGTAGCTGTCAATAAGAAGAAGCATGTCGTGGGGACACCCTTTCGCCGCTAGTTGTTTCATAATAAGGGGCCACCAAGCTCCATCAAACGCCCCTTCGATGTCCAACGATATTACCGCCACAAGCTTCTTGGCCTCCATCTCCTTCCTGACCAAGCCAACAGCATCATATAGCGCATCTTCGGTGCTGACTTGGGTGTGAACCCGTACTGACGCTTACTCAATAGACCCGAGCTGCCTAGATGCCATACAAGACGGGAAGTAAAGAGTTTCTCCAACACTTTACCGAATACAGGCAGAAGTCCAATGGGCCTATATGATTTAGGTGCGGAGTAGTCTTCCTTCACTGGCTTAGGGATGACTCGGATGGCCTTTTTCCATTTTCTAGGAAAGTATCCCAGTCCCAGGCACCTGTTTAGAATTGCCAAGAAAAGATCGTCGGTGTAGACAATAGCTCTTAGACAAATGTCTGCCGTGAAGCCATCCTCCCCAGGTGCCTTCGCCGGACCGATTCTTCTGATGACGTTGAGAAGTTCGTCCTTTCCAAAAGCAATTGAGGTGATGGCCCCAGAGTCCAGCTGTTTCCTTAGGGATACAAGGAAGACGCGCATCTCCTCTCGCAAAGTTGCCTGATCCCGTGTATCTGTGACCGGGTCATCCTCCGGAAAAAAGGTGTTTGCCAATAGGGCTGCGGATTCCGATGGGCCTAAAGGCGACCCTGTATGGTCTCTTAGAAGGCAATCGCTCTGATGACCAGTCATTAGGCCTTGTATATTTTCTCCCACGTAGTAGATTTGTCCTGCCCTGTGCAGTATTCCTTCCAACTGGTCAACTTAGCGCTTATCATGTCCTCCTTGTACTTACTTAGTGCGTCTTGGTATGCCTTGACCAGGGCAGGTTTCCGTCGTGCGTTTGCTCTCCGGACTCTATTGCGAAGTTTTATGACCTCTGCCTTCTGTTTAGACAGATCTCTGGTCCACCAGTTGATTCTTGCATTTTTGGTCTCGCTTATTGCAGGTATGCTCTTTTCGCAGGCTGTCTCAACGCAGCTTGTGAAGGTGTCAACGATAGACTCGAGATTCTCCGGTGAGCTTACAGTTACCACAGTATCCACATTTAAGCCCTGGGTATGTAGTTCCTGCTTCAGGCAGTCGCCGAAGACCTCCCAGTCAGCCTTCTTGGTGTTGTATTTCCGCGTCGTATGCCGCTTTGCCAGACCGGACTGCAATCCCAACCTTAAACCAAACGTGACGGCTCTGTGATCCGAGGTCGTTATGAGTTTGCTGTCCACCCTCCAGTCACCCATCCTAGAGCGGCGTTGGTACACGCTGTGACGTCGACGATGCTTTCATAAGTCCTACCATTTCGGAAGACACTGAAGGTGGGCGTTGATCCACAGTTGAGCACAGCCATGTCGATGTTAGTCAATAGTTCTACGTACGCAGTACCCCTAGCATCTTCCTCTTCCACCCCCCACCAGTAACTTTTGGCGTTCACGTCACCCGCCATGATGATGTAGGGTGTGGCTAAGCGCTGATGCAACCGCTGGATGTGTTGGAGATATGGCTCGATGTCTTCGGTCCCCTCCAGATACACGGAGACTATGCCCAACCTACGGCTACCTAAACTTAAGACTAAACATGTAATGTTCTCTGTACACATATCAGGATATTCGGTAATTGCAAGTCTGTTGTCGACAATGACGATCGCTGATTTGACGGGTTTGCTCCCTCGATAGCTTTGGACAACTCTATGCGTGCCCCATTTGGTGTATCCGCGGCCCCCCACATATGGCTCTTGAAGGAGTAGTATGGAAACCTTCCTGTCAAGGGCAGCTTTCATACACTCCTGGGTTGCAGCGACCCCTCTACCGAGGTTTACCTGTAAAAATGTTAAATGGATTTCCGCGTTTGCGGGATTAGAATTTGCCAGGGAGCCAATATCAACAGTAGCTGATTAGTGATCGCGCGAGGCGATCATACTTACGCCATTCTGGACACTGGTTACTGTAAGCGGGATGGCATCTGTTTGGTTCTAGTTTGCAGTTTGCGCAAGATGGAGTCTCGCTTCGTTTGCAGGCTCTGGTGTCGTGCTCACCCGCACAGTAACCACAACTCTGGACATTGGTGCAATTTCGTGCTTCGTGACCAAAGCCAAGGCACCTGAAGCACTGCCTTATCGGGGACTGGTCGACCGCTTGCACCACCTGGTATCCGACCTTCACCCTTTGGTCCTTTAGGGTTTTCCATATTATCGGGCTAACCTCGATTATGATGTTGCTCAGACAATCAGAGCGGTGCTTAGTCCTTCTGAGCACTTTCATATGGTCATCAATGTTAGCACCCAGGGATCCTCTGTTTTGACGCCTTATAGCTTCGGTAACTTTGCCGTTAGGCATATCATTGGTGACCCCGATGAGCCTAAGTTGCGGCAATTTCGGCGGGGGCTCAGTAACTGTGTACTCTTTGCTCAGCTGTTGTATGGCCGATTTCATCGCATTCCTGTCCTCATCTGTCTCTACAGAGATGACAACCTTGCTGTTACGTCCCTTCCTAAGGCCCTGTACAGCGATGCCCAGCTCAGAGACGTCCACTCTCTTTTTAATGTCAACCAGGATGTCCTCGCTTGATTTTAGAGGATCGGTTGACTCCACCACTACAGATCGCCGCGGAATCATGTTGGGCATGTAGGCGTTGGTTGCTCGGCTCACGTTGGCAGGTGCAACCGACAGCTCAGGAGCCTCCCCGCCAGGGTGAGAGAGTTCGTTGAACTCACGTCGAAGCGACTCGACTGCGGTTCTTACAGGGCCAACTGTCTCCACCATAGCCTCCAGGGACTTTCCAGCCTCCGTCCTAACCTGGGACACGGCCTGAGCGATCAGCTCTCCTGTTTGCCTAGCCTCAGTGGACTCGCCTCGGAGAATCGCGATATCCCCCTTGATTGCTTCAATAGCTGATAGAACTTCCAGGTGGCGGGTGACACTATCAGGGCTCTCCAATGCGACATTAACCCCATTCTGATGCGACCTCATACCAGCCAGCTCCTCTCTTATATGAGTAAGAAGACCTTCGATGTCCAAATCAGGACCAAGTTTGGTGGCAACCGCTGAAAGTCGCAGCCTTTCCGCCTTATCCAGAAGGTTGGTAAGGTCGTCAATCGCCTGCCTGACAGTGCAGAGCTGATTGGTCACCTCCCCAAATTTTGGGGTTAGGCCCCTTACTGCTTCCGCAAGATGGCTTGGTTCCTTAGAGCTCTCGCCTTGTGTCATTGTTCTGGCGGCAAGTGATCGAAGCTCACTTTGGATGGCCGCAATGCTCTTTATAGGGCTATCCAATTCAAAGTTTAACCACCCTCGAATCGCTTCTGTGGTTTGGTTCGTGGTCAGTATCACTTCATGGGCCTCTCGGAGTTTGGTCGCATGGGTACGGCTTAGTTCAGCTATTTGCTTTGAGTGTGCTCGTTCAACTCTTACCAGTTCCTTTGCCGCTCTTGCTCTCTCTTGCTCTAATGAAACCCTGTGTCGGGAACGGGAGTCCGATACGGAGAGCACAATCGCACACATCTCCTGCAGACTCTCCAGCGCCTCCACCTTGCACTCGCGCTTCATGTTTCCAGCTTTCTCCAGGGCCTCCGTCTCCTCCGCCGTCTGAAGCAGGTCATTGGCTCTCTGCGAAGCGAGATCCATAGAGACCCCGGCGCCATGTGCAAAGGAAGGAAGCATGCTGGTGCGCCTGCTGGAGCGCCCGCTACACACACTCTCCACATCGGACCAGTCGTCGTCGGTTTTAGGGTTTGGTCTAGGAATACCAAGCTTATCGAGTTCCTCCTCCATGTCATATGCCGATGATAGATCAGAACCAGCGACCATGGCAGCATCCGCGGTGCGCGCCTTACTGGTTGAAGCCTCTGGACAGGGTTTCTCTGTTACTGCTGGTCCCGCGGATTCCACGATTCGCATTGCTTCTTCTTTTTTATCCATTGCCTGCGTGATAGCCTTTTTTCGCAGGGTTTTAGTACCGGTGACCCGAGCCCCGGACGCCACGGACTTGACCGACTTGCTCGACATAGTTGGGCTACCAGGCAGTGTCTGAGAAGACGATGCCAAGGTCAGTGGTGAAGACTACACCGTCGTACGAAATCCAGCTGTCGAGTTAAATCGCTTTGAAAATTTTTCAAATAGGTGAAAATTTTTTCAGGAGTATATCCCAGCAACCAGAGGTTGTAGATACCCCGTATTTGGTATCAATCTGTTTGTCTTTAAGAGATAAAGAGGACTATAATACAAGTCGGCCAGAATCCTGGCAACTGGAAGATATCTTGCCAGATAACCACAAAATCGCAGAATCGGCGTATCCAGGGGTACACAGCGAATTCAAATGTGCTGAAAACGGTTTCCGGCCTGTGAGAGGAGTGCCGGTGCAGCACAAAAGAGAACGCGACTAAATTCAAGCTATATGTGGCACCACGTGCCACGTGGTTTTCTCTAAAACAACTATAACTCCGCGAGTTTATGGAATAAAAATCTGAATTTCGTGGAGTCTATAGTACTCGCTAGGGCCCACAAACTGACACCACAAAGAGGGTATGTCGTCGCTGAAGATCTGTTTTTAAACTTGGTTGAAATTCCTAATTTCGTAAGAAATTCGGTTTTTCACTATAACTCATCCAAATTTTCTCTGAAAGAGATCCTGAGAGTAGGGTTCTGCTTGGCTAGGCAAGCTCCACGGAACTGCGTAAAGGACCAGTGGTTAGGTTAGGTTATTTTTTTTTTTTTTTTTTTTTTTTTTTTTTTCAATATCAATATATATATCAAAATAACTTATGTATCTATTTATTCCTAGTTATTACTTTCTTAGCAACATTTGTGCAGTATTTCAAAAATAGGTTACAAATATATTTATTAAATATATTTAAAAAACTCATATATCATGGTAAATATCCCGTTTTGAGTGAAAATTATGTGCAAAACCATGATAGTTTTAAAAGTTATAATATATTTATTTTCTACAATTTCACTAATTTTTTCTGTTGTTATTTTAACTCCTATCAGTTGTTCTGTTTCGTATCTCGCTAGACCATAGGTGGGACAATCCATTAGTATATGTTCGACGGTTTCGCTTTTATTAGGCTCGCATATGCATGATGGGCTTTCCTTACACTTAAATCTATTCAAGTATTCGGAAAACCCACCATGTCCTGTCATGATTTGAGTTAGAACACCTTCAGGCCTTAATTTTTTGATAATTTTAAAAGCTCTTATTGCGTCTGGAAAGAATAATTTTGTTGTCGCTGCTCGTTCACTTGTTTTGTATCTCCGGTTCCATTCGTCAAGCGTTCCAATGCGGATTTGTCGCTTGACGAATGAGACCGGACACAAGTCATATTCTGGCTTGGTCTTAATTTTCAGTGCTGCATCTTTTGCCAGCTGGTCAGCTCTTTCGTTCTCTGCTAGTCCTGCATGAGCTTTTATCCAGTAAAGTGTTACATGTTTCTTCTGGTGCCAGCACTCTCTTATGTTTTGGCGGGCTTCCATGGCTAAGGGATGGAAAGAGCTATGGTTTGTTATTGTTTCCAGGGATGACCTTGAGTCGCTGAGGATACCAAAACTCATTTCTGGGCGCTTTAAAATCTCCCTTGTGGCCTTGCATATGGCCAACAATTCAGCCTGGTAGACCGTGCAGTAGGACGGTAGCTTCAATTTCTGGTTTTTAATTTCCACTTCATTGTTCCAGTATGACAATGCAGCTCCAACCTTACCATAAATTTTGCTACCGTCCGTGTATATTCGAACTGCTTGGGTAGTGTGTTGATCTACTTGCTCCTGGTCTACCAGACACCAAAATTGCAGGTCCATATGTTCGGCTGGGTGAGGTGTTGTAGCATATGCAGCCATTCGTTCCACTGCCCCGTCTCCCGGTACTAGTCGGGACATGCCCCTCTTTGCCTCATACAGGGCGGCGGCCTCTTGTATCCTAAGGTCCAGGGGCAGTATTCCGGCCAACACCAGTGCCGAGTTCAGGGAGGCGGTTCGATACGATTTGCAGAGCTTTTGCGAAAACCTTCTCTGGACTGCATTCAGTGCTTTTTGAGTGCCCAGTTTTTTCGTTGACGAAGCCCAAACGCTGGCTGCGTACATGATCACGGGCTCTACCACTGCCGTGTAGATTACACGTATGACATCCGGATGCAGGCCCCAGCTTATCTTGGCTGCTCTTGATAGCTGCTTATAGATGTTCAGCGCTTTTTTGGATACGTTCGCTACGTGGCTGTTAAACGTCAGCTTGTTGTCTATTGTTAGACCCAAAATTTTGATCTCCTGCGACACGCCAATGCTGATCCCGCCCATGTTCAGGATTGGGGTGTCGTACTTTAGCTTGCGTGTTAAGACCATGGCATTTGTCTTATGCGGTGCAAACTTTAGCTTGTTTCCGACTCCCCATTCCCGGACATAGGCCAGAGCAGCATTCGCACGTTGCTGGATCTCTAGCGCAGTGTCTCCATGAAAGACCAGGACCACATCATCAGCGAACGCCTGGCAATAATCTCCACGGCTCTCCAGCCCATGAAGCAGCGGGTCGAGCAGAAGGTTCCAGAGAATTGGTCCCCCGATCGATCCCTGGACGCAACCCTTTGATGTTGTCTTCGTGATTTCTTCTCCCGCATATCTCACCCTTACCTTTCTGTTCTTCAGGTAGCTATCTACTATCTACTACTCTCCTTACGTTTATTGGACACTTTTCCTCAGCCAGTCGTACTCTTATCGCTGGCCACCAGGCACTGTCAAAAGCTCCCTCTATGTCTAAGGAAATCATGGTAACTAGGTTAATTTCCACGGACCTGCTAGGTTGTCCTAGTGGGCGGGGAGGTGAACCCCAACGTGGCGCGTCCCCAGGTGGCGGATAGGGGATCGGCTCCCAGATATGGGAGCTACCGGTATACCGGCGCGGACCAAACACCAGGAGGAGGGAGAAGGAGGGAGTGTTGCGTCGTCCTGCCCGGTTTCCTGCGAGTCGGCTGTATGGGTCAGTTTCCTTGCGGGATTCCGAGTGGGGCGGTGCTTCGTGCAGCGCATCTCGGCAGGGCCCAATATGGGCCTGTCAGGCGGGACGGGTGTGCCCTTTTCAGGGCGCACTGACAGGGGAGCTCACTCCTGAAAAAAGAGACGACGATGTGGAGCATTGGAGAAAAGGAAATGGACTTAAGTAGTTGCAAAAATGATCCCCAGGTGGGTCCCCGAAAGGGGGAATCCCACCCTTCCGCTTCGGTGGAGGGCTGCCGTAGAAGACCGTATCGCGTCGTACGACAAAAACTTCGACCTTGGGCTCCCCCACTGACGAGTAGTCTCCAACCACAGCTACTGGAGCAAGTTGTCGACACACTTTTTCCCCAACGGGGTGAGTGGGTGCCACCACCGATGGTCGTATCAGGACCAGCAAGGGAAAATGACGAGGAAGTGGTTCCCTCGGTGACTGAGACTGAGCTAGGAGTAGCTGTTTTAAAACTTCGGTCGAAAAACACTGCTCCTGGACCAGATGGCGTGCCAGGACGCGCCTTAGTGGTCGCGGTGGGGGAAATGGAAAAGTGTGTGAAGGCTCTGTTCACAGCATGTCTTGAGCAAGGCCAGTTTCCGCAGGCGTGGAAAACTGGAAAACTTGTCCTCCTTCGAAAAGATGGGCGCCCAGCCGATATGCCTTCGGCCTATCGCCCCATTGTGCTACTTGGCGAGATGAGCAAGCTCTTTGAGCGAGTGCTCGCTACTCGTCTCGTCAAGTGCATGAAGCCGGGGCTACACGAAGCGCAGTTTGGCTTCCGCAGAGGCCTGTCGACGATAAGTGCCATCGCGCGAGTGAGAACCCTCGCTGTAGAAGCGGTCTCTCGGGGTGGAGTAATGTGGGCAGTGTCCCTGGACATCTCCAATGCCTTCAATGCTCTGCCCTGGGAAACGGTGAAGGCAGCACTGAAGTACCATTGTGTTCCTCGCTACCTACAGGCGGTCGTGGCCGACTATTTTAATGGCAGAGTGGTTGAATATCCGACGAGAGATGGTTGGGGGAGGAAAGCGATGTCGTGCGGTGTTCCACAGGGTTCGGTCCTCGGACCGC
The DNA here is from genome assembly GCA_948098915.1 of Lampropteryx suffumata. NCBI lineage: Eukaryota > Metazoa > Arthropoda > Insecta > Lepidoptera > Geometridae > Lampropteryx > Lampropteryx suffumata. The sequence goes on from OX402545.1 coordinate 54,269, forward strand.
TCCTGTGGAACATCGGGTACGACTGGGTGCTGCGTGGTGCCACTCTGCCAGGAGTAGGTGTGACGTGCTACGCTGATGACACCCTCGTGTCGGCTTGCAGCAATAGCCATAAAGAAGCGGCTCGAATTGCTACTGCGGGCGTCGCGCAAATAGTCCGCAGGATTAGGGCTCTGGGGCTGGAAGTGGCCCTGAATAAATCAGAAGCCCTTGTGTTTCATGGGCCTAGGAATGCGCCACCGCCCGGAGCAGCAATAATGGTGGGCGGAACCTCCATCACCGTCGGGTCGACGATGAAGTACCTTGGAATTGTTCTCGACGGCAGATGGAGATTCGATGAACATTTTAAACGATTGACTCCGAGGCTGGTGGCTGAAGCTGGAGCTCTAGCAAGATTGCTCCCGAATCTGGGTGGTCCGGGAGGAGCGTGTCGACGCCTATATACCGACGTGGTGCGCTCAATGGCGCTTTATGGAGCGCCAATATGGGCGGATGCTTTGAGCGCTCGCAACGTGCCACTGCTGCGGCGCCCGCAGCGAGCCATGGCACTCAGGGTCGCTCGAGCCTACCGAACGGTTTCCCATTCCGGGGCGTGTCTGCTGGCTAGCAGCCCACCGTGGGACCTAGATGCGGAGGTCCTGGCGGAGCGCTACTGGAAAGGTGTGGTGGCGCAGGAGGGCCTGCATCCTCACCCGCGGGAGGTTGCTGAATGGAGGGAAGAGGCTCGCGATGAACTCTTCGGGAAATGGAAAGAACGGTTAGAGGTCCCGGGAGCTAGCCGGGAACTAGTGGAGGCAATTCGGCCTACTCTCAGGCAGTGGGTCGAACGCAAACATGGCGTGCTCACATTTCACCTGACACAGGTGCTGACTGGCCACGGGTGCTTTGGTGAGTACCTGTGTCGGGTGGTTGGACGAGAGCCAACAGAGGAGTGCCACCACTGTAGTGGCATAGCAGATACGGCTCAGCACACGCGTGAGGCGTGCCCAGCCTGGGTTGAGCCTCGCGCAGCCTTGTCTGCCATTATTGGGCAGGACTTGTCCCTCCCGGCCCTGGTCAACGCCATGGTCGGCAGTGAGGAGGCCTGGAACGCGGTCAAGATCTTCTGTGAGACCATCATGACACAGAAGGAAGCGGCAGAGCGGGAGCGTGAGCAAGATCTTAACTCACTCCCGAGTCGCCGCAAGAGGCTCGGCTGGCAGCGTCGAGCTTACCTTGCTCGAATGCCGCCATAACAAAGACTCGCGGGCGATAGATCTGGGGGGGTCTGTCGCCTGCACTATAAGGGTCAAGAGCGGGAAGGCGCCCCAGTGTTCAGGGTGCCTTCAATAGCCAGCAGCTAAGCAGAGTTCTAAGCAGCAAAGATGGGTCCGTAAGGACAATCGCTGATGAGGTAGCGGTGCAAACCGAACCCGCGACCTCGTCGACGGCGATGAAGAGGAACACCCCAGTGGTTTTAGTTGGTATAAGGAGTCCAACATAACCTTCTAGCCTCCCCTAGCTAGATGGTATCCATAAAGGATTTCCCTGGGAAAAAAAAAAAAAAAAAAAAAAAGGTTCCACGGACCTGCTAGGTTGTCCTAGTGGGTGGGGAGGTGAACCCCGACGTGGCGCGTCCCCAGGTGGCGGATAGGGTATCGGCTCCCAGAAATGGGAGCTACCGGTTTACCGGCGCGGACCAAACACCAAAGGAGGGAGTGTTGCGCCGTTCTGCCCGGTTTTCCGCGAGTCGGCTGTATGGGTCAGAAGTCGCTGAAGTGTCGTGCCGCGAGCATGCGTGGCATCGTCGGTGAGCTGGTGCAGCGCACCGCCACTGAAGAGACGCGGCAGCTGCAGGCGCGGGTCGACCGCCTGCAGTCGGAGGTCAGCCAGCTGCACCAAAAGCTGGCTGAAGCTACGGCCCGGCCTACCCAGGCTGAGCCCAAATCGGCGGCAGCGGGCCCCTCCTCCTCCTCCTCCAACCTTGAGGATATTATCCGAAAGGTTGTTATGGAGGAGAGGGCGTTCACAAGAGCCTGCCTCGATGGCATCGAGGATAGGCTCCTGCCCGAGAAACGCCTGCGTCCGCCACTAGCGGCAGACAAAAGGGCGAAAAAGCCGGGGCCACCTCCCCCAGAAAGGGAGGACGCCCAACTCCCTTCGACCACCCCATCCAACCAGTCGTGGTCGGAGGTGGTCAAGAAGGGAAAAGGCAAGGCAAAAGCGGCCGCCGCCCCTACCACCCCTGCCACTTCATCCTGCCCGCCCCAGGCGGCAGGTAAGGGCAAGGGGAAAGGGAAGGGGAAGACGTCGGCCCCGAAGCCCGCCGCCGCTGCACCCGCAGCTAAACGGGCTCCCGCCGGTGGGAAGAAGCTTCGGGCTCCTCCCAAGACTGCGGCCGTCGTGGTGACTCTCACCGCAGAGGCTGCAGAGCGAGGGGAGACGTACGAGTCTGTCTTGAAGCGGGCTCGTACAAACGCCGATCCCACCCAACTGGGGATCGGTGCAGTCGCGTGCCGCCGAACGGTAACCGGGGCTCGAATCTTCGAGTTCCCGGGGGCCCAGGGTGGCGCCAACGCAGACCTCTTCGCAACGAAGTTGTGGGAGGTCATTGCGGACGCGGCCAAGGTAGCCAGGCCCGTGAAGTTGGCGGCCTTGCAGGTGACCGATCTAGACGATTCGGTCACCAAAGAGGAGGTGGTGGCGGCCATTGCAGCCATACCGCAGCGGTGCAGGGTCGGGACATTAGGCCTGGCCGCGGCGGCATGGGCACCATCCGCCTGGAGTGCCCAGTCGTGGTGGCCAAAGCCGTCCTCGCCAAGGGGCGGCTTCCGGTAGGATTCAGTTCCTGCCGGATCCGGGCACTTGAAGACCAGCCATTGCGCTGCTTCAGGTGCCACGGTCTCGGCCACATGCGGGCTCTCTGACCGTCCAAGGTCGACAGGACAGAGAGTTGTTTCCGCTGCGGCAAGGACGGACATAAGTCCGTCGACTGTAAGGCCGCCAAGCCGCACTGCGCTATATGCGCAGCCAGCGGCTGCCCGGCGGAGCACATTATGAGGGGGAGGAACTGCAATCCTCCCCCGAAGAAGGGCAAAGCGCAGGTGCCGACCCCGCCTGTCGCTGCGACCGCCCCGGCGGCCGATGAGGGAGAAGCGATGTCCGACTATGATGGATAGAGTCGGACATCGCATACTCCAGGCGAACACCAACCACTGCAAAGCAGCCCAGGACCTGCTAATGCAGGTCCTGGCTGAGTGGTTGGTGGACGTGGCGGTAGTCGCCGAGCCGTACTCGGTCCCTGGCCATTGGCTGGGTGACAGGGACGGCTTGGTTGCGTTGGTGACGCAGTCTTCCACGGACTCCCCTCCCCTCTCGCTTTTAGAGAGGGGACCGGGATACGTGGCCGCCGCGTGGGGAGAAATAGCCTTGGTTGGGGTGTATTTCTCCCCTAACCGCCCTCTTCAGGACTTTGAGAATTTTCTCGAAGTCCTGACCGCCGTTATCGGCCGGGCGGCGCCGCGCCAGGTCGCCGTTGTGGGTGACCTGAACGCCAAGTCGGCGGCCTGGGGAAACCCGGCCGCCACTTGCAACGTCCGGGGGAGGGCCGTCGAATTCTGGGCGGCCTCCTCCGGTGTGTCCCTCCTCAACAGAGGGACAGTACAGACGTGTGTGCGGCGACGGGGAGGGTCAGAGTGGTGGACGTTTCGTTCGCCACCCCCGTCCTGGCCGGCCGCGTCGTGGACTGGCGGGTAGAAATGGTGGAAACGATGTCGGACCACAGATACGTGCGGTTCGACATCTCCACCAACCAGAGCCCACCGAGGACGGCCCCATTGGGCCGTTCTCCCTTTCCACGGTGGGCTCTCACCCACCTCGACCGCGAGGCGGCCAAGGAGGCGGCCTTCCTCCGGGACTGGCTCGACCCTCCCATCGACGTCCTAGACGTCGACGGCGCAGCGGTCGAGCTCCGGAGGTCCCTGACTGAGGTGTGCAACTTAAGCATGCCTCGGTCACGCCGCCCGCCCCCCCGACGCGCCGTGTATTGGTGGTCGGGGGAATTGGCGGGACTCCGAGCCGCCTGTGTGGTGGCAAGGAGGGCGTTCGCGCGGAGCCGACGGCGGAGCCAGAGAGACCTCGAGCATGAGGACCTTCTTTACGCCTCCTACGTGGAGGCAAAGAGGGTCCTTAAGGTGGCGGTGAGCGCCGCCAAAGATGCGGCGCGAGCCGAGATGCTCGAGGGTCTCGACAGGGACCCGTACGGGAGGCCATACAAGGCAGCGCGGAACAAACTGCGCCCCTTTGGTCCCCCGCTCACGGAGTCCCTGGAGCCGGCATTGCTGGATGGGGTGGTTCGGTCCCTATTTCCATCTGGGACCGACGATTTCAGGCCACCAGCAATGGACCCCCCACGGGGGGTGGCTCCGCCGGAGGAGGACGTCCCTCCGGTCGCGGCGGAAGAGCTTGCCGCGGAGGTTCTTCGCCTTCGCGGTAAGAAGACGGCTCCGGGGCCGGACGGCGTCCCGGCACGGGTGGTGGCCATCGCTGCCTCCCAGATGGAGAGGAGGTTTCGGGACCTTTTCGGCGCTTGTTTCGCGTCGGAGAGGTTCCCGAAGCCTTGGAAGGAGGGGCAGCTGTGCCTCCTCTGCCTCAGTATCTGCGGAGGCTGCTGGCCAGCTACCTGGAGGACCGAGCGGTCCTCTTTGTAGACAAAGCTGGCCAGCTGCGGCGGTACGGGGCCGAGGCCGGTGTTCCACAGGGGTCTGTCCTAGGACCCCTCCTGTGGAACATCGGCTTCGATTGGCTCCTGCGGGGAGCTCTTCTCCGAGGCACGAGTGTCATCTGCTACGCAGATGACACTCTCCTTACTGCCCGGGGAAAGAGACTGGAGGGAGGAATGGAAGATCCTTACTCCTCTGTAGTCTCTCATTCTACCTATATTTCCGATATAAGGCTCCTGGAGGAGCGCAAAGGCTACCTTTCTCTCGCTTGCCTCAAGCATTAACTCTTGTGTTGCCAGTTCCTTTCTTTGCAAGTTGGCTTGGGCTACGATGTAGGCCTTTGCGCTCGTCGAGACAGTATTCTTGCCTTGGACCACTTTAGCAGTACGCTATCGTGGCTCTGGCCAATGCGTCCCACTTTTTGCGGATCGGGCACTCCGCGCTAAATGCATTATGGCCTGCTCGGTCTAATTTTGCGTGTATGCAGTTGCAGCAGGAGGGGGTAACACCAAGGGTGACATCAGGACAGTCCACCTTCATATGGGTTCCCCCGCAGTGGCTACACTTTGGCAGATCTTCCTTACAGAAGCGTTTGCCGTGACCGTAGCCCAGGCATTGCGAGCACTGGACCAGTGGCGACTGGTCTGCCACTTTTACTCGCTGTAGGTCGATTTGGGCAGTGCTCGAGTCGACCATCCTCTGCCACAGTACGGGGGACACTCTCATAACGATGTCATGTGCCAAGGGGTTTCTGGACGGTTTCTTGTATTTTATTTCCATCCGGTGGTCGTTGATCCCTTCAAAGATTCCCCTGTTCTGCTTCTTCAGGGCGCTGATGACCTCGGTGTCCGTTTTGAATTTCATCACGCTCCTGAGCACAACAAGGGGGTCCTTGTTCTGCATGTCTTCGACGTTTAGTTCTTTTGCCCCTTTTAGTCTATCTGTTAATTTTTTCGGATAAGGGCAGAGTACTGATAGGATGGAGCTCAGTGCGAGTGGTGGCCCTAGGGGCGCGACCCATGCGCTGCTATAAGTGCATGGGACTAGGGCACACACGTGCCCTGTGTACCGCGTCAGCCGACAGAGGGGACCTGTGTTTCCGGTGTGGAGACACAGGTCATAAGGCGGCCGCCTGCGGGAAGGCCGAACCTCGCTGCGCAATTTGCGCAGAGTCGAAGAGGCCTTCCGGGCACGTGATGGGGGGACACAAGTGTGTCCCTCCAAAGACAAAGGGGCCGGCCAACAGGACCTGGGCTACCCCTGGGGCCACAGTTCCGCCCGCCCCTGAAGCCGGACGCCAAGCGGCAAGCGAAGAGGTTGTGATGTCGGATTAATGGATCAAGTCCGACATCACAACCTTCTCCAGACGAACCTCAACCACTGCGCTGGGGCCCAAGATCTGCTAATGCAGACCCTAGCGCAGTGGCAGATAGACCTAGCGGTTGCCGCGGAGCCGTACTACATCCCCCCCCATTCCTGTTGGGCAGGGGATCTAGACGGCTCTGTTGCCATTATTGGACGGTCGGGGTCAGCCCTCCCTCTCTTAGTAGAAGAGAGGGGCCCTGGGTACGTGGTGGCCAAGTGGGGGGAGTACGCCATCGTCGGCGTATACTTCTCCCCCAACAAAACCGCTGCAGCACTGGAGGTCTTTATGGACCTCTTAGCCGCGGCGGTTCAAAGACAGGCGCCACGTCAGGTCCTCCTAATGGGGGACCTGAACGCCAAGGCCCGGGACTGGGGCAACCGCCATACTGACTCTCGTGGAGAGATTGTCAGGGAGTGGGCGGTTGCCACAGGACTGACCCTGCTGAACAGAGGGTCGGCCCACACGTGCGTGCAGTATAACGGGGGGTCCGTGGTGGACCTATCGTTCGCCTCCCCGGTTGCTGCAGCACGTGTGTCGGAGGTGGAGAATCTCTCGAACCATAAGTATATTAGGTTCGAGCTTCTCCACTCCGACAACCCAGGAGGATCGCAGCGCGTGGTGCGGGCAAATTTCCCGCGCTGGACGATTAGTCGCCTTGATGCCGAACTGGCAAAAGAGGCGGCTATTGTCCAGTCGTGGTCTGCCACGGCCACGCACCCGGAAGTGGACGTTGCAGCGATCCACTTCCGCGAGGCGGTGACGGCATTGTGTGACGCTGCAATGCCGAGGTCCCGTGGCCGTCCCGACCGCCGCCAGGTCTACTGGTGGTGCTCGGAGATAGCGGGTCTCCGAGCTGTCTGCTCAGAGGTGCGTCGGCCTTACGCCCGCTGTAGGGGGCGGCGTAACGGCCGCACTGATGAGCAGATGCCAGCAGAGGAGCTTGAGGTTGAGCGCCAGCTGTACAGCGCTTACCGCGAAGCGAAGCGGGAGCTGCAGCTGGCGATCTCCAGGGCCAAGTCCCAGGCTTGGGGTGAGGTCCTGGAGGGCCTCGACAGGGACCCCTGGGGGCGTCCATATAAGGCCGCCTGGAAGAATTTCCGGGGCCAGACGTCCCCGGTAGCGGAGTCCCTTGACCCGGAGGTGATGGTCAGGGTGTTGGGGGGGCTATTCCCTAATAGTAGGTAGGTTAGGTAGAAGTAGAGAGAGACTTGCGTCTGAATCAGATGCGAGCACTAGATCGAGGATGTCGAATGACTCGAGGGAAGATTCCCAATTTTGGAGGAAACCAGCACGTATAGGCGCAAAACGAAAAGTTGTCGAGCTTCTTGATATGTCGGATAACGAGGCAGGCCCAGCTTCTAAAGTTACGAATTCTAAGCGAGGTGAACGCGCCCTTACAACTGGGAAATACATTGCTGAGGACAAGGCTGTATGGAGAAAGAAGAGAAATGACATGGAACTTTCAACCGAAGAAGAAGTAGTCCAAAAGATGACCAAGGTGAAAAAGACATCTGCACGTCTCACCCGCTCAATACAGGGAAATGATCTCACAGCTGAAGAAATGAGCCAGCTTGTGCAAGATAATGTAGACGTCATATATAATGTGGCAACTAAGTCTAGCAACCTGAAAGGTACCTTTCAAAAGGCCTTGAAGGAAGCAGCAACTTCAATTAAGGAGGTTCTTGTAGTTTAAAAGAGTCGCACTGTGTCCGAGGAGACGGCAAAATTGCAAGCGGATAATGCCCGCTTAAAGGCTGACTTGGCGGAACTTCGCAAAGAGATGACAGAGCTGAAGGCTGATTTTCATAGAAGCATATCACATGGAAATAAGGAAGAGCTACCTTCGGTCAAAACTCCGAATCCTCTTCAGGCTGGTAAAAATCAGAATACGACCCCACTAAAAAGTGTTGATCCCAATGATGAGCTAGTAAGAAAGATAATGCTGCATGTGGGAAACATGGTTAACGCACGATTTGAAGGTTTGGAGGACCGATTGCTCCCAGAAACTAGGCTCCGCCCTCCACTAGCAGCAGACACAGGGAAATCAGTGCCAAGAGCCAGCACTGACCATGCTAATAAGGAGTTCAGTCAACAATCGACTCCCACAAATAAAGACGAAGGCTGGTCCACAGTCACTAAGAGAGGAAATAAGAAAAAAGACACTGCGGTAGATCCAAACTCATCGCAGCATCCGAAAGGGGTAAAGATGCCTAAAAAGAAGACTGCTAAGCTCCGCCCCCCTCATTCAGCGGCTGTTGTGGTGACTCTGCAGCCTGGAGCAGAGGAGAGAGGAGTGACCTACGGCAAAGTCCTTACCGAAGCCAAGAACAAGATAGACTTAGCCGGTCTTGGAATATCCGGACTCCGATTTAGACAGGCTGTAACAGGCGCACGTATTTTAGTAGTGCCTGGTGATACTAACGCTGAAAAAGCGGACTCTCTCGCGGCCAAACTGAGGGAAGTAGTTGAGACGAATGACATCCGAGTTTCCAGGCCCACCAAATGCGCAGATCTCCGATTTTCTGGTCTGGATGACTCTGTCACAGGAGAGGAGGTCAAGGCAGCTATTGCCCGTGACGGAAACTGTTCACTTGATCACATCAAAGTAGGTGAAATCCGCGTAGAGACATCAGGGCTCGGTGCAGTATGGGCCAGATGCCCGGTGGCAGCAGCCAAAAAGATTGCTGATAACGGCAAAATGCTGGTAGGATGGGTCACTGCACAAACAAAGCTCTTACAGCCTAGACCCATGAGATGTTACCGATGCTTAGAGACCGGTCATGTCCGAGCCCGCTGCACGTCAGAAATCGACCGTAGCACAGAGTGCTATCGATGTGGAAAACCGGGACACAAAGCAGGCGAGTGCACTGCTGTGGCTTACTGCAGTGTTTGTGCAGCGGCAAATAAACCGGCTGGGCACAAAATTGGAGGTAGTACGTGCACTACCTCTAGCCTTATAAATAAAAGAGGACCAGCGACGACAAAGAGCTCTACGCAACAAACCTGCCCACCTACCAACACTAAGGCCAGGGACAAGACGGTAACAATGGACACCTTATAGTAATGGTCCTACGTATTTTACAGGCGAATATAAACCACTCTGCCAGAGCTCAGGATCTTATTGTCCAGAGCCTGACAGAGTGGCTTATAAACATTGCGATAGTTTCTGAACCTTATTTCATCCCACCAAGAAATAACTGGGTAGGTGATCTTGATCAAACGGTGGCTATGATTGCACTGAGTTCAGCTGGTACCCCATCACTAACAAACGTCGTGAAAAGGAAGGGATTCGTAGCAGCTACCGTAGGCAATGTCGTATTTGTGGCAGTATATTTCTCCCCAAATAGGGTAATTGCCGAGTTCGAAAGGTTTCTTGTGGATTTGGGGTCACTAGTAAGAAGTAGCTATCCTCTGCCGGTATTGGTTGCGGGTGATTTTAATGCAAAATCTACGGCATGGGGATCTCCAGCAACGGATGCGCGTGGGGATGTTCTTTTGGAGTGGACGATTGCGACAGGTCTGTCAATATTAAACCGAGGAGCTGAGAATACCTGCGTGCGGCAAAACGGCGGTTCTATTGTAGATCTGTCCTTCGCAAGTGTGGATTTGAACCGACGAGTAAGTGATTGGAGGGTCTTGTTAGATGTTGAAATGCTGTCAGACCACCGCTACATTAGGTTCAATTTAGATGAAGAAATACTAACTTCAAATTACATAACGCGAAGAAACACTGGAGGTAATGATCCTCGCTGGGCTCTAAACCGCCTGGACGGTACACTACTAGCAGAGGCCTCCCTGGTGCATGCTTGGCAGCCCGTGCCTAATACTCCATTTGAGGTACAAATAGAAGCTGAATGGTTCCGGGACTCTCTTACCAGCATTTGTGATGTAGCTATGCCCCGCGTTGGTTCTTCAACTGCTAAGCGCCAGGTGTATTGGTGGTCATCCGAGTTAGCAGAACTAAGAAGAACATGCGTGTCCGCAAGACGCCAATACACCCGATACCCGATACTCTGTTCCCAGATAGGGGGGAACATAACCCACCGCCAATGGCGCCTTCTGTTAGTGAAAGCAGCGCAGATCAAGAAAAACCAAATGTTAATGAGGTTGAAATGAGGGAAGCGGTTAAACGGCTACGTGCAAAGAACACAGCTCCGGGTCCTGATGGAATACCTGGCCGTGCATGGGCGATAGCGTTGAAGGTTTTGGGGCCCAGACTTTGTTCCTTATTTGATGAGTGTCTAGACCAAGGCCAATTTCCCGCATTATGGAAGACCGGTCGATTGGTCCTCCTCCGGAAAGATGGAAGACCAGCGGACTCTCCATCGGCCTACCGGCCGATCGTATTATTAGATGAAGTTGGCAAACTCTTTGAGCGCATCATCGCCAGTCGTCTGATTGGTCACCTTAACTGTGTTGGACCTGATTTGGACGACAACCAGTTTGGTTTCCGAAGAGGGCGATCAACGATCGCAGCTATCTTGCGCATTAAAGAATACACAAAAGAGGCAATCTCTAAGGGTGAAGTTGTTTTGGCAGTATCACTTGACATCGCTAATGCCTTTAACACTTTGCCCTGGAGCTGTATAAAAGAGGCTTTAAAATACCATGATATACCTCTCTACCTCCGTCAGATCATCGGGAGCTATCTTAATGAAAGGTTCGTCATCTACGAAGGCAAAGAACGTATTCACCGGAGGAGAATGTCGTGCGGTGTCCCACAGGGGTCGGTTCTTGGACCACTTCTGTGGAATATCGGGTACGATTGGGTTCTACGCGGGGCGAATCTTTCAGGGGTAAAAGTAACATGCTTTGCTGATGACACGCTAGTAACGGCCAAGGAGAAAACATTTGATGCAGCTTCAATCCTGGTAACAGTGGGTGTGGCTGCAGTAGTTCGAAGGATCCGTATGTTGGGTCTTGAAGTGGCTTTAAGTAAATCAGAGGCACTCTGTTTTACTTAAAGCCACTTACTTAACCACCACAAAGCTTACTTAAGGCCGCGGCGGCATGGGTACCATCCACCTTGAATGCCCTATTGCCGCAGCCAAAGCCGTGCTAGACAAGGGACGCCTACAGGTCGGCTTTAGTTCCTGTAGAGTCCGGGCTCTTGAAGATCAGTCTCTGCGCTGCTTCAAGTGCTTCGGAATCGGGCACACTCGGGCTCTTTGTCCGTCCGTGGTTGACAGGACGGACAGCTGCTACCGATGTGGCAAAGGGGGGCACAAAGCTGCCTCCTGCAAGGACACAACGCCGCGCTGCGCAGTGTGTGCAGCCAGTGGCTGCCCGGCGGGCCACGTTATGAAGGGGAGGAATTGTAATCCTCCCCCTACGAAGGGCAAAGCGCAGGCAGCTACTCGGCCTGCCGCTTCTACCGCCGACCCGAAAGCGGGAACTTCGGCGGCCGATGAAGGGGGTGCGATGTCCGATTGATGGATAGAGTCGAACATCGCATCCTCCAGGCGAACACCAACCACTGTAAAGCAGCCCAAGACCTGCTGGTGCAGGCCATGGCTGAGTGGTTGGTGGACGTGGCGGTGGTTGCTGAGCCGTATTCGATCCCTGGCCTTTGGCTGGGTGATCGAGACGGCTTGGTGGCATTGGTGTCACGGTCTTCCACGGATTCCCCTCCTCTCTCGCTTTTAGAGAGGGGACCGGGGTACGTAGCCGCCGCGTGGGGAGAAATAGCCTTTGTAGGGGTGTATTTCTCCCCTAACCGCCCTCTTCAGGACTTCGAGAATTTTCTCGAAGTCCTGACCGCCGTTATCGGCCGGGCGGCGCCGCGCCAGGTCGCCGTTGTGGGCGACCTGAACGCCAAGTCGGCGGCCTGGGGAAACCCGGCCGCCACTTGCAACGTCCGGGGTAGGGCCGTCGAATTCTGGGCGGCCTCCTCCGGTGTGTCCCTCCTCAACAGAGGGACGGTCCAGACGTGTGTGCGGCGACGGGGAGGGTCAGTGGTGGACGTTTCGTTCGCCACCCCCGTCCTGGCCGCCCGCGTCATGGACTGGCGGGTGGAATTGGTGGAAACGATGTCGGACCACAGATACGTGCGGTTCGACATCTCCACCAACCAGAGCCCACCGAGGACGGCCCCATTGGGCCGTTCTCCCTTTCCACGGTGGGCTCTCACCCACCTCGACCGCGAGGCGGCCAAGGAGGCGGTCTTCCTCCGGGACTGGCTCGACCCACCCGTCGAGGTCCTAGACGTCGACGGCGCAGCGGTTGAGCTCCGGAGGTCCCTGACTGAGGTGTGCAACCTAAGCATGCCTCGGTCACGCCGCCCGCCACCCCGACGCGCCGTGTATTGGTGGTCGGGGGAATTGGCGGGACTCCGGGCCGCCTGCGTGGTGGCAAGGAGGGCGTTCGCGCGGAGCCGACGGCGGAGCCAGAGAGACCTCGAGCATGAGGACCTTCTTTATGCCTCCTACGTGGAGGCGAAGAAGGTCCTTAAGGTGGCGCTGAGCGTCGCCAAAGATGCGGCGCGAGCCGAGATGCTCGAGGGTCTTGACAGGGACCCGTACGGGAGACCGAGCGGTCCTCTTGGTAGATAAAGCTGGCCAGCTGCGGCGGTACGGGGCCGAGGCCGGTGTTCCACAGGGGTCTGTCCTAGGACCCCTCCTGTGGAACATCGGCTTCGATTGGCTCCTGCGGGGAGCTCTTCTCCGAGGCACGAGTGTCATCTGCTACGCAGATGACACTCTCCTTACTGCCCGGGGGAGAGACTGGAGGGAGGCGGCGAGCCTGGCCTCGGCCGGCGGATCGTTTGGGGGTTGCGCTGCATAAAACCGAGGCCGTGTATTTTCACGGGCCTCGGCAGCGCACCCCACCTGACGCCCACATCGTAGTTGAGGGCGTCAGGGTCGAAGTGAAGGCCCAGATGAAGTATCTGGGCCTTGTGCTTGATAGCAGGTGGCGCTTCGGCCCGCACTTTAGCGGGCTGTCGACGCGCCTGCTGAAGACCGCAGGGGCGCTTTCGTGGCTCCTCCCAAATCTGGGAGGGCCCAAAGCGCGATGCCGGCAACTTTATGCCGGCATCCTGAAGAGTATGGCCCTTTACAGGGCCCCCATCTGGGCGGACTCCCTCCATAGAAGGGAGAATGCGACCGCACTGCGCAGGCCCCAAAGGGCCATCGCGCAGCGAGTGGCGAGAACCTACCGCTCAGTAGGTTTCTCGGCGGCATGCGCTCTGGCGGGCACCCCTCCTTGGGAACTCGAGGCGGGGGTGCTAGCCAGAGTGTATGAGTGGACGGCGGGGCGTAGGGCGCTCGGGCAGTGCCCCGCCCCGGAAGAGCGGGAAGCCGTTCCGCGAGAGGCGAGGGATGCCGTCGTCCAGCATTGGACGGAGAACCTCGCCTCCGCCGTATTCGGGCGCCGGACGCTGGACGCTCTCGGGCCAGTCCTAAAGGATTGGCTCGAGAGGCCGCACGGCTTCCTGTCGTTCCGTCTGGTGCAGGTGCTTTCCGGGCATGGATGCTTCGGAAAATACCTGCATCAGATCGGAAGAGAGGCGGCGCCGTCGTGCCACGAATGTGGTGCGACGGAGGACACGGCGGAACACACCCTCGAGGTGTGCCCGTCGTGGTTCGAGCCGCGCCGCGCCCTGGTGGCGGCAGTGGGGCCGAACCTCTCGCTTCCTAGCGTGGTCAACGCCATGCTGGAGAGCGAGGGGGCCTGGGTGGCGGTGGCCTCCTTCTGCGAAGACGTCATGTCCCAGAAGGAGGCGGCAGAGCGCGCGCGGGAGGAAGATCCTCTCGCGGCGCCTCTGCGTAGGCGGAGAAGGGGTAGGAGAAGGCGACAATAGTCGTTTTCCCTATCTCTGTGGTGGCGAACAGCGGGAGATAGGCGTGGGGACGCCTTCTCCCGCATTGCACCGTTCACCACCCCCGTCGAGCGGGAACGGCCGAGCACTGCGGTCGTTCCCGGGCCCCTCTCTGTGATGAGGGGCGTGGAGGCCCCGCTGTAAAGGCGGGCGGTCGTCGGCGGGGGACTGGTTGCGAAGGCTCTTGCCAGTTTCCCAGTCCCCCTCCATGAAGACGATGCGGGAGTGCCGCTGGGTTGTTTAGTGGGTATACCGGTCCCTTACAGGGCCGGGGAGTCCCACATACCCCACCCCATCCCCATGGGGGGGGGATGCGTAATGCATTTTTCCCAGCGTCAAAAAAAAAAAAAAAAAAAAAGGTTAGGTTAGGTTAGGTTAGGTTAGGTTAGGTTGCCAGCCACGGACCTGCTAGGTTGTCCTAGTGGGCGGGGAGGTGAACCCCGACGTGGCGCGTCCCCAGGTGGCGGATAGGGGATCGGCTCCCAGAAATGGGAGCTACCGGTTTACCGGCGCGGACCAAACACCAATGGGGGAGTGCGGCGTCGTCCTGCCCGGTTTCCCGCGAGTCGGCTGTATGGGTCAGTTTCCTTGCGGGATTCCGAGTGGGGCGTTGCTTCGCTTCGGGGAGGGCAGAGTTGGGCTCGGCGTGCGCTTACCCCGCCGTCGGGCAGGCAGTGGGAGACTAGTCTTCCCTGCCACCAGCTCGAAGTCGTAATCCTGCGACGGTTGCGGTCATGTCTCGTAACCGCCAACCCATCGGCCCTTCTCAGGGCCAACCCATCGGCTCTTCTCAGGGCCAACCCAAAGGCCCTTCTCGGGGCCAAACCGACGCATCGGCGTTGGCAGAGGTGCCCGTTTCGGCGGTCTGCCTGCATGGCAGAGCGGACGAGTCTTCGGACTCTGAAATGTCGGCCGACTTTGAGTCGGACGCCGGTCCAACGGCGCAATCGCGGAAGAGGGCTTTCCTCGAAGATGTGTCCAACTCGGACTCGTCTAAGGGGAAGGCCAAAAAGAAGGTCAAGGCCAAAAGGCGCTCCGCCATCGCCATTGTCGACACCCACGACGTTGGTCTGGCAGAGGCGGAGCGCCAGCTGAGCCTGGCAAGGCGGGCACAGGTCCAGCAGGACCTAGAAGAGCAGGTCGCTGCCAAGGAGCAGCAGGCGCGAACTGCGCGGGCCAGGGCCGGGTACGGCGCGTCTAGCGTACTTTACACGGACCACTCCCTGGCCGAGCTGGAGCGCATGGCTCAGGAGGATGCGGGAGAGATCGTAGAGGTCGCCTCCAAGTCCTCCAACTTGAAGGGGACACTTCAGAAGTCGCTGAAGTGTCGTGCCGCGAGCATGCGTGGCATCGTCGGTGAGCTGGTGCAGCGCACCGCCACTGAAGAGACGCGGCAGCTGCAGGCGCGGGTCGACCGCCTGCAGTCGGAGGTCAGCCAGCTGCACCAAAAGCTGGCTGAAGCTACGGCCCGGCCTACCCAGGCTGAGCCCAAATCGGCGGCAGCGGGCCCCTCCTCCTCCTCCTCCAACCTTGAGGATATTATCCGGAAGGTTGTTATGGAGGAGAGGGCGTTCACAAGAGCCTGCCTCGATGGCATCGAGGATAGGCTCTTGCCCGAGAAACGCCTGCGTCCGCCACTAGCGGCAGACAAAAGGGCGAAAAAGCCGGGGCCACCTCCCCCAGAAAGGGAGGACGCCCAACTCCCCTCGACCACCCCATCCAACCAGTCGTGGTCGGAGGTGGTCAAGAAGGGAAAGGGCAAGGCGAAAGCGACCGCCGCCCCTACCACCCCTGCCACCTCATCCTGCCCGCCCCAGGCGGCAGGTAAGGGCAAGGGGAAAGGGAAGGGGAAGACGTCGGCCCCGAAGCCCGCCGCCGCTGCACCCGCAGCTAAACGGGCTCCCGCCAGTGGGAAGAAGCTTCGGGCTCCTCCCAAGACTGCGGCCGTCGTGGTGACTCTCACCGCAGAGGCTGCAGAGCGAGGGGAGACGTACGAGTCTGTCTTGAAGCGGGCTCGTACAAACGCCGATCCCACCCAACTGGGGATCGGTGCAGTCGCGTGCCGCCGAACGGTAACCGGGGCTCGAATCTTCGAGTTCCCGGGGGCCCAGGGCGGCGCCAACGCAGACCTCTTCGCAACGAAGTTGCGGGAGGTCATTGCGGACGCGGCCAAGGTGGCCAGGCCCGTGAAGTCGGCGGCCTTGCTGGTGAAAAAAAAAAAAAAAAAAAAAAAAAAGGTTCCACGGACCTGCTAGGTTGTCCTAGTGGGCGGGGAGGTGAACCCCGACGTGGCGCGTCCCCAGGTGGCGGATAGGGGATCGGCTCCCAGTAATGGGAGCTACCGGTTTACCGGCGCGGACCAAACACCAATGCGGGAAGTGCGGCGTCGTCCTGCCCGGTTTCCCGCGAGTCGGCTGTATGGGTCAGTTTCCTTGCGGGATTCCGAGTGGGGCGGTGCTTCGCTTTGGGGAGGGCAGAGTTGGGCTCGGCGTGCGCTTACCCCGCCGTCGGGCAGGCAGTGGGAGACTAGTCTTTCCTGCCACCAGCTCGAAATCGTAATCCTGCAACGGTAGCGGTCATGTCTCGTTACCTGAACAGGACCGATGGTCTTGGCTTGGTCGCCCGGGCTGCGAGGAGTTAACCTCTATAAAAAATCCCGTCGGACAAGTGGTGGTGGCAGCACGAGGTCCTTTCTCTTACGAGGATGGCTGGCCGGTAAAGTCAGTCGCTACTGCTACCTAGGCGTAGGCCTTGGTTAGGTCCACCTAACCCTTCCCGGATACACGTGGGCACTGTCCGGGTCGTAGTACCTTTCCCCGGTACTCGTGGGAATTTGATGGATTTTTTGTTGCGGAGCAACAGAGAGCGCACTGCTCCCACTCCTGTGGGTGAGCTGGAAGCCTTAGGGCAGGATCTCCGAGCCTCTTTGGCAAGAGTCGATGCTCGGCTTGAGAGCTTGGAGGTGGACGGGCGGCTTCTGCCAGCTAAACGCCACCGTCCACCTTTGGCGGTAGATCGACCGCGGGAGGCTTCGCAAAATGAGAAGGAAGTGGCGGCGCCTGTGCCACCGGCCCCGGCCCCTAGGAAGGCTAGGCCCCTAGGACCGGCTCAAAAGCCTGCCCCAATTCCGGCTGCAAGGCCGAGTAAGAAGACTCTAGCGCCTCCAAAATCTGCCGCCATACCTGGCAAAAAGAAGGCTAAAGAGGGCAGTGGTACTGCACCTCCCCCAGCTGCCTCTCCTCCGGCCGACCCTGCTCAGACAAGCAATGCTAGTCGGACTCAGGATAAGGAGGGGTGGCAGACGGTAGGCCCACGGCGCAACAAGCAGCGCAAGGCTCCGGCAGACAAGGCGCCAAGGACATCGGCGCCTGTCAAGGCAGTACCACCCCAACCGGGTGTTAAAAAACTCCGGGCTCGCCGTTCCACTGCGGTTGTGATCGCGCTGCAGCAGGGGGCTGAGGAGAGAGGGAGGACGTACGGGGAAGTGATCGCCGAGGCCAAGTCCAAACTCGACTTGGAAGACCTCGGGATCCCCTCCGTACGCTTTCGGCAAGCGGCAACTGGGGCACGCATTTTAGAGGTCCCAGGAGCAGCAAGTGGGGACAAGGCCGACTTACTGGCGGAAAAGCTTCGTCAAGGCAGTACCACCCCAACCGGGTGTTAAAAAACTCCGGGCTCGCCGTTCCACTGCGGTTGTGATCGCGCTGCAGCAGGGGGCTGAGGAGAGAGGGAGGACGTACGGGGAAGTGATCGCCGAGGCCAAGTCCAAACTCGACTTGGAAGACCTCGGGATCCCCTCCGTACGCTTTCGGCAAGCGGCAACTGGGGCACGCATTTTAGAGGTCCCAGGAGCAGCAAGCGGGGACAAGGCCGACTTACTGGCGGAAAAGCTTCGAGGGCTGTTCGCCTCGGAGGACGTGAAGGTCTCCAGGCCGATAACCTCAGTCGACCTTAGGGTAACCGGTCTGGATGACTCGGTCACCCCGGAGGAGCTGGCGGCTGCGGTCGCTAAAGCTGGAGGGTGTTCGCCGGACAATGTAAAGTCTGGCGATATACGGAAGGGACCTTCCGGCGCGGGCACAGCACTAGTAAAGTGCCCCGTTGCAGCTGCCAAAAAAGTGGCAGCCGGACGCCTCCGGGTCGGATGGGTGGCAGTCGGGGTGAAGATCCTCGACACCCCTCCACGCCGGTGTTTCCGGTGCTTCGCACAGGGCCACATCTGGGCCCAGTGTTTATCAGAGGTCGACCGCAGCCAGAACTGTCTGCGCTGCGGTCAAGCGGGCCACAAAGCCCGGGAGTGCTCCGCCAAGCCCCACTGCCCTGTATGTGAGGCAGCTGGGAAGAAGGCGGACCACCTCGCTGGGGGCAAGGCTTGTGCCAAGCCCCCAACAAAGAAGGCAGCTAAGAAGGCCGCGGCAAAAGCTAAAATGGCTAAGCCGCAGCCTGCAAACCCGCCTCCAGCGGGTAGCTCGGAGGATCCAATGGAGGTTCATTAGTTATGGACCTCCGATTCCTGCAGGGAAACCTTAACCACTCCGCCGCGGCTCAAGACCTGTTGGTCCAAGCTATGGCGGAGAGGCAGGTCCATCTTGCTGTTGTCGCCGAGCCGTATCGCATCCCGACCCGTTCGGATTGGGTTGGAGATCGTGACGGCTTGGTGGCAATATTACAGCGCTGCGCGTCGGGAGGCCCCCCTCTCACCACTATCAATAGAGGTGAGGGCTTCGTGGTAACCAAAGTCGGTGAGCTGGTCGTAATAGGGGTTTATTTCTCCCCTAATCGACCGCTTGCTGACTTCGAGAGATATCTCGTGCTGTTAGGGGTCGCTGTTAGTGGAGTGCGAGTTGGGCATCCTAAACCGCGGCACAGTGGACACGTGCGTGCGTCGTAATGGGGGGTCAGTCGTGGATGTGACATTCGCGACCCCGTCCATTGCAGGCCGTGTCCAGGGATGGACGGTTCTGGAGAATGAGGAAACGCTGTCGGATCACAGATACATAGCCTTCAGCGTTTCCTCACTGACTCCAGTCACCCCGAGCGCTTTGTCCCAGCCACGACTGGACGGCCCGCGCTGGGCAATAAAGCGCCTGAATAAAGAATTGCTGCTGGAGGCAGCCCTTGTTCAGGCGTGGCTCCCAGAACCACCACCAGTAGATGTAAACGGGGATGTGGCTCGACTCTGCGAGGCTATGACGCAGGCTTGCGATGCAGCCATGCCTCGCATTAGGGCCCCCCCGTGCAAAAAGGTAGTCTACTGGTGGAACGAGGAGATTGCCCGGCTCCGCCGCTCGTGCGTAGAGGAGCGCCGCGCCTTCCAGCGGTATCGAAGGCGCCGAATCCGCAATGAAGGCGAGGAGGACCGGTTGTACGCCGTATACAGGGAGGTGGCGGTGGCGCTCCGCCTTGCCATTAACCGGTCTAAGGCCGCGATGTGGGAGGAACTGCTGGAGACGTTGAAGAGGGATCCCTGGGGTAGGCCGTACAAATTAGTACGGCAAAAGCTACGCCCTTGGACCCCTCCTATTTCCAGCGGGCTCGAGCCGGCGGTCCTTGAGAGGGTGGTTGAGGCACTGTTCCCAACCATTGAAACGGACTTTGTGCCTCCCACCATGGCACCGCCAGCTCCGGATGGAGGAGACTCGGGCAATGAAGACGTGCCCGAAGTCTCAAAAGGTCCTCCTCCGTAAGGAGGGACGGCCGGCTGATGACCCATCGGGGTATCGGCCTATAGTTTTACTCGATGAGGCGGGGAAGCTACTGGAGAGGGTGATAGCCAACCGCCTCATCGAGCATATGGAGGTTGTGGGTCCGAAACTTTCGGACGCCCAATTCGGATTCCGCTGCGGCCGGTCAACCATTGACGCGATCGGCCGCCTGCGGGACATGGCGAAGGAGGCGGTGTCGGAGGGTGGGCTGTTGTTGGCTGTGTCACTCGACATAAAAAATGCCTTCAACAGCCTACCCTGGGTGACAATTATGGAGGCACTCGGTTATCATGGAGTGCCCCTATATTTAAAAAAACTTGTGGGGAACTACCTATCGGACAGGGCGGTAGTTTTCCCCACCAGTGTTGGTGTAGGTGGTCGTCGGCGGATGTCGCGCGGTGTTCCCCAGGGGTCTGTTCTTGGGCCCCTGCTATGGAACATTGGGTACGATCATGTCCTTCGCTGCGCTAACCTGCGTGGCGTGGACGTGATCTGCTACGCCGACGACACCCTTGTAACGGCCCGAGGTTCCGATCTCCGGGCCGCTACGTTGTTGGCCACTGCCGGTGTCGCGGCAGTGGTGTCGAGGATTCGGCGACTGGGGCTGGAGGTGGCCCTCCATAAGTCCGAGGCCATCTGCTTCCACGGGCCACGGAGGAGACTACCAGCAGGCACCACCATAGTGGTCGGAGGGACACCCATCCCAGTCGGGACGACGCTGAAGTACCTAGGCGTCGTCCTCGACAGCAGGTGGGATTTCGGGGTACACCTTGAACGCCTTGTCCATAGGTTGGTGAGTACGGCAGGCGCCCTTAGCCGCCTGCTTCCCAACGTAGGTGGAGGAAATGGGAGCTGCCGCCGCCTGTACATGGGGGTGGTCCGATCAATGGCCCTTTATGGGGCCCCGATCTGGGCGGAGTCCCTAAAGAACCGCCACAAAGCCCTTCTGCACCAAGCGCAAAGGGTCATGGCGGTTCGGGTGATAAGGGGCTATCGGACCATATCCCATGATGTGGCATGCGCCCTTGCCGGGTCCCTCCCGTGGGAACTTGAAGCCGAGGTTCAATCCTCGATCTACTGGCAACGGGCGCATGCCCGGAGCTTGGGCAACCGCCCCGCACCCGACGAAGTGGTGCGGTGGCGCATAGATGCCCAGGAAGCGGCTCTGGGCAAGTGGCGGCAGCGGCTCTAAGCCGGCTCTAAGCCGCTGGTGATAGGAGGAGTCCAAGGGCGTAGCTTTTGCCGTACTAACTTGTACGGCCTACCCCAGGGATCCCTCTTTAGCGTCTCCAGCAGTTCCTCCCACATTGCGGCCTTGGACCGGTTTATGGCAAGGCGGAGCGCCACCGCCACCTCCCTGTACACGGCGTACAACCGGTCCTCCTCGCCTTCATTGCGGTTTCGGCGCCTCCGATACCGCTGGAAGGCGCGGCGCTCCTCTACGCAGGAGCGACGGAGCCGGGCAATCTCCTCGTTCCACCAGTAGACTGCCTTTTTGGACGGGGTGGCCCTGATGCGAGGCATGGCTGCATCGCAAGCCTGCGTCATAGCCTCGCAGAGTCGAGCCACATCCCCGTTCACGTCTACCGGTGGTGGTTCTGGGAGCCACGCCTGAACAAGGGCTGCCTCCAGCAGCAATTCTTTATTTAGGCGCTTTATCGCCCAGCGCGGGCCGTCCAGTCGTGGCTGGCACGAGGCGCTCGGGGTGACTGGAGTCGGTGAGGAAACGCTGAAGGCTATGTATCTGTGATCCGACAGCGTTTCCTCATTCTCCAGAACCGTCCACCCCTGGACACGGCCTGTAATGGACGGGGTCGCGAATGTCACATCCACGACTGACCCCCCATTACGACGCACGCACGTGTCCACTGTGCCGCGGTTTAGGATGCCCAACTCGCACTCCACCAGCCACTCCTCCAACACTCTCCCCCTAAGGTCCGTCGTCGCTGAGCCCCAGGCCCTAGACTTGGCGGAGCACTCCCGGGCTTTGTGGCCCGCTTGACCGCAGCGCAGACAGTTCTGGCTGCGGTCGACCTCTGATAAACACTGGGCCCAGATGTGGCCCTGTGCGAAGCACCTGAAACACCGGCGTGGAGGGGTGTCGAGGATCTTCACCCCGACTGCCACCCATCCGACCCGGAGGCGTCCGGCTGCCACTTTTTTGGCAGCTGCAACGGGGCACTTTACTAGTGCTGTGCCCGCGCCGGAAGGTCCCTTCCGTATATCGCCAGACTTTACATTGTCCGGCGAACACCCTCCAGCTTTAGCGACTGCAGCCGCCAGCTCCTCCGGGGTGACCGAGTCATCCAGACCGGTTACCCTAAGGTCGACTGAGGTTATCGGCCTGGAGACCTTCACGTCCTCCGAGGCGAACAGCCCTCGAAGCTTTTCCGCCAGTAAGTCGGCCTTGTCCCCACTTGCTGCTCCTGGGACCTCTAAAATGCGTGCACCAGTTGCCGCTTGCCGAAAGCGTACGGAGGGGATCCCGAGGTCTTCCAAGTCGAGTTTGGACTTGGCCTCGGCGATCACTTCCCCGTACGTCCTCCCTCTCTCCTCAGCCCCCTGCTGCAGCGCGATCACAACCGCAGTGGAACGGCGAGCCCGGAGTTTTTTAACACCCGGTTGGGGTGGTACTGCCTTGACAGGCGCCGATGTCCTTGGCGCCTTGTCTGCCGGAGCCTTGCGCTGCTTGTTGCGCCGTGGGCCTACCGTCTGCCACCCCTCCTTATCCTGAGTCCGACTAGCATTGCTTGTCTGAGCAGGGTCGGCCGGAGGAGAGGCAGCTGGGGGAGGTGCAGTACCACTGCCCTCTTTAGCCTTCTTTTTGCCAGGTATGGCGGCAGATTTTGGAGGCGCTAGAGTCTTCTTACTCGGCCTTGCAGCCGGAATTGGGGCAGGCTTTTGAGCCGGTCCTAGGGGCCTAGCCTTCCTAGGGGCCGGGGCCGGTGGCACAGGCGCCGCCACTTCCTTCTCATTTTGCGAAGCCTCCCGCGGTCGATCTACCGCCAAAGGTGGACGGTGGCGTTTAGCTGGCAGAAGCCGCCCGTCCACCTCCAAGCTCTCAAGCCGAGCATCGACTCTTGCCAAAGAGGCTCGGAGATCCTGCCCTAAGGCTTCCAGCTCACCCACAGGAGTGGGAGCAGTGCGCTCTCTGTTGCTCCGCACCTCGGCCCTGAGAGCGGCCAACTCTTCACCGAGCCGGTCCAACTGTCCCTTAAGAAGGTGGTTCTCCGCTTGGAGCCGAGTCACCTCTTCCGCAGGCGTTCGAGAGGCCAACTCCTCAAACACCTCTCGTAGCACCTCGCCGGAAGAGTGAGAACACCATCCCGGAGTACGGCTCCATGTTCGGTCTGGAGCTGTATAAATCGAAGTTTGGGGACTATAGTGTGGTGGTAAGATATTTAATATGATTAGAAGTGGAACTAAAACCCCCGAGAGCTTTCAAAGTTTGAATTTCCCATTTCCATAAAGGCGATTGTCCGGGTAAAAGTGCCCTAAGTATGTTTAATTCCATAGCCTTTCTTTATCCCAAATTTCATCAAAATCGGATCTACTGTTACGGCGAGATTTAGTAAGAAACATCTAAACTTACACGTTAATAATGCGAGTGTGTTAGTGTGACGTTATAAACCACTTACTTCAGTTCAGAGTCAAAACTTCAAAAGGAAAAACAGAAACCCTTATCAAATAATTTTCTTTGTACATATGTATGTCTGTCAAGGCATGGCCTCATGTCGCTCTGCCGTCAGACAGTTAACAGACACACTTGAAATTTATAAACTCTCTTGTAATAGTATTTCGTAGTTAAGGTAGTTATAAGATGGATCATGTAAAAAGCGCTAGAACCAAGACGAGTTTCTGGCCAATTCTTCTCGGCCCAAGCTCGATTTCATTTTAGGATGAATTGGCACCTAAATTCACCTAGTATGTAAGACGTTTCAAAGTGATCCTTGTGACTGTATTGAATAAAGTATCTTTTGACTTTGACTTTGTGTGAATTGTCCACCAGCAGGGAATTTTATTGTAGGGTCAGTACTATGTAACTGTTGAGTGTAGTTACTACTTACAATCATTTCTTCCACAGCCTTTCTACGTCCCAGTGGCAGGCTGTTCCGCACCACAAGAGCTGCAGATCATCGGCTGCGAGCACTCTCGCTGCGACTTCATTAAGTTCCGTGATCTCACCAAGGAGTATCGATTAGCTGAAAGTGATTTCTATAAGATCTGTAATATTAGGACAGAGTTGTGATGTGGCATTTTTGGTATCAGCTACTGATGTGAAGAAAATGTACATAATAGAGAGTGAAGCTCTCAAATCGTGGTCCATATGCTTTTGTTTTTATTGATAACTAGCTGCTGTTGCCGGATGACACGGGAAGCTATCACTCTTTCAAGCAGCTTGCCCGTGTCATCCAGCAACACGATTGGCCTGTATTGTCCTTCCTGAGACGGAGGAAGACCGCCTCCTTGGCCGCCTCGCGGTCGAGGTGGGTGAGAGCCCACCGTGGAAAGGGAGAACGGCCCAATGGGGCCGTCCTCGGTGGGCTCTGGTTGGTGGAGATGTCGAACCGCACGTATCTGTGGTCCGACATCGTTTCCACCAATTCCACCCGCCAGTCCATGACGCGGGCGGCCAGGACGGGGGTGGCGAACGAAACGTCCACCACTGACCCTCCCCGTCGCCGCACACACGTCTGGACCGTCCCTCTGTTGAGGAGGGACACACCGGAGGAGGCCGCCCAGAATTCGACGGCCCTACCCCGGACGTTGCAAGTGGCGGCCGGGTTTCCCCAGGCCGCCGACTTGGCGTTCAGGTCGCCCACAACGGCGACCTGGCGCGGCGCCGCCCGGCCGATAACGGCGGTCAGGACTTCGAGAAAATTCTCGAAGTCCTGAAGAGGGCGGTTAGGGGAGAAATACACCCCTACAAAGGCTATTTCTCCCCACGCGGCGGCTACGTACCCCGGTCCCCTCTCTAAAAGCGAGAGAGGAGGGGAATCCGTGGAAGACCGTGACACCAATGCCACCAAGCCGTCTCGATCACCCAGCCAAAGGCCAGGGATCGAATACGGCTCAGCAACCACCGCCACGTCCACCAACCACTCAGCCATGGCCTGCACCAGCAGGTCTTGGGCTGCTTTACAGTGGTTGGTGTTCGCCTGGAGGATGCGATGTTCGACTCTATCCATCAATCGGACATCGCACCCCCTTCATCGGCCGCCGAAGTTCCCGCTTTCGGGTCGGCGGTAGAAGCGGCAGGCCGAGTAGCTGCCTGCGCTTTGCCCTTCGTAGGGGGAGGATTACAATTCCTCCCCTTCATAACGTGGCCCGCCGGGCAGCCACTGGCTGCACACACTGCGCAGCGCGGCGTTGTGTCCTTGCAGGAGGCAGCTTTGTGCCCCCCTTTGCCACATCGGTAGCAGCTGTCCGTCCTGTCAACCACGGACGGACAAAGAGCCCGAGTGTGCCCGATTCCGAAGCACTTGAAGCAGCGCAGAGACTGATCTTCAAGAGCCCGGACTCTACAGGAACTAAAGCCGACCTGTAGGCGTCCCTTGTCTAGCACGGCTTTGGCTGCGGCAATAGGGCATTCAAGGTGGATGGTACCCATGCCGCCGCGGCCTTAAGTAAGCTTTGTGGTGGTTAAGTAAGTGGCTTTAAGTAAAACAGAGTGCCTCTGATTTACTTAAAGCCACTTCAAGACCCAACATACGGATCCTTCGAACTACTGCAGCCACACCCACTGTTACCAGGATTGAAGCTGCATCAAATGTTTTCTCCTTGGCCGTTACTAGCGTGTCATCAGCAAAGCATGTTACTTTTACCCCTGAAAGATTCGCCCCGCGTAGAACCCAATCGTACCCGATATTCCACAGAAGTGGTCCAAGAACCGACCCCTGTGGGACACCGCACGACATTCTCCTCCGGTGAATACGTTCTTTGCCTTCGTAGATGACGAACCTTTCATTAAGATAGCTCCCGATGATCTGACGGAGGTAGAGAGGTATATCATGGTATTTTAAAGCCTCTTTTATACAGCTCCAGGGCAAAGTGTTAAAGGCATTAGCGATGTCAAGTGATACTGCCAAAACAACTTCACCCTTAGAGATTGCCTCTTTTGTGTATTCTTTAATGCGCAAGATAGCTGCGATCGTTGATCGCCCTCTTCGGAAACCAAACTGGTTGTCGTCCAAATCAGGTCCAACACAGTTAAGGTGACCAATCAGACGACTGGCGATGATGCGCTCAAAGAGTTTGCCAACTTCATCTAATAATACGATCGGCCGGTAGGCCGATGGAGAGTCCGCTGGTCTTCCATCTTTCCGGAGGAGGACCAATCGACCGGTCTTCCATAATGCGGGAAATTGGCCTTGGTCTAGACACTCATCAAATAAGGAACAAAGTCTGGGCCCCAAAACCTTCAACGCTATCGCCCATGCACGGCCAGGTATTCCATCAGGACCCGGAGCTGTGTTCTTTGCACGTAGCCGTTTAACCGCTTCCCTCATTTCAACCTCATTAACATTTGGTTTTTCTTGATCTGCGCTGCTTTCACTAACAGAAGGCGCCATTGGCGGTGGGTTATGTTCCCCCCTATCTGGGAACAGAGTATCGGGTATCGGGTGTATTGGCGTCTTGCGGACACGCATGTTCTTCTTAGTTCTGCTAACTCGGATGACCACCAATACACCTGGCGCTTAGCAGTTGAAGAACCAACGCGGGGCATAGCTACATCACAAATGCTGGTAAGAGAGTCCCGGAACCATTCAGCTTCTATTTGTACCTCAAATGGAGTATTAGGCACGGGCTGCCAAGCATGCACCAGGGAGGCCTCTGCTAGTAGTGTACCGTCCAGGCGGTTTAGAGCCCAGCGAGGATCATTACCTCCAGTGTTTCTTCGCGTTATGTAATTTGAAGTTAGTATTTCTTCATCTAAATTGAACCTAATGTAGCGGTGGTCTGACAGCATTTCAACATCTAACAAGACCCTCCAATCACTTACTCGTCGGTTCAAATCCACACTTGCGAAGGACAGATCTACAATAGAACCGCCGTTTTGCCGCACGCAGGTATTCTCAGCTCCTCGGTTTAATATTGACAGACCTGTCGCAATCGTCCACTCCAAAAGAACATCCCCACGCGCATCCGTTGCTGGAGATCCCCATGCCGTAGATTTTGCATTAAAATCACCCGCAACCAATACCGGCAGAGGATAGCTACTTCTTACTAGTGACCCCAAATCCACAAGAAACCTTTCGAACTCGGCAATTACCCTATTTGGGGAGAAATATACTGCCACAAATACGACATTGCCTACGGTAGCTGCTACGAATCCCTTCCTTTTCACGACGTTTGTTAGTGATGGGGTACCAGCTGAACTCAGTGCAATCATAGCCACCGTTTGATCAAGATCACCTACCCAGTTATTTCTTGGTGGGATGAAATAAGGTTCAGAAACTATCGCAATGTTTATAAGCCACTCTGTCAGGCTCTGGACAATAAGATCCTGAGCTCTGGCAGAGTGGTTTATATTCGCCTGTAAAATACGTAGGACCATTACTATAAGGTGTCCATTGTTACCGTCTTGTCCCTGGCCTTAGTGTTGGTAGGTGGGCAGGTTTGTTGCGTAGAGCTCTTTGTCGTCGCTGGTCCTCTTTTATTTATAAGGCTAGAGGTAGTGCACGTACTACCTCCAATTTTGTGCCCAGCCGGTTTATTTGCCGCTGCACAAACACTGCAGTAAGCCACAGCAGTGCACTCGCCTGCTTTGTGTCCCGGTTTTCCACATCGATAGCACTCTGTGCTACGGTCGATTTCTGACGTGCAGCGGGCTCGGACATGACCGGTCTCTAAGCATCGGTAACATCTCATGGGTCTAGGCTGTAAGAGCTTTGTTTGTGCAGTGACCCATCCTACCAGCATTTTGCCGTTATCAGCAATCTTTTTGGCTGCTGCCACCGGGCATCTGGCCCATACTGCACCGAGCCCTGATGTCTCTACGCGGATTTCACCTACTTTGATGTGATCAAGTGAACAGTTTCCGTCACGGGCAATAGCTGCCTTGACCTCCTCTCCTGTGACAGAGTCATCCAGACCAGAAAATCGGAGATCTGCGCATTTGGTGGGCCTGGAAACTCGGATGTCATTCGTCTCAACTACTTCCCTCAGTTTGGCCGCGAGAGAGTCCGCTTTTTCAGCGTTAGTATCACCAGGCACTACTAAAATACGTGCGCCTGTTACAGCCTGTCTAAATCGGAGTCCGGATATTCCAAGACCGGCTAAGTCTATCTTGTTCTTGGCTTCGGTAAGGACTTTGCCGTAGGTCACTCCTCTCTCCTCTGCTCCAGGCTGCAGAGTCACCACAACAGCCGCTGAATGAGGGGGGCGGAGCTTAGCAGTCTTCTTTTTAGGCATCTTTACCCCTTTCGGATGCTGCGATGAGTTTGGATCTACCGCAGTGTCTTTTTTCTTATTTCCTCTCTTAGTGACTGTGGACCAGCCTTCGTCTTTATTTGTGGGAGTCGATTGTTGACTGAACTCCTTATTAGCATGGTCAGTGCTGGCTCTTGGCACTGATTTCCCTGTGTCTGCTGCTAGTGGAGGGCGGAGCCTAGTTTCTGGGAGCAATCGGTCCTCCAAACCTTCAAATCGTGCGTTAACCATGTTTCCCACATGCAGCATTATCTTTCTTACTAGCTCATCATTGGGATCAACACTTTTTAGTGGGGTCGTATTCTGATTTTTACCAGCCTGAAGAGGATTCGGAGTTTTGACCGAAGGTAGCTCTTCCTTATTTCCATGTGATATGCTTCTATGAAAATCAGCCTTCAGCTCTGTCATCTCTTTGCGAAGTTCCGCCAAGTCAGCCTTTAAGCGGGCATTATCCGCTTGCAATTTTGCCGTCTCCTCGGACACAGTGCGACTCTTTTAAACTACAAGAACCTCCTTAATTGAAGTTGCTGCTTCCTTCAAGGCCTTTTGAAAGGTACCTTTCAGGTTGCTAGACTTAGTTGCCACATTATATATGACGTCTACATTATCTTGCACAAGCTGGCTCATTTCTTCAGCTGTGAGATCATTTCCCTGTATTGAGCGGGTGAGACGTGCAGATGTCTTTTTCACCTTGGTCATCTTTTGGACTACTTCTTCTTCGGTTGAAAGTTCCATGTCATTTCTCTTCTTTCTCCATACAGCCTTGTCCTCAGCAATGTATTTCCCAGTTGTAAGGGCGCGTTCACCTCGCTTAGAATTCGTAACTTTAGAAGCTGGGCCTGCCTCGTTATCCGACATATCAAGAAGCTCGACAACTTTTCGTTTTGCGCCTATACGTGCTGGTTTCCTCCAAAATTGGGAATCTTCCCTCGAGTCATTCGACATCCTCGATCTAGTGCTCGCATCTGATTCAGACGCAAGTCTCTCTCTACTTCTACCTAACCTACCTACTATTAGGGAATAGCCCCCCCAACACCCTGACCATCACCTCCGGGTCAAGGGACTCCGCTACCGGGGACGTCTGGCCCCGGAAATTCTTCCAGGCGGCCTTATATGGACGCCCCCAGGGGTCCCTGTCGAGGCCCTCCAGGACCTCACCCCAAGCCTGGGACTTGGCCCTGGAGATCGCCAGCTGCAGCTCCCGCTTCGCTTCGCGGTAAGCGCTGTACAGCTGGCGCTCAACCTCAAGCTCCTCTGCTGGCATCTGCTCATCAGTGCGGCCGTTACGCCGCCCCCTACAGCGGGCGTAAGGCCGACGCACCTCTGAGCAGACAGCTCGGAGACCCGCTATCTCCGAGCACCACCAGTAGACCTGGCGGCGGTCGGGACGGCCACGGGACCTCGGCATTGCAGCGTCACACAATGCCGTCACCGCCTCGCGGAAGTGGATCGCTGCAACGTCCACTTCCGGGTGCGTGGCCGTGGCAGACCACGACTGGACAATAGCCGCCTCTTTTGCCAGTTCGGCATCAAGGCGACTAATCGTCCAGCGCGGGAAATTTGCCCGCACCACGCGCTGCGATCCTCCTGGGTTGTCGGAGTGGAGAAGCTCGAACCTAATATACTTATGGTTCGAGAGATTCTCCACCTCCGACACACGTGCTGCAGCAACCGGGGAGGCGAACGATAGGTCCACCACGGACCCCCCGTTATACTGCACGCACGTGTGGGCCGACCCTCTGTTCAGCAGGGTCAGTCCTGTGGCAACCGCCCACTCCCTGACAATCTCTCCACGAGAGTCAGTATGGCGGTTGCCCCAGTCCCGGGCCTTGGCGTTCAGGTCCCCCATTAGGAGGACCTGACGTGGCGCCTGTCTTTGAACCGCCGCGGCTAAGAGGTCCATAAAGACCTCCAGTGCTGCAGCGGTTTTGTTGGGGGAGAAGTATACGCCGACGATGGCGTACTCCCCCCACTTGGCCACCACGTACCCAGGGCCCCTCTCTTCTACTAAGAGAGGGAGGGCTGACCCCGACCGTCCAATAATGGCAACAGAGCCGTCTAGATCCCCTGCCCAACAGGAATGGGGGGGGATGTAGTACGGCTCCGCGGCAACCGCTAGGTCTATCTGCCACTGCGCTAGGGTCTGCATTAGCAGATCTTGGGCCCCAGCGCAGTGGTTGAGGTTCGTCTGGAGAAGGTTGTGATGTCGGACTTGATCCATTAATCCGACATCACAACCTCTTCGCTTGCCGCTTGGCGTCCGGCTTCAGGGGCGGGCGGAACTGTGGCCCCAGGGGTAGCCCAGGTCCTGTTGGCCGGCCCCTTTGTCTTTGGAGGGACACACTTGTGTCCCCCCATCACGTGCCCGGAAGGCCTCTTCGACTCTGCGCAAATTGCGCAGCGAGGTTCGGCCTTCCCGCAGGCGGCCGCCTTATGACCTGTGTCTCCACACCGGAAACACAGGTCCCCTCTGTCGGCTGACGCGGTACACAGGGCACGTGTGTGCCCTAGTCCCATGCACTTATAGCAGCGCATGGGTCGCGCCCCTAGGGCCACCACTCGCACTGAGCTCCATCCTATCAGTACTCTGCCCTTATCCGAAAAAATTAACAGATAGACTAAAAGGGGCAAAAGAACTAAACGTCGAAGACATGCAGAACAAGGACCCCCTTGTTGTGCTCAGGAGCGTGATGAAATTCAAAACGGACACCGAGGTCATCAGCGCCCTGAAGAAGCAGAACAGGGGAATCTTTGAAGGGATCAACGACCACCGGATGGAAATAAAATACAAGAAACCGTCCAGAAACCCCTTGGCACATGACATCGTTATGAGAGTGTCCCCCGTACTGTGGCAGAGGATGGTCGACTCGAGCACTGCCCAAATCGACCTACAGCGAGTAAAAGTGGCAGACCAGTCGCCACTGGTCCAGTGCTCGCAATGCCTGGGCTACGGTCACGGCAAACGCTTCTGTAAGGAAGATCTGCCAAAGTGTAGCCACTGCGGGGGAACCCATATGAAGGTGGACTGTCCTGATGTCACCCTTGGTGTTACCCCCTCCTGCTGCAACTGCATACACGCAAAATTAGACCGAGCAGGCCATAATGCATTTAGCGCGGAGTGCCCGATCCGCAAAAAGTGGGACGCATTGGCCAGAGCCACGATAGCGTACTGCTAAAGTGGTCCAAGGCAAGAATACTGTCTCGACGAGCGCAAAGGCCTACATCGTAGCCCAAGCCAACTTGCAAAGAAAGGAACTGGCAACACAAGAGTTAATGCTTGAGGCAAGCGAGAGAAAGGTAGCCTTTGCGCTCCTCCAGGAGCCTTATATCGGAAATATAGGTAGAATGAGAGACTACAGAGGAGTAAGGATCTTCCATTCCTCCCTCCAGTCTCTTTCCCCGGGCAGTAAGGAGAGTGTCATCTGCGTAGCAGATGACACTCGTGCCTCGGAGAAGAGCTCCCCGCAGGAGCCAATCGAAGCCGATGTTCCACAGGAGGGGTCCTAGGACAGACCCCTGTGGAACACCGGCCTCGGCCCCGTACCGCCGCAGCTGGCCAGCTTTGTCTACAAAGAGGACCGCTCGGTCCTCCAGGTAGCTGGCCAGCAGCCTCCGCAGATACTGAGGCAGAGGAGGCACAGCTGCCCCTCCTTCCAAGGCTTCGGGAACCTCTCCGACGCGAAACAAGCGCCGAAAAGGTCCCGAAACCTCCTCTCCATCTGGGAGGCAGCGATGGCCACCACCCGTGCCGGGACGCCGTCCGGCCCCGGAGCCGTCTTCTTACCGCGAAGGCGAAGAACCTCCGCGGCAAGCTCTTCCGCCGCGACCGGAGGGACGTCCTCCTCCGGCGGAGCCACCCCCCGTGGGGGGTCCATTGCTGGTGGCCTGAAATCGTCGGTCCCAGATGGAAATAGGGACCGAACCACCCCATCCAGCAATGCCGGCTCCAGGGACTCCGTGAGCGGGGGACCAAAGGGGCGCAGTTTGTTCCGCGCTGCCTTGTATGGCCTCCCGTACGGGTCCCTGTCGAGACCCTCGAGCATCTCGGCTCGCGCCGCATCTTTGGCGGCGCTCACCGCCACCTTAAGGACCCTCTTTGCCTCCACGTAGGAGGCGTAAAGAAGGTCCTCATGCTCGAGGTCTCTCTGGCTCCGCCGTCGGCTCCGCGCGAACGCCCTCCTTGCCACCACACAGGCGGCTCGGAGTCCCGCCAATTCCCCCGACCACCAATACACGGCGCGTCGGGGGGGCGGGCGGCGTGACCGAGGCATGCTTAAGTTGCACACCTCAGTCAGGGACCTCCGGAGCTCGACCGCTGCGCCGTCGACGTCTAGGACGTCGATGGGAGGGTCGAGCCAGTCCCGGAGGAAGGCCGCCTCCTTGGCCGCCTCGCGGTCGAGGTGGGTGAGAGCCCACCGTGGAAAGGGAGAACGGCCCAATGGGGCCGTCCTCGGTGGGCTCTGGTTGGTGGAGATGTCGAACCGCACGTATCTGTGGTCCGACATCGTTTCCACCATTTCTACCCGCCAGTCCACGACGCGGCCGGCCAGGACGGGGGTGGCGAACGAAACGTCCACCACTGACCCTCCCCGTCGCCGCACACACGTCTGTACTGTCCCTCTGTTGAGGAGGGACACACCGGAGGAGGCCGCCCAGAATTCGACGGCCCTCCCCCGGACGTTGCAAGTGGCGGCCGGGTTTCCCCAGGCCGCCGACTTGGCGTTCAGGTCACCCACAACGGCGACCTGGCGCGGCGCCGCCCGGCCGATAACGGCGGTCAGGACTTCGAGAAAATTCTCAAAGTCCTGAAGAGGGCGGTTAGGGGAGAAATACACCCCAACCAAGGCTATTTCTCCCCACGCGGCGGCCACGTATCCCGGTCCCCTCTCTAAAAGCGAGAGGGGAGGGGAGTCCGTGGAAGACTGCGTCACCAACGCAACCAAGCCGTCCCTGTCACCCAGCCAATGGCCAGGGACCGAGTACGGCTCGGCGACTACCGCCACGTCCACCAACCACTCAGCCAGGACCTGCATTAGCAGGTCCTGGGCTGCTTTGCAGTGGTTGGTGTTCGCCTGGAGTATGCGATGTCCGACTCTATCCATCATAGTCGGACATCGCTTCTCCCTCATCGGCCGCCGGGGCGGTCGCAGCGACAGGCGGGGTCGGCACCTGCGCTTTGCCCTTCTTCGGGGGAGGATTGCAGTTCCTCCCCCTCATAATGTGCTCCGCCGGGCAGCCGCTGGCTGCGCATATAGCGCAGTGCGGCTTGGCGGCCTTACAGTCGACGGACTTATGTCCGTCCTTGCCGCAGCGGAAACAACTCTCTGTCCTGTCGACCTTGGACGGTCAGAGAGCCCGCATGTGGCCGAGACCGTGGCACCTGAAGCAGCGCAATGGCTGGTCTTCAAGTGCCCGGATCCGGCAGGAACTGAATCCTACCGGAAGCCGCCCCTTGGCGAGGACGGCTTTGGCCACCACGACTGGGCACTCCAGGCGGATGGTGCCCATGCCGCCGCGGCCAGGCCTAATGTCCCGACCCTGCACCGCTGCGGTATGGCTGCAATGGCCGCCACCACCTCCTCTTTGGTGACCGAATCGTCTAGATCGGTCACCTGCAAGGCCGCCAACTTCACGGGCCTGGCTACCTTGGCCGCGTCCGCAATGACCTCCCACAACTTCGTTGCGAAGAGGTCTGCGTTGGCGCCACCCTGGGCCCCCGGGAACTCGAAGATTCGAGCCCCGGTTACCGTTCGGCGGCACGCGACTGCACCGATCCCCAGTTGGGTGGGATCGGCGTTTGTACGAGCCCGCTTCAAGACAGACTCGTACGTCTCCCCTCGCTCTGCAGCCTCTGCGGTGAGAGTCACCACGACGGCCGCAGTCTTGGGAGGAGCCCGAAGCTTCTTCCCACCGGCGGGAGCCCGTTTAGCTGCGGGTGCAGCGGCGGCGGGCTTCGGGGCCGACGTCTTCCCCTTCCCTTTCCCCTTGCCCTTACCTGCCGCCTGGGGCGGGCAGGATGAAGTGGCAGGGGTGGTAGGGGCGGCGGCCGCTTTTGCCTTGCCTTTTCCCTTCTTGACCACCTCCGACCACGACTGGTTGGATGGGGTGGTCGAAGGGAGTTGGGCGTCCTCCCTTTCTGGGGGAGGTGGCCCCGGCTTTTTCGCCCTTTTGTCTGCCGCTAGTGGCGGACGCAGGCGTTTCTCGGGCAGGAGCCTATCCTCGATGCCATCGAGGCAGGCTCTTGTGAACGCCCTCTCCTCCATAACAACCTTTCGGATAATATCCTCAAGG
Source organism: Lampropteryx suffumata (assembly GCA_948098915.1). Taxonomy (NCBI): domain Eukaryota; kingdom Metazoa; phylum Arthropoda; class Insecta; order Lepidoptera; family Geometridae; genus Lampropteryx; species Lampropteryx suffumata. Next base: position 88,580 of record OX402545.1, read on the forward strand.
TTGGAGGAGGAGGAGGAGGGGCCCGCTGCCGCCGATTTGGGCTCAGCCTGGGTAGGCCGGGCCGTAGCTTCAGCCAGCTTTTGGTGCAGCTGGCTGACCTCCGACTGCAGGCGGTCGACCCGCGCCTGCAGCTGCCGCGTCTCTTCAGTGGCGGTGCGCTGCACCAGCTCACCGACGATGCCACGCATGCTCGCGGCACGACACTTCAGCGACTTCTGACCCATACAGCCGACTCGCGGAAAACCGGGCAGAACGGCGCAACACTCCCTCCTTTGGTGTTTGGTCCGCGCCGGTAAACCGGTAGCTCCCATTTCTGGGAGCCGATACCCTATCCGCCACCTGGGGACGCGCCACGTCGGGGTTCACCTCCCCACCCACTAGGACAACCTAGCAGGTCCGTGGAACCTTTTTTTTTTTTTTTTTTTTTTTCCCAGGGAAATCCTTTATGGATACCATCTAGCTAGGGGAGGCTAGAAGGTTATGTTGGACTCCTTATACCAACTAAAACCACTGGGGTGTTCCTCTTCATCGCCGTCGACGAGGTCGCGGGTTCGGTTTGCACCGCTACCTCATCAGCGATTGTCCTTACGGACCCATCTTTGCTGCTTAGAACTCTGCTTAGCTGCTGGCTATTGAAGGCACCCTGAACACTGGGGCGCCTTCCCGCTCTTGACCCTTATAGTGCAGGCGACAGACCCCCCCAGATCTATCGCCCGCGAGTCTTTGTTATGGCGGCATTCGAGCAAGGTAAGCTCGACGCTGCCAGCCGAGCCTCTTGCGGCGACTCGGGAGTGAGTTAAGATCTTGCTCACGCTCCCGCTCTGCCGCTTCCTTCTGTGTCATGATGGTCTCACAGAAGATCTTGACCGCGTTCCAGGCCTCCTCACTGCCGACCATGGCGTTGACCAGGGCCGGGAGGGACAAGTCCTGCCCAATAATGGCAGACAAGGCTGCGCGAGGCTCAACCCAGGCTGGGCACGCCTCACGCGTGTGCTGAGCCGTATCTGCTATGCCACTACAGTGGTGGCACTCCTCTGTTGGCTCTCGTCCAACCACCCGACACAGGTACTCACCAAAGCACCCGTGGCCAGTCAGCACCTGTGTCAGGTGAAATGTGAGCACGCCATGTTTGCGTTCGACCCACTGCCTGAGAGTAGGCCGAATTGCCTCCACTAGTTCCCGGCTAGCTCCCGGGACCTCTAACCGTTCTTTCCATTTCCCGAAGAGTTCATCGCGAGCCTCTTCCCTCCATTCAGCAACCTCCCGCGGGTGAGGATGCAGGCCCTCCTGCGCCACCACACCTTTCCAGTAGCGCTCCGCCAGGACCTCCGCATCTAGGTCCCACGGTGGGCTGCTAGCCAGCAGACACGCCCCGGAATGGGAAACCGTTCGGTAGGCTCGAGCGACCCTGAGTGCCATGGCTCGCTGCGGGCGCCGCAGCAGTGGCACGTTGCGAGCACTCAAAGCATCCGCCCATATTGGCGCTCCATAAAGCGCCATTGAGCGCACCACGTCGGTATATAGGCGTCGACACGCTCCTCCCGGACCACCCAGATTCGGGAGCAATCTTGCTAGAGCTCCAGCTTCAGCCACCAGCCTCGGAGTCAATCGTTTAAAATGTTCATCGAATCTCCATCTGCCGTCGAGAACAATTCCAAGGTACTTCATCGTCGACCCGACGGTGATGGAGGTTCCGCCCACCATTATTGCTGCTCCGGGCGGTGGCGCATTCCTAGGCCCATGAAACACAAGGGCTTCTGATTTATTCAGGGCCACTTCCAGCCCCAGAGCCCTAATCCTGCGGACTATTTGCGCGACGCCCGCAGTAGCAATTCGAGCCGCTTCTTTATGGCTATTGCTGCAAGCCGACACGAGGGTGTCATCAGCGTAGCACGTCACACCTACTCCTGGCAGAGTGGCACCACGCAGCACCCAGTCGTACCCGATGTTCCACAGGAGCGGTCCGAGGACCGAACCCTGTGGAACACCGCACGACATCGCTTTCCTCCCCCAACCATCTCTCGTCGGATATTCAACCACTCTGCCATTAAAATAGTCGGCCACGACCGCCTGTAGGTAGCGAGGAACACAATGGTACTTCAGTGCTGCCTTCACCGTTTCCCAGGGCAGAGCATTGAAGGCATTGGAGATGTCCAGGGACACTGCCCACATTACTCCACCCCGAGAGACCGCTTCTACAGCGAGGGTTCTCACTCGCGCGATGGCACTTATCGTCGACAGGCCTCTGCGGAAGCCAAACTGCGCTTCGTGTAGCCCCGGCTTCATGCACTTGACGAGACGAGTAGCGAGCACTCGCTCAAAGAGCTTGCTCATCTCGCCAAGTAGCACAATGGGGCGATAGGCCGAAGGCATATCGGCTGGGCGCCCATCTTTTCGAAGGAGGACAAGTTTTCCAGTTTTCCACGCCTGCGGAAACTGGCCTTGCTCAAGACATGCTGTGAACAGAGCCTTCACACACTTTTCCATTTCCCCCACCGCGACCACTAAGGCGCGTCCTGGCACGCCATCTGGTCCAGGAGCAGTGTTTTTCGACCGAAGTTTTAAAACAGCTACTCCTAGCTCAGTCTCAGTCACCGAGGGAACCACTTCCTCGTCATTTTCCCTTGCTGGTCCTGATACGACCATCGGTGGTGGCACCCACTCACCCCGTTGGGGAAAAAGTGTGTCGACAACTTGCTCCAGTAGCTGTGGTTGGAGACTACTCGTCAGTGGGGGAGCCCAAGGTCGAAGTTTTTGTCGTACGACGCGATACGGTCTTCTACGGCAGCCCTCCACCGAAGCGGAAGGGTGGGATTCCCCCTTTCGGGGACCCACCTGGGGATCATTTTTGCAACTACTTAAGTCCATTTCCTTTTCTCCAATGCTCCACATCGTCGTCTCTTTTTTCAGGAGTGAGCTCCCCTGTCAGTGCGCCCTGAAAAGGGCACACCCGTCCCGCCTGACAGGCCCATATTGGGCCCTGCCGAGATGCGCTGCACGAAGCACCGCCCCACTCGGAATCCCGCAAGGAAACTGACCCATACAGCCGACTCGCAGGAAACCGGGCAGGACGACGCAACACTCCCTCCTTCTCCCTCCTCCTGGTGTTTGGTCCGCGCCGGTATACCGGTAGCTCCCATATCTGGGAGCCGATCCCCTATCCGCCACCTGGGGACGCGCCACGTTGGGGTTCACCTCCCCGCCCACTAGGACAACCTAGCAGGTCCGTGGAAATTAACCTAGTTACCATGATTTCCTTAGACATAGAGGGAGCTTTTGACAGTGCCTGGTGGCCAGCGATAAGAGTACGACTGGCTGAGGAAAAGTGTCCAATAAACGTAAGGAGAGTAGTAGATAGTAGATAGCTACCTGAAGAACAGAAAGGTAAGGGTGAGATATGCGGGAGAAGAAATCACGAAGACAACATCAAAGGGTTGCGTCCAGGGATCGATCGGGGGACCAATTCTCTGGAACCTTCTGCTCGACCCGCTGCTTCATGGGCTGGAGAGCCGTGGAGATTATTGCCAGGCGTTCGCTGATGATGTGGTCCTGGTCTTTCATGGAGACACTGCGCTAGAGATCCAGCAACGTGCGAATGCTGCTCTGGCCTATGTCCGGGAATGGGGAGTCGGAAACAAGCTAAAGTTTGCACCGCATAAGACAAATGCCATGGTCTTAACACGCAAGCTAAAGTACGACACCCCAATCCTGAACATGGGCGGGATCAGCATTGGCGTGTCGCAGGAGATCAAAATTTTGGGTCTAACAATAGACAACAAGCTGACGTTTAACAGCCACGTAGCGAACGTATCCAAAAAAGCGCTGAACATCTATAAGCAGCTATCAAGAGCAGCCAAGATAAGCTGGGGCCTGCATCCGGATGTCATACGTGTAATCTACACGGCAGTGGTAGAGCCCGTGATCATGTACGCAGCCAGCGTTTGGGCTTCGTCAACGAAAAAACTGGGCACTCAAAAAGCACTGAATGCAGTCCAGAGAAGGTTTTCGCAAAAGCTCTGCAAATCGTATCGAACCGCCTCCCTGAACTCGGCACTGGTGTTGGCCGGAATACTGCCCCTGGACCTTAGGATACAAGAGGCCGCCGCCCTGTATGAGGCAAAGAGGGGCATGTCCCGACTAGTACCGGGAGACGGGGCAGTGGAACGAATGGCTGCATATGCTACAACACCTCACCCAGCCGAACATATGGACCTGCAATTTTGGTGTCTGGTAGACCAGGAGCAAGTAGATCAACACACTACCCAAGCAGTTCGAATATACACGGACGGTAGCAAAATTTATGGTAAGGTTGGAGCTGCATTGTCATACTGGAACAATGAAGTGGAAATTAAAAACCAGAAATTGAAGCTACCGTCCTACTGCACGGTCTACCAGGCTGAATTGTTGGCCATATGCAAGGCCACAAGGGAGATTTTAAAGCGCCCAGAAATGAGTTTTGGTATCCTCAGCGACTCAAGGTCATCCCTGGAAACAATAACAAACCATAGCTCTTTCCATCCCTTAGCCATGGAAGCCCGCCAAAACATAAGAGAGTGCTGGCACCAGAAGAAACATGTAACACTTTACTGGATAAAAGCTCATGCAGGACTAGCAGAGAACGAAAGAGCTGACCAGCTGGCAAAAGATGCAGCACTGAAAATTAAGACCAAGCCAGAATATGACTTGTGTCCGGTCTCATTCGTCAAGCGACAAATCCGCATTGGAACGCTTGACGAATGGAACCGGAGATACAAAACAAGTGAACGAGCAGCGACAACAAAATTATTCTTTCCAGACGCAATAAGAGCTTTTAAAATTATCAAAAAATTAAGGCCTGAAGGTGTTCTAACTCAAATCATGACAGGACATGGTGGGTTTTCCGAATACTTGAATAGATTTAAGTGTAAGGAAAGCCCATCATGCATATGCGAGCCTAATAAAAGCGAAACCGTCGAACATATACTAATGGATTGTCCCACCTATGGTCTAGCGAGATACGAAACAGAACAACTGATAGGAGTTAAAATAACAACAGAAAAAATTAGTGAAATTGTAGAAAATAAATATATTATAACTTTTAAAACTATCATGGTTTTGCACATAATTTTCACTCAAAACGGGATATTTACCATGATATATGAGTTTTTTAAATATATTTAATAAATATATTTGTAACCTATTTTTGAAATACTGCACAAATGTTGCTAAGAAAGTAATAACTAGGAATAAATAGATACATAAGTTATTTTGATATATATATTGATATTGAAAAAAAAAAAAAAAAAAAAAAAAAAAAAAAATAACCTAACCTAACCACTGGTCCTTTACGCAGTTCCGTGGAGCTTGCCTAGCCAAGCAGAACCCTACTCTCAGGATCTCTTTCAGAGAAAATTTGGATGAGTTATAGTGAAAAACCGAATTTCTTACGAAATTAGGAATTTCAACCAAGTTTAAAAACAGATCTTCAGCGACGACATACCCTCTTTGTGGTGTCAGTTTGTGGGCCCTAGCGAGTACTATAGACTCCACGAAATTCAGATTTTTATTCCATAAACTCGCGGAGTTATAGTTGTTTTAGAGAAAACCACGTGGCACGTGGTGCCACATATAGCTTGAATTTAGTCGCGTTCTCTTTTGTGCTGCACCGGCACTCCTCTCACAGGCCGGAAACCGTTTTCAGCACATTTGAATTCGCTGTGTACCCCTGGATACGCCGATTCTGCGATTTTGTGGTTATCTGGCAAGATATCTTCCAGTTGCCAGGATTCTGGCCGACTTGTATTATAGTCCTCTTTATCTCTTAAAGACAAACAGATTGATACCAAATACGGGGTATCTACAACCTCTGGTTGCTGGGATATACTCCTGAAAAAATTTTCACCTATTTGAAAAATTTTCAAAGCGATTTAACTCGACAGCTGGATTTCGTACGACGGTGTAGTCTTCACCACTGACCTTGGCATCGTCTTCTCAGACACTGCCTGGTAGCCCAACTATGTCGAGCAAGTCGGTCAAGTCCGTGGCGTCCGGGGCTCGGGTCACCGGTACTAAAACCCTGCGAAAAAAGGCTATCACGCAGGCAATGGATAAAAAAGAAGAAGCAATGCGAATCGTGGAATCCGCGGGACCAGCAGTAACAGAGAAACCCTGTCCAGAGGCTTCAACCAGTAAGGCGCGCACCGCGGATGCTGCCATGGTCGCTGGTTCTGATCTATCATCGGCATATGACATGGAGGAGGAACTCGATAAGCTTGGTATTCCTAGACCAAACCCTAAAACCGACGACGACTGGTCCGATGTGGAGAGTGTGTGTAGCGGGCGCTCCAGCAGGCGCACCAGCATGCTTCCTTCCTTTGCACATGGCGCCGGGGTCTCTATGGATCTCGCTTCGCAGAGAGCCAATGACCTGCTTCAGACGGCGGAGGAGACGGAGGCCCTGGAGAAAGCTGGAAACATGAAGCGCGAGTGCAAGGTGGAGGCGCTGGAGAGTCTGCAGGAGATGTGTGCGATTGTGCTCTCCGTATCGGACTCCCGTTCCCGACACAGGGTTTCATTAGAGCAAGAGAGAGCAAGAGCGGCAAAGGAACTGGTAAGAGTTGAACGAGCACACTCAAAGCAAATAGCTGAACTAAGCCGTACCCATGCGACCAAACTCCGAGAGGCCCATGAAGTGATACTGACCACGAACCAAACCACAGAAGCGATTCGAGGGTGGTTAAACTTTGAATTGGATAGCCCTATAAAGAGCATTGCGGCCATCCAAAGTGAGCTTCGATCACTTGCCGCCAGAACAATGACACAAGGCGAGAGCTCTAAGGAACCAAGCCATCTTGCGGAAGCAGTAAGGGGCCTAACCCCAAAATTTGGGGAGGTGACCAATCAGCTCTGCACTGTCAGGCAGGCGATTGACGACCTTACCAACCTTCTGGATAAGGCGGAAAGGCTGCGACTTTCAGCGGTTGCCACCAAACTTGGTCCTGATTTGGACATCGAAGGTCTTCTTACTCATATAAGAGAGGAGCTGGCTGGTATGAGGTCGCATCAGAATGGGGTTAATGTCGCATTGGAGAGCCCTGATAGTGTCACCCGCCACCTGGAAGTTCTATCAGCTATTGAAGCAATCAAGGGGGATATCGCGATTCTCCGAGGCGAGTCCACTGAGGCTAGGCAAACAGGAGAGCTGATCGCTCAGGCCGTGTCCCAGGTTAGGACGGAGGCTGGAAAGTCCCTGGAGGCTATGGTGGAGACAGTTGGCCCTGTAAGAACCGCAGTCGAGTCGCTTCGACGTGAGTTCAACGAACTCTCTCACCCTGGCGGGGAGGCTCCTGAGCTGTCGGTTGCACCTGCCAACGTGAGCCGAGCAACCAACGCCTACATGCCCAACATGATTCCGCGGCGATCTGTAGTGGTGGAGTCAACCGATCCTCTAAAATCAAGCGAGGACATCCTGGTTGACATTAAAAAGAGAGTGGACGTCTCTGAGCTGGGCATCGCTGTACAGGGCCTTAGGAAGGGACGTAACAGCAAGGTTGTCATCTCTGTAGAGACAGATGAGGACAGGAATGCGATGAAATCGGCCATACAACAGCTGAGCAAAGAGTACACAGTTACTGAGCCCCCGCCGAAATTGCCGCAACTTAGGCTCATCGGGGTCACCAATGATATGCCTAACGGCAAAGTTACCGAAGCTATAAGGCGTCAAAACAGAGGATCCCTGGGTGCTAACATTGATGACCATATGAAAGTGCTCAGAAGGACTAAGCACCGCTCTGATTGTCTGAGCAACATCATAATCGAGGTTAGCCCGATAATATGGAAAACCCTAAAGGACCAAAGGGTGAAGGTCGGATACCAGGTGGTGCAAGCGGTCGACCAGTCCCCGATAAGGCAGTGCTTCAGGTGCCTTGGCTTTGGTCACGAAGCACGAAATTGCACCAATGTCCAGAGTTGTGGTTACTGTGCGGGTGAGCACGACACCAGAGCCTGCAAACGAAGCGAGACTCCATCTTGCGCAAACTGCAAACTAGAACCAAACAGATGCCATCCCGCTTACAGTAACCAGTGTCCAGAATGGCGTAAGTATGATCGCCTCGCGCGATCACTAATCAGCTACTGTTGATATTGGCTCCCTGGCAAATTCTAATCCCGCAAACGCGGAAATCCATTTAACATTTTTACAGGTAAACCTCGGTAGAGGGGTCGCTGCAACCCAGGAGTGTATGAAAGCTGCCCTTGACAGGAAGGTTTCCATACTACTCCTTCAAGAGCCATATGTGGGGGGCCGCGGATACACCAAATGGGGCACGCATAGAGTTGTCCAAAGCTATCGAGGGAGCAAACCCGTCAAATCAGCGATCGTCATTGTCGACAACAGACTTGCAATTACCGAATATCCTGATATGTGTACAGAGAACATTACATGTTTAGTCTTAAGTTTAGGTAGCCGTAGGTTGGGCATAGTCTCCGTGTATCTGGAGGGGACCGAAGACATCGAGCCATATCTCCAACACATCCAGCGGTTGCATCAGCGCTTAGCCACACCCTACATCATCATGGCGGGTGACGTGAACGCCAAAAGTTACTGGTGGGGGGTGGAAGAGGAAGATGCTAGGGGTACTGCGTACGTAGAACTATTGACTAACATCGACATGGCTGTGCTCAACTGTGGATCAACGCCCACCTTCAGTGTCTTCCGAAATGGTAGGACTTATGAAAGCATCGTCGACGTCACAGCGTGTACCAACGCCGCTCTAGGATGGGTGACTGGAGGGTGGACAGCAAACTCATAACGACCTCGGATCACAGAGCCGTCACGTTTGGTTTAAGGTTGGGATTGCAGTCCGGTCTGGCAAAGCGGCATACGACGCGGAAATACAACACCAAGAAGGCTGACTGGGAGGTCTTCGGCGACTGCCTGAAGCAGGAACTACATACCCAGGGCTTAAATGTGGATACTGTGGTAACTGTAAGCTCACCGGAGAATCTCGAGTCTATCGTTGACACCTTCACAAGCTGCGTTGAGACAGCCTGCGAAAAGAGCATACCTGCAATAAGCGAGACCAAAAATGCAAGAATCAACTGGTGGACCAGAGATCTGTCTAAACAGAAGGCAGAGGTCATAAAACTTCGCAATAGAGTCCGGAGAGCAAACGCACGACGGAAACCTGCCCTGGTCAAGGCATACCAAGACGCACTAAGTAAGTACAAGGAGGACATGATAAGCGCTAAGTTGACCAGTTGGAAGGAATACTGCACAGGGCAGGACAAATCTACTACGTGGGAGAAAATATACAAGGCCTAATGACTGGTCATCAGAGCGATTGCCTTCTAAGAGACCATACAGGGTCGCCTTTAGGCCCATCGGAATCCGCAGCCCTATTGGCAAACACCTTTTTTCCGGAGGATGACCCGGTCACAGATACACGGGATCAGGCAACTTTGCGAGAGGAGATGCGCGTCTTCCTTGTATCCCTAAGGAAACAGCTGGACTCTGGGGCCATCACCTCAATTGCTTTTGGAAAGGACGAACTTCTCAACGTCATCAGAAGAATCGGTCCGGCGAAGGCACCTGGGGAGGATGGCTTCACGGCAGACATTTGTCTAAGAGCTATTGTCTACACCGACGATCTTTTCTTGGCAATTCTAAACAGGTGCCTGGGACTGGGATACTTTCCTAGAAAATGGAAAAAGGCCATCCGAGTCATCCCTAAGCCAGTGAAGGAAGACTACTCCGCACCTAAATCATATAGGCCCATTGGACTTCTGCCTGTATTCGGTAAAGTGTTGGAGAAACTCTTTACTTCCCGTCTTGTATGGCATCTAGGCAGCTCGGGTCTATTGAGTAAGCGTCAGTACGGGTTCACACCCAAGTCAGCACCGAAGATGCGCTATATGATGCTGTTGGCTTGGTCAGGAAGGAGATGGAGGCCAAGAAGCTTGTGGCGGTAATATCGTTGGACATCGAAGGGGCGTTTGATGGAGCTTGGTGGCCCCTTATTATGAAACAACTAGCGGCGAAAGGGTGTCCCCACGACATGCTTCTTCTTATTGACAGCTACCTGTCGAATAGGTCAGTGCGACTGCAGTACGCTGGAGAACACAAAGACAAGGCCACAAGTAAGGGGTGTATACAGGGATCTACATGCGGACCCATAATGTGGAACATCCAACTTGACCCCTTATTGCAGCAAGCAGAAGACCTTCAGGCGCATGTACAAGCATTTGCAGACGACATCTTAATCGTCGCCTCAGCAAAATCGACCGCCGAGCTAAACAACATAGTAAATGCTGCCCTGGAAACTGTAGCTGAATGGGGAAAAACCAGCAAAATGAAGTTTGCTGCACATAAAACCCAGGCCATTATTATCACTCGGAAGTTAAAATACGACACTCCACAATTTATCCTGGATGGAGTGAACATCAAAATTGGGAAAGAACTAAAAGTACTGGGCCTTACCATCGACTCTGGACTGCTTTTCCGAAGCCATCTCCAGAATGTTTCTAAAAAGGCAGTAAACATCTTCCAGAAACTGTCAGCAGCTACAAGAGCAAACTGGGGACTTAACTCAAGCGTAACGAAGCTACTCTACACCGCAGTGGTGGAGCCCATCATCCTGTATGCTGCAAGTGTCTGGGCCCCCATAACAGAGAAAAAGTACGCTTTGGTCCAACTAAACCAGATCTCCAGGAAGTTTGGCATAATGGTAGCAAGAGCGCACAGAACCGCCTCACTTTCGTCAGTCTTATGCCTGGCTGGACTTTTGCCTTTGGACCTTAGAATAAAGGAGGCTGCAGAGCTTTACGAAGTAAAGCGCGGAAAACCTTATCCTGAGCTGCCTGGACGAAGGATTGAGCGAAAAATTGGGACCTTTCAGCTGCTGCATCCGGGAAAGCGCCATCCATTGAGCTACAAACTACTGAAGACCGAGCAAGAAGTCATCGAGGTAAACTCACTTCCTAAGCTATACACCGATGGAAGCAAAATAGAGGGTAAAGTCAGAGCAGCGGTGACCTGGTGGGAACAAGGAGAGGAACAGAGAAACTCCAAGTTTATTCTTGCGTCGTACTGTTCGGTGTATCAGGCTGAGCTCGCTGCGATCCTGAAAGCCGTTGAAATGTTTACCAAATCGAAGGCACAGAGCGTGAACATCATAAGCGACTCGAGATCTTCCCTGGATTCACTAGCTGATCCCGGAAGTACCCATCCTATTGTCGCAGAGATCCAAGCTAGGATCCATGCGCTGACTCTGGAAAGCAGACACATTAACCTTTACTGGATCAGGGCTCACGAGGGTTTTGCGGGCAACGAAAGAGCAGACGAGTTGGCAAAATCAGCCGCGCTAACGAAAAAGACCAGTCCTGTGTACGATGGAATCCCAGTATCTTACATCAAGTTTTCCCTCCGCCAGAAAACGATCGAAACGTGGAATAAGCGTTTCACTGAAGCTGATACAGGCAAAATTACGAAACTATTCTTCCCTAACACCCGAGACGGACACAAAATAGTATCCAAGATCCGAATGTCAAACGTCTTGGCTCAGTTATTCACAGGGCCCTAATATGTAATGTAACCAATATAAATATTTAATATACTAATTGATTTTTTGAGAATTTTTATATAAATAGGATTTAATCTAATGTAATATACCCACAAAATTATAGTAAGAGATAGAGGATAACTGTATTATAACTATAAGTACCTAGTATTTTAGTTAATGTATTTATCTAAGAATGTATATATAAAAGAGTAATTAAGTAATAAGGAACAATGTAACCAACAGAATTGATATATTGTTTTGAGTTGACCTACGACTGATAGTACTAGAAGGGATTTTAATAAAAACAACCCGTGAACTCTGTAGGTACAAAACTATTTATTGAATAATAAACTCTGGAAGTCATACAATTCACAAAACGCAACGATAGCGCGTTCTAATCGACTAGTAGCGACATCTAGTTATGAAACACTTAACTATTCGTGAACATTCCGCCCACGAAGGACATCATTGAAATGTCCTTGACCTTATCAAATTAATTCAACTTCAGTTTACTTACGAGTTACTATCTAATCTTCTTATTATAGTGGAAGGAACTCAGTGACTCTACAACCTTACATAAAATAATCTACTTCATATAACTATGCAACATCAAGTAAAATTAAAAATATTATTATAATTAATTAACTGTTTAGAAACAACCATAAGTATGCATTTGTTCAGACAACAACAATTAAATAGAAATAACCTAAACACTTAAAATTAAAACTAATCGCCTTGATCCTTAAATTCAGATACTTATTCATTAACCCGTAAAAAACATATTTTAGAGGTTGCTCTCTTGATTACACTTTTGCTTGTTTGAAGTGTGATCACACGGGTTATATTGTCTTTCCCTGGATGTTTTTGTAAAACACGTCCAAGTAACCAACGACCTGGCGGTAGATCGTCTTCCTTGATAAGTACTACGTCACCTATGTTGGGCTCCGGAACCCTTGACGACCACTTGTAACGATGTAAGAGATTGATCAGATAGTCGTTAGACCAACGTCGCCAGAAATCTGGTAGAGACCTTTGAATGTACTGCCACCTTGACAAGGAACATAAGCTAGAACCTTCAAAATTCTGATCTGAGACAGCAAGAAGTGGTTCACCTATCAGAAAATGACCTGGAGTTAATGGAAGTGGTTCTGCTAGATCTGTACTGTTAACGATTGTGATTGGACGTGAGTTCAAACAAGCTTCTATCTGACTGAGCAGCGTGCTCATTTCTTCAAATGTTAGTGTGGAATCACCTATCACGCGCTTAAGGTGGAACTTGGTACCCAGCCATCGAGGTATTTGTACCCCGGTAAGTTGAGGCAGTTCTTGTCGGTAAGTATCCCATTCATTTAGTAAGTCTTCAGGTACGGCCTCATCCCATTCTATCCCTGTAAGCCATAATCGCTGTATGAACATTTTAGCTATTATTACTGTAGGAGCTATCCATCCTAACGGATCAAACAGCCTTGCTATGTCGGAAATAATCATTATTTTTGTTACAGGTCCAGTTGACACTGTGGGAAGCTGCACCGAATATCGAAAATAATCCTCGCTACGGTTCCAAATAAGCCCTAAAATTTTCATAGCTGTATCTAATTTGACCTCTACTTCTTTCTCTCGTCCAGTTTCATTTTGCATGTTCTCGTTCTTTACCTTGTTCTCATATTTATTTATTTGATCTAATAATTCTTGATTATTGCTATTCCACTTCTGTAGCTGAAATCCTCCCTTGTTTAATAACTGTACCATTTGCTTGTATTGTTCGATGCCTTCTTCTATTGTGGAGCAGCCAGACATGAGATCATCCATTTAAAAGCGATTTAGTACATTCTCCGTTGCCAGAGGTAGCTCCTTTCCTTCATCATGTGCTAATTGTTGCATAGTTCGTACAACTAAGTATGGAGCGGATGCTGTACCGAATGTCACTGTTTTTAGCTCATAATCTATTATTTCCCTTTCAGGGCTATCGCGCCAGACGATCCTTTGGAATACTGTATCTTCATCTACTACTCTCACTTGGCGGTACATTTTGACTATATCCGCCACTATGGCAATACTATGTAGTCTCCAGCGTAGAATTATGTGACGAAGGTCGGCCTGTAAAGATGGCCCAACCATCAGAGTATCATTGAGGGACACACCTTTATCGTTTCGACTGGAAGCGTCATATACAACGCGCACCTTCGTCGTCGTCTTATCCTTCTTCACTACAGCATGATGAGGTAGATAAACCGATTTATTTCCTCTGTTTGGTACTAGCTTCATATGATTTAAACTTAAGTACTCATGAATCACTTCTTTATACTGTTCTTTCAATGCGTTGTCCTTTGCTAATTTATTTTCTAATGATCTTAATCTGTTTACAGCTATGTTCCTAGAATTTCCGTTCTTGCAAGGTGGTTCTTCGTCTCTAAATGGCAGTCTGACTATGTATCGTCCATCCTCCGCTCTCCTTGTAGTCTGCGAGAAAAAGGTTTCACATTTCTGTTCTTCTTCAGTTAGTTGCGGTTTACTTGGCATCTGTTCTTCCAGTTCCCAGACTTTTCTCAGTAAATCGCTATCTGTACTACACTGTGCATGAAAAGAGACTGTGACATTTGATGGATCGATTTCTGGATCCTTTGGTTCTACAACTCCTGACAGGATCCATCCTAATGAGGTGTTTTGCGCCATCAATGTTCCCATTGGACTCCTTTTTAAACCTTCATTTAAGATACAACTGTAAACGTCTGCGCCCAGTAACATGTCAATTCTCTGCGGTAAGTTGTACTGGGGATCAGCTAACTCTACATTTTCCAGTTCTATCCAATTCAAGGTTTCAATCTTTCGCTCCGGTAAGTACGACGTGATATTTTTTAAGACATAGGCCCGAACTGTCATTTTGAACTGGGGGTCAATGCGTGATCGTATGGTGGTGACTACTACATGACTGACCTTGACATTGATTTCTTCACTCCCTAATCCAGATATTTTTCCATCTACTGGTATTTTTTGCAGACGCAGCAGCTGTGCTGTGGCTTCCGTTATAAAACAGGTTTGCGAGCCTTGATCTAACAACACACGTACTGTCTGGCACTCTCCCGATCTCGCTTCTGCTTTTACTAACGCAGTTGCTAACAACACCTGTCGATTGACGGTATCATGACCTGTCGCGAGACAAGTCACGACTGGTGGTGTGCTCTTAGCTAAACTATCATTTTGATATGTGTCATCATTAGTATCTTCTTTCTTAGCGCTGGGTTCGTATGTAACGTGCAACAGAGTGTGATGTCTTCTTCTGCAAATCCGACATGTTGTCGGCTTTCGGCAGTTATATACACTGTGATTGCCGCCTAAACAGTTAAAACACATCCTATTTTTTATCACGAACTCTCGCCGCACATCAATGTTTTGATCCGCAAACCCTTTACAGAACGCGAGTTTGTGATCATCGTTACAAAACTCACACGGTATTGATGCACCTTGGGCCCTGGGCAAAGAATCTTTATCTACGGCGACAAAAGACTTAGATGTATAAGTCGAACTGCCTCCTCGCTGTACGGAACCGACTCCTTTTGTGGGTTCAAAGAACTCTAATGCACGGAATCTACTCTCTATGAATGTTTGAAACTGAACAAAGGTTGGCAGTACATTATGATCTTTGTCTGGACTTGACACAGATAATTCCCATTGCTTTCGCGTCTCCTGATCTAACTTTGAACTAACAATGTGAATGACTATAATGTCCCATGTGCTCACATCAACTCCAAGACAACGTAAAGCACTCAGGCAATCCGTACTAGTGTCCAATAATTCTTTTAAAGCCGACGCTGACTCAACATTGAGCGATCGTTGCTTGAACAGCTTGTTAAGAATGGAATTTGATAGAAACTTCTTATTGTTATAACGATTGTCTAATAGTTCCCAGCAACGATCGTAATTTGCGTCAGCGATTGGTGTATGACGGATCAACTGTTCAGCTTCACCAGCAAGATGCGCTTTCAAATAATGGATTATTTGTACGTTGTCCAGCAACTTATTTTTATGAACGAGTGACAAAAATAGATCACGGAAGGTGGTCCATTCTTCGTACTTACCCGAAAACATGGGAATGGTTATTTTCGGCAACTTTGCTAGTGTAGTCGAACTTGAACTATTCATTGTCGGGTAAGAAGTCGATTCGCTACCTTTGTTCAAAACTGTTTTCATAATCGACTTGCATAACGTATAATTTTCTTCTGTTTCCTCATAAAGCTCACTCTGTGCATATGATGATTTTTCAATATCCTCCAACTTATAGTTTTCATAAATCTTGTTATTCGTTTCTCTAAAACGCAACCAATCACTTTCTAAAGTTTCAAGTTTTACTTTGATATATTCTGTTGTTAACCTATCTTTCGGACATTTTTTAAAATTTACAAGGGCTTTACAAATAGATTTATTCAAATTCTTTTGAGTATTATTTAACGATTCCATTTTCACAAATTAAATATGAAAGTGTAGGCTGGAGAATACTGAAGATCTGACACAATATGCACACGAGTAGAAATACAAACTTAATCGCAAAATAAAATATTTAACATAAAAATGATTAGAATTAGCTAAGATTAAACTGTCTATTTTCCCGGACACAAACAAAGTAAAGTACTCACAGTTTTTCAAACACTATCCTTATTCTCGATCTGATGCTGTTGTTACTTCTCGGAGACGCTAACCGGGTCCACCCTTCGATCAGCGTTGATGCTCTGCACCACTGGACGCGAGGAGAGAGGGGTTCCTCTCGCCTTCGTTGAGTTTCTTGTTCTGAGGTGCGTGGCGGGGGCAAGTACTGTACCCGTCGCCAGTGCTGCTGGTATTCTGCAACGTGGGGAAGGGTAGTACTGTCCCTCCCGCCGACGTCAATCTCCTCCTCTTCTTGGCCACACGGGGATTCCCGTGTGATTTTCAAGGTGGTGGAAGGCTTCCACCGCCCACGTTGACCTCCACAAATTGGCACCGAACTTCACTGGTTATCACACACTGACTCACTGCACTGCACTTGTACTAAGAGATACGGGGGCGTAGTTTAACCAGCCCGTACTCCTCACCGTACCTTGCCACTGCGATCCACAGTGAGTACAGCGGCCACTTAACCACATAATAAAATGGCACCAATCCGGCTCGAATACGGACCAATGTTTTGAGTTGACCTACGACTGATAGTACTAGAAGGGATTTTAATAAAAACAACCCGTGAACTCTGTAGGTACAAAACTATTTATTGAATAATAAACTCTGGAAGTCATACAATTCACAAAACGCAACGATAGCGCGTTCTAATCGACTAGTAGCGACATCTAGTTATGAAACACTTAACTATTCGTGAACATATATGTTAACGCTGTGTTTTTATTTAAATAAAGTACCTTTTATGGGGTTGGGGGGCAGACTACCCAGATATAATATATTATGAATTAATAAATAAAGAATAAACCGCCACAAAATAAATAGTGGCGAGAGCGACTTAGTGACGTTTCGAGACGTCGAGTAGGAAAAAAAAAAAAAAAAATCTAACCTAACCTAACCTTTTTTTTTTTTTTGACGCTGGGAAAAATGCATTACGCATCCCCCCCCCATGGGGATAGGATGGGGTATGTGGGACTCCCCGGCCCTGTAAGGGACCGGTATACCCACTAAACAACCCAGCGGCACTCCCGCATCGTCTTCATGACTTAGTTTTATTTGCTGACGACACTAGTATAATAGTAAAAGAAAAAAGTAACGTTAATTTAAGTAATATGCTAAAAGATGTAATTATTAGTCTGAAAGAATGGTTTTCGGTAAACAATCTACTGTTAAATGTTGACAAAACTCATGTTGTTCAATTTTGTCTGGGGGCAACTAATCCTTCAACTCACTCTAATAATATTGACAGTGTGCTTCATGAATTATCCTTACCAAGAACAGACCGCATGAAGTTCTTAGGAGTATGGCTGGACTCAAAGCTAACTTGGGCAGTACATATTGATGAGCTGTCAAAAAAACTAAGTTCTGCTACATATGCAGTTAAAAAAATAAAAGAACTGGGGGGGCCTAAGGCTGCTAAGGATGTATACTATGCATATTTTCATTCGTTGATGAGTTACGGAGTTATGTTCTGGGGAACTGCTGCAGAATCAAATAGGATATTTATAATGCAAAAACGCTGTGTTAGATACATTTTAGGGCTCAAATATAGAGACTCTTGTAGAGATCAATTCAAAGAATTGAACATTATGACTATGATTGGTGAATTTATTTATCAAAATATTGTTTATATTAGAGAAAATATCACCAACATGAAGTTTGTTACACATAAGTATAACACGAGGAATAAAAGAAATGTTCTGACTCCTAAGATTAGACTGACAAAAACATTAAAGAGTTTTATGTGTGTGTCCATTAAATTATATAACAAAATTCCTACTGACATTAAATCTAAATCTGACCCTGAATTTTTCAATATTATAAAAAGGCTATTATTACATAAGAGTTACTATAAGATTGACGAGGCTTTGGCCGATAAATTTATATTCTGTGAAATACTTTCTGTATAAGATCCCAAATATTGTTATGACATAATCTAAGTACATGCAACATGTGAAAAGAGGAAATAAATGAATTGAATTGAATTGAATCATGGAGGGGGACTGGGAAACTGGCAAGACCCTTCGCAACCAGTCCCCCGCCGACGACCGCCCGCCTTTACAGCGGGGCCTCCACGCCCCTCATCACAGAGAGGGGCCCGGGAACGACCGCAGTGCTCGGCCGTTCCCGCTCGACGGGGGTGGTGAACGGGGCAATGCGGAAGAAGGCGTCCCCACGCCTATCTCCCGCTGTTCGCCACCACAGAGATAGGGAAAACGACTATTGTCGCCTTCTCCTACCCCTTCTCCGCCTACGCAGAGGCGCCGCGAGAGGATCTTCCTCCCGCGCGCGCTCTGCCGCCTCCTTCTGGGACATGACGTCTTCGCAGAAGGAGGCCACCGCCACCCAGGCCCCCTCGCTCTCCAGCATGGCGTTGACCACGCTGGGAAGCGAGAGGTTTGGCCCCACTGCCGCCACCAGGGCGCGGCGCGGCTCGAACCACGACGGGCACACCTCGAGGGTGTGTTCCGCCGTGTCCTCCGTCGCACCACATTCGTGGCACGACGGCGCCGCCTCTCTTCCGATCTGATGCAGGTACTTTCCGAAGCATCCATGCCCGGAAAGCACCTGCACCAGACGGAACGACAGGAAGCCGTGCGGCCGGTGGGTGCGGTGGGGCCTTCTTCCTCGTCTTCCTCCCCGTCACAGTCGCCCACGAAGACGTTGGTGCCGTTGGCACCTTAGTCCACGCGGTTTGCGACGGCACGGGTGGCGGGGAGGCTGGCATGGGTGGAGGCGGGTGCTTAGCCTGCGCCTTGCCGGTAGACCCCGAAGGTCCTGCCCTAGCGGGAGCGGTAGCTGCGCGTCCCTGGGAGGAAGTCGGCTGAGCCCGTAGAGCTGCAGCCAACTTCTGGTCCATTAGAGCCGCTATGCGCTCCATGAACCGGCCCTCCCAGTCGTTCCCTCCGGCGGCAGGTGGTGACGCCGCCGGTATGGCCGCGCTCTCAGCGCCGACCTGGGAACCGGCCTGCTGCCGACGGATTATCTCCGTCAGCTTCTCCATTTTACTGGAGAGATCGGCCATTTTGGTGCGCAGCTCGGCGTTCTCTCGCTCCAACCACTCCACGTTGGCATCGACAGAAGCCCGCTGAGCGAGCTCCTTCGACACCGCCTCGGCCCTCCTAGCCGCAGTTCGCAGACCCTTGACAAAATCGCCCTTCAAGTTCCTTGACTTGTCGGTGATCTTCTCAACGGTCTGCAACTCGACCCTGATGCTAGCGCCCAGCTCCTCGGTCGTCTGCGCCCGCATCTCCTCCTCCAGCTCGACACCCCCCGGCAGCTTGTCCTTCGCTTTTGTTTCTGAGGGTCCAACAAGGGGGTCGAAGACATCGCTGTCATCAACCCCCTGTCCCTCAGAAACATGGCGCGCTTGGACTCCTGGGAGGCCAAGGCGCCATTGTCTTCTTCCTGTGCTGGCTCAATCGCCCGTTTGCGTCGGGCACTCCGCAACCTACCCGACACCGATGATGCGACAGAGGAAACAGACACCACCGAACCGTCCGACTCCGTCGCTTGCCGATCCTATCATACCTCCGTCGCACCACATTCGTGGCACGACGGCGCCGCCTCTCTTCCGATCTGATGCAGGTACTTTCCGAAGCATCCATGCCCGGAAAGCACCTGCACCAGACGGAACGACAGGAAGCCGTGCGGCCGGTGGGTGCGGTGGGGCCTTCTTCCTCGTCTTCCTCCCCGTCACAGTCGCCCACGAAGACGTTGGTGCCGTTGGCACCTTAGTCCACGCGGTTTGCGACGGCACGGGTGGCGGGGAGGCTGGCATGGGTGGAGGCGGGTGCTTAGCCTGCGCCTTGCCGGTAGACCCCGAAGGTCCTGCCCTAGCGGGAGCGGTAGCTGCGCGTCCCTGGGAGGAAGTCGGCTGAGCCCGTAGAGCTGCAGCCAACTTCTGGTCCATTAGAGCCGCTATGCGCTCCATGAACCGGCCCTCCCAGTCGTTCCCTCCGGCGGCAGGTGGTGACGCCGCCGGTATGGCCGCGCTCTCAGCGCCGACCTGGGAACCGGCCTGCTGCCGACGGATTATCTCCGTCAGCTTCTCCATTTTACTGGAGAGATCGGCCATTTTGGTGCGCAGCTCGGCGTTCTCTCGCTCCAACCACTCCACGTTGGCATCGACAGAAGCCCGCTGAGCGAGCTCCTTCGACACCGCCTCGGCCCTCCTAGCCGCAGTTCGCAGACCCTTGACAAAATCGCCCTTCAAGTTCCTTGACTTGTCGGTGATCTTCTCAACGGTCTGCAACTCGACCCTGATGCTAGCGCCCAGCTCCTCGGTCGTCTGCGCCCGCATCTCCTCCTCCAGCTCGACACCCCCCGGCAGCTTGTCCTTCGCTTTTGTTTCTGAGGGTCCAACAAGGGGGTCGAAGACATCGCTGTCATCAACCCCCTGTCCCTCAGAAACATGGCGCGCTTGGACTCCTGGGAGGCCAAGGCGCCATTGTCTTCTTCCTGTGCTGGCTCAATCGCCCGTTTGCGTCGGGCACTCCGCAACCTACCCGACACCGATGATGCGACAGAGGAAACAGACACCACCGAACCGTCCGACTCCGTCGCTTGCCGATCCTATCATACCGGGTTTTCGAAAAAACCCGTCCTCCTTATTTTTAACTTAATTGGACAATGTCCGGAGCGCTTGTTGCCCCCCCCAGAATACGAGGGGCAAAGTGCCGGAGCACTGCGGGATTCTCCGACCTCTGAGAGGCCGGGACCCGCCTGGGGTAATTTTTCGGCAAGAGCTCTATCCATGTTTTTATTTCCTTTTTTACCGAGGTGAGGTCCTCTTTGTGGCGCCCTAGCGGCCGGGTTCCCCCCGACCATGCTGTGCGGTATCCTCCACATTGCCACAATGGTGGCATTCTCGGGTCGACTCCTTTCCGGCTACATTACAAAGGTACCTACCGAAGCAGCCATGCCCCGAGAGAACCTGTGTAAGTCGGAAAGTCATCTGACCCCCTTCCCTTCCGGCCCATTCCTCCAGAATAGGCAGGACCCCCTCCAACGCTCGGCGTCGGGATTCCGCACCTGTAGCGGTCAGGCCTTCGAGCCATTGCTGCCACTCGCCCAGAGCTGCTTCCTGGGCATCTATACGCCACCGCACCACTTCGTCGGGTGCGGGACGGTTTCCCAGGCTACGGGCGTGCGCACGTTGCCAGTAGACCGAGGATTGAACCTCGGCCTCAAGGTCCCACGGTAGGGACCCGGCAAGGGCGCATGCCACATCATGCGATATGGTGCGGTAGCCCCTTATCACCCGAACTGCCATGACCCTCAGCGCACGGTGCAGAAGGGCTTTGTGGCGGTTCTTTAGAGACTCCGCCCAGATCGGGGCCCCATAAAGAGCCATCGATTTGACCACCCCCATGTACGTAGCCCCCCAGAGACCCCCAGAGACTTCGGGGACGTCTTCATTTCCCGAGTCTCCCCCATCCGGAGCTGGCGGTGCCATGGTGGGAGGCACAAAGTCCGTTTCAATGGTCGGGAACAGTGCCTCGACCACCCTCTGAAGGACCGCCGGCTCAAGCCCGCTGGAAATAGGAGGAGTCCAAGGGCGTAGCTTTTGCCGTACTAATTTGTACGGCCTACCCCAGGGATCCCTCTTCAGCGTCTCCAGCAGTTCCTCCCACATCGCGGTCTTGGACCGGTTTATAGCCAGGCGGAGCGCCACCGCCACCTCCCTGTACACAGCGTACAACCGGTCCTCCTCGCCTTCGTCGCGGACTCGGCGCCTTCGATACCGCTGGAAGGCGCGGCGCTCCTCTACGCACGAGCGGCGGAGCCTTGCAATCTCCTCGTTCCACCAGTAGACTGTCTTTTTGGACTGAGGGGCCCTAATGCGAGGCATGCTTGCATCGCAAACCTGCGTCATGGCCTCGCAAAGTCTGGCCACATCCCCGTCTACATCTACCGGTGGTAGTTCCGGGAGCCACGCCTGAATAAGGGCCGCCTCCAGCAGCAACTCCTTGTTCAAGCGCCTTGTCGCCCAGCGCGGGCCATATATTCGTGGCTGGCTCAAGGAGCTCGGGGTGACTGGAGTCGATGAGGAGACACTGAAGGCTATGTATCTGTGATCCGACAGCGTCTCCTTGTTCTCCAGAATCTTCCACCCCTTGACACGGCTGACAAAGGAAGGGGTCGCAAATGTTACATCTACGACTGACCCCCCATTACGACGCACGCACGTGTTCACTGCGCCACGGTTGATGATGGACAACTCGCACTCCACCAGCCACTCCTCCAACACTCTCCCCCTAAGGTCCGTCGTCGCTGAACCCCAAGCCGCAGATTTGGCATTGAGGTCTCCAAGGACAACGACAGGACGGGGAGAGCACTGACCAACGGCGACCCCCAACAATGCGAGATAGTTCTCAAAGTCGGCAAGCGGTCGATTGGGGGAAAAATAAACCCCTACCACGACCAGCTCACCGACTTTGGCCACTACGAAGCCCTCACCTCTATTGATAGTGGTAAGAGGGGGGCATCCCAACGCGCAGCGCTGTATTATTGCCACCAAGCCGTCACGATCCCTTACCCAGTCTGAACGGGTCGGCGAGAACAGCAATATGGACCTGCCTCTCTGCCATGGCCTGTACCAACAGGTCTTTAGCCGCGGCGGAGTGGTTAAGGTTCCCCTGCAGGAATTGGAGGTCCATAACTAATGAACCTCCATTGGATCCTCCGAACCACCCGCTGGAGGCGGGTTGGCAGGCTGCGGCTTAGCTGTTTTGGCTTTTGCCGCGGCCTTCTTCGCTGCCTTCTTTTTGGGGGCTTGGCACAAGCCTTGCCCCCAGCAAGGTGGTCCGCCTTTTTCCCAGCTGCCTCACATACGGGGCAGTGGGGCTTGGAGGAGCACTCCCGGGCTTTGTGGCCCGTTTGACCGCAGCGCAGACAATTCTGGCTGCGGTCGACTTCTGACAAACACTGGGCCCAAATGTGACCCTGTGCGAAGCACCGGAAACACCGGAGTGGAGTGGTGTCGAGGATTTTCACCCCGACCGCCACCCATCCTACCCGGAGGCGTCCGGCTGCCACTTTCTTGGCGACTACAACGGGGCACTTCACTAGTGCTGTGCCCGCGCCAGAGGCTCCTTTCCTTATTTCGCCAGACTTTACGCTGTCCGGCGAACACCCTCCAGCTTTAGCGACCGCAGTCGCCAGCTCCTCCGGGGTGACCGAGTCATCCAGACCGGTTACCCTAAGGTCGACTGAAGTCACCGGCCTGGAGACCTTCACATCCTCCGAGGCAAACAGCCCCCGCAGCTTTTCTGCCAATAGATCGGCCTTGTCCCCACTTGCTGCTCCTGGGACCTCTAAAATTCGTGCCCCAGTCGCCGCTTGCCGAAAGCGTACTGATGGGATCCCGAGATCTGCCAAGTCCAGTTTGGACTTGGCCTCGGCGATTAGGTTCCCGTACGTCCGCCCTCTCTCTTCAGCCCCCTGTTGCAGCGCGATCACAACCGCAGTGGAACGGCGGGTCCGGAGTTTTTTTGTACCCGGTTGGGGTGCTACTGGCTTGACAGGCGCCGATGTCCTTGGCGCCTTGTCTGCCGGGGCCTTGCGCTGCTTGCTGCGCCAAGGGCCTACCGTCTGCCACCCTTCCTCATCCTGAGTCCGACCAGCCTTGCTTGTCGGAGCAGGGTCAGCCGGAGGAGAGGGAGCTGGGGAGGGTCAGTACCACTGCCCTCTTTCCCCTTCTTCTTGCCAGGTCTGGCGGCAACTTTTGGAGCCCCTGGCGTTTTCTTACTCGGCATTGCAGCCGGAGTTGGGGCAGGCTTTTGAGCCGGTCCTAGGGGCCTAGCCTTCTTAGAGGCCGGGGCCGGGGCCGGTGGCTCAGGTGCCGCCACTTCCTTTTCTCTTTCGATCAATCGATCAACCGCCAAAGGTGGACGGTGGCGTTTAGCTGGCAAAAGCCGCCCGTCTAGCTCCAGGCTCTCAAGCCGAGCATCGACTCTTGCCAAAGAAGCTCGGAGATCCTGCCCTAAGGCTTCAAGCTCAACCACCGGAGTGGGAGCAGCGCGCTCTCTGTTGCTCCGCACCTCGGCTCTGAGAGCTGCCAACTCTTCACCGAGCCGGTCCAACTGGCCCTTCAGGAGGTGGTTCTCCGCTTGGAGCCGACTCACCTCATCCGCAGGCGTTCGAGAGGCCAACTCTTCAAATACCTCTCGCAGCACCTTCAGAGCAGAGCTTCAGCACCTCCACTGACTTTTTTAAGGCACTTTGAAAAGTGCCTTTAAGGTGGCCCGATTTGCTACCGACCAATTCAATCGCCGTCAGGCTCTCCTTCACCCGGGTAGACAAGGCGACGGCTGGGGCCTCTCTCGTCGGGCCCCAGGACATCACTGTACTGAGGTACTTATTTGCGGTGTCAGAACGCGATGCGGGCGTTGCTGCCGCCACCGCTTTCTCCGCCTCCAATTCTATCGCCTGACGCTCGGCGGCTACGTATGCGGCCTTGGCTTTGGCCAAGCCGACATACTGACCCGTTGTTGGGGGCCTACCGTGACCGCGTTTTGTGGCCGACGTGGCCGTCCTTGCGGGGAGAGGGTTTTGATCTGACTCGGACCCACTGCTCCCACTATTCCTCCTAGAGGCGTTGGGCCTCTTTCGCCAGAGCACTGCGGGATTCTCCATCCTCTGAGAGGACAGGACCCGCCTGGGGTAGTTTTTCCACATTCGCTTGTTCCATAGTTGTTTTTTTCTCTTTTTTAACGAGGTGAGGTCCTCTTTGTGGCGCCCTAGCGGCCGGGTTCCCCCCGACCATACCGGTATGTGAATCCAGACCTGTACCAAAATAGCACAGTTCTCGATTCACACATCAGTACTCCCCTCGGCGAGCGCCAGACCTTGAGATTTGGACTCCTGCTTCCTAGCCTCCCTGCTAGTCGCGCCCATAAATGAGCCCTTCCCCTAGTGCCCCCGAATCCGCAAGAAAAGCGCAACTCCACCCGAGATCCCGCGAGGAAACTGACCCATACAGCCGACCCGCGAGATATCGAGCAAAACTGGGAGGACTGGGAAACCGGCAGAGCCTTAACAACCAGTTCTCCTCCGACGACCGCCCGCTTACGCGGGGCCCGCACACCCCTTCCAGAAGGAAGGGGCCCGGAAACGACCGCGAGTGCACGGCCATTCCCGCCCGACGGAGGTGGTGAGTACGTGCAATACGGGAGATGGCGCCCCCGCGCTTGTCTCCCGCTGCTCACCACCAGGTAAGATGGACGGCTATAGCGCGGCGTTGTGTCCTTGCAGGAGGCAGCTATGTGCCCCCCTTTGCCACATCGGTAGCAGCTGTCCGTCCTGTCAACCACGGACGGACAAAGAGCCCGAGTGTGCCCGATTCCGAAGCACTTGAAGCAGCGCAGAGACTGATCTTCAAGAGCCTGGACTCTACAGGAGCTAAAGCCGACCTGTAGGCGTCCCTTGTCTAGCACGGCTTTGGCTGCGGCAATAGGGCATTCAAGGTGGATGGTACCCATGCCGCCGCGGCCGGGCCTAATGGCCCGACCTTGCACCGCTGCGACGTCGCAGCCCCCTATCGCTGCGATAGCCGCCACCACCTCCTCTTTGGTGACCGAATCATCTAGATCGGTCACCTCTAAGGATGCAGACTTTATAGGCCTATAGGTGGTGGTGAGAGGTAGTAGGTAGAACTAGGTATATACCTTATTACGTACAATATAGCTTCTGCAGGTCCAAGGAGAAATAAGCAGTCCAGTAATAAGCACTAGGTAAAGTTTATTGCGTAGTTAGATAGGCACAGGTTACACTAGTCAGTACATTAACAAGCTCACAAAACACACTATAGTTTTAGAAGGAGTAAGAGAAACAGTAGAAGAAAGTCTTAAAGATATACACAAGAATACGAGAAGGAATTGGTATTAGCGAGATATAGGTCGCGCGATACGGGTGTAAGCTCCGAAGTCTAATCTCAACTGGTGAGGCGCGCGCGCATCCGTCTTGATCACTCTTGTGGCGACCCAGACGGTTGCGCTCGCGCATCTCGCTTGCACTTGTGGCTGCAATGTAAAATGCTGACGACTGCTCGAAACTGCACTGTTTTGGATTGCACGATGTTTGGTTCCAATGCACCACAAGCCGTACGGTTGACGGCGCAACGATAAAATATCGTGTGCAAGTATTGTAATGTATATATTGTGGAGTGTTAATAATTATAGTTTATTTATGCTTATGTAAATATAGTAAGTACTTATATATACTTTGGAGTAAATGATATATATATATATATAATGTGTATGTGTACCTAATAATAATAATAATAATTTAAATGTTATCCTAATAAGTAAGTACTTATAAATAGATAGGTAGATATACTAATAAATATGTAGTGATATATTATGTACATACATAGGTAGGCTACATCACTCCCTTCCAGAGACCGTCACTATGGTCGATAGAAGTTAGGAAATCGAACCACACGGCCAGAGCGAGTTCGCTTGACATCTCCAGGGGTCTGGGCATTTGGCTGTGCTAGAGGACGATCGGGCAATGGGGTAGGGGTAGAAGTAGGAACGGTAGTGGGAGTGGTATTGGTAGGAGTTGGAGATGGGTCTACGAGTAAGTAGGCCGGCTTAAGGCGGTCTATAGTTACTGTGACACTCTTGCCCTTGACCAATATTTTAAAATTTTTGTCACCCCGTTCGAGTACTTTATGCGGCCCAGAGTATGGGGGCTGCAAAGAGATTCGTACTGCATCGTCTCTTAAAAATACGTGACTAGATGAGGTTAAGTCTTTGTAAATAAATATTTTATCCTTACTGTGACGTGCTGCGGGTGCTGGTCTAAGCTTCGCTGCAAAGTTGCGTAGGCGAGTTGTGAAGTCCGAAATATCGGTTGTATTGAGAGCTGTTGCCTGGAAAAGTTCTCCAGGTAGACGTAACGGCTCGCCATAAACCAACTCTGCGGATGATGCTTGCAGATCGTCTTTAAAAGAAGACCGGATGCCCAGAAGCACAAGAGGCAAAGAATCAACCCAGTTGCAGTCTGCGTGACACATTATGGCGGCTTTCAGTTGTCGATGAAAGCGTTCCACTAAACCGTTACAAGCTGGATGGTACGCGGTCGTTCGACGGTGTTTGAATCCGATCATTTTTCCAAGGTATTGGAAAAGGGTGGACTCAAACTGTCGACCACGGTCAGTGACGATATCTGTTGGACATCCAAACCTGGATATCCATGATATTAGCGCCTTTCCAACTGTTTCAGCTGTCATGTCAACCATGGGTATGACTTCAGGCCATCGAGTGAACCTGTCTACTGTTGTGAGACAGTAACGGTAACCTTGAGATGGTGGTAGCGGGCCAACTATGTCCACGTGGATAAACGCGAACCGAGCACGAGGCAAATCGAAAGTGCCTAAAGGTGAAGACACGTGGCGGTGTACCTTGGCGCGTTGGCAAGCTAGACATTTTCGTGACCACTCTCGACAATCTTTGCGCATCCCGGGCCATACAAACCGCTCAGCTACCAATTTAGTGGTTGCCTTGGCGCCTGGGTGGCTAAGGCTATGAAGACTGTCGAAGAGTTGCTTTCGTAAGGGCTTCGTCACAAAAGGCCTGGGTGATGTAGTACTCACATCACAGTAGATCTCGAGATTGCTGTTGGGGATCTTGAGCTTCGTAAGGCGTAGTGAAAATTCGCCACTAAGAAACTGCTGAAGCTCTTGATCAGTCGCTTGAGATGTAGCGAGTTGGTCACAATCGATTGGCATCTGCAGTTCATCGACACGTGACAGTGTATCGGCAACGACATTATCTTTGCCAGATATGTGTCGGATGTCAGTTGTGAACTGCGAGATGTAATCGAGATGACGGTACTGACGTGGCGAACAATTGGCTTTTCTATCATTGAAAGCGAAAGTGATCGGCTTATGGTCAGTATATACCACGAAATGCCTAGCCTCCAGCATGTGGCGAAAGTATTTTATACTTTCGTATATAGCCAAGAGCTCGCGGTCGTAAGGAGAGTATTTTTGTTGGCAGGGACTAAACTTTCGCGAGAAGAACGCAAGTGGCTGCCATTCGCCGTCCTTCAACTGCTGCACTACGGCACCCATTGCCAGATCGGACGCATCTGTTACCAATGCGAGTTTGGCGTTGCAATCAGGGTGTGAAAGTAATGCGGCATTAGACAGGCTTTCTTTACATTGCTCAAAAGCAAGCAGAGTGTCACCAGTAATATCAACAGGTTGTGATGCCTTGAGTGAACCACCAGCAAGAAGGGCGTTCAAAGGGGCTTGGGTCTTTGCGGCTTGAGGCAGAAATCGCCTGTAAAAGTTAAGCATCCCTAAAAAGCGCCTGAGTTGCTTGACGGTTTTTGGGACTGGGAATTCCTTTATGGCCTCGACTTTTGACTCGAGGGGTTTGGTTCCGGATTGGGAAATGCGGTAACCCAGGAAGGTTACCTCATTTACTCCGAAAACACATTTAGAAGTGTTGACGAGAATGCCGTATTCTTTCATACGGGTAAAAAGTTGCTGGAGGTGAATTTCGTGTAGGGTCTCGTTGCGAGAGTAAACTAAAAAATCGTCTAAATAGCAATACACGAAATCAAGGCCTCTGGTCATTTCGTCAACAAATCTTTGAAACGTTTGTCCCGCATTTCTCAAACCAAAGGACATAAATGGGAATTCATACAGTCCAAAAGGGGTAGTAATGGCCGACTTCATAATATCTTCCTCATAGACTGGGATTTGATTATAGGCTTTGACTAAATCAATTGTGGAAAAGACTTTGGAACCAGCAATACTTTGGGCAAAGTCATGGATGTGCCTAATTGGATAACGGTCTGGGATGGTCCGCGCATTAAGCATCCTATAATCGCCACAAGGCCGCCAGCCGTTATCCTTCTTAGGTGCTAGGTGTAACGGCGAAGCCCAGGAACTTTCAGAAGGTCGTGCAGTGCCATTAGAGAGCATGAGTTCGAATTCCTTCCTAGCTATCTGGAGTTTATCGGGGGCGAGTCTACGGGGAGTAGAAAATATGGGCGGGCCGGGTGTGGTTCTTATATGGTGAACGGTGTTGTGCATTGGAATCCACGGTGTGCCTGAAGGGCGTGTAATTTCCGGGAATTTACTTAGCAAATTATGATACCTCGTGTCGCCCGAAGAAACCTTGACGGAAAATACATCAGTCTTAGCAACGGAAGCCACGGCAGACAAAGTAGTAGTGTTATCAATAAGGCGTTGATTACGTACATCTACCATTAAATTATAAAAACTTAAGAAATCGACGCCAATGATGGGTTTAGTTACATGAGCAACAGTAAAACGCCATGGAAAGCTACGTCTTAAGCCTAAGTTTAAATCTAGTTGTGTATAACCATATGTCTCTATAGGGGTTCCATTGGCCGCACATAAAGTAAAGTCCATCTGCTTGGCTCGTCGTTCGCGAAGCGCACTATGAGGGTATACACACAAGTCACTGCCGGTATCAACCAGGAACTGGGTACCTGTAGTACGGTCGGTCACGAAGAGGCGACTTGAAGAGGAGAGGCAGTCGTCCGCCGCCATTAGCGACTGCCCGTGGAGTTTCCCGCCTTGTGGTAGTCGCATGGCTTGATGCAGTGGTGAGCCTTCGATCCGTGTCTAGTGTGGTACCAGCATACCGGGAACTTTTTGTAATTCGAGGCTGATCTGGATCGGTAGCGTGAAGATGAGCGTTGATGGTGAGATCGAGAACGGCCGGAACGGTCATTGGAACGATCGTTGGAGCGGTCGTTAGAGCGTTCGTTAGAGCGATAAGTACGAGTGTGCTCGTCTAGCTTAAGTGTGAGACGCTCCACCATCTTTCTCAGCTCTGCGATTTCACTGGATGTGCTGCCACTAGTTGCTGCTTCGGATGACGTTGCCGCTATGTTGCAGGGTGCAGTTATTTCCTGTATACGGTCTGCCAGGTCAGAGAGCTGGTCCAGAGAGTGGCTAGTTTGTGATGCCAATACTGTCTGGATGTTATTGGGCAGGCGATTGCTCCAGATGGTCCGGATGAAGTCCACAGGTACGGAGGGTCCAGCTAAATCCTGTAGATGGCGCAGGAACTGTGACGGTTTCCGATCACCGAGTTCTTCGTGAGTTAATAGCTGTCTCACTTTTTTCTCGTGGGAGGCTGATAAGCGACGAATCAGCTCGGTTTTAATTTTTTCGTAGCGATTCTGGGCCGGAGGCTTAATAATGAGGTCCTTCACAGCCTTCGCATGTTGCAAGTCCAAGTTCGTGACGACACTATTGAATTTGACGGCGTCATTAGTTAGGCCACGACTTTCAAATTGGCTTTCCAAAAGTGCAAACCATATCTCCGGATCATCAGGACTAAATGGAGGAACTTTTATTTTTAATTTATAAAAGTCGGATGGTACAGTGGAAACGCACATTTTTGCTGCAGTGCGCTTGGTAACATTTTTACCAGCGCCATTTTGCGATGTTTCAGAATCACTGCTTTCTTCACTCATGGTGTTTCTAAATCGTGCACTTAGCGGGGTCACCAGTTATAGGTGGTGGTGAGAGGTAGTAGGTAGAACTAGGTATATACCTTATTACGTACAATATAGCTTCTGCAGGTCCAAGGAGAAATAAGCAGTCCAGTAATAAGCACTAGGTAAAGTTTATTGCGTAGTTAGATAGGCACAGGTTACACTAGTCAGTACATTAACAAGCTCACAAAACACACTATAGTTTTAGAAGGAGTAAGAGAAACAGTAGAAGAAAGTCTTAAAGATATACACAAGAATACGAGAAGGAATTGGTATTAGCGAGATATAGGTCGCGCGATACGGGTGTAAGCTCCGAAGTCTAATCTCAACTGGTGAGGCGCGCGCGCATCCGTCTTGATCACTCTTGTGGCGACCCAGACGGTTGCGCTCGCGCATCTCGCTTGCACTTGTGGCTGCAATGTAAAATGCTGACGACTGCTCGAAACTGCACTGTTTTGGATTGCACGATGTTTGGTTCCAATGCACCACAAGCCGTACGGTTGACGGCGCAACGATAAAATATCGTGTGCAAGTATTGTAATGTATATATTGTGGAGTGTTAATAATTATAGTTTATTTATGCTTATGTAAATATAGTAAGTACTTATATATACTTTGGAGTAAATGATATATATATATATATATAATGTGTATGTGTACCTAATAATAATAATAATAATTTAAATGTTATCCTAATAAGTAAGTACTTATAAATAGATAGGTAGATATACTAATAAATATGTAGTGATATATTATGTACATACATAGGTAGGCTACAGGCCTGACGACTTTGGCCGCGTCTGCGATGACCTCTTGCAGCTTCGCTGCGAAGAGATCCGCATTGGCGCTGCCTTTAACCCCCGGAAACTCGAAAATTCGAGCCCCGGTTTGGGTTCGGCGGCACGCGACTGCACCGATCCCTAGTTGGGTGGGATCGGCGTTGGTACGAGCCCGTTTCAGGACGGACTCGTACGTCTCACCTCGCTCCGCAGCCTCTGTGGTGAGCGTCACCACGCTCACCACAGAGGCTGCGCGTTCAGCACGTGCGATTCAGAGGTGAATCTGAATTGTACATGTTGCTTTGTGAATATCCTGAAATCACGAGACCTGCAGGTGTCAGGTCTATCCCGAAGCATAATACCCTTCACTACATTTGGTCCTTCAAAAATTCATTTAAAAAATATCTGTTAAATGCACAAAAGTCTGCTCTTTAAGAGGTCGTTTTTGGTTTAAATTTATTTCTATTATTTTTGTTATTTAATGTATTTATCACAATGTTTAACTGGTTGCATAATTTTGTATTACTTTTGTATTCGTTAAATGCCTATTTAACAAACATGCAAATATTTTTATTAGTTCTTTAGTTCTAAGAGTTTTTCCTGTTAACTTGCCAATTATAGTTAGTTAATGTATGTTATATTATGTTATGTTATGTGGTACACTCATGGCGTGTGGCAGTAGCTGCTGCGCTAAACACGATGGCGCCACTGAAAACCAGCGATACAGCAGCCTTCACAGTTCTGTATCATATGCTGAGTGGTAGCCTTTTTTCGTCACTGTACATAGACTAGTTTAAATTATATTCGCACTGTATTTGATATGTGACGTTTAATATATATTTTCTATTCTATTCTATTCTATTCTATTCTATTCTATTCTATATTCGGACTACTCCGGGACCTCCAGTTTCCTGTAAGCCAAGACGTTTAGATCCCATTCGTTCGCAGGTAGCAAAGAAAGAGTTTGAAGAAATGCTAGCGAACGGTACGGCCTCACGCTCTGAAAGTCCTTGGTCCTCTACGCTTCACCTGGTAAAGAAAAAGGATGGCGGATGGAGACTATGATGACTATCGAGCGCTTCACTCTAGAACTATTCCCGATAGGTACCCCATCCGACATATACAGAATTTCTCTTATCAGCTTACAGGATGCTCTGTGTTTTCAACGATTGACCTAGTGAAGGCGTACAATCAAATCAGCGTAAACCCTGAAGATATACCAAAAACTGCCATAACGACGCCCTTTGGATTGTACGAGTTTCCATACATGACTTTTGGTTTAAGAAACGCAGCGCAGACCTTTCAAAGGTTTATTGATGAAGTACTTCTAGGTTGAGAGTTCTGCTACGGGTACATCGACGATATTTTAGCCTTCTCATCTTCTCAAGAGGAACCTTATGTTCCTCACAAGACTCATCTTCGTCAGCTATTCGAACGTCTCAAACAATATGGGATATTAGTGAACATTACAAAATGGGGATTGGGTCATGTTGAAATTGAAATTTTAGTGAGATCGTATAGAATATGCTCCGAAGAGTTGACCCCCGTCACCCCCGTCTTTGCCTTTTTCCCCCTCTCTCATTATCTCGGAAACTACAAGTCTGAGAGGGATGGTGCTCGAACAAATGTTGCTCAAGACCCTCTTCATTATCCGATTCAGAAATAAAAAACTTTAAACCCTCATAACTTCTAAACAGTGCTAGATAGACATAGCAAAGTTGACCTTGGGTTGTAAGGAATTTTAGGGGTTAGTAGGGAATGTAGGGGTTTGTAGGATTTTTTAGGGGTTATAGGGGTTTTTAGGGGCTATAGGGGTTTTTAGGGGCTGTAGGGGTTTGTAAGGTTTGTAGGGGTTTTAGGGGTTTTAGTGATCTGTAAGGATTATAGGGGTTTGTAGGATTTTTTAGGGGTTGTAGGGGTTTTGAGGGTTCGTAGGGGTTTGTAAGATTTTTTAGGGGTTGTAGAGATTTTAGGGTTTGTAGGGGTTTTTAGGGGTTGTAGAGGTTTTTAGGGGTTGTAGGGATTTGTAAAGGGTTTTTAGGGGTGGTAGGGGTTTTTAGGGATTGTAGGCGTTTTTAGGATTTTTTAGGGGTTGTAGTGGATTTGTAAAGGGTTTTTAGGGGTTGTAGGGGTTTTTAGGGGTTGAAAGGGTTTTTAAGGGATGTAGGGATTTGTAGGGGTTTTTAGGGGTTAGGGGTTTTTAGGGATTGTAGGGGTTTCTAGGAACTTTTAGTGTTTGTAGGGATTTTTAGGGATTGTAAGGGTTTATAGGGATTTGTAGGGGTTTGTAGGGGTTGTAGGGGTTTGTAGGATTTTTTTAGGGGTTGTAGAGGTTTTTAGGGGTTGTAGGGGTTTATAGGGATTTTAGGGGTTTTTAGGGATTCGTAGGGGTTTGTAGGATTTTTTAGAGGTTAAAGGGGTTGTTAGGGGTTGTAGGGGTTGTAGGGGTTTGTAGGGATTTTTAGGGATTTGTAGGGGTTGTAGGGGGTAGTAGGGGTTTTTAGGGATTGTAGGGGTTTTTAGGGATTTGTAGGGGTTATTAGGATTTTTGAGGGGTTATAGGGGTTTTTAGGGGTTGTAGGGGTTTTTTAGGGATTGTAGCGGTTTGTAGGATTATTTTAGGGTTGTAGGGGTCTTTAGGGGTTGTAGGTATTTTGAAATTGGAAGGGCCTACCTGACTTCCTACTTTTCCAGGTAACTACTTTTCCTCCTTTAGAATCTGACGGTACCACGCCTCGTCCCCGGGGTCCACAACACGCGCCGCCCAGCTCGCGTTCTCCGTTTGTCGCCGTTGCACCCGGTTCATCCGGGACTCCAAGTCTGGCTTTAACGCATCTAATCGCGTCCGTATAGACGCCTACTTAACATTAACGTTGCCGGAGTTTCACCTGTGGACGAACGTTCCGTATTTCGATAAAACAAGAAAAATGTTTGTAACGCTTTCGTGACATTTTCTTTTTCAAAATCGGCCTTTTTGATGACCCGGTTTAATGTTTTTACCGCGTTCTCAGCAGCTCCGTTGGGCGCTGGATGGTATGGAGCCGAAAACGTATGTTCTACCTCGTCTGCCGCAAGAAAGGCTGCAAACTCATTGCTTGTAAATGGTGGTCCGTTATCTGTGACTATCTGTTTCGGTATTCCCCACCTACTCCATAACTCACGCAGTTTTTCAATTGTGCTAGCCGCGGCCATACTTGGTACGCAGAAAATTTCTAGCCACTTGGACATAGCATCTACTATCACCAAGTACGTCTTACGCAGGATTGGACCTAAAAACCATGTAGTCTACACAGATCCTAAGCGTACCGTCTGACTTGTTGACCGGAACTAGCGGCGAGGCCCAGTCGGAGCAGTCGACGGGCTCGATGACGCCAGCGCGCAGCATCGTGTCCAGCTCGGCATCCACGCGCTCACGCAAAGCGAACGGCAACGGCCGCGCGCGGTGAAACACCGGCACCGAACCCGGTCGCACCCTCAGCGTCGCTTTACCTCCAGTGAACTTCCCCAGGCCCCCGTCAAACAGTTGCATATACCTGTCCACCAATACCCAAATCTCATTATCTAAATACATGTTTTGCAAGCTATCGTTTCCGATATTGAAACAGCTGAAAGTGGGAATCGTTATCTTTAATTCTGTGAGCCACTGTCTACCTAAAAGAGAGGTAGTTCCTCCATCGATGACAAAAAGTTCTAACTCTTTGGTCACGCCCTGATAGCTCACGGAAGGTTTAATAAACCCTAGTGGCCGAATCTTCAACCCATCATAAAAAGTTAGACACAAATTATACGCTTGTATAGGTATATGCTTAAAATACTTATCGTAAGTACCTTTACTGATACACGATAGGGGCGTACCAGTATCTACTTCCATCCGTATGGTTTTACCATCAATAGTCAGAGGTAAACTCACCGCCTTATAGTCTCTTAAACACAGTTGATGTAGACATAGATCATCCTCCGCCTCTCCGTCATGTGCCGAATCCTCCTCAGCCGGCTGGCCGTAATGCAAGCCCCGGCCGCCGACAGCGCGCGGTCGCGCCGCGCCGCCGCCCTCTGCTCCGGCCTCGGTTGGACACACGCGCCTTAAATGACCGGGACGCTTGCATTTGCCGCATGAATAATCACGGAATCGGCAGTCCCTGTAGTTATGACCCGTCGCTCCGCAGCCTCTACAGTTCCCCCGCCCTTGCTGAGGGCCCGCACACTCCCTATCGGTACGCTGCCGCCTCCACGAGCCGACCGACCTCGAACCATGCGCTGTCCCCGCGCGTTCAGCACGTGCAATTCGACACATCCCGCGGCTGCCTGGCTCTTTAGCTCTACTGCAGCCGCTTCCCGTTCCGCGGCCTCCAGTGAGATCGCCAATCAAACAACCGTTGCCTGATGACGTCACTTTTTAAACCGCACACGAATTGATCACGTAGGTTTTCTTCCAAATTGTCCTTGAATTTGCAATGCCGAGGCAACTTTTTCAACTCCGCGATGTAATCTCCCGCTTTCTCATCTCCTCGCTGCCTCCGCTGGCGAAACCTATAGCGTTCCGCAAGTAATGACGGGCTAGGTTGTAGGTGATTACTCAAGTCAAGACAAGTCAAAGTCGAAAGATGATTTATTCAATACAATCACAAGGATCACTTTGAAACGTCTTACATACTAGATGAATTTAGGTGCCAATTCATACTAACCCAAGCTCGAGAAGAAATGGCAAGAACAATTCTTCTTCAACATGTCCTTTGCCGCGCTGAAGGTCAACTCCGCTGGTTTCTGTGGACTTGCTAGGTTTATTAGCAGCTCGTAGGCCTCGACCCCCATCAGTGAATTCTGTGTTGGCATTTTTAGTTCCACCTTGATAACATTGGCTTGAAAATACATTTCGAGTCGGTCAATGTACGACGACCACGACCTCGTTTTTACGTCGAATTCTTTTATTTTCCCGATAGACATTTTAATATGTGTCATTTATAATATTGCACGCACAAAATCCGATTTAACTCGTTCGCCAGTGTCATATATAGATCAGGATATAAATAATACGACAATTGGGTGTGTCACAAGTGCTCGCTCGATTTAGACTGAAAGACTAGATCTACTCGCCACCATATTCTATCCTACCTACATAACAATTCTACATACACTACAGGTTCGTACCAGACGGTGGTTGGAGATAATAAGGACCATCCAGTGTCCCAATCAACTAAGCAAGCAAGGCTGCAACGGAAGTAACACCGGCGACTTTGGCGCCTGAGAATTATTCTTCCTGATACGTTCAATGGTATCTGTAAATGTAAATGTAATATAACGAACATAATTATTGTTTTTATTGTTTAATGTTTTCTTTTATTCAGAATGAATTTAAATTTTCAAGTAAGTACGTTTATTTGTGAGTGTGATAGTTAACTGCCCCGACAGTGCTAATAGTAAAACGTAATAAGGTTTAAAAATAGTTGTAATTGTATAGACTCATAGTTTGCGTAATAGTTGAATAAAGAGACAAAGAAAGAAAATACGTCTCTCTCCCTCTCGCTCTAATGTATTGAAAACGCGCTGCCTGCCTATAGTGCGTGTGGAGGGACTTAAAATAATATAAGTATTGTGTGAAATTTGTGTAATTTATGTTCAGTTCAGTTTATAATCAGCTCTTTTAAAAATAAGAAAATAAAATAAGTCAAGTAGTCTGCCAGCATTGTTTCAATCAGCCGAAGCAGCCCGCCCGCTGCCGCGTGCCCGCGTGCCGGCGTCGGCTCCGCTGCCGCCTACGACGTGTTCGCGCTCCCGGCTGCGCCTCCGGTCCGCATACCGCAGCCCACCGCGTCCACGCCTGGGCAGCTAGCTGTGCCTCTGGCCCGCGTGCCACAGCCACACGCTAACACCGTCGCACCCGCGCCCGCAGTCGGAACTGCGACCTCGCCTCACGCGCCAAACTTGAAGAACATTGGAGGGAAACCCAATGCCCCACCGTACGCGTCTTCAACTACAGTCGTTCCAAACCCTAAAGCCAGATCTACGAAGTCCACAAGAAGAACTGCACTCGAAGCCCGATTAACACTCCAAAGGAAGCAACTAGAAGCCGCCCAGAACGCCGTAGCCCTAGCCGAAACGGAGTTAGAACTGGCGCACTGTCAATCCGAGTAGGATTCTGATGCAGAATTCGAGTGCGAGAGAGCTACGCAAGTCGAACAGTGGGTCAATCACACGACCACTTACTTGGAACTACTTGGAACTACAGAAAATCAAGGAACTAGCCAAGATCGGAGACAACCCACGCGACACATGCGTCTTCGCAAGTCGGATAAACAACGCCGTAACTACCATCGCCGCCTTGAATAAGCCGCACTACTTACACTCACCAGAAACGAGTAAGTGCATCGTCGAGAAGCTCCCGCCTGTATTACGACAACTGATGCTATCGCCGCAGTACGTAAGCAGAAAATCACTAAAAAATTGCCGCCACCTGAAGGGAATGATCGATAAACTGATTTACGAGACAGAAAAACCAGCACTGCTGATCGGCCAGGATAATTGGGACCTCATCGTGTCCCGCAAGATCCTGAAGGGAAAGCAAAACCAACCGGCTGCTTCACTTACCAGCC
The DNA here is from genome assembly GCA_948098915.1 of Lampropteryx suffumata. Classification (NCBI taxonomy): domain Eukaryota; kingdom Metazoa; phylum Arthropoda; class Insecta; order Lepidoptera; family Geometridae; genus Lampropteryx; species Lampropteryx suffumata. The sequence continues at coordinate 126,623 of OX402545.1, forward strand.
TGGGTTGGGTGCTACATGGGTGTACCGGAGCTGCCGCCTCGCCAGTCTGCTACGTCAACCACTGCCGCAGCATAGACAAAGATGAAGAAATATGTGAAATGATCAAGCAGCACTTCGACTTGGAATCACTCGGAATAAAGCAACATCGCCCCAGCAACGACGCCGACCAGCGAGCGCTCACTGTTTTAGAAAAAACCACGAAGCAACTCCCAGACGGGAGGTACGAGTCAGGCTTGATATGGAAGAAGGAACACGCACAGTTACCAAATAACTATGCCCAAGCATTTAACCGGCTTATGGGCATAGGGGGAAAATTAAATAAAAATGCAAGCTTGAAAGGAGAATATAGAAAACAATTACAGAATCTGATGGACAGTGGCTACGCAGAGGAAGCCCCAGCCAACTCTACGCCGGGGCGAACTTTCTACTTGCCTCACTTCGCCGTGATCTACCCACAGAAGAAGAAAACAAGAATCGTGTTCGGCGCCGCCGCGAGATACGAAGGGCGAAGCATCAACGACGCGCTACTACCGGGCCCAGATATACTTCAATCTCTGTTTGGAGTGCTCCTACGATTTCGAGAGGGCCCCGTTGCGATCGTAGCCGACATCAAAGAAATGTTCCTCCGTATACGAATGAGAGAAGAGGACAGAGATAGCCTGCGTTTCCTGTGGCGCGACGACGAAAGGAAGATACGGCCGAAAGAGTTCAGAATGACATCGGTTATTTTTCGGCGCCGCATCATTGCCCGCCACAGCAATCTACGTCAATAATGCTAACGCGCAGCGCTACGAAAAGGAACATCCCGTGGCAGTCAAGGCAATCGTCCGTCATCACTATATGGACGATTACCTACAAAGTTTCGCGACGGCCGACGAAGCAAGGAGCACGGCTGAACAGGTCGACAAGATCCACAGAGAAGCCGGTTTCGAACTCCGTCAGTGGGCAAGTAATAGAGAGGAAACCATAGCCAACCTGAGAGGAGAGAACGCTCCAGATGAAAAGAAACTGGGTGAAGAGAAAACCCTCGGCATGCGGTGGCGCGTAAAAGAAGACGCTAGCGTTCAACATCGGTCTGAGAAACACACCGCCCGAGGTTTACGAACGAAAAAGAGCGCCGACGAAAAGAGAAGTGACGAGTGCCGTTATGTCGACGTTCGATCCGATGGGCCTCGTCACTCTAGCCCTCATCCAAGGAAAGAAACTCATCCAAGATTTGTGGAGAACGGACGTAAAGTGGGACGAGGCCATCAGTGACGAGCAGAGAGAAGCCTGGGACCGCTACATCGACGACATCGCGACTACGGCCGCCGATGGAAACGTCAGTATCTCGCTAATGGCAGGCAAAGCCCGCGTAGCACCCACCAAAATGACGTCCATCCCACGCCTCGAGCTACAGGCAGCTCTACTAGGAGCGAAGCTCGCCGCTACCATCTCCGAGGAGTCTGACCTGGAGGTCACATCTCGCACCTTCTGGTCGGACTCTACCACCGTGCTGCAGTGGATGAAAGCCGACCCACGACGCTTTAAAAGCTTCGTCTAATTATTATTATAAATGAATCTCTGTATCTTTTCAGTATCAAATCTGTAAATTTTATTTTTTGTGTGTACGATATTTAATAAAAAAGTGCCTTGAAATGTGTCAAAGTCAAAAGTCAAGTCAACAGATGATTTATTCAATACAATCACAAGGATCACTTTGAAACGTCTTACATACTAGGTGAATTTAGCTGCCAATTCATCCTAACCCAAGCTCGAGAAGAATTGGCAAGAAACTCGTCTTGGTCCTAGCGCTTTTTTATAATGATCCATCTTATAACTACCTTAACTACGAAATACTAATACAAGAGAGTTTATACATTTCAAGTATGTCGGTTAACTGTCTGACGGCAGAGCGACATGAGGCCATGCATTCTTATCAATAATATAGTCATCTATATTATAATAAGCTTTCTTCAAAAGACTACCTTTAATGTGTGCTTTAAATTTATGAAGCTGAATGTGAAGTTGAAGTTAATGAAATTTATTAAATTTATTTTATGAAGGTCACTATTTTGCTGAATCCCATCTCTATTTTTATGTGTGTATAACAAATTTTCATATATATATTGTGAAGCTATTGTGAGAATATTAATTTCTTTGAATATTTCTCTCAAAGATTCACGTGGTTTCATTTTATAAATGGCACGTATTGCCCATTGTGAATTACAAATATTTTACTAATATCAGCTGATTTCCCCCAGAGAATGATGCCGTATGACATAACACTATGGAAGTAACTGAAATAAACTAGTCTAGCTGTAGCTTCATCAGTAAGCCACCGTATCACACGAACTGCATATGCAGCGGAACTAAGCCTACCAGCAAGTGTTTCAATTTGTGGTCCCCACTGTAGTTTTGCATCAATATTAAGACCTAAGAAGATCGTGGAATTTACAAGATTCATTGCCTCTCCATTTATTTCAATGTTGGACAGGCTATGAATAACATTTGGCAAAGTGAATTTGATACATTTCGTTTTTTTTTTAATTAAGCAAAAGATTATTTACAGTGAACCAGTTAAGAACTAACGATAAGGATTCATTTACGTTATCGCAAATACTGGTTTTACCTCTATCGACTTTAAAAATTAAAGACTTATCGTCTGCAAATAAAACTATATCACAAATATTTTTTACAAAAAATATTTTATATATATATATATATAAAATATTATCTCTATTATCAGAATCTATTATATAAGTCCTGTAAAGTGCTAACAGTTCGACAGCTATTTATACTAAATCTTGCTCTAAGACAACATAGACTCCTACCTTATTGTGCTGAAAATATTGACAATAGACGTAATGATATTCGTACTAATAGCATCCCACTAAAACATGCTTTCGCCTCTAGATTTTTTGCATTCCTCGGGCCTTTCGTGTATAAAAGACTTAATCGTAAACTAGGCATCTATGCAATGAATTTTACTAATTGTAAAATAACCCTACTGTTCAAGCATCAGGTTATGCTTTCATTCCAGTTTTCGTATCTAGGTAGGTAGTGAACTTAAATGACTGAATAGCATTGTGCTCGCCAATCATTGTGTAAATTTGTAATCACTATGTAAATTTCATCAGGTGTTACTAAGTTACCTATTATGTTAATTATGTCAAATCATTCTCTCTCATACTTACTCGAACTGTATAGACGTGTCAGTCGTCATCTTACACAATTATAATTAAAAGAAACATATATGCTGGAGTTTAATTTGTACAAGAGTTAGGCTCCCTTGTGTTCTAAACCTGAACATAAATTGGTGGCCCATGAGGGGAACGTAAATCCAGAAATCAAGGATCTGGGATACCCCCGCGGTTGGCGAAGAACTTTGGACTTTGAAGAATTTATTTCAAAACCGAATTGAATTCAAGGAGTTGAATTTATCAAGACTACAGTGGAGGACTGGTCAGTGGATCAGCTAAAGATTCACGCCGGCAGTTGCAGTCTGAGAAAAGATAAGTGCCCCTTTCCTTGTTCTTCCTAACCTCAAATTCATTACTAAATTCTCAATCTAAACTGTCCCACTTGTGATAAAACAAAGGTGTTATTGAAGTTAATTAGATAGATACATACAAAATACAGTTAAATACATTATTTTAAACAAGAAATATAAAAGGGAGAACGGTGCATCGCAACGTGGCGGTCGCGGTTGTACCCTGCCTAGTGTATCTCACATCCTAAATACCTATCAAATCAACTGTAATCCGCGTTCATTGTTATAAATTCGCGTTGTAATCGTGATTTGTCAGCGCGTTACAGGTGTCCTAAGCTATTCGAGCGGTTGGAGCTAGGTGATACGTCATCTATTGTTCTTTGGCCTGGCGCCGGCCGGCAAACTGCGTGGCTTGGGTGGTGCTGTGCGGATTGCTGGAGTTACTAGGAGAGTGAGAATAAAGATTTATTTAACTTAATTAACTTCCTATAATGACGTCAAAGGATAGCGATGGTGCCTTACCTTTGGAGGAGTTATTCAGAAAACGTAGTTCCGTAAAGGGTCAAATTACTAAATTTAAAAATTATTTAGTTACACAAATACAAAAACCTCAGTTGACCTATATCGAATTAACTGAGTTACAGTTAAAACTCCAAAGGATTGAGACATTGTCGATACGTTTTGATAATTTGCAAGAAGAGATTGAGGTCATAAATTATAAAAACTTAAGTGAAGAGTTGGAAGAACGAGAGAGCATTGAGCATTAATTTATTCACAACATTGCTGCAGCTAAAAATCTAATTGATAAATATTTAAAATTAGAGAACGAACAAAGGCGGTAATCTATTCATGTTCCTCAGTGTTTTCACAACAATAAAGATATTGGTGTTAAACTACCTCAAATAAATATTGCTAAATTTGATGGCTCGTATTTCCGCTGGCTTGAATTTCACGATACTTACAAGACTTTGATTCACGACAGTATAGAATTACCGCGATTCAAAAATATCATTATCTAGTTTCATATGTGGAAGGGGATGCTGGAAGAATTATATCCAATTTAGAGGTATCTTCCGACATGTACGAGGAGGCTTGGAAGTTAATTTGTGAATGCTATAATAATAAAAGGCTGTTGACTAATCACCATTTAAATGCATTATTTAGCATCAAGATGGCCGCAAATGAAACTGAAAGGTCTCTTCGGTTTTTAGTAGACACAGTAACAAAAAACTTACGTGCCTTACGCAGTCTAGGTCAGCCCACAGACAAATGGGATACCCTCATCATTTTTATGATGTTGACAAAATTAGATTATCAAACGCTAGCTAAATGGGAGTAATACAGAAACACTCTCACTGATCAGCCTACCCTAAGCGATTTCTTCAAATTGCTGATTGATCGTGCGGATGTTTTAGAGTCACTCAATCGTAATAAAGGTAATAATAATAATACTAAAAATTATTAATTCATGTGAAAGTACGCGCGGTTCAGTACAAAATATCTAAACAAAAATAATAAAGATAACCAAAATAATAATAACAAGAATAACTCCAATGCAAACAAATACAAACAAGACTCGAAATCGAATCAAACAAAATCATTCGCAAGTGTACATAATTAAAATCAAAATTCATCTTACATTTGCGTTATCTGCGGTAAGGATCACAGAATATATAATTGCGCCTTATTTAAAGACAAGAGTCTTATGGAACGTTTAAAGGACGTTAAGTTATATAAATTGTGTTCGAATTGTATACGACAAGAGCACCCAGAAAGCAATTTTCGTGTGGGGCCTTGTCACATGTGTAATAAAAAACACAATTCCCTGTTACATAACACGGAGCAGGCCGTGGCAAACCACGCCTCCGCTGAATGTGACCAGGACGAAACAGCTGTAAACTTCACCAAGCAAAACTGCAATGAAGTTTTGTTATGTACAGCGTTGATCAAAGTCAAAGTCAAGTCAAAAGATGATTTATTCAATACAATCACAAGGATCACTTTGAAACGTCTTACATACTAGGTGAATTTAGGTGCCAATTCATCCTAACCCAAGCTCGAGAAGAATTGGCAAGAAACTCGTCTTGGTCCTAGCGCTTTTTTATAATGATCCATCTTATAACTACCTTAACTACGAAATACAAATACAAGAGAGTTTATACATTTCAAGTGTGTCGGTTAACTGTCTGACGGCAGAGCGACATGAGGCCATGCATTCTTATCAATAATATAGTCATCTATATTATAATAAGCTTTCTTCAAAAGACTACCTTTAATGTATGCTTTAAATTTCTTAATAGGTAGTTTAGTAGCATTTTCAGGAAGCTTATTATAGAAGCGCACCGTGTTCCCCATAAATGACTTATTAACTTTTTCTAGTCGAAACCTAGGGATGTATAATTTATGTTTATTCCTAGTGTTCATTTTATGAAGGTCACTATTTTGCTGAATCCCATCTCTATTTTTATGTGTATATAACAAATTTTCATATATATATTGTGAAGCTATTGTGAGAATATTAATTTCTTTGAATATTTCTCTCAAAGATTCTCGTGGTTTCATTTTATAAATGGCACGTATTGCCCTTTTTTGAATTACAAATATTTTACCAATATCAGCTGCTTTCCCCCAGAGAATGATGCCGTATGACATAACACTATGGAAGTAACTGAAATAAACTAGTCTAGCTGTAGCTTCATCAGTAAGCCACCGTATCGCACGAACTGCATATGCAGCGGAACTAAGCCTACCAGCAAGCGTTTCAATTTGTGGTCCCCACTGTAGTTTTGAATCAATATTAAGACCTAGGAAGATCGTGGAATTTACAAGATTCATTGCCTCTCCATTTATTTCAATGTTGGACGGGCTATGAATAATATTTGGCAAAGTGAATTTGATACATTTAGTTTTTTTGGAATTAAGCAAAAGATTATTTACAGTGAACCAGTTAAGAACTAACGATAAGGATTCATTTACGTTATCGCATATACTGGTTTTACCTCTATCAACTTTAAAAATTAAAGACGTATCGTCTGCAAATAAAACTATATCACAAATATTTTTTACAAAAAAAGGTAAATCATTAACGTATACTAGGAATAAAAAAGGGCCTAGTATCGATCCCTGAGGTACCCCTATATCAATAATTGATCCCAAAGACCTTTCACCACCCACGTCTACTTTCTGGACTCTATTGGATAGATAAGACTGTATGAGGTCAATCGCCCGGTTTTTAATGCCATAATATTTTAACTTTGTGATTAGGGTTGCATGACTCACACAGTCAAAGGCCTTAGATAGATCGCAGAATACCCCAACTGCATCCTGTGACTTCTCCCAGGCCTCAAATATATGCTTTAAGAGCGCTATACCTGCATCAGCTGTTGATCGACCTTTAGTAAATCCGTATTGATTACTATGTAGCAGGCCGTTAACGTTAAAGTGGTATAATAACTGATTAAGAATTATTTTTTCAAAGATTTTACTTAAAGCAGGTAATATCGATATCGGTCTATAATTAGCGAGATCACTTTCACTTCCAGACTTAAACATAGGAATGAGTTTACTGTGTTTCATGAGATCGGGAAAAACTCCCTCGTCGATACATCTATTAAAAATATAAGCTAAACATGGTGCAATATCTAAGATAATGACACCCAGCACCTTTGTAGACATTCCCCAAAGATCTTCTGTATTTTTTATATTAATTAACTTGAATGCTTTTACAATACTAGCCTCGTTAATGTAGCTAAAACTAAACTCATTCTTACATTTTGCAACACTAGATTCTAATAGAACGGAAGCTCTGGAGGCTGAAGAGTTTAACGATTTGGTCACTATTTTTGGTATATCTGAGAAAAAACTATCAAATGCATTCGCAACATCCTGTTCCTTTGTCAAAATTGTACCATTTATATTTAATTTGAACTGTATATTGCGAGCCCTTGATTTACCTGTTTCATTATTAATTAATTTCCAAGTTGCTTTTATTTTATTTGTTGAATTTTCTATTATTTTTCTCAAAAACAGTGACTTAGCCGCATGACAAACTTTTTTGAATACTTTTGAGTAATTCCTAACATATAAGATAAAAACTGGATCATCTAACATTGTCTCTCTGGTAGCATATAATTCATACAATGTATTCCTACTTCTATAAATACCCGGTGTAGCCCAGTCGACAAATCTAGCACAATTTTTTGTTTTGCATGTTTTTACTGTAAATATATCAGCATGTTCTTTAATTATTAAATTAGACAATGTGGTGAAAAGATCATTTGGATCATCGATGCATGGTACAAGGGAAACTTTGTGTTCAATTCTACTTTGAAATGTTTTGATGCGGCTCTCTGTAATAGGTCGGTGAGTAAAGTTCTGAGCTTCAACTATATGATCACAAGAAAAGGTGGCGCAGTGACCGTAATGGTCAGAACTAAAATGTTTTAGTACACACTTATGAACTGGTGTGCAACTGCAATAAATGTTATCTAGACAAGTGGCTGTTGTTAGTGTCACTCTTGTAGGTTCATCAAAAAGAGGACTTAAATTGAAACACTTAAATAAGTTTAAAAGTCTTTCAGATAATGGATCAATCGGAATATTTATATTAAAATCACCACAAACTATTATGATCTTATCACAAGCTATTTTTTGCAATAATTCTTCCATAGTGCATTCATATAACCCAAAATCAGCATTGGGAGGACGGTAAACGCTCACGACGACATGCCGCTCCAGCTCGACACACGACACCTCAATAATTCTTTCAATAGAAAGATTTCTAATATCCTTACGCTCCTTGCATTTTAAGTTATTTTTTACAATAATGAACGAGCCACCACGTATTGCGCTCTTGCGTTTATAGCTGCTGACAATATTGTAATTTTCGTAGAAAAGAAGTACCTCAGATTGTACCATCCAATGTTCAGTGATACACATAATATCTACACTGAAATGATTTAAAAATAATTCACATTCTAATACTTTGCTGGGCAGGCCTTGCATATTTTGGTGAACTACATGTAAACTGCCTGTTTTTCCCATTGTCGACTTGGTTAGTTTAAATGCTGATCAGTTGCCCATACTACATTTTTTCCCCCAGTACTATTACTAAATATGGGGTTGTCATTACTCTGTGTTATAGTTCTAATAACAGAATCAGAAATATTAAATGCTAACAATTTAGCAATAATTAACTTACTACGTCTACTAAGGTATACATTACCTTTTGTCAAATAAAAATTACTAATAAAATTATTAGTGTCTAAATATAAAATGTCACTATGACGACATGTCAAATTGTATAGTATTAAATTCAAATTGAATATTTTGTCATTGTCTTTAACACTCAATGATTTTGAGTAAGGGAAAGCACATAAAATTAGTTTCCCTAGCCCAAGATCTAGCTTTTCTAACAGGGTCTCAATTAGTTTAATTAAGTCTAATCGCTTGACACCACTACTTTCACCTAATTGAACAATCAAGGTAGTGTCTTTGTCTAAGAATTTATCATTTTTTATTCTATCGATAAAATAGTCCATGGAGACATCTGTGTAACAGTTATTTTTGACTGCCTGTTTCATTAGTCCACCAAGAAGTAATCCCATGCCAGTACCTATCTTGTCAGAGTACAATACAGTCTTCCGGGTCTGGAGACAGGGTTCGAGCTGTCTAACCGGAGGCTTAACCTTTGCAGCCTGTATCACAGTAGGCTGCTGTACTGCTGGTTTGGGAGGCAGCTGCTTACACTTGGGTGGGTCAGTTTGTGTACTATTATTACGCACATGCACATAGATGCTGTCATTGTTTAGAAATACAACATTATTCAAATTTTCTTGATGATCAGAGATCTTCATTTCTGCTTCTCTATATCTGCATGTTAAATCACGAAGCGACTTCTCTAAAGTAATTATTTTATCTGCCATGTGATCTTGGTCTATTGTGTTTCTCCCTATATAGTCCATTAAAATGTTACATTTTTTAGGCCTTAGTGTGCATTTGTCAGAGGACGCAATTTTATTTTTTTAATGTGTAGGGGGGGTCAGTAGAAGCTTAAGTTCAAGTTTGTGGGGTCGGCACCCTTGTCCCCCGGCCGCCATCTTGGAAAAGGGGGTGCAAAGGGTTTTCGCGCTGTATCTCGTAAACTAGTTACCTTACAGAAAATTTAATCAAACATAAAATGTAGCAAATTAAATTTCCTACAATTTTATTTCTATTACTTTTTATCGTCAAGTGACCAACAAAAAAGTTATAAACAAAAATAAATGAAAATTTTGTTTGTTTGTTCTAGGTTTTACAGCGCTCCAAACTTAAACGGATTCTCGAATGCTCATAGGGATGCAATAAAAACTAAAAATTAGGCTTACTTTTCTATCTATATTTTTTTTATTCATACAATTTATTATGATCTTAACATTCCTATGCTATTATTGAACTATGTTTGACCCTTTTACCCACCACCTATGAGGTATAACATGGGCAAAGTCAAATTTATAAAAATTTAATGCATTTTTTAATGCATTTTTTGTCACTGTCTTAGCAAATCGTTTGTATCGCAGAGTGTCTAGAGTATCGTCTTTATTTCCGCCATATAAAAAGACGAAAAAACGTTCGCCAACAACACTGAGTAACGATGACTCGACTTTCTCACTCATAAATAATTTAGTTCCACTTGCTAACTCTGGATGCTTCTGCAAAATTTTTATAAATTTGACTTTGCCCATGTTATACCTCATAGGTGGTGGGTAAAAGGGTCAAACATAGTTCAATAATAGCATAGGAATGTTAAGATCATAATAAATTGTATGAATAAAAAAAATATAGATAGAAAAGTAAGCCTAATTTTTAGTTTTTATTGCATCCCTATGAGCATTCGAGAATCCGTTTAAGTTTGGAGCGCTGTAAAACCTAGAACAAACAAACAAAATTTTCATTTATTTTTGTTTATAACTTTTTTGTTGGTCACTTGACGATAAAAAGTAATAGAAATAAAATTGTAGGAAATTTAATTTGCTACATTTTATGTTTGATTAAATTTTCTGTAAGGTAACTAGTTTACGAGATACAGCGCGAAAACCCTTTGCACCCCCTTTTCCAAGATGGCGGCCGGGGGACAAGGGTGCCGACCCCACAAACTTGAACTTAAGCTTCTACTGACCCCCCCTACACATTAAAAAAATAAAATTGCGTCCTCTGACAAATGCATACCCAAATGTAACTTTTCAATGGACTAATAAGGTTATAACAGGATTGTAATTCCTCTTTTAGATCACATTTTTCTTTGCTCATCTTCGCGTGTTTAAATACATTTTTAAGCTTTTTTAACTTTTTTTCAGATTTTTTAATAAAGTTATTAAGTTTTACATATTCTTTGATTTTGTTACTCCCTTTGATTAATGAGGATCTATTGTTACAATGGGGTGTTGTGAGGTCAACCAATGAGAAGTCAGGTTCACTATCTATCAGCTCCGCCTGTAAACTTAGCCGGGTATTCTGTTTTGAATCCAAAACTTGCCTTGATTCTAATTCGTCAATCTTTAGTCTCGAGTTAGTGAATCCTAAAACAAAGGAGACACTAAAGGTTCGCGCGCTGTTAGACTGTGGTAGTCAGTCTACCTTCATAACGAAACGACTACAGCAAAAACTATCACTCAATTCATGTCCCATAGACGTGCTAAAGGTCATTGGGATTGGCAATAATTGTTCAGATAGGGTAGTCGAAAAGAGTGACGTTCAATTAAAGTCGCTTCATACACCATTCAGTGTATTGTTGTCATGCTTCGTGCTTAACGAGCTAACAAGCAACTTGCCAAGGTCTACGATAAACGTAAACAGGCTTAAAATACCTGACAATTTCCAGTTGGCCGACCCAACTTATCATAAACCGGCGTGCATAGACATGTTGATACGTGCCGACGTTTTTTGGGATGTTTTGGGGAACGAGGAGAAATCTCTCGGCCCTAAGGCCCCTAAACTTCGTAGTTCTAAACTCGGATGGTTAATATCCGGCCCGATCAATTCGCAAAGTCATTGTACTTTAAGCCATGTCCAATGTAATCACGCCGCTATGATGAATCATAACTTGTCAGACGAAATAGACAAATCATTGCAAAAATTCTGGCAATTAGAAGAATTACCCAATAAACATGTTTTGAGCGAAAGTGACGAAGTATGCGAAAAACATTTTTTTGAAAATACCACAAGACTAAACGATGGTAGGTTTTGTGTGAAATTGCCCTTAACCACTTCCCCAGGTTGCCTAGGTGATTCCTACGGTCTAGCGAAACGGCGATTATACAATCTGGAGAAAAGGTTCAGACGAAACAACGATCTAAAAATAGAATATTCTAAGTTCATCAAAGAATATGCTAATTTCGGGCATTTGTCTGAGTCAACTACAATAAAACCGATCCCTTCCTATTTTCTTTGTCACCATGCAGTTCTGAAGCAAGAAAGCGAATCGACCAAGCTTCGAGTTGTATTTAGTGGGTCGGAACAATCGACCTCAGGGTAATCGCTAAACAATATCCTGATGGTTGGGTCGAACGTTCAGGACTCATTGTTCAACATATTAATTAGAGCACGTCAGTACAAGTACCTTTTAACTGGCGATGTTGAAAAATTTTATAGGCAAGTCCTGGTATCAAAAATTGATAGCGATTTGCAGCTTATAGTATGGCGGGAAAATGAGACGGAACCTATAAAACATTAAAATTAAATTCTTTGACGTACGGAACCGCAAGCGCGAGTTACCTAAGTACACGCTGTCTAAAGCAATTAGGTGAGGAACACGATGACTCACTGATAAAAACAATAATAAAACATGATTTCTACGTTGACGATTTAATTACGGGATCCGACGAAAAACAACAGCTAAAATACATACAAAGTGAAGTTTCAAAAACCTTAAAATCAGGCTGCTTTGATTTAAGAAAATTTAAAAGTAACCTCAATAATCTATTTATAAATTCTAGCATGGATACTCAGCAAACCTTAACAATAAGTGAATCGTCGAGTACACTAGGGTTGGGATGGTGTCAGGCTAGTGATACGTTTAATTTTCCGATAAAAAACATAACTCAGTCTGATTTGATAACTAAACGCGTTATTATGTCGACGTCATTTAAAATATTTGACCCGTTAGGTTTATTGAGTCCTAGCATTATACAACCTAAAATGTTGTTGCAAAAATTATGGAAACATAAGCTAGATTGGGACCAATCTGTACCACTCGAATTGAGAAACGAATGGGAACGATTTGTTAGAAACATGTTGCTTATTAAGGATCTACAGATTCCTAGGAGAGTTCTGTGCGATTCACCTAAAAGCATTGAAATGCATGTTGTCAGTGATGCATCTCTAAACGCGTACGGTGCATGTATTTATATGCGCTTCACAAATGCGATTAGTCAAATCACTAGTCGATTGTTGACAGCAAAATCCAAGGTGGCGCCATTAAAACCGACAACGGTTCCACGCCTAGAACTCTGCGCTGCCCTACTCGCTGCTAAACTGAGTAGGTCAGTCATTAGCTTGCTGCGAAACATACCTACGCGTGTAGTGCATTGGTGTGATTCAAGCATAGTGCTTGCTTGGATAAATAGCGACATAGGTAAGCTAAAGGCTTTCGTGTAGGTATAGGTTTCGTTTAGGCGAATCGTATAAGTGAAATTAAAGAGCTTACAGACAAATCGTTTTGGCGGTATGTACCTACAACAGATAATCCCGCTGATTTAATTTCTCGGGGGGTAGATGCTTGTCGGTTATTGTCCATGCAAATATGGTGGACTGGCCCTAGTTTTTTAATTAAAGACGAGTCTGAATGGCCCATATTAACTTCTAAAATAAACGATAGTTTACCGGAAATAAAATGTTCAATGTATCAATTAAAGAAAACCTAATTCAATTCGAAAATTACTCAAAATTTACAAAACTACAAAGATCATTTGCTTACGTAAAACGATTCATTTATAACTTAAAAAATAAAAACAATAAAATAACAGGAATTCTTATACTGTCGATGAATTGAATGAGTCATTTCAATCGCGTTGTGTTATGGCACAGCGCGAGTCGTTTGCCTCCGAATACGATTGTTTAAATAATAATAAACCTTTACACGGTAAAACTAAAATATTATCTTTGTCTCCATTCCTTGACAGTAGGGGTTTGATTCGAGTTGGTGGACGTATCAGTGCTTCAGAGTACCCCTACGATAAGAAGCATCCGATTTTACTTCACGCGTCACACCATTTAACGAAACTAATATTCGATATGGAACATTTACGTAATATGCATGCCGGTTCACAATTACTGTTAGCCGCTGTCCGTGAATACGTATGGCCGGTCAATGGTAAGCATTTGTCTCGGCGTACCGTAAACAAATGTGTACGATGCAGACGTATGCGTGGTAAGACGTTATTACCTAAGATGGGTAATCTACCGGCTCAGCGAATCACACCAAATTACCCATGGGTGTCTGTTGGCGTGGACATGGCGGGTCCGTTCCATATACTTAATCGTGAAGGCCGAGGTAGCCGTTTAATAAAATGTTACCTCTGCTTGCGTTACAAGTGTATTCACTTAGAAGGTGTAAGCGATTTAACTAAAAATTCTTTTATAATGACACTTCGTAGATTTATTGCTCGTAAAGGAAAGCCAGTGGAAATATTCTGTGACAATGGTGGTAATTTTGTCGCAGCCGCGAAAGAAATAGGCGATTTTATAAAGTCCACTGCAGAACCTATATCTCATTTTGCAAGTCAGGAAGGTATCAAATTCTTTTTCTCATCCTCCTACGCTCCCCACTTCGGTGGTATTTGGGAAGCCGGCGTAAAGTCCGCAAAGCACCATTTACGACGTGTGATAGGCAATAGTCATTTAACATTTGAAGAGTTGTCAACTTTGTTTGCTCAAGTGGAGGCTATACTAAACAGTCGTCCCTTGTGCCCATTATCCTCCTCTCCTGACGACCTTCTTTCCCTTTCCCCAGGGCACTTTCTGATCGGAAGACCGCTGAATGCGATACCATCACCATCCCTGGAAGACCGGCAAGAAAATTCACTTCAACGATATGCTCGGATTGAGCGACTTCGTCAAAATTTTTGGAATAGATGGCAAAGGGAATATATTGCTGAGCTACAACAGAGGACTAAATGGAAGACCAGCTCCGAGCAACTGAAGCTCGATGACCTAGTCCTTCTTCAAGAAGACAATGTACCCCCTCTTTGTTGGCGTCTCGGACGAGTGGCTCGTCTTTTCCCTGGACCAGATGGCGTTACAAGAGTTGCAGACGTCACTACGGCGAGAGGCTGCGTGCGACGGACCCTTACAAGACTTTGTCCGTTACCCACGGCTGAAGACTTAGATTTAAGTTCTTAATTTTTGCTTTAAACTTAACGTACCTGCTTGGTTTTAGTTTCCTACATAATATCTTAATAATTACACATTAATTGTTGTTAAACATTGAGTAGGTACGCATTTTAAGTAGGTATGTAATTATTATTTTTTAACATCAAGTATCTAGTTATTGATAATTAATTTCCTTTTTTGTTTCTGTTGGTTGAATAAAGACCCAGTGTTGTTTAATTTCCCGGGGCGGGAAGATGTTATAGCATCAGGTTATGCTTTCATTTCAGTTTTCGTAGGTAGGTAGTGAACTTAAATGACTGAATAGCATTGTACTCGCCAGTCATTGCTATGTAAATTTCATCAGGTGTTACTAAGTTACCTATTATGTTAATTATGTCAAATCTTTCTCTCTCATACTTACTCGAACTGTATAGACGTGTCAGTCGTCATCTTACACAATTATAATACAAAGAAACATTTATGCTGGAGTTTAATTTGTACAAGATTTAGGCTCCCTTGTGTTCTAAACCTGAACACCTACAACATGCGTTATCATGTCTATCTTACGAAGAAACTGAAGAGTTGTTGGCTGTAGTAAGATAGGTAATGTTTTAAACATTCTACCTACCATTATGTTTAAATTAGGTTTTCGCTTTGTTTGTCTTTTACATGAACTTATATCACCATTTATATTGTAACCTTGTTTATTTTATTTTATCACATAAGTTTACAGTTTATTTACATACCTATAAGTTAATATTGTTAGTCCTATCCAGACCGAGACACAGGTTTTCCTAGTTCGGGGATATTGTAAACAGTTACCTAAGTACAGTTACATAATAAGTATTATACTGTAATAATAAATATTATTTTACCTGTTGTAACCCTTAGCTCTAAGGTAATGAATAAAGATTTATTATTATTATTATTATTATTATATAGTGTGGTGAAAGGAGCAAAGGGCGCCTCAGATGCTCTTTCCGAGCAATGTTCACCTCCTGGGTTTTATCAACAAACTTAGGCCATCCTATGTTTATGTTTAGGTACGTACCATGCGCCACGATCCTGTGTTAATTCTGTCCATTTGCGGCCCACGATTTTGACTAATGGTCCATATAACGGGCAACAGACGTTCCATTATCTAGTTCTCTGCCACCATTTAGTGGGTACACACTCCACCTGACGATATGGAAGCCAGCCGCTGCCTATGAAACAGGCTGCCGCTGCCTCACAGGTCAAAATATGCTTACAGCAGACAAATCAGCGTAATAAAAATTGTATTACATAGCAGAAGTTTGGCGATTCGCGCATATTGCTAGTTGCCGCGAGTTACATAAGCCCTAAAAGAGGGTAAATCAACAATAGACAGCTATCGTCGAACCGTTAAAACATACACACAAACCTAACCGTTTTTTATTATAGTGTAAATATTAAAAATAATCACACTCAATCGATCAACGATAACAAGAGGATCACAGATGCCATAACCAAAAGAAGAACAAAAAGTTTAATAGGATTTATTTCGTTGTAAACTCTAACATTTTATGTTTGGTTCTATTTTGGAGAATTCAACGATTAAACCGTTCATAAAAAATAGCACGGTACCATTTTGACATCCAGATTAACCAAATCAGAACCACATCAGAATCGCTGCCAATAAATTTCCGTTCAACGGTAAATACGTTGACAAATAGCGCGATCGCCCTCCAGGAGTAGGTTCTTTGCGGCAGACCATCGTGTGGTTTTGTGTACGATAAAATGCGAAGTTCACGCACTGTTTTTAAAACTTAAATTAAATTGTGTCAAAACAAACAGACCCAAATAAAAATGGATATCCTCGCAAGGATATCCATTTTTATTCGGGTATTTATTTATTTTATTTAATCATCACACGGCAAAAAAATTTAGCATGTTTTGGAAAGACACTAATGAGCTCAACCCAAAGCCGAGCGTCCCCGTGAGCGTGGATGGTGTAAGCGAGCCTGTCCAAATTGCCAATCTATTTAAGGAGCACTTTAGAGTGAAATCGTCACTAGGGCCTGGAAGTGTGAGTTCGGAGCTGCCTATTGGGGATCAAATTGTCCGGATCTCAGCAAAGGAAGTTTCACGGTGGAGCTCTTTAAACATTAGTGGAGCTTGGTGGAGCTCTTTAAATAAAGGTATGGCAATCAATGTAACAATGTAAGGTGGTCAGGGTCGCTATCGGACACGTACAGGCTGGAGTGTGGGGTGCGGCAGGGTAGAATCACTTCGCCGCGACTCTTCAACCTGTACATGGATCGTTTGATTCAGTGGCGCCAATATTGGATGCTCTGTTGATGGAGTAACTGTCAATAACATAAGTTACGCCGAGCCTGTAGTATTATTTATGGTGGCGGGTAGTTTTATGACTGTTATTAGATAGTACCAACAGATAAAATAAAGCGGTGTTCAATCAGCTAGCTGTGTTTCACTACATGGTGGCAGCGGTGTTCTGGATTTTAAAATAAATTAACGAGTTTTCGAAAAGTTGGTCATTAAATTATAATAATAGGTGTGGTGTATGCGTGAAAAATTATGGAACATGCAAGACCTCCACCGGAATTGCAAATAGAAGGCAGTCCGGCAGCGCGTGCGGACTCGTGGCAAAAATGGTGGAAACAGTTTCAAGTCTTTTTAAAGGCATCCGGTGTTAATAAAGAACCTAAGGATGTGCAGGCGAGCTTGCTGGTGAACCTCATTGGAGCAGAAGGCTACGAGATATTTTCAACATTTACTTATACGAAGGAGCAATCAGCCGATGATCTCGAGTGCTTAAAAAGCAAATTTGACGAACATTTCGGAACTAAATGTAACATAGCTATGTTCCGATTCAAGTTTTTCACTCGTAACCAGAATGCCGGGGAATCAATAAGTCAATTTGTTACTGCGTTGAAGGTGCTAAGCCAAAATTGCAAGTTCGAACATCTCGTGGACGGTCTGATACGGGATCGACTGGTATGTGGAGTGACTAACCATGTCGTTCGAGATCGGTTATTGCGAACGGACGAATTGACTTTGACGAAAGCGGTGCAGATTTGTGAAGCAGAGGAACTGTCTAAAACAGAAGGGCGGCACATAGAGGAGGCAAACAAATCGAGTAGCCAAGTGGATGCATTGTCTGGACAGCACGCGCGGGGCGCGTGGCGGCCGCAACAGCGCGGCAGCGGGGCGCGGGGGGCGCGCGGGCTGTGTAGCCGTGTGGGCGCGGCCGGCACCGGCAGCAGCGGCAGCCGGCCGGCTGCCCGCCAGGTGGAAAGCGTCCAGTGTATGCGTTGTGGAAGTGTACGATGCGAGGGCCGCGGTTGGTGTCCGGCTAATGAGGCTACGTGTTTTGTGTGTAAAATTCGTGGTCATTTTGCGAGAATGTGTCTTAATAAAAGAGTAGGTAAAAAAGTGCACGAGATAAATATGTGTCAGTTTTCGGAAGAGTCTGAAGACGATGAAGTGCTATATGTGAACGTGTTAAAAACAGAGACTGGACATTTGGACACTCAGTGGATAGAAACTTTATGCATAAATGGTAAGCGAGCTCAGTTTAAGTTAGATTGTGGCGCGGACTTAAACATTATAACCAAATTAGATTTTTATCGTCTGGGTATGAAGGATAAAGATTTAAAACCATTTAAATCTAAGGTATTTTCATATACAAAAAATAAACTCCCAATTATTGGGGAAGGATTTTTGTCTGTATCGAAGGAAAAAATTGGTTATAATCTTAAGTTCGCGGTCGTAGATATGAATGTACAGAATATTTTAGGCAGGGAAGACTGTGTAAAATTAGGTTTCATAAAGAGAGTCGAAGCAATTAGCTACGAATTGCATGAATATTCGGAATTATTCAAGGGGGTCGGTACGTTACCGGGATTACACAGAATAGTTATAAATAAGTCCGTTCAGCCTACAATATGTTCGGCACGAAAGGTGCCGTTAGGATTGCGAGATAAATTGCGCTTCGAGTTAAACAGAATGGTAGAATTAGGTATCGTGCGTAAGGTGATCCACCCAACTGAATGGGTCAATCCTATAGTTATAGCTGCTAAGAAAAATGGAGATATCCGAGTATGTTTAGATGCGCGAGTATTGAATCAGGCTGTAAAGAGGGCGCATTTCTTGTTACCTACCGTGAGTGAGATAGCTTCTAAGCTACGGGGGGCGCGGGTATTTAGCGTGCTGGACGCACGTTGTGGTTTCTGGATGATGAAGTTAGATGAAGCCAGCGCTGATCTATGTACTTTTAGCACGCCATTTGGTAGATATCAGTTCTTACGTTTGCCGTATGGAATTAATTGCGCTCCGGAAATATTCCATGCGAAGGTAAGACAGCTTCTAGATAATTTGGAGGGCACGGATTCATTTATTGATGATATTGTCTGCTTGGGTACTTCTAAGGAAGAGCACGATACGCGACTACATTTACTTTTGAGGCGAGCCAAAGAAGTAGGTATTAGGTTTAATAAGGAGAAATGTAAATTTGGAGTTAATGTAATAACGTACCTGGGGCATGTGTTTGACGAGAATGGTATGAGGCCAGATAATGAAAAGGTAAAAGCTATAGTCGACATGCCAGATCCAGAAGATAAAAAAGCACTGGAGCGGTTTTTAGGTATGGTAAATTACTTGTCAAAATTCATACCAAGTTATTCTGAATCAGTGGCTGTCTTAAGGGGACTTTTAAAAAAGAGTTCGGAATGGGTTTGGGACAGAGAACATGCCGACGCGGTTAAATCACTTAAAAATAAACTTTCTTCCGCTCCAGTTCTAACATTATATTCCCATGATCATCCTATAATACTTTCGGTAGATGCAAGTGCAAGTGCACTAGGAGCAGTGCTTTTGCAGGAGGGGCGGCCGGTTGAGTTCGCCTCGCTAACTCTTACAGACACACAATGTAGATACGCTCAGATAGAAAAAGAGTTGTTGGCCATTGTATTTTCATGTGAGCGGTTTCACCAGTACATATTTGGTAGAACCGATGTCACGGTACAGTCAGATCATAAGCCGTTAGAATCGATTTTTAGAAAATCTCTATCGTCTGTTCCGGCCCGGTTGCAAAGGATGATGTTGCGTATCCAAAGTTATGATATAAAGGTTGTTTACACGCCCGGTAAGTACATGTATATCGCAGACACCTTATCGCGGGCAGCCCTACCTGATTTGATGCACGAGTGATTGAACGCCGAGGTAGAAGCCCAGGCTTGTTTTATGATACAACAGTTACCGTTCAGCGACGAAAAGTTAGATTTAGTTAGGGAGCATACGGATAACGACAAGGAATCGCAATCGTTGGTGGGGTTAATCATAAATGGCTGGCCCAGGTGTAAATATGCAATAGAAGAAGATATTCGTGTGTATTGGTCATATCGCGAGTGCTTGCAGTATATTGATGGGATAATATTCAAGGAAAATTCGGTAATAATACCTAAGTCGTTAAGAAACGAAATGTTAATTCGAATTCACGAGGGTCACTTAGGAATAGATAAATGTAAGCGGCGCGCACGAGGCATATTGTTCTGGCCGGGTATATCACGTGATGTGGAGCGGGTGGTGCAGAGTTGCAGCACTTGTGCGCTACATGCGTCTGCGCCACCCAGAGAACCCATGTTGCCACATCACATTCCAGACATTCCATGGGCCAAGATAGGATCTGATATATTTGAATATAGGAAAAAGTATTATTTGATTCTAGTGGACTATTTTTCAAATTTTGTTGAAGTCAATGAATTAAATACTCTATCTAGCAAATCTGTTATTAAAGCTATGAAGGAACAATACGGTCGGCATGGTATACCTAGCGAATTAATTACAGACAACGGACCAGCTTATGTGTCAAAAGAATTTAAAGCTTTTACTAGTAATTGGAATATAAGACACATTACGTCATCGCCGCTATACGCTCAGTCGAACGGAAAAAGCGAACGTGCAGTTAGGACAGTTAAAACGCTGCTCAAAAAATGTGTAGATTCCGGACATGACTACTACGTTAGTTTGTTAAATTTTAGATCTACGCCTAGGGATAATTTAGACTCGCCCGCGGAGATATTAATGGGTAGAAGGCTAAATACGCGTTTGCCTATTTGTAGGCGGTTACTAGAACAAAAAGTAGATAGGAAAAAGAATCATGAGGCTATTTTAGTAAACCAAAATAAACAAAAAATGATGTACGATCGGTCATCTAGAAACCTCCCTGTATTGCACGAAAATGATACAGTATTAGTAGCGGATGGTAGTCGGCGGAAGAGTATGAAGGTAGTGCAGAAAGCTCCCGAGCCCAGGTCATACATACTGCAAGATGAGGTAGGTCGTAGGTACCGCCGTAATCGCAGGCATATTGTTACAAGGTTAGGCATAAACCAGACAGCTGGTGCGAGCACCGATAGCAACATACCTATAGCTATGGTAGGTATTCAGGGATCAACCAGGACGGGGAACTTAGCTTATTATAGCTCTGACGGGTTGCCGATGTCATCAGGCATTGGGGAGGGAGCTTCAAAAAATACGGAGCTATCTAAACATACTTCGGATCGTGTTCTATTTGAAAATACGGGTCCAGTGACTAGAAGTAAGGCTAAAGTGTATAAAAAACAAAACGAAAAAATGAGAGAATTAGATTTCGATTAATAACTGAGTAGGTTCATTATAATTGATTTAGTTACCTACTATTTATTTGCATTGTATAACTAATTACTCATGTTTTAAACGTGGTAAGAATAAACTTATTATATAATAGGTAGGTTATATAAACATATTATATGTAGATATAGCTACTTGTACCTATGTACCTACTACCTATATGGGGGTATGCTTATATTGTATAGATTGGTGTAAAAATAGATTGACCTATTTATCGGTAAGCACTGTGATTGTTGTTTAACGGTATGTAGGTATAGTTTTGAATAAAGATACCTTTACGATTGCTATACTACTTACTTTTATATACCTCTTTAGTTTTATAGCAACAGATTGTATAGAGATATTTTATTGTTATCTTCTTAAATTTAATTTACATTATAAGGGGAAAGATGTAGTATTATTTATGGTGGCGGGTAGTTTTATGACTGTTATTAGATAGTACCAACAGATAAAATAAAGCGGTGTTCAATCAGCTAGCTGTGTTTCACTACAGAGCCCATCGATCAGTGCCTTACGAAAACTTTTTGGATTCTGTGTGCGTTATGCGGAGGCTCATGGGCTCAGATATAACGCTGGCAAGAGTGAGGTGATGGTTTTTAAAGCCCGGTCAAAAACTTATTCTACAGTGCCATCAATCTTGCTGGCGGGCAGTGAGCTCAAGCGGGTGTCCGAGTTCAAATATCTGGGCCACTGGATCACCGAGACTTTTATTTTTTTATTTATTTATTCAATACAGTTATGATAAAAAGCTTACAGTAAAGACCAAAGTGCTATCTATCTAAAATTAAAACTTAAATACATTCTCAAGGAGTTGAAAATAGCGGAAAGACTGTTATTAAAAATATCTATATGTTGAACCTCATGTACATTATGCAATAAATAAGATAAGCGCCCTTAGGGTACGTGCGTTGTTCGCGTGATGGGTGTGTGGCTGGTGTGTGGCTGGTGTTGGCAAACAGAGGATGGCGACATCTGCTACAACGCACGTAGTTGTCGGGAGCATAAAGTGGCATCATGCTCAGTATAGTCGGATTATTGACTTTGCCACGGAGAATCAGGCAGTAGTGATAAGCTAATTGTAACTTACGCCTTAGTTCGAGTGTGTCCATGCCGACCATACCAGAAACAAATAAGGATGGGAAAATGTAGGGATAGTATCCGTACTGTTTTTTATATACATACCTAGCGAATTTGCGTTGGAGCCTTTCAATCAATAACGTATATTTGCCCTCACGTGGATCCCACCCGAACAAAAGCATTGTAAAGCATAGTGACTGAGAAACAGTCCTCATTATGAAACCCAGGTTACGGTTTGCCGTTTTGCACATAGAAATAATGTGATCGCAGACCTAAATCACGAATACCACTAACTCTCTCTAATGTGGTATCTGCCAAGGCATAAGGTGTTAATGTAGGCACTTGCAATCTGGTAAAAGTGATTTACATTTTGAGACGTTAAATGCAAGTCTATTACAACAACTCCATCTTTCCAAAGAATTAATGTCTTGTTGGAGTAATTGGCCATCAAATTCATTACACACTGAATGGTAAACTTTTAAATCATCTGCAAACATTAGACATCGGGCAGTGCTTAAGATACTAGGGAGGTCATTGATCATAACCAAAAACAGAGTTGGTCCAAGTGTACTGCCTTGACTGACCCCTGACCTAGTATAGTACTCATCATCGGGTTGACGTCACGGACTTTGTACTGTACGAATCTACTCCTGAACACTTAAGTGTCAAAATAAAATTTAAGTGATTTTGCTTGCCCGAAAAGATATAAATAGTGTTAACAGTGATATAACAAGGCGTAGTGAATGTTATCTCTCGTTAATATCAAGCAGTTATCAATTCCCATTTATATAATCAAGCAGCTGACGGATTGATTCTCTAAGTACCCTTGACTAAGAAAAGTGGTCATTTGGATACAATACATTACAAAATTAACTAGACTAACATACTAAGATGGCAAAGTGTGTTGCGTGTGCAAAATTCATGTCAGCAAAAAATGGACTAACATGCCCGAAAGGTTCCTCAAGCACCCATCGCGAATGCGTTGGCATGCCAATCGGAGTAGTCGTTAATGACAAATGGCGCTGCGGTGTCTGCCAGACCAAAAAGCCCAAGGGTCGAGACTCAGCTACACCGATCCGTAGCATACAGGATTCTACTTTTTTCCCTACTGCTGGTGCGCTGAGCAATGAGTGCGAGCTCTTCTCTCGTGATGCGTTTGCTGAGTTCGTCGTTGAGATGCGCACCCAATTTGAAAGCATGAAGTCTGAGTTATTGTTGGAGTTTCAGTCTTTTAAAGAAGAATTACGGGAAGTGCGTTCTGTCGTGTGCGAACTTAAATCGACATAACAGCAATAACTAATGATATGATTGTTGCAATGAGCCGGATCAGCGTCTTAGAAAATAATGTATTCAATTTAGAAAACCATCTAGGTAACTCAGGAAATATAGTTAGTGCTAGTGAACTTGAGAAAACTATTGTTGGCCTTAAGATGGCACTTAACGATAGTGAACAGGAGTCCTTATTATATGACTTGGAGATTGCAGGTCTCCCGGAGCAAAAAGAAGAAAACCTGTCTGATCTAATTCCACTTTTAGCCGATAAAATCGGTATCACCATAGAAAATCGTGATGTGATTTCCATCGAACGTTTTGGATTATACCATACGGAGCACCAAACCACTACATTCCCTGTCAAACCCAGAAAAGTATTAATTCGGTTCTCTCGTCGCTTGACTCGAGACATCTGCCTGCAGAGGGCGCCCGAACGTCGTGGTCTCACTAGCACTGAGCTGGGACTGGAGGGGCCGCCCGCACGATTGTTTTTCAACGAGCGGTTAACTAGATATAACCGGCAGCTACTCGCTAAGTCTAGGGAACAATGTCGCCTTCACCAATGGAGATACTGCTGGACCAAAGGTGGACGTATTTACTTACGAAAAGAAGACGGGTCGGCAGCAGTTCGTATTCATATAGAAGAAGACTTATCAGAGGTTTTTCTATAAATACCTACACTCCAAATAGGTAGTTAACTGCTTCAATTTTTTTTTAGGGTTTTCGTGAGTATATCGGTACTTACATAAAAAGTACAATAGCTATGTCAGTTTATCTTTACTTTCATTTAGTACCTATCTACAATTATTACGCACGTTTATTTAAATTTGTACTTGCATATGTTTGTGTACCTAGTCACAGATAACATAATACTATAGATACTAGTACAGATACCTCATCCCATACAACGAAACGCGACTTGGCTAACTCGGGCTATTGTTCGGGCTATTTTTGGTTCGCCTACATAGGCGCTAGATGCCGTTTCGCGCGGTGGATATTTGGAGCCACCTAGCGACTGGAAGTGGATTTATTACCTACTAGTAAAACGCGCAACTTATAGATGCGATAATTATGCATCGAATAGCCAAGCGATGAATCTGTATATGGGTAGTATCTACCTACCGTTGCAGCTTTGACGCTGCGACGCGCGACGTTGTCAGCCTGCCGCGCTGCGGATCACGTGCGAGCATGATCGAATGAGGCGAAAGATTCCTATTGGCAATGTGCTCGATATCTACACAAAATAGGTAGATTGTGCACGTGTAAGTACTTAGTAGGTAGGTATCAATTTGTCAAATTAAAACGTCTGTCTTACATAATGTAAGACAGACGTTCGGTAGAAGAACTATCGGTGAAGAACTATCCAAGTGCGGCAATTGAAAAACAGCGCTGTGTAGGTAGGTAGGTATACCTATCTATTACCTACCTATTAACAGCAGATGCTGAATTTGCACACATTGACCTTAGTAAGCCTAGCGTTTTTAAGGCTTTGGAATATTTACCAATTTTGTACCCATCTACTAAGGCAATTAACGATTTTTTATTTTTTATTTTTTATTTTATAGGTATGTAGGTAGACACGAAAGTAGGTACCTATATTGTTTAGTCGTGCGGCTGTGGGACGCGGAAAACTACCTACCTAAGTTTTTCTTTAAAAACTTCAAATATTCGACAAAATTTAGGTCATGCGGCAATGGGTTCCTGAATTATAATAAAATACTAGCTGTTAACTGCGACTTCGTGCGCATATGCTTAGAACCTTTATTTTTATTTTTGTAAAATAATTACATACATATTTTTGTTTTTTTTTTGAGACAAAAAGTAACCTACGTTAAAATTTGGTAAGACGATGTATTGTATTCGGGGGAAGCCCCGAATACAATAGATCGTCTTACCAAATTTTATCAAGAGCCGTTCAGCCGTTTAGCCGTGAAAACGTAACTAACAGACAGAGACTCTTTCGCATTTATACGAGTAATAAGTAGGTAGGTATATAGGTATAGATTTAATTTAAATCATCAAATTAATGTCAAACAACTTAAGGTGGGTCCACATTTGTGACAATTCATTGCACCGTGGCTCCGTGACATGTTACGGTACTTGCTACACTAAATGTGCGACAGGACTGTAAAATTTTGAGAGATCGTGCCGTTTTGCCGTGTCTGTCAGTGTTGTGCTCGTGGACGCGGCGTCATGTCGTCTGCAGTAGCGACAGAATTAGCAAATTACTATTTAGCTTGTGCTAGTGCATCATTTATATATCTTTGCGCTTTATGTAAAAGAAGACAGAAGAAACTCAGGCGATGGTGGCAGCTCGAGATTTTTGAGAAAAGAAATAGTCATGGCGGAACAACATTACTGGAAGATTTACATTTTCAACGAATTAGTGGAAAATACAAAAACTTCACTAGAATGGCGCCAGAAGATTTTGAATATCTAATTAATCTAATTGGCCCCAAGATACAAAAATATGATACCCATCTTTTAATTTAATTTTTAATTTCGATATGCATCAATTAATTGATTAACTTTTTCTTCAGTCCACTGCATATTCATAAAAAATTTACAACGTATACACTTTTAGTTGCAAGTTGTAACGAATACACGCAACAACACACTGATGCAAGTGAAGCGATGCACTAACCACCCGACGTCAGCGGGGTGCGGGTGGCGGGAAGGCACACCGCAGCGCGCCGAGCCGATCCGTGACCAGTGCAGTGACAAAAAATGCCGCGTGTCTGTCACGCGTTGCAAAGACGAGAGTGTGGACGGTTGCATTTACCCGGACAAGGACAGAAAATCCTTTGAAAAACCCGCCTTCCGAGGGATCGGCTCGTGACATGTGACATCGGAGCGTGACAGTACAAAAACACCGTCCACACTCGCTACAAAGATTACGCGTTGTTGTGTGCGTGTCAAGCCACAAAATTTATGTCACGGCGAAATGTTCGCGCCTTCATTAGTGGGCTTCTGAGTGGATCGCTGTGTGACACTAGGTCGTGTCACATGTCCGCGTGACAAAAACCGTCCACATTTATGTTTTTGTTACGCGTAACTGTTACAGTTACGGAGCCATGGTGCGATGAATTGTCACAAATGTGGACCCACCTTTACATTGCAGACTGTAAGTAGGTAATCGTAATTTTCACTTAAAACGGGATATATACCATGATAATGAGTTTTACTGCTTCCCGATATTTCGGGCACAGTTGCATGCGTGATCATCACGAGACAAACTGAAGCCTTTGCGGGGGTGGATGTTGGTAACATACAAAACGGTCTAACCTCCTCAGTCTTTCACTGCGATCATTACCCGATATGTCGCTCATATCATGGTAGATATCCCGTTTTAAATGAAAATCATGTCAAAACCTTGATATTTTCATAAGTTATACATAAGTAACTACCAAATCCAGCATAAGTTATCCTTAAACTTCTTTTTGGGGGGTTAGCCAATGGTCAATCGCAACAAAAGTAGAGACGGAGTCCGTTCACGTGCCAGGATCTTTCGAGGGATTATTCCCAAACTACTTCATTCTTTTGTTCCAAAAAAATAAGAATCCCATACATTAATTTTCAAACTACTCTAAAAATATATATCTTATAATTTTTTTATTCAAAAATATTGCATTTAAGTTGCATCCTACGCCGCAGGTAGTTGAAATTATTCTCAAAGTACCTACTCCAGTGATTGTTCATCAACAATTCCCAAACTACTCCATTGAAAACATCGAAATATTATTATTTTTATATTTTAGTTTCATTTTACTCCATGAAATGTTGAAGAGGTACAGAGGTAGGTACTATGTTTACAATTATAAGGATTGTAAAATAATATTCTCTCAAGTTTCCTTTACACTGTATTAGTCGTTTACGTTTGTGGTAAATAAATAAAAATCATAATTTAAAAAAATAAGTGTGAAAGAGACAAAAGGTATGCTTTTGTCGCGCTTATAAAAGTATGACTTTCCACCAAGTTCTCAAAACCCAAGCATTTTATTATGATATACTACAAAGCAGCTCAGACCAGTGATCGCAATAGACAGAGCCATAAAACTATGCTGCTTTGCCAATCGGGTTCTGAGAGCCGGTTAAAAGTATTTGTTATATAAGTATGCAAAAAAGTGCAATTCAAATCCCTTTTTCGTAATGAGATTTATACAATTCTATTCTATTCTACTTATAGTAAATAAAGTAAGCGATTAAAGTGAGTGAGTGTAAAAATATGTTTAATGACAATATTGACTACAGTGGAGAGCCAAATCTAGTACTGGAATCGAGTCCCGGAATTTCATTTTGTTGATTCACGAAGTGAGTACCTACTTTAGTATTTTTTTATACCTACTGTCGATTGACTACAACAGATACTAGCTGGGGCTGCAACACTGACGTATTTTCTTGTTTTTTTTTTAAAAGTGACAATATACCTATAGTGTAGGTATACGTTTTTCGTTAAATAATGACTACTGACTAATACGCTTAAACCAAATTGTTAGCCTATTACTGAATTTAATTATGCACATGTTTGAACGCCACAATCCTTTATAATCATTCCGTTACAATGATGTTCATTTATACATAATTATATTTATTTTCAGATGGAAAATTCTGGTTTGGGTCCGGGTAATATGATTTTGTCTAATAAGTTGTGTAGGGTTATATGTTGATAATGTTCTTAGCTGAGACAGAGGGTTAGAAGAGGCGGATTTTTACTTTTTTTCATTAGATAAGGCCTTATAGGTATATGTTTTTTTTTGCTTTAGCTATCATGTTCAATTTTATTCATGTAATTTTTAAAGTTCATAGGTATGTTATGCTTGGATTCAATTAATATAATAAAATACAAATATCAGTTACTGTGTTGTATTTCAATTTTAGCTCATAGTTAAACATATTTTATAACTCGAATCTTTGCATCTCAGCTGATGATAGCTGACTGTACGTCAGCAAATCAAATTAATCAATAATATTTTCATGATAAATTCGTGGAGTTGTTAGAGAATTAATGTACGGCGTATTTAATTTCTTGAAACCTGAATACTGGAGTACTTTTTACTCCAGTGAACATTTTTATATTTTCTTGGAGTAAAATGAAACTCATTTTATATGTTAGTATTTTTTTGTCGTGGAGCAGTTTGGGAAATAATCTTGGAGTAGTTGGGGAATAACCCCTTTCGAGCGAAGTAGGAAGCCTTTTCAAGGTCCCATTTTTAGAGTAGGTATGCACGGTCACACACAGCTCACTATTATCACGAAAATAGCGTACCTACTACATTTAGGCGCAATCAACTCGGGATCCAAACGAAATCAAACGTAACGAATTAGTCAGACAACAAAGTTGACACATACCATGCGTTTCGTTGTTCATTACATCTTATACATAGTGACATCTCTTGAGTTAGAAAATTAAAAGATTAATATGCCAAACACAATGAGAAGATTTTTTTTGAAGTGATAACATCTTTTAGGAGGCTAAACCGCTTCGTTACGTAACGCGTTATGGCGCCAGTCTAACTGGCTTCCCTTTCTCTCACGCATACGGCAGCGGTAGGCAGGCTCCTCCTCTCTCACTCAAACCCACAGCGCTAGTTAGATTAGTTTAAGTTATCACTTCTGTCGAGCATCCCGAGACGCACACGTTTTTAGTATTTTTTTTAATAGTTTGTAATTCTAATAAAAAAATTCTTACAATAGATTTACAAACTAAAAAGACAACCGACTTCATGTATATTCACAAGGCAGCTACTGTAAGACGTTGTGGAGTTCCCTTGACTGTCCTTCGTCTTCAACATCAGACCCCTAATGACAGTCACAACCCATATAGGTGTAAAGTTTTGATCAATACAAATTAATCAAGCCCAAACACCAGGTAATTGCTGTAAATCGTTGAGGAGTTCCCTTGACTGTCTTTCGGCTCCATCATCAGATCGACTCGAGACCTTCATTAATTAATAGTGCTTTAAA
The DNA here is from genome assembly GCA_948098915.1 of Lampropteryx suffumata. Lineage (NCBI taxonomy): Eukaryota > Metazoa > Arthropoda > Insecta > Lepidoptera > Geometridae > Lampropteryx > Lampropteryx suffumata. Next base: position 156,405 of record OX402545.1, read on the forward strand.
ATACTCATTGAAAAAATCAACAAACGCACTAGTCGCACTACGATTTTCAAAGGTTCCCCTCGATTTCTCTGGGATGCCATCATCAGATCCTGGTTTTCTTATCATGGTATCAGCCTTGGGATATCTTCTTTCCAACAAAAAAAAACATCAAAATCGGTTCATAAACAACGAAGTTATCCGCGAACACACATAAAATTATATATATACGGTCGAATTGAGTAACCTTCTTTTTTTGAAGTCGGTTAATAATGCAAAAACAAAATATAACAATACAGTAATTGAAAATACCGCCACCTATTAATAGTTAATAGGTACCTCCAACAATAAAATCGTGTCAACCTCAACGAAGTACAAATACTTGCCACCAAAGAAACGACGACATCATTTAATTTTGTAAAAATAAAAAAAACATGTTTAAAAAGCTTTTAATTGATTTTCCCGTCCTTATGCTATTTAATTAAATTGGAAAATGCTTTTATCAGGACCTCATTTAGATTTTTCATAAACTTGAATAACAAATCGATACCTCTAATACCATCTATTAATATTTATTTGAACTATTTTTCCTTTCTTAGAGATGAGACCCCATGACCTAGTGTAGTTTTTATTGTAGAAGCATATAGCAGTATTTAGCATGCATTTTAATTTTAATGTAAGGTTACCAATAAATTATAAAGATGGCTAGATAAAAGTAAATATTTATTAAATATCAACTATCAACAAATCGGTAGTGAAAAGTTCTTAAATTAGTTCATATTTTATGTGTTTTAGATATTTGATCACTTGCTTACCATAAACGTTTATGTTTGTATTTACCTACTATTTTTTTTTATTGTAAAATTAATTACAGATTACCTATACGTGATCGTGATAAATTATTTATTTAATATTGTATTTACTAACCTAGCTTATATATTACGTACCTACTGTTTAATGCACTTTACTTGAATGTAAAGATAAGTAGGTACTTATCTATTTTTTTAATCTGTATTTAGGCAGGCTTTGTTATTTTAAATTTGTTCGTGTGTTCAGGTCCGTGTGTCAACCACGGTCTGTGTCGAAAACCAGCGCTGCAGTTTATTGCAGTATTAAGCTGAACACTGACCCTTTTTGATGTGCTGTACACAGTCAGTGCGACACATTATATATGCTCTTTTATTGTTTTATGAAGCACTGCACAGAGGTGCACCATTCGCACCGGTGATGTAATGATGTGGTGCATGCAGTCTATATTTTAATTTCTTTGTTGAAGTGAAAACTTCTTTTAGCGCGGTACGCATATTTTTAGATGAGGTAAAACCTCTGGACTCGCGACACCGTTACCGAGACGCAGGGCTGCCGCGCTCGCCCCATTTGATTATAAACCTTAATTCACATGTTTACAGTCTACTTTTGTATGGAGAAGTTTACTGAGTTAGGTTCTTTGATATATTATCTACATTCTGAACAAAAACATAAAATAATATTAAATGTATAGTTTCTAATAACTAATAAAATACAATTCATAAATAAAATGCAATTCATAACCCAATAACCCAATAACCCTAGTAAAATACCATCTAAACAATGTCTAACACGCCAAAATAAGTTTTCACTTCTGTCGGCACTCCCGGAGTGCAACCCGTAATTTTTTATTTATGTTCTTTATGTTTTAAATTATTATTATAAATATGGCTCTAATTTGTACATATACTTATGAAGGCTGAAATAAATGAAATTGAAATGAATTGAAGAACAGGATTTAACTATACTTTTAAAGGTCCTATAGTCCTATACCCAGAGAATGTATTGTAGTCTACCATGTTATTATACTTTTTCAATTTTTTCAATTGACATTGACATAGACACTCATTTATTTGTTACTCAAGCACACATAATCAGTACAAACAGAAAATAATAAAGGTGTTGAAGGAAATGAAAAAGCAGATTATCTAGCTAATACGATAGTTAAGTTTTCAAATACCATATCATCTAATATTGAAAGCGGTGGTGATGCAGATGTCTTGTTACCATACACAGACGTTGTAAGTCTCCTAAAACAACGGATGTGTCATGCATGGGGAAGACATTCGTATCACTATACGCAAGTCGAAAATAAAGGTTTCTGGTATGCAACTCTCGATGTCCAGATTGATTCTATACCGTGGTTTTGTAAGAGTAAGATTTTCTTAAATAGAAAATTTTATTCTACAATCTGTCGAATGCGCTTTGGTCACTGTCGTTTGAACTATCATCTCTATCGCTTAAAGCTGGTTGACTCTTCTGATTGTGAGCATTGTCAGTCACGAGAAGTTCAATCATTAAATCATATATTTTTTGATTGTCCATCATTCAGTATTCAGCGCCTTGTACTGATAGATGGACTCCTCCAAATTTATGGTGAGCCTGATTTGGTCCCGCGTTGTATTCTGGAGCTACTTAAGAATGAGTCAACCTATATAGAGTTGTATAAGTTTTTATTTAGTATTTTAATAGATATATAAAAATGTGCAAAATGTACATAGATAATATAATTATAAATGTAAAAGAATATTATAGTAATTAACTATTTAAAAAAAATAACAAAAAATGGGAAACCAAAAAAAAAAAAATTTTTTTTATTTACAATAATAAATATGTAAGTACATAACTATTTTATAATATTATTAGCAAAATAAAATACTTGTTCAAGTTAAAAAAAAAAAAAAATCGTTCAGACGTATCAAAGTATTTTGATGAATACATAAACATTGTTTATGAAACTTACGAAAGACATAAAATTTACCCTTGAAACGGATGAAATTATTTAACGCAAGACAAGGCAGTATGGTCTCTAGACTTTAGCCTGCTCATATGAGCGAAGAAAGAAAAAAAAAAAAAAAAAAACAAACAGAAAATACATTTTAGAATAAACAAAAGTTGAGAATACAGAGAGTATGTCATGTATCTGTGTGCCACAGTAACAAAAAGGACTCGAATTAGCATAATATGCCTCGTCACTATACGTGAACACAATATTGTTGTTTCTTCTTAAATGTTTTAATTAATAAACTTTATATATAATATTTATATCTCTGATATCTCTGAACGATTGAGGAGAGGAGGAGGACTTCAGAGATTGAAGTAATTCAGAGATGCCGATGATGTCCTATTTTATTTTACTTAATGCTTGTTCGAGCTCTATGGTCCTAGTTTCATTTAAGAAGTATAGTATGTTGAATGTTGAAATGTAATATTTCTTGGCCTTGAATGGTGTAGTCTACTGACCCTGCAGTGACTAACCGTTCTATGGGAGATTTTTCTAAATGTTCGTTTTCGTTGTTGCGTGTGTTGCTAGGGTTACTGTTGTTTTGACGGCTTTGGAGAGACAAGGTTCATTTATTTATTAGGCTATTCCGCAGATTCATCAGAGGAGAGTGCCGTGCTGTACGCCGGTGAGTCGTTCTGTTGTTACTGGTAGTTTGTCATATACAATTGCCCGTTTTGTGAATAAGTTTTTCAGACATTGGCTTTTTTTGACCGCTGCTTGATATTTAGGCGATGATAGATTTTTTGGTATGTATTGGCTGCCTGTCTGAGGAGGTGTTAATTTAAACTAATGTTTTTATAATTTTCACTTAAACGGGAAATTTACCATTATACGAGTATATCTTAGTTTTCATCTTCCTATTTTGGCACAGTTACGCATGCGCCATTGATCACGAGATAGACTCTTATCATTATTATCTCGTGATCAGCAAGCATAGTTAATATCCCGTTTTGAGTGAAATTTTTATGTTCAAGTTTTAGAAGTTTTAATGTTTCTTATAATTTTTGTTAGTGGTTTCACAACGTTTTTTTCCTGTTTTCATGGTTATTCGGTTTTTTTATAAATAGCTTGTCATAGCGAAGAAAGCTATCATTCCCTTTTTTTGTAGCTGAACTTGTAAGTTTTTACGTGTTTCTTTATAGTAACTTTTGTGAATAGTACCTAATTTTTCACGTAAATAGTTTACTCCTTCAAATTTTCGTTCTCAATCTAACACATAACCTATCAAATATTTTACCGATTCAAAACATAATCAACCCTATAAAACCATTACGAAATCTTAACAAATCAAATAAATAGTTTCGAAACCAAAATAAAATGGGAACATCTTCGCATAGTATAATTTAATTAGAATCATTTACACGATGAACATTACGATACCGGAAACACTTTGACGATTCGACCAACCTTAAAACTAAGTAGATTTACACAAGTGTCTTTATCTCCGTCCACTTGGAGCGGGGCTAGAAGTGCGCGCGCGGCTGTTGGGAAAGGCGCGCGGCGGCCGGCGGCGCCTCGGCGCACGTGAGCTCGGTGGGGGCCGTGGCGCTGGCGGCCGGGTAGTACACGGGCGCGGCGCGGCGCGAGGAGCCCGGAGCGGCGCGCCGCAGGGTGCCGTTGCGCGCCAGGCGCAGCGACACGCGCTCCCCGCACGAGGCCAGCGAGTCGTCGCGCGTGTGCTCCGGAGAGTGCCGTCGCAGCGAGCCGCCGCAGAACATCTTCAGGAACACGCGCTTGAATTTCTCTCCGAAGATGACGTAGATCACGAAGTTCACGCTGCTGTTGATCGTGACCATAAGGTTGCTCGTCTTCACGAGCGGGTCGAGGTGCTCCAGCCGATCCCCGAGAAACACCTCGAACGAGTTGGTGACGAGCGGCAGCAGGTTGCAAAGGAAGAACACGAGCACTACGACCAGCAGCATGGTGGCGAGGCCGAGCTCGCGACGCTGCACGCGCGACAGCCGCGCCCGCTCGGCCTGCGCACGCCGCACCTGGCGCACTATCCGCGCGTTCAGCACAGCCAGCGCGCTGAACGGCACCAGGTACATCACCAGCATGTACAGCGAGTGGATGTACACCACGACGTACGCCTCGCTGCGGAACGAGAGGTCGGCCGTGACGCAGTAGACGCGCGAGCCGTCCGGGGCGAGCCGCGGCTCCACCTCCGCCTCGAAGAACTTGGGCGCGTTGTAGGCGAGCGCGAAGGCGGCCGTGCCCAGCACGTACCAGCGCGCACGGCCCGAAGTGCACAACGCCTTGGCACGGAACGGGTGGCACACCGCCACCCAGCGCTCCACGGTCACGATAAGCGTCAGGTACACGGACATGGTCTGCGCCGCGTTCGCGATGGGATACGCGTACGGCGTGAGGTGTGGACACACGTGGTAGTAGTAGTAGCGCAGTCGGCCCGTGTACGGGAACACGGCGGTAAGGCCGAACAGCAGCACCGAGGTGAGTATGAGCACGGTGTCGCAGGCGGCGAGCCCCACCAGCAGACAGTTGATGGAGGAGCGCATCTGCGGCCGTGACAGCACGAGCACGGAGAGCGCGTTGCCGAGCAGGCCTCCTGCGGCGATGCCGTTCAACAGCACGCCGTGCACCACGAACCGGAACAGCCGGTCCCCGGGCTCCACGCCCACGTCCGCGTCGCAGCCGAGGCCGGGGCCGGGGCCGAGGTCGGCGCCGGTGCCGTTCTCCACCGGCATGCCTCCCGCATCCTCACCGCCCGCCACCCCGCGCGCAACACCGACCGCCCTGCAACAACACAAATATATCACTCAAACTACTTCCTCGCTACACCTTACTCGCCTACCTACCTAGCCAATATAATGTAGATACGGGTGCACCATTGATTGCTATCGACTCTTGAGGTCTTAATCTACGTTAGTAGAGGCTTAAAGTACATACATACGAAAGTATGTCCTGTCCGATAACCCGACTAGCTGGGCCCGACCTGACGCGACATAGGTTTTCTCGACTGGCTTGTAGACAAATAATTAAAAACTAAAAACAAAACCAAGTTTTTATTTGCAACAACACATTATAATAGACAAATAGACATAAATGCAATAAACCTACGTACTAACATAATTAATGGTTGCCGCAAAATGGACCCTAACTCATGCGGATTGCAGTGTCAACAATACGCGATGGTCTTCCGTTAGGACCAATTCTGTTAAGCGGACATGAAACATGAATCTACCTTATAAATAAACAAAAAATAAACAAAAAAAGTCACAAAACAGAAAATAAAATGAACACAAAAAGAAATACATTAATAAACATCTATGGACTATGGACACATAGGTGCCAACATAGCCATCTAGCCCCAAACTATGCAAAGCTGTCATAGAGGTAGAACTATGAGAACCAGAAGGCTGACATAACTTACTGAGTATTTATACGTTTTTAAATACTATATAGCACTTGTATTCAACAGAAGGCTTTCCTGCGCTTTTTGCCAGTCAAATAAATACATTTTAAGCTTATTTCTAAGGCTATGAATACTCTGAAGGTTTGTTAGAAACCGGCCGCGGAATATATTTCCAAAACTTCGACGCAGCGTAGCGGAAACTGCCTTTACAAGCAGATATTTTGTGATGCTGTGTTAATAAATTAAGCTGCGCCGAGCGTTGGCGTGGTTCACAGAACCTTAAGCTGGATCGTTTATCAATCTTATAGTCTATCAATCTATCAATCGCGGGCTAAAACAATAACACTATAGTTTAGCTTAGACAACACCAAAGACTTCACCAACCTAACTCGAAGTAATTCTGATATATATGGCCTCATTTTCTTCAGTACTTTTAGCCTATGAAAACAGTTTTTGACAGACTCTGCAATGTGCTCTTCAAAACAAAGGGCGCAATCCAGTTCAAGTCCAAGGTTACGAGTTTTAAAGACCCGTTCAATAACCTCACCCATAACCATAACGGCGACTGATAGTGACGGCCAAGTGATATTTACTACCAAAAATTCGTTCGTTCTTGTGGGATTTAATAAGAGACCGTTGTTCCTTGACCAGATGGTAATATTCTCTAGATCAGCATTGAATTTAGTGATGGCATTGTCGATTTTAGAAGGCTCGCAGGAAATATAAACCTGTGTATCTTCAGCATAATATACATGAAAATGACAATTTTATTTGCCATAAAGAAAAATCTATGTTCATGGCACCTTATCTACCACAGCATATAAATAAAATCATAAAAAATCTAAAAACTCCAGCAGCACTGGTTTTGACGGTGTTACAACAAAAATTGTAAAGGCCGTAAATGAATTTATTAGTCGTCATCTTAGCTACTTGATGAACCTAAGTATTACAAGTGAATCATTCCCACAGCAACTGAAACTTGCCACTGTAAAGCCTATCTTTAAAAAAGGAAGTAAAGAACAAACTGACTGCTATATACCTATAGCACTGTTGTCAATATTCTCAAAAATATTTGAAAAATATTTATAATGGTGAAATTTATTCATACTTAGAGAATAATAACATTATGTGCATTGAACAAAAAAGGTTCCGACGTGAAAAAACAATTAACTTAGCAATATATTACTTCTTAAAGTATATATTGTCCCAAGTAGATAACAGAATTCTTGTCTGAGCTATATTCTGCGATATGACTCTGGCTTTCGATTATGTGGACCATGGCATTTTGATAAAAAATCTGGAGGCCTACGGGATCAGAGGAAATATATCAGACTAGCTCTCGTCGTATCTCAAAGATCGACGACAAATAACAGAAATAACGAGATTGGAAAACCAAGCGCGAAATATCTTACAAGTCTGCAGTCAAGAAAAACAAATTTGGAGTACCTTAGGGAAGCGTATTAGGACCCTTACTCTTTATCGTATATATAAAAGGCCTTCCAAACACAATTAAACCTATGACATTATTTGCTGATGATAGCACAGTGTCAATTAAGTACAATGACTTTAGCTCTTATAAATATGACATAAATAATTATCTTAATTCAATAATTTTATGGCTTGACAACAACAATTTAAAAATAAATATTAATAAAACAAATATAATTCATTTTAGTCAAAGAGCTTAAATTCCAATGGATATTAATCTAGAATTCCAAGGTTGTAATATTAATAAAGTTGACTCCATACCAATTTTTACTCCATACAAATTGACCAAAAACATAACTGGAAATGCCAGACTCTGTATACAAAGTTGCAAAACTGCACTGTTACATAAAAGCTTTGACTGTATGGCACCTAAAATATATAATAAGATACCAAAGTCATTTATTAATGTTAGTGAGGTTATGTTTAAAGCAAAAATAAAACAATTATTAGTAAGTATAACTGCTACTATAATATTAATGACTTCTTAGTTGATATTTTATTTTTATTTATTTTTTTATTTTATTCGTTTTAGGAAAACTTACAGCTATGTAGATACATTGTTAATTATGAAATACATAATATATGCAAGGCATATATTTTACAGAGAGCCAATTAAAAGTTTCCACTTGTAGTTAAAAAAAAGAATATAAGTAAGTAGAAATACAGTAGCAGACGACGGATTCTAGAAAATCATTGAATGCAAGAGATTTTGAAAAACAAAAAAATAAATAAAACCAAACAATTACATAATGAGTAAACTACGATTGATTTACCAAGAAGAATTTATCATTGAGTATGCGCTTTAACTTACCTATTGGAGTGTTGAAAATGTCAATGTCAATGTTTGCCTTTGCCAAAGAGTTGAACGAAGAGCATGCTCTAATTATGAAAGCATTTTGCCTATAATTCGTTTTGGCATGCTGAACGTGTAGAGTTATAGGATTTCTTAACCCAATCACAGTGCGCAGTTCCAATAGTTCTAGCAACTCCGGACAGTCAACTGTACCATTCGCTATGCCCATGAGGTATGACAAATCGGAGATACATCTACGTTCAAAAAGGGGGAGGAAATGAAATTTGCGACATCTTGTCTTATAGTCAGGAAGGTAGGTATTGGCGCGAAACTGTAAATAACGTAAAAATCTTTTTTGAATACCCTCTAACCTAGTAATATAGATGTCGTAGCATGGGTTCCAAACCTGAGAAGCGTATTCAAGGTGACTACGAACGTATGCGCAGTTCAGGATTTTAAATGTTTTTATACTATTGAATTCAGAGGACATTCGGAAAACGAAACCAAGTGCACGGGACGCCTTAGATACAATATTGTCAATATGGTCTTTGAAGATGAGCTTACTGTCAAAGACTATGCCTAGATCTGTGATGGTATCGAGTCTTGTTAATAGTGTACTATGCAGAGCATAATCAAATTTAATTATTGTCTGTTTACGCGTGTACGAGCAAATGTAACACTTAGAGACATTTAAGTCCAACTTATTTTGTGTACAATAGGTTTGAAATCTGAGGAGGTCAGCCTGCAAAAGGTGTGCTTCACTAACAGACTTTATCTGAGATAGAATTTTCATGTCATCAGCATATAGAACTATTTTAGAGTGATGAAAGCAGGAAGAGATATCATTTACGAACAACGTAAAAAGCAGGGGACCTAATAAGGAGCCCTGAGGAACTCCTGAGGGAATATACATGGACGAAGATGAGTATCCATTCAATACGACCGTTTGGCATCTATTGTCGACATAAGAAGTGAACCATCTGAAGAGGTTGCCTTGAATTCCCATTTCTTGGAGCTTTTTTAATAAGATGAGGTGGTCAATACGATCAAAACACTTACTATAGTCGGTGTATATGATGTCAACTTGTGATGGTTCAGACATGATGCTGGTTAGGTACTCGGAACAGAGCAGAAGATTCGATATGGTAGATCGGCCTCTGAGGAAACCGTGCTGCTGTGGCATGAGGTTCTGTTTCATTGCGGGATAGAGTTGAGAGTAAACAATTTTTTCTAAAACCTTGGCAAATATACATAGTTTAGAAATTGGTCTATAGTTTTCCACAACGTTCTTAGGGCCTTTTTTGTGGATGGGGTTAACGTAAGCCGATTTCCAGATAACAGGCACCACACCTTCAGTTAAAGATCGACGAAACAGTATAGAGAGTGGGAAAACAAGACTTTTAGCACACTTAACAATAAAAAGCGCAGGAACATTGTCTGGACCCGCCGATTTATTGAGGCTAAGGGATTTAAACAAACGAAAAACTTCCGCCTCAAGTACCTCAACATTGCAAATGTCTCCGCAAGATACGTAATGAGGAGAAACATCTGCGTTAGATTGAGTTTGGTTTTGTGAACTATCAAGAAAGGTTGAGTGAAAATATTCTGCAAACATGTTACATATCACATCACCTTGGTCCGACGAGACCGTACCAAGTTTCATTACAGACGGATAAGCATTAGATTGATTCTTACTCTTCACATAAGCCCAGAATGCACGAGGGTTTTTTTTTATAAATGTTTCGACTTTATCGATGTAGGTATTGTACATATCTGATTCCATAGCGCGGGCTCTGTCTCGTAAGATAACAAATGAGTCACGATCATATGCGTTGCAATAAATTCATCTTTTATATATCTGCTATGTACAGCAATAACTATATTTTTATTTTCTTTGCTATTGCGCATTGGTATTCTAGCGATATAATTGATCTGCTCCTTGGGGATGGTGTACTTAATATGCGTTCCAATCTTGGCAATGACATCGAAGAGATTTTCGGAACTTGATGCAGGAACTCCTTTAATTTCGAGATTATTGAGGCGCGATTTCTGCTCATTCTCTTGGTTTAAGACCTCCAGTTTATCTAGGCGCTTTTGCAGATGCTCAACATCATTCTTGGTTTTCTGCAGGGTTTTGATTTCTTTCTCCATATCCAAGATCCTATCAGATAACGTACCGATTTTATGATCAACGAATTGTATAGAAGATTTTATTTCCATTAATTCTGGTTTAATCGTTTTTAGTGAGGTAATTTCTGCCTTAATGTTTTGGACAGCAACATCTAGCCCAGGTAGAAGTGCGACTTGAAGCGAGAGGCGCTTCAACTCAGCGAGCACGGCGTCCATATCCGCTGGTACTGGCGACTTTGAGGCTGACGGGATAGCCGGAGGTGGTAAAGGGCTCGCGGACCTAGAACTCTTACACTGAGAACATTTCCACGTAGATTTGCGATTTTCACCCAGACGCCCATACCCGGTCTCAGTGACGCCGGCGCAAGCGAAGTCAAATCTACCCAAGCATACTGAACACTGTGCACCATCTCTAAACTCCTCCGAACAGCTAGTGCATTTAAACATTGCTTAGTTGGTAAAAAAAAAAACGACCCGGAAGAAAAAATGTTGACAATTACTGATGTGCGAGGTACGAGTGAAACCGGTCTAAGTAGCGTCCGCACTGATCGTCGTCTACGACTGGACTATTTTGACATTGACATTTAATTTTATAATTTTATAAACAATTTAACTATGTATGTAATACAAACATAATTTTAAATATTTGCATGCCTAATTTTAAGGTAGAACATAATAGAAACATTCAATATATATAAAGTGTTAATTTATAATTATCTTAGTTAATCACAATCTCACCTGAAAAGATTAACAACATTTAATGCTATTGTTTCACCAGTTCTTATTAATATTATTCAGACATTCAAATTACACTTGAATTCTTAATTATTTTACAAAACATAACCTCCATATCTAACATGCTGTATCGATCCGTCAATATGAAAGACAGCTCCATAGAATGACACAAGTTTACAGATACAGATACATGTAAATTATACATCAGAGTTATTACGCGGTAAATTCAAACAGTACAAACTAAATAAAGTGTCACGCACTTTGTTTACATCCCCCCCCCCCCCATCTAAAATACAAAGTTTTACTGTTTTACTCTACTACTGGAATAAGTTTTGTAATATGAAAGAGATTTTATTAACCAGCGTTTGGTTTAACCTTGCGTTCAATCCATTTGAAAATGGCGCATTTACTGCAGTGAAAACTATAGGTATATCTTCTTTTTCTAAAAAAAATTTGAAATCCTTAGAATTTATGCCTGGATATTGATCTGATAGAATCAAGTCAATTTTATAATCTTGTGTTACTTTTTGGATAAGTTTTATAAAATCATTCGCACTCTGCGTTTTGGACGTCAAAATATATGCGTAATGAGTGAAATGATCTACTAAAACATGTAAATATGTTTTGGTTGATCGCGCACCATCAAATCCCTCTATGGTGTCTATAGACACTATTTCACATAAGTGAGACCTAAGTGAGACATTAGTCCAAACTTGTATTTTCCTCTAGATTTATTTTTTATACAGGCATCACAGTTCTCGCAATTTTTTTTTTTATATTATCCAATAAATTTTTAGCTTGATAAAAGGGTTTAATCTTGTTTTCCATTTGTTGTCTTCCTATGTGATAGTAGTAGTCGTGTACATGTTTTATAATTGTTTTACTAAACTCCTCAGTTAGTACAATCTTTTCATTTTTTCCTATCTTTTTATAATATATATTATGTTTGAAAATAAGTTTATTTATATTTTGTTTTATATCTTCATTTCTATCTTGATCATTTTGTATGTCTTCTAATTTAACAAAATTCATTACTTTTAAATTACTATCTTGATTTTCATATGATTCTAGCACAGGGATTCTGCTTAAAGTATCTGCCTCTATATTATATTTGCCCGGAGAATATATTATTTTAAAATTGAACTGCGACAAATAATATGTTAAATCTCCCAGTTCTTCGTCCGTTTTGGCTTTAATATTCATTTTTTCTACAGGTTTGTGATCTGAAAAAACCTTGAATTTTCGCCGGTTAAATACTGGCAACATTGACTTATAGGAAAAACTCCTATAAGCCAATGTTGCTAGTATTTAACCGCCTCTTTAATTGCCAAACACTCAAGATATATGGCTTTTTTCTTTTTTTAGGAGTCGTTTAATTTTTTGGAAAAATATGCACTAGGCTTTTCATCACCGTTAGGTTGAATTTGTTTTAAAATCGCACCTACACCTTGTATGCTAGCATCTGTATATGTATTGTCAAATCTGGATCAAAGATGGCTAGAATAGGTTTTGAGAAAAGTAGTTTTTTTATAGTGTTACGAGCCGGGTATTGATAAATTATAAAACCGCTGTATTTTACCAAATAATAACTTTAATTTCAAAGTTACTACACACTGAACTTAATCCACTGATTCTACTAGTTAACTTCCAAATAGAACACAGTAAAAGTCACAGCACAACTGATAACACTTCGAAACTATCGCACTTGTATCACTTGCTTAGCCGAGAATAGACTGACCACATCCGCAAACCACCGCTGTATTTATACGAGCGTCGAATAAGTCGCGTAAAAGCGCGATGCTACTGGAACGTTCGAGAACGAACCGGAACGTGCTCAAACGTTCGATTGCAATAGAGAGATATTGCTATCTCGTTCGCTCCTATGCATTCGATACGTGTACTTTGTAGTTTGCATCTACTCGATACCAGATGGCGTAGGTGAATATTTAATGTGTCTGCCTGCCAACAGATGGAGCTATGTATCGGGCGCAACACTATCCCCTCCTAAGACATGCTCGTCCCGAGCATCGTTAGACCCGTAATATTGGGCTAGTCGATCCACATGGATAACCTTAGGCTTGCCTCGTAGCCCCTTTTTAATCCGGTACGTGACATCGTTGATCCTGTTCACAATTCGATATGGCCCGTCCCATTTCGCCTGCAGTTTAGGACACTTTCCTTTACTGCGTACAGGGTTATGTAACCACACCAGTGATCCTTCACTAAAGCGCAAGTGGTTTAATTTTCGGTCATATCGAGTCTTCATCTTTTCAGACATTTGTTGGCTGGATTGGCGAACGTGTTCGTGTACATCGTTTAATTTGTTGCGAAGGTCACTCGCGTACTCTGTTATATTGCGCGGAGACTGGGGAGGAATACCTGTTATAAGGTCTGCTGGCAACCATAGTTCTCGTCCAAAGTTCGCCAAAGCTGGAGTGACACTTGTACATTCGTGAACTGCACTTCGATATGACAGTAAAAACGGTTGAATGTGCTTGTCCCAATCAGTCTGCTTGTTTCCCACTACTTTTGCTAGATATCTCTCCAACGTTTGATTGAACCTTTCAACCATTCCATCGGATTGTGGCCGATAAGAGGTGGTTCTTGTCTTATAAGTGCCCATCACTCGACATGTTTCCTGAAATATTAGGGACTCTAAATTCCTCCCTTGATCGCTGTGAATTTCCAAGGGTACTCCTAAACGACAAAAGACCTCATGGACTAACTTATCGGCTACTGTCGACGCTTCTTTGTTTGGGATTGCAAAGACCTCCGGCCACTTAGTAAAATAATCCATAACAACCATGAAGTACTTGTTTCCATTTTCTGTAGCAGGGAATGGTCCCGCAATGTCCAAAGCTATCCGCTCCCATGGCGCTCCCACCTCTGCTGCGTGTATGGGGTCCTTTCACTGCTGCGCAACTCGTGCATTTTCGGCACCAGTCTTCCACATCATCTCTGCAATGAATCCAGTACAATCGCTCACGTATCTTCAACAGAGTTCTCTTTACCCCCATATGCCCCCCGGAACATCCTTCATGGTAAAGTCTAAGCACTTCAGATACCTTAGCCTTTGGAACAACCATTTGCAGATGACAGTGATCTCCGCGAGCATTTTCCCATTTACGGCACAATACTCCATCGTGGATAACCAGACTGTCCCATTGTGCCCAGTAGCTTTTTGTTGTTGTGCTCATTCCAGCCACATCACTCCATACAGGTTTAGAAGTTCCAGCCCTTATCCATTCGATGATTGCTCTAATATCTGAGTCATCCGTCTGCGCTTTCTGCAGGGTTTCCACTCATCACTTAGATCGGTGCTCAACATTCTGACGGGTACCACTTCTTGGGACTCTTGTTTACACAATGTTTACATTCTTCTGGACAAGGTCTTCTTGAAAATGCATCCGCATTACCGTGAGATTTTCCACTGCGATGCTCAGTTTCATAGTCAAAGTCAAGTTCAATCCACCTTGCCACTTGTCCTTCAGGATTTTTGAACTGTAGCAGCCATTTCAATGCAGCATGGTCCGTGCGTAGATGAAATTTACGCCCCAGCAGGTATTTACTGAAATGCTGCAAAATTTTTACTACTGCTAATAGTTTCCTTCTAGTGACACAGTAGTTTTTTTCCGGTTTAGATAAAGCTTTGCTGAAGTAAGCTATCACGATCACTTGATCTCCTTTGCGCTGGGACAATACGCCTCCAATACCAGTATTACTTGCATCTGTGTCTACGATGAAACTATTCTCGGTGTCAGGGAAACCGAGAATAGGTGTATCACACAGACGTCGCTTTAACTCTTGGAAGGCAATATCACATTCTTCGTCCCAGCTGAACACTCGTTTCTCTTCGGTGAGTTTATGCAAGGGCTTAGCAACATCAGCAAAGTTTCTCACAAACCGTCGGTAATAGGAACACAATCCTAGAAACGCTCGGACTTGTGTTTTATCCTTTGGGATCGGCCAATTTTCTCTGGATCAGTTTGCACACCATCTTCTGAAATAACATGCCCTAAGAAGCTTTCTTGTCGTCTGAAAAATGAGCACTTCTTCGGACTCAATTTAAGATAGGCTGCACGAATTTTAGCTAGTACACGTTCCAGATTTTGAAGCTGGTCTTTAAACGTACGCCCCACTATAACAATGTCATCTAAGTAGACAAGGCAGGCGTCTCCAATTAATCCAGCTAGTACCATTTCCATCAATCTTTCAAAAGTTGCAGGGGCATTGCACAACCCGAACGGCATTACATTAAATTGCCACAGACCCTTTCCCGTAGAAAACGCCGTTTTCTCCTTATCTTTCGGGTCTATTTCAACCTGCCAGTAGCCGCTTTTTAAGTCTAGGGTTGTGAACCATTTCATCCCTGTCAATGTGTCCAGTGTTTCGTCAATCCTTGGAAGTGGATAACTATCTTTCTTTGTTACGTCATTAAGTCGACGATAATCCACACAAAAACGCAAGCTACCGTCCTTCTTCTTGACTAGTACCACAGGAGAGCACCAGGGACTGGAAGAAGGTTCTATCACTCCGTCTTTAACCATTCCCTCAATCATAGTTTCCACTTCCTTTTCTCTTGCGACAGGTAATCGTCTTGGTCGTTGACGAATTGGTGACTCGTTACCGGTGTTTATGGTGTGCTGAACCAGCCCTGTCTTTCCAATGTCAGCATCATTTGAAGAGAATATATCGGCATATCGATGTAACATCTTCTCAGCCATTGCAACCTCCTCTTCAGAAAGATCTTTGCGACAATCTTTCAGCAATGATGACACATTGTAATCGACGTCTAATTTATTGACACTGGATAATTCTTGACATCTTCGCATCCAGGTTACTTCTTCGCAATTGCCCATTAACATTCCCTTCTTAATGAGATGTTCCTCATTACTTGGGTTCAGTATTCGCACTGCTGAGATGGTAGATGCTTTTACTAGAATCCGTGCCATAATCCATGGTAGGTCATTGTCCAACCTTTCTATCAATACACATGGATTTCTTTCTGATGTTTGCAATAGGCGTACTTGTACCATGGTTTCTGACCTTGGAGGAAGCACAATTTTTTTTAGGCAGTAGACTTTTCCTGAGGATCCTCCTTCCATAAAGACTTCTTCTGTGCCACATTTTAGAATCCCTTGATTTACGTCAATCTCCGCGTGGTGTTCTCGCATCAAATCCAAACCCAGAATGCACTCATCAACTTTGTTGGCAATGATGACGTTGTGATGGTAAGTTGTCTCCCCTATTTTCATCTCCACTTGCTTCTCGCCTTCAACGGATATGTGCTGGCCGGTTGCTGTCACGAGCTGAACTCTGTTACATTTGCGGGAAAAGTCCCCATGAAAGCGATTCGCAAGTTGGGAACTCACTACTGTAGGAGAAGCACCAGTATCCAAAGTCATTTTACAGGTCGTTCCATTAATTTGGCCTTTAATGATCAGGCTGTTCCCATCGTGGACTTGTGAAATCGAATCTCTTAGGGCTTTTTCTATACCAGCTAGCACCCGCCCCGCGGTCCTGGCGTTTACTCGTTTCCCTGCTGCTAAGGAACGGAAATGCTCACCACCTGTCCTTCTTGAGTTCTGTCGTTACTCTCTTTGTTTCGTTTCGGGCAACTGGAACTCAGATGACCTTTTTCTCCACACCCATAACATTTCGGACTGAACTTTGGACGACCGTCGCGGCTTGGCTCCATCACTTCTCTGATGCGATGTGCTCGAGTGTCCATCCGTACAGCTTCCACCTCCAAAGCATGGGCCAAGGCGTTCTTTAAATAATCGTGATGGCCTAGTCTCACTGCAGCTCTGACTTCCAAATCACGTATCCCATCGACGAATGCCTGAACCAAGTTCCCATCGATAAGGGCAGGTGAAGATTGGAAAGCCTTCCGAACCAGCTTTTCTATTTCCAGGGCCCATTGCTGCTCCGAATTGCGCTGAGTCCTTTCGCTTCCTTTAATTCCTTTAATCCCAATTCCTTTAATTGAGCGCGGAAAACATGTTCTAGATGTGCGTCACCATATCGAGATTCTAGTGCCTCCAGCAGCTGCTCATAACTGACGTTACTTCCCAGTGCCTCCAAAACCGTGAGTGCTTGGTCACGCAAGGCTAATGTTAGTGCAGTCATAACCTGCGACTTCGTCCATCCGTTTGCGTTTAGAACAGCTTCGAACTGAATTTTATAGGCGAACCACGAAGAACCTCCATCAAATGGTGGCACCTTAAATCTTCGCGCTGACGATGAATAGACCACAGGAGCAATATCTCTTTCTTCAGATTCCAGCAGATCCACAGCTTTTTTTACACTTGCTATCTAGGTTTCTGCTTCAGAAATTCTGCTGTCATGTTGCTGGATTTGCTCCTTAACTCCTTGCCAATGGCTCCATGCAGGTCCTTTATAAGGCGGGTTTGTTCCTCCTGCCGACGAGCATCTTCTTCCCGTTGCTGTTCATGCCTGCGAACCAGTTCCTCCTGCCAACGTTTTTGTTCTTCCTGCCGGCGAGCCTCGTCTTCCCGTTGCTGGCGAGCTTGGTCCTCCTGACGACGAGCCTGTTCTTATTGCCGACAAGCCTGCTCTTCCTGCCGGCGAGCATCTTCTTCCCGTTGCTGGCGAGCCTGTTCTTCTTGACGACGAGCCTGCTCTTCCTGACGGCGAGCCTGTTCTTCCTGACGACGAGCCTGTTCTTGAAGCATCGCCATTAAAGCAGCAAGTTCCCCTGCAGCAGGAGCCTGAGCCACAGATGATGATGGGACTCCCGATATCTCACCAGATGACTCCATTGGTGGCTGAGGAACCTGTTGAGATTCTTGTGATGGAGAACCTCTAAACCGCCTCTCATCCATTTCCTGTTGCCGCTGACTCCTTGTCCGGATACCGTCCGTGTCTTCTTTTGGTAAAACCGGCATTTCTTTATCTCCGCTTCTGACACCAATTTGTTACGAGCCGGGTATTGATAAATTATAAAACCGCTGTATTTTACCAAATAATAACTTTAATTTCAAAGTTACTACACACTGAACTTAATCCACTGATTCTACTAGTTAACTTCCAAATAGAACACAGTAAAAGTCACAACACTACAACACAACTGATAACACTTCGAAACTATCGCACTTGTATCACTTGCTTAGCCGAGAATAGACTGACCACATCCGCAAACCACCGCTGTATTTATACGAGCGTCGAATAAGTCGCGTAAAACCGCGATGCTACTGGAACGTTCGAGAACGAACCGGAACGCGCTCAAACGTTCGATTGCAATAGAGAGATATTGCTATCTCGTTCGCTCCTATGCATTCGATTCGTGTACTTTGTAGTTTGCATCTACTCGATACCAGATGGCGTAGGTGAATATTTAATGTGTCTGCCTGCCAACAGATGGAGCTATGTATCGGGCGCAACAATAGTATCAAAGGATTCTTGACATATATCGGACCAAACGAATTTTTCTCCTTTTCTTAATAAATTATGTAAAGGATCCAGTATAATTGAAATATTTTTCACATATTTTCCATAGAAATTATTTTTCCTAAAAAACGTCGCACGTTTTTTTGTGTTTTTGGATTTGGAAATTCTTTTATGGCAATTAAATTATCTTTTAATGGAGTGACAGTATTGATTTTTACCATGTGCCCTAGATATTTTATAGAGTCCAGTGCAAAGTTACATTTCGTGAATTTTAATTTAAAACCTTCTTTTAAAATCGCTTAAAATAGCGGGAGAAGTTTTTAACCCAAAAAGTAAACAAGTCCATTGAAAATGTGCCTTTTAAGTAACAAATGCAGTTTTGTGTCTTTCTTGAATTTTAAGAGGTATGGACCAGAATGCTGAATTTACATCGAATGTTGAAAAAAACTTACATTTTCTTGTTTTAACCATTAGATCTTGCGATTGGGGGACCACAATCTTATTGAATTCGCGAAAATCTATACAAAGCCTTGATCTCCTTCCTTCTCCTTTTTTAAATGCCAGTGTTACTGGAGCGGCAAAAGGGCTATATGATTCCTCTATTATATTTTTTTTGTAATTTTGATATTTGATGTTCAATCTTTCATATCCTCAATAGAGCACTTATATGGTCTTTTACTACAGTATTTATCTATCAACAAATAAATATGGGCTTCATAACCTTTTACAGTACCTATATCATATTTTTCTTTAGCGAAGACTGAATTATATTTGCATATCAACTTGTCAATATCAGATTTTTTTTGATGATCTAAATTATTTACAGAGATATCAAAATTATCGACTATTATATTTTGATTTAAGTTTATTTTGTACTCATTAATGATAGTTTATTTTTTATTTTTCTTTGTAATATCCACATCTTTTTTTTCATAGTATATATTATCTTGTTTATTCCCTTTGTCACTACCAGAACTGCCAGGAATTTCTTTAGTGTTTATAGGTTGCTTTTCTTTATTTTTTTCATAGTCTGTATTATTTTTGCTGAAGACATTTTGGGTGATATTTAAATTCTCATTTTGAGTTAAATAAATATTTTTAAAATAAATAATTTTTGTATACAGTCTAACCCAACTAGAAAATCATAGTCAAAGTTGTCTTCATCTATAACAAAAATATTAACATGTTTTTCAATTTCAAAAATTTTAATTTTTAACGTTATCATTCCTATTGATTTTTTTACGCCATTAATTGTTTTTAAACCTTCATTTTTATCCTAAGTATGTATTTTTTTTAAGATAATAACCTTGAACTTATTAAGGACACATTAGATCCTGAATCATATATTCCTGATGTTTCCAAAGTGTCATTTATTAGTAATTTAATTTTTATTAATAGCGGCACTATTAGTTTTTTGGATCAATTTTATTTAAATTTATTTTTAATTTAGAATGGTTGGATGTTGGATGTTTTATTGTGCGTTAATCCAATTTTGGATATGGATTATATGATAATAATAATAATAATAAATCTTTATTCATTACCTTAGAGCTAAGGGTTACAACAGATAAAATAATATATATTATTACAGTATAATACTTATTATGTAACTATACTTAGGTAACTGTTTACAATATGCCCGAATTAGGAAAACCTGTGTCTCGGGCTGGATAGGACTAACAATATTAACTTATAGGTATGTAAGTAAACCTTGTGGAGTTTTCCTTTGCAAATAATCTTAAAATAATGAATAGCTTCTTTAAAAAACGAAAGTCAAGAAAGTGGACATGGATATCACCAAACGGAAGAGATAGAAATGAAATCGATTTTATTCTGACAAGAGACAAAAGTATATTCAGTGACGTCAATGTAGTGAATAAGCTAAATTTTAATACAGATCATAGAATGGTAAGAGGAGTTATACAATATAAAAAATATAAATCAAGAAAACATATTATGGCGTCCACTAAAAATATGATGACAAGACCACCAATACCAGAAAATTTACTAAACGAACTAAGAAATACATTAAAAGAAATCGAAAGACAGAAAACAATGCAAGAAAGGTATGATTTTCTGGAAAAGACACTGATGAACGTAAAAAAAAAGCATACAGGAAAAGAAAGGAAAAACAAATTGGGAGGAGAAACGATAAAATTAATGAACGAGAGAAACATATTGTTAGAGAATCGGAATGATAATCGTGAAAACATCACAATTATTAGCAAAAAAATCCAAGCATCAATACGAAAACACAGGAAAACAAAGAGACTGGAAATATTAAAAGAACACATAGAGAAAACAGGTGGAATCAATAAAGGTTTAAAGCTACTGAAAGAATATACACAATGGACACCAAACATGAAAGTAAAAAACAAGAAGGAAAATGACAAATTGATAACAAAAAGATCATCGATAGCTAAAGTAGCGACAGAATTCTATAAGAAACTATACACCGAGACAGACAAATCAACATTCCCAGAAACAGAGAAGTACACTTATATAGAAGAAATTCCTTGCATACTAGAAACTGAAGTTGTAAGAGCAATAAAAACGCAAAAGAGCGGCAAAAGTCCTGGGGAGGATAACATTTCGAACGAGTTATTGAAAGACACTATAACAGAAATGTCAAAACCTGTGACGCAACTTTTTAACGAAATATTAGCTACTGAACAAATTCCAACTCAATGGACGAAGTCCACTATTGTTCTTTTACATAAAAAGGGCGATAAAAATGAAATAAATAACTACAGACCTATATGTCTAATGTCCAATTTATATAAAGTGTTTTCTAAAATAATACTTAGCCGAATATCGAAACACATAGAAGAAAATCAACCTAGAGAAAAAGCGGGCTTTCGCGCCGATTATTCTACCATCGATCATATTCACGTAGTAAAACAGATAATCGAAAAACTTAATGAGTATGGCCAACACTACCACATTGCATTCGTCGATTACAATAAGGCTTTCGATTCTTTGAATCATAACTATATCTGGAAGACGTTGGAAAAACAAGGCATAGAAAGTAAATATATAAAAATTATAAAAGAAATATACAAAAATTCCACAGCAAAGGTCCAACTAGAACAGCAAGGAGAAGAATTTAGTATCCAGAGAGGCGTTAGGCAAGGCGACCCACTCTCCCCAAAACTTTTCACGGCAGTGCTAGAAAATGTATTCCAAAATATAGAGTGGGACGATTTCGGAATAAATATAAATGGAACAAACCTAAATCACCTAAGATTCGCCGACGATATTGTGCTATTCGCAGAGAGATCAGACATACTACAAACTATGTTACATCAATTAAACAATGAAAGCAGGAAAGCAGGTTTATCAATGAATCCAGCGAAGACCAAAGTAATGACGAATGCAATAAAAGGAAATATACAAATAGGACAAGACGTTATCGAATATGTTGATGAATATATATATTTGGGGCAGCTTATATCAATAAGAGACCAGTATTCGAAAGAAATTGATAGAAGAATAAGCAATACTTGGAAACGTTACTGGTCCCTCAAAGAAATAGTTAAAAACAAAAAAATGCCAATGACGGTAAAGAGAAAACTGTATAACACGTGCATTCTCCCATGTCTTACTTATGGGTGTCAAACTTGGCCTGCTACGAGCAAAAACAACCGAAAACTTAAAGTTTGCCAACGCAGTATGGAACGAAGCATGCTTAACATAAGGCTACGTGACAGGTGGACGACTTCAAAAATAAGAAAAAGTACAAAAGTAAACGATGTTTCATTGGTAATAAAAAACTCAAATGGAAATGGACAGGTCACATAATGAGAACGCACAAGGAAAAGTGGACAAAAGATGTAATGGAATGGTATCCTAGAAATAGGAAAAGACAAAAGGGACGTCAAATCAAGAGATGGGAAGATGATTTACCGAAAGGATGGAGAAGATTAGCACGTGACAGAGAGGAGTGGAAAAAATTAGGGGAGGCCTATGTCGAAGAGACAACCTGACCAACAAAACGGTTGCTGAAGAATGTTTTTGTTTATTTTTTATTTTCTTTACTAAACTAGATTAAAAAAATTTGATTAATCAAAAAATTTTCTGAGAATTGGTCAGCGAATAAAGGCTTTTATTATTATTATTATTATTATTATTATGTAAGTAAACAAAAAACTGTAAACTTATGTGATAAAATAAAATAAACAAGGTTACAATATAAATGGTGACATAAGTTCATGTAAAAGACAAACCAAGCGAAAACCTAATTTAAACATAATGGTAGGTAGAATGTTTAAAACATTACCTATCTTACTACAGCCAACAACTCCTTAGTTTCTTCGTAAGATAGACATGATAGCGCATGTTGTAGGGTTTTTTTACAATTAGTCAAATTCATTGCATAGATGCCTAGTTTACGATTATGTCTTTTATACACGAAAGGCCCGAGGAATACAAAAAATCTAGAGGCGAAAGCATGTTTTAGTGGGATGCTATAAGTACGAATATCATTACGTCTATTGTCAATATTTTCAGCACAATAAGGGAGGAGTTTATGTTGTCTTAGAGCAAGGTTTAGTATAAATAGCTGTCGAACTATTAGCACTTTACAGGACTTATATAATAGATTAGTAGGAAAGAGGAAAGGGCGGTAGGTGGCTACCTTTAGGATAACTCTTTGAGCTCTTTCTGCAGCTAATATAAAAGTTATATAAGTTCCATTCCATGACGTAATACAATACGAAATTATTGTTTGACATAAAGCAAGATACACATTCAAAACTAGCTTTGAATCTGCAAAGCATCTTAACGTCTTAAATACAAATATTAGTTTTCGGATTCTATTGCTCAAAACTTCTATGTGTGATTTGAACGATAGATTTTCGTCTATTATAACGCCAAGGTACTTAATATTACTAGCGTTTGAGATAGCGGGGCAGCGACATAAATTATTGACAATTACGTGGTTACATTGATGTGCATGGATTGTTCTACTTATTTGCGCAGCTTGTGATTTCCACATCATGAAGTTTAGGTATTTTGTTTTATCAGCATTTAGTGTTAGTAAGTGCCCTTGAAGCCAGTTATTTACAATATTGAAGCCGTGTTGTGCATATTCATAAACTTCCGAGTCAGTACTAGCTGAAAAAAGTAGAGCAGTGTCGTCAGCATAAGATATAATTTTACCGTGAGCTAGATGTAGGTTACATAAGTCATTAAAGTAAATTAAAAAAAGAGTACTTCCCAATATACTTCCTTGTGGAACGCCAAAGGAAGTATTTTCTAAATCTGAGCTCACAACACTGTCTATTTTTACGCATTGGCTTCGACCGCTCAAATAGCTGGTAAACAGATTGAGCTGGTTGCCTCGTATTCCCATCCTTTCTAACTTGTTGAGTAAGATAAGACAGTGTCAAATGCTTTTGCGAGGTCTAGAAATATACCTATTGTCTTATTGCCTCTGTAAAGTTCCCTCACGATATAATCTGTAACCTGGTGAACAGCGTCAGCAGTAGATAACAATGTAAACAACAACAATAAACAATGAACCAATCTATTGTTTATTATTTTCTCTAATATTTCTGAAATGGAGGGGAGTAAGGATATCGGTCTGTAATTTGATATGTATGTCTTGCTACCTGATTTATAAATGGGAACTATAACAGATTTTTTTAAACATTTGGGAAATATTCCCTCTTGCAGGCATTTTTGGATGGCAAAAGTGAGTGGTGGGGCTAAGATGTGTTTGCACTTCTTTAGTATTTTAGTAGAAATATTATCCCAGCCTGTGGCACATTCATCTTTAACCCCGTCAAAATTCGTTCAACTTCCTGAATGTTACAATCTAATAACACAAAGGACTCTGAGTAAGTCTTAATACTAGCTGTTTGGGAAGCGGATGGTTTGGTTTGAATTAGCTCTGCAAGTCGTTTACCAACATTAACAAAGAAATCGTTAGCATGATTGGCTGCCAAAAGCGGGGAGTGATGTGAATGTAATAAATTTGACGTCGAATCACGTTGCATTGTTGTACAAGTGGTATTTTTTATTAATTTCCAAAAGTGTTTTGCTATCTTTACCAGCCTTTTCTAGTGATGTTTGATCATATTCGCACTTTATTTTTTTAAGGAGATCATTACAGAAATTGCGATACCGTCTATATGTAATTTGAGCTGTTAAATTATTTGGACATGATCTGGCATTCATGTGTAGCTTGTCTCGATGTCTCATACAGCGAAGGAGCCCGGGGGTAATCCATGGCTTAATATTAAGATTTTTTCTGCTTATTTTTACAATTCTAGTATTGGCACGTAAGTAGTACCTGCTGATTCTCACTAAATGGGACATACAAGATTCTACATCAGCTGAATTGTAAATAGAATCAAAGCTAATCTTACGTAAATCGATTTCCAATTTATTATAATCTAGTTTTGATGTAAATCTTTCACGCTTGTGATTAGGCAGTTTTAGGCTAAGTGTTAGTAAAGCGGCTTGGTGGTCGGTAACAGAGGAATTAGTCACTAGAGCGATTGCTGGCAAGTTAGTTTTAAGCATAATATGGTCTAGGCATGAGCTACTTTGAAATGTTGGTAGACTGTGAGCTGGAAGTAAGCCGTGAAACGAGCAGTGGTTTAGGTACTCCAGCGCTGCCTCTTCACAAAACCCCGGGCGTATATTCATATTTATGTCACCAACTACTGCAATATTTTTAAATGTCGCAAGAGTTTGGAGATGAAAGTGCAATGAGTCAAGAAAAGAGTCCGTATTATTAAATGAAGGTGATCTATACACAGCTATAATTGCAAAACTGGCATCTATTTTTATCACCAGACAGGTACATTCTTTGATGTTTAATTCTTCGACAGTAACATAATTTAAAGTATTTCTTACATAAAGTACTACTCCATCGTTTTGATTATGGCTTGTTTTGGTATAATGAGTTCTATAGCCTTCCAATAAAGGCAGGTTGTTCTTATGAACAGCTAGCCAACATTCAGTTAGAACGATTATGTCACATTCGACATTAAGCCTTTGCAAAAAAATACTGAAATTTTAAAAATTTTTGTTGATACTGCGAATGTTTTGGGTTAGTAATGTAATTGAGTTGCAGTAAGCAGAAATATGCTGTTTGCAGTTTTCAACATCACATGTCCGTGACTCGGAAACTGAGAAATTATCAAGGTCGTTAATTAATCCATCAGTCATGATTATCTAAAATTAAGGTAAAACTAAACTATAGCACGGCGCTCTTAGGCGCCTTCATAATCAATCGAGTTAATGTACTTTTGCTCGGCTAACTTTTTGGCTGGGCAGTCTAAATCACCTGTCTTGTCATTACTAGGCTTTTTGAAGCGAAGGCAGGTTGCGCATTGAGCTGGTGCCGCTGTCTTTGGACACTCATTGAACTGATGACCTAGTTCTCCGCAGTGTCCGCAAGTGTAGGTCTCTGCTTTACATGTCTTCGCTGCATGCCCGAATTGTTGGCATTTGAAGCACCGTGTCACCAACGTGAAGTCTCTTACAGGACAGGAAGACCAATTCACGAAGACACGATCTTGGGTTATAAGGCACTTTCGAATTATAGCTGAGACCTCAATGATGAAGTTGCAAGATTCAGATCCCTTCTTGCCTGATTTATGACTAAGTTTAATAGATGCCAAGAATGCATCTTTCGTCATATCTGTGAGCTTATTGCGCACATTCTGTTCATAAAGGCACTTATAAACTCTTCCTGCATGGTTGACGGAACTCCAATAATCATAATATGTGGCCTGCGTTTGTGTGGTTCGTCAATAGTTAGGTCAGCTGTGGTGAGGGGGAGAGATTTTTTAAGCTTCTCGATGTCTTCTTTAGTGTCTGTGCTGATGATGACACCACCATTTCTTGTCTTTCGAAGTCCGCGTACATGCAACTTCAACTTCTCGGGGCAGATAATGTTTTGTGCCAACGTTTTGGTGTCATCACTGGTCTTGAGCTTATCCTTGGGATATATTGCAACAGAGCTCAAATTTGATGGCCGGATAAAAGAATTGGTACTCTTTTTAACCATTTCGGCAAAAGAGGTCTTAGCTGTTGGCTGCGACGATTCTCTTACGCTTTTTTGTAGATCTTGTAGGCACACCGATAAGTCTTCCTTTTCATTGAGGAATTTTGCGTAAGTTTGGATTTGTATAGCCTTCGACTTTAGGGCTTGGTATTCAACTGCCATTTGAGATGAGCCATGGGATACCTTTCTACATAAATTACTTATACGCAGTTTCTGCTCTGAGTTAAGTTTTCCCTCATTAGCAATTGTGGACACTTCATTAAAGCACTGTTCGATAGAAGCCATCCATTTCTGAATCTCCGACGTAGACACCGTTGTCATGGTCTCTTCATAACTTGGTTGAGGTCGCGGTGGAGACGAATCCATGATGAAACTATGTATTCGACTTAGATATTCAATCAAAACATAATTAAAATCACACACTGTCATTACGTAGCACGACTGCTGAGTCAAAACTAGGTCAGTTTTTGTTTATTATTTTGAATCAATTATTGGGCACGTCCGATCTCGGCAAGCGCACGATGAACCAATCAACACTCCTTATTTGATCTTTTTTTGGCCTTTCATTATTCCTAATCTTAAACCAGCATTGGGATTTAGGGTGGTAACGTATACCTTTATTCTCTTTTTCACAAATTTTAAACGGACTAGCCAAGGGCTTCTGATTTTTCTCTTTAATTTTACTTTCGGAAGTTCCTATCTTTTTATCAAATGTTATTTTATGTACCATATGCTCTAAACTTCTTAAATTATTAAATAAGTCTTCAGTTTCCTTTAAACTATTCCTATCAATCTTATCTGCAATAAAATTTGGTAATCCGGTGGCAATCAGATCAATTAGAGTGGGTTTATTTATGGACTTATTTATTTCTAATAGTAGTCTCTCCTTCTTGAACGCATAATCCAGTAATGAAATGAAATGAAAAATGAAATGAAATAAATTTATTTTGACACACACACACTGATAAAAGTTACGATAATATAGTAGGTACACAGATCCTACCAATACTAACTAACTAACTAATACTAAACCTACGTGTACCCACCTTGTTCCAAACCTAGTCTGCGTAGTAATGAGCCCTGTTTATATTTAAATAAAATTGCATACCTGATCGGTGACCAACCCTTATCCGCATATGTTTCACAGAATTTATTTTTCCACATTGTCCATTCCGAATCTATTGTATGTTTTATACCAGTCTAAACAAGAATTTTCTATAAATAACCTAAAAAAATCATTTTTTTTTGACATTTTCTTCTACTCCTAAGCGGACACATTCTACTTCAAAGGTAGTCATCCACTGAGACACATTAGTAATCTTGCTATTGAATTTTTCTATAACAAATTTTTCTCCCATTTTCCCCATATTAAAAGATTTTGATGAATCTTTCTTTATTTCAGCAAAGCTTTCCATGATTCTTGCTAGAGATTCCTCTGAAATTCCTGTTGTAGAAGTTTGTGGTTTTGTCTGTTCCTCCAATAGGTATCCCATAAATTATTTATTTCCATCTTCATCACAATATTCCTTCATCTCCGGGTTATGGGTCATGGATATCCACACTTTGTCGTTTCTCATGACGTTTTTGTAATGTAGCCTTTACTTTCTCAAAGATTTGGGTCTTAACTATTCCATCATGTAATTTTACAGGTTGTAGCTTATCTGGGATCGCAAAGGTCCGGCCATCTAAATCTGTGATTGTCGTTACACAAATAATATTAGTTTTCACATCTCCATCGGCTTTGACCATGAACTCGAATCCAAATTTTTTCATTATTCCTGATAATCAGCTGTAGAAATGTTGTTTTATAATGTGTTAATTTATAATTATCTTTGGATATTATGGTGAATCAGTAAAACTATAACCAGAATTGAGTTGCTCTGAAAAGAGTAAATTTTTATTACATAAGCTAATTTTAACACTTTTACAAAACATTTCTTTAACCTTAGTTAATCACAATCTCACCTGAAAAGAGAATCAACATTTAAAGCTATTGTTTCACCAGTTCTTATTAATATTATTCAGACATTTAAATTACACTTGAATTCTTACTTGTTTTACATAACATAACCTCCATATCTAACATGCTGTATCGATCCGTCAATATGAAATGACATAAGAATGACACAAGTTCACAGATAAATTATACATCAGAGTTACAAACTAAACATTTAGTTTCATTTAATTTGTACAAACAGTACCTACAAACTAAATGAAGTTTCACGCACTTTGTTTACATATATTTAAGACCTACAACTGTAACCCACATTATGTTGAAGCAAATAAATTAATCTTTATCTTCATCTTTACAATGTTTTATACATTGTCCCAAATCCGCTGAATATAAAATAAAAAGTATTGGACATCTATAAAATCGCTTTGTACAAGAACCAGACCAGACCATACTAGGCTTACGTACTGGCATCGATAAGTGACGAAGCATTTAAACCATTTTAAAACACTGTTATCAAATCCATAATATTCAAGCTTTGCGATAAAAAGTTCAATATTCAAAGAGTCAAAAGCCCTCGAGAAATCTAGGAGTACTAGTAATGTGCACATACCCTCTTTCTAAAGCCTGACTGCACTTCTGGAAGTATAGAGTTGTCCTCAAGGTAGTCGGTTAAATGTGCACAAACAGCTTTTTCCTCAATTTTTGATAAACACGGTAAAATACTTATTGGCCTGAGGTCCTTCAGTGCAACGGAATTTGAGTTTTTTGGTAGAAAACACACGCTTGCCGTTTTCCAGACATCAGGGAATGTAGATGTAATAATTGATGTGTTTATTTAAGGCTGCAACTGCTTCAAGAGTGATGGGCAAGGTCATAATAAATATATTTAGGGTAATAAGATCAGACCCCTCAGCATTTGATTTAAATCTCTTGATGATATTTAAGATTAGGTCAACACTTATAGGATCTATATGAAAGATAGCATCACTAAGCTTGTTAGACCAAAAGAGAGACAGATGTTGGTTACATAATATGAGTAGAGCAAGGAATAAAAAGAAAATGATTATTAATTATATTTGTTTCCTGAAAAGAGGGGGTAATTCTATGAGCTATTTTGGTAGGAGAGTGCTTTTAAGATTTTTCCAAAGAGCCTTTGAGTTTATGAAGATTGTTATTTATATTAAAATTGAAATAAGCTTGCTTTTCATGGTAGAGTGCCTGATAAACAGTGGACTTGAAATTTTTTAGTATTCTCTCTTGCCAGGAGATTTAGATTTATGGTACTCCGGTGCAGCTTTGCCACACAGCCTCATCATTAATCTGAGTAATCCAAGGGTAGGTGCGGGATTTTACAACAACAGTTTTAACAGAAGCATGTAAGTCGAAGAGTAAAAGAAGATTTTAATTAAATATGTGAACCATTTCGTTTACGTTGGCAGCAGCCGGTATCGAATCCCAGTTTATAGCTTTATGACGTTATTAAATTGAACCAAATCAATATCCTTAAGTGGCCGATAAGCCAAAGAAACTGGTATGGGTTTATCCCGCCTGATATAAAAACTCGCATGCGATCATACAGTGTCCATGAAACTTACCCACATGATGAAAAACTACACTTTTCGCGTGTAATTTAGTGCACACTACGTCAATAAGTGACTCAGAAGTTTTAGTAAAGTGAGTGGATAAAATTATTACTTGTGAAAGCCTAAAACAATCATGAAACAGGTCAAATTTAGATTTAACCTGGTTTTTATTAAAATCCCCAAAACTATCAAGCTGTCATAGGCG
This sequence comes from Lampropteryx suffumata, assembly GCA_948098915.1. NCBI lineage: Eukaryota > Metazoa > Arthropoda > Insecta > Lepidoptera > Geometridae > Lampropteryx > Lampropteryx suffumata. Next base: position 186,884 of record OX402545.1, read on the forward strand.
AGCGATGAGTTGATTGAGTCAGTTACAGCGTCATAAAATAAATCAACATCAATCCATTGTGGTCTAAAAGATGTGCCTATCGCCAGCTTATATCCATTGAATGAGGCAATGAGCCAAAATTGTTCTACCTGTGCATGTAATGGATCAACTGGATGTTGCAAAGTTCGCGCGCCTACACCTAGCTTTATATGGAAACCTACTCCTCCTCCACGCATCTGTTTACCTCGAGGACGAGAAGTGTGACGCAAACGAGAGTCAGAGAGAGCTGGTGCTCGACCGTCCTGATCCAAAATAAGCCATGTTTCATTTATAGCCAAATATACATCCAATCATGCCGTAATACCGAGGCTATAAAATTGACATGGTTTGTGCCGAGGGAACCTGGATTGTACAAACCGATATTCAGTAGCTTACCAAAAATCAAATATATTACATGAAACTAAATGCTAATTACAGTATAATCAAGTGCTATATAGAAATGAGCAGTACCTAAAATATTGTAGTGTATAAATAAAAATAACAATTAAAAATAAAATATACAGTGAAAAAAAAAAACAGGAAACAATAGCATAAAAATGAATTAATAAATACCCAATACAAAGAACATTGTTTGGTAACCCTCTTTACTGATTACTTTGGCGCGCGCGTGTGACGTACAGTACTACTCCGCGTTCAAATATATTTTTTACGCGTGAAAATGGCAACAAAAGTGATTGAAAGTGTTGTGCGGGAATTACAACAGACTGTAATGACTCTGGTGAACAAAGTTGAATCACTAGAGTGCAAGATAACGGAACAATCTGTGATTATAAATAAGCTGAGTGCACCCAAGTAGTGTACTACGGCTGCTCCTACCCGCAAATCACTCGCGGCGAGCACCCAAGCCCAAAAATCGAGCACACCTACGATTACGACTGCTACGGTGCAACGACCCGTACGAGAGGCGCGTGTACAAGCCGCAGCAGCAATAGCAGAGCTAGCTGGCGCGGCTAACAAAAACCGCAATGGACGTGTGAGCAAAGCGGTCACTCCAAAACCTGACGTCGCACTTATGAACAGTACAGAGAGTTTTAACTGTGATAAACAAAGTACTCAACCAATTCTAAAGAACATTACTTCATCGAAAATTACTGCAGTTACCACCGCTCAACCCCCAAACATCAATAAAAACAATGACGAGAAAATGGAAAATCAATGGCGAGTTGTAAGCAAGCGACGCATACGCAAACAACAAGCCCCCGTGATTGTAGGGACGGCTATTGTGGGCAAAGACGATCTCCAGGCTGCGGAGAGAGTTAGGCACATACAGGCATTGTGCTTTAAGCCTGAGACAAACACCACAATAGTTCTTGGTTTCTTGAACAAAATAATTAAGTCCGATTACACGGTGGAAAAACGCGACATAAAATCGTAGAAACATGCTTCCTTCCTGATTGGAATACCGGAAAAAGTGTACAACGAAGTGACTTCTCCAACGGCTTGGTCTGCAGGCCTGCGGTTCACAGAGTGGTTTCTGTACCGGCCCCGCGTACAGCGGGGCAGCGAGCGTAGCATCGCCGGCGTTGCCGACATCTCCGGCGCTAGGGAATGTTCCGGCTCCAAATGACTCACGCAAAAGGAATGCGCTGATGCCGAGCGATAACAGCGACAAGTGCAATAGGATTGTGATATGTCACCAAAATATTTGCTCGCTTAAAAATAAGACTCGTAAGCTGGAAGTGTTACTAGAGACCAGTTTAAAATGTGATGTCCTCTGTTTAACTGAACATTTTTTAAAAGATTTTGAATTAGCTGCTGTTCATTTGCATAATTTTGATTTGGGTTCCTGTTACTGTAGACAGACAATCGGACATGGTGGATCTTGTTTTACGTTAAGAAAAACATTAAATTTAAGGAGATTGATTACACCCATATCTCGGTTGAACAGGTTTGCGAGATATCGGCGGTAGAACTTACCGAATATAATGTTGTGATAGTGTGTGTGTATAGATCGAATGTGACTAATCTATCACAATTTTATCCCTGTTTAGAACGCTTGTTAGAGGATATTGTTTACAGTAAAAAGGATTGCGTTGTTTTGGGATGGCTTACAAGGGATATACACATTGATAAGTTGTGTGAAAGGATAGGTCGCGCGTGTTTTGCTCTTTGGCGTTTGTCTGCAACCCTGGAGCAAAGGATGACCAGGAGTTGCTACTTCGCATCTGTTCACTCGCTTCTTCAGTATGGTTAGACCTTTGGGGCAGAGCTGCTGATTGGGAGCGAGTTTTCAGAATGCAGAAGAGAGCTGTAAGAGCGATAGTTCGAGCTCCATGGGATACCCCCGCTCGCCCCATTTTTCGGTCGCTTAAAATAATGACAGTACCAGACCTCGTCATTTTTCATGCTGCCATGTATATTAAGAACCACCTTAACGAGTACGCGAGGTTTGGAGACGGTCACAGGTATATAACGCGGAACGCAAAAAAGCTACGAGCCGTACCGCGGCGCCTTACTAAATCGTCGAAGCTAGTGCATGTAATGGGGCCGGCGGTATATAACCATCTTCCTGAAACCATCACAAATGCTCCGTCAACGCAATCCTTTAAATTCAAATTAAAAAATTGGCTCATTGATCAATCGCATTATAGGGTTGACGAATTTTTCAGCTAGACATCACATTATTATATAACTACTATTATATTAACAAATTAAATTATTATATTGTATCAATTGAATCAATAGATTATTACAATTTATTAATCTGCCTTAAATTAATATACGAGTGCATTATACATCTTTATATTGTAAATTTGAACGATGTACGTTTAAATGCTTGGTGTATATACAACACAATGTATTTACGAACCTATCTATTATCGTGAAGAAACTGACATGTAACCTTATATTGTTACCAATAAATAACTTGAACTTGAACCTCTCAAACAAGACTGGACCCAAAAACCTGTGTAAAGTCTATTTCACAACGTATGTGATGAGCCGTCTTTCCGTCGGACTGACGCACGTATATGCGGCCTCGCTTTGTCCAAGAGAAACGCCAATGGAGTTTCCGACACTCCTCACGAACACGATAAAAGAGTAGACGATTAGCATGCGTCAGACTTTCATTGATGAATATACGGCCGCGAAAGCCAGAGTTCGCAGTTCTGCCAGCATCAGTGGCAGTCAGCGTGCGACGCACGCGCGCTGCTTTATTCATCTGGTCATGCATGTCTTCGCGCAAACCGCACTACCACTCGGCGTTCGCGCGGTGTCTCGCCCGCCAATCCAGCGCCTTGCGCCACCCCCACGCGCTCCGCAAAAACGACGTCACGCTCTTCAACCGTTACACCTAGCTTAGCAACGAGTACAATCACAGGGTGCAGAATGCTCTCTCCTTTGTCCTCGGGAAGATGACCTATTTCTAGGTCTGACTGCAAGAGCTCTTGATCCCGTTTATTTAGGTCTAGCTTCAGTCTGCCTACAGTGCGCTCCAGTTCAGTGTAGTTCTCAGCCGGCGGCATAATGATCCACTATTCAACCACATCGAGTCTCTTTTCAAGCCCATCCATTCGCACATTGTTAATTAAGGCATTCAGCCATTTCACGGCGAAGATCCTGAACTTCGACGTCAGAACAACGGAGGCTTGCAGTACTGGTGGCATACCAGTAGTCACCTCACGATGACGAGTTTTATCCTACTCCACGGTACCACATACGCCTCTTACTGAAGTGCTGCTGTTGTCGCCGCCTTTTCTCAGTCTCATCCTATTTTGACATTCAGGGCAGGCTCAATTCTTACTTGCTGAGGCATATTTAACCATTTTTTTTATATTGCACGGGCGAATGAATTAAAGCAATAAGCGACGCAGTGAGCACGAGCAACAAATAATAAAAAAAATGCAAAAAATTATAACATTTGCATAAACTTGAACCCCCTCACTTCATAAGCACGACTCGTCCAAGAAGACTTATGATGCCTTGGTTGAAATATTACCCCAGCATCGGCCGGGACATGATGCAAGCTGATAGACAGGGTCTATGACTCATACAGCGTCTATTCACTGTTCTACTTCCCTGCACTATTTTATTACGAATGAGGGTCACTGATATGAAGATTGTCCAACATTAGACAGATATTCGGCGATAACTTTTTGAATATTTGATCGAATTATTTCACCTTTGGACACGTATATTATTGGGAACAAAACTACACAAGTAAAAAAAAGTTTTGACAATGGTTAGTAACTTTTTACACACTTTTTGAATATTTCTTGGAGAGAGTAACAGTAACACGTCCGTCTAGAACGGAGCACGTGTCGTCAATATATATACAAAATAAATATAACCAAATTCAGAACCCTCTCCTTTTTTTAAGTCGGTTATGAAAGTTTTTATTTTACGCTTTTAGGTAAATACTTTATCAGTTTTCGAAATTCGTAAACACAACTGGAAAGTCGCAATTCATGAAATGACGGCATTGTGAGGTACGTAACAAACAAACAACAAAAAAACCGTATTGAGAATCTCCCCTTTTTTAGGTCAGTCAGGAGCTATAATTTAGCACAATCCGTTATTTCTCCCATGTTAGCCTGGCTATACCGTTGACAGAGTGCTGACGACGACGAGCGAGCGTACATAATGTACGCCTAGGCGTATCAATGAAACGAATGATTACAGTGCAGCTTTGCTGAGGTACGAACTATATTCTTCTGCGCTGGTGACTTTGTCACAGATGTATAGCTGAAAGTCATCGTACGACATAGATTTATATAATTGTCGTACGCATTCATCGTCGGCCGGTCGACAGCGACAACGTTTTCCGTCGAGAAGCTACAACATATGAGGCAGGCATTAAATACTCTTTATTGAAACCGTCATTATACATAAACGTCACATCGGCTCCCGTCACCCGGGGTCGAAGCGAAGCGTCGGGCGGTCGTCGACAAGTCACAAATATCCCAAATATATACACAAATCGACTCGACGAAAAACATCCGAGATCGCTGACGATTCATAGAAACTAGAGTCCCGGTGTAAGCTACGAGCTGTGCGCGCGCGATGGTGTCTGGTGGCCGGCGATGAACGCGGGCGCGGTTGCGCTGCCGGCGCTGCTGCTGCTGCTTTCGGCGGCGGGCGTCGGCGCCGCGAGGAACCGCTCGCGCTACGGCTTCTACCGCGCTATGGAGGGCGGCGGGCGGCGCGCGGGGGACGGACGCCGGCTGTTCGGCGGCCGCAGCACCACGCTGGAGGCGTGGGGCGCGGTCTGCTCGCTGCTGGATCGCTACTGGGGCGTGCGCTGCTCGGCCGCCGTGCTAGCGCCACGCTGGGCGCTCACCGCAGCGCACTGCGTGTCGCCGCGCATCGCCTACGTTAAGTACAACGCGCGCCGCCCCGCCGCACCCGAAGGGGATGTGCAGCCCGTGCTCTACTTGTACCGGCACCCGGGGTGAGCGAGAAGCCGGGGGCTCCGCGGGGCCGGGTTAACCCGACTCGCGGAGCCCGCTGACCGGTCCCGTCTGCGCGCCGACAGGTACAAGGTGGTCCAGGAGGACAAGGGGCGCGGTGCCGACGTGACGATGCTGCACCACGACCTGGGCCTGGTGCGCACGCGGGGCGACATGCAGCTGGCCCAGCGGCCCGCACTGGCGCCGCTCCGCGGGCTGGCGCTGCTCGACATGCAGCACATGCTGGGCGATGAGGTGGAGGTCCTCGGCTTCGGGCGCTCGGAGCGCTCGATGCTGGGCGAGGAGCTGTTGTCTGCGCACCTGCGCCTGGTGCCGTGCGAGCGCAGCGCGTGGTTCCATTGCGCGTGCGGCGAGGCGCTAGGGGCAGCGGCCGGGGTGTGCGCGGGGGACTCGGGCGGGCCCGTGCTGTACCGCGGCGCGCAGGTCGCCGTCACCTCCATGGGCCCGCTGGAGTGCGCGCCCGGTGGAGACAGGACCAGGGACGATGACGGAGCTGGCGGGGGAGCCACCAGCGTGTTCACGACGCTGTCGCACTACGCGCAGCTCATCAACAGCACCATGCAGTCGGCGGACGCCGCGCTGCACATGGAGCAGCTGTCCCGTGCGCCCCATCTCGTGCCCCCTCTCATGCCGTACCTCGTGTTCGTCTTCGCCCTCTCCCTCGCCCTCACCTGAGCCGTGGACTCAGGTACCTACTGCGTGCTCGATGATTCAGGTGATACAATATACCAATATACGTTTAGTAAAAGTTTTGCCTTTCATTATTGGTTGGCTGTTTTAAACATGCGCCCACTCATTCACTCGCACGCTCGGTTGCTCGCTCGCTCTAGGTAATACAAATATCTATCTGTCCCCCCTCCCCCTTTCGTGTGTCTTACCGTTACTATCGCTGTGAGCCGAAGAAGCCGCATCGATTCTGAAACAACGAAATAATTGAATAATATTATTTTCGACTTTACTCACATATAAACTCCATCTCCCATAAAATAGTTTTTCGAGCTAGATAGATATATAGATTTTGATAATAAGTACAGAGATAACTAATGGAGCGAGCGCAGCGAGCAATGATTTCAGTGGCAATTTGGGCGATATTGCTTTGTTGTTTGTATACCTGTATGTTTAGTTGTTCGACGGTAACTATCGAACCGATCGAGAAATTTGGCAGGTCCTTAGATTAAAATAGGCTGGTAACTTATTGGACCAAATCGGACAAGAGTTTGTTAAGATATAAAATACCAAAACGAAAAAAAACATTCCAAAACTATTATTAATTTATAATAGTAGATTAATAATAGTTATAGAATATAAGGGGGCCCATATTTTTAAAAAAATTGTGCCCTCTTCGCTCCCTCTTAACTAAAGGTATTTAGTTTGCATTTTCTAATAATAAAAACGTTAGAATAATGAGAACAATTCGATCTATGGATAGGACGGCATGGTAAAATTACCTAATTGAGAAAAATTGCGGCTCGCTTCGCTCGCCAATTACTTTACGGGGTTGATAATTTTGGGTAGTAATTTATTTGTGAATGATAAAAGCTTGCTTCAATGGTTAGGTGCTGTATTGTGTAACATCTCTTAGCTTCTTCTATGTTTTATAATTTTAAAAAGGGAGAATCGGTCTATTGGACTAGGAATTTGAAATTGTTGAGTTTGGGAAGACATCGGACAATAATTAGTATTTAATTATTCTATATCAACTTACGCATACGTTGTGGGTAACAGCAAGATACTAGTAAGTATCCTATGTCCTACTTTAGATCTAAACATTGAGCAGCAGTAACGACGTGATTAGACATAAATAAAGCCTGTATTTCAATTATAACCTTAAAACAAAAATGACATCCAGCCCTCTCTACGGAGACATCCCATGTCTTTTTCGGTCGACCTCTAAGCGTCTCTTGGTATCTCTGTAGTTTTTTGGTAAATCAACTGTTATCCATCCAACCCACGAGTCCTGTCCGTTCACATTTAAACAAATTTATTAACCTTTCCTGGTTTCCTGGTTGTTTCAAAATTAGACAAAAATGCAAAATTCGAATCCGCTTCTTTTCCATTATATTTTGGTAAATGGCAAGCTTGTCTGATTCCGTTAAAGACTAACATTGATAACAGTTGTTACGTTTGGGAGATCAGTTATTTTAAGCAGTATTTTCTTAATACCTTATCTGTTTATTACTTCCATTAAACATCAATACTCACTTCATGCAATTGCTATTATTTCTTTGAACACCAGCATGGCTATAAATAGCCGCGTTAAACTCTCGCTGCAAACCCGGTCATAAATCATCTTAACACTAGTGTTGAGAGTACTCAGCGCGGGCGCATGCACGCTATCGATATAAAGAATGACTCAGCGAGAGCGCCCGGTGGTTGCGCGGTCGGAGAGCTCGGTACGGTACTCGGTACTTGGAGAGGTACTTCTTATGGGTAGTTGACAAACACACCTTTTTTTAAGACCCAGAAAAATTAAGAAGTATATATTTTGCACCCACTCCTTACGGCATCAATATGTGGTGTGAGTGTGGAAACGGTTGACACTATTGCATTTTTTTTAATTTTTTTTTTGAATTTTTTAAAACAAAAGGATCGTGCCGTTCTCCTAAGAGAGAGAGAGAGAGAGAGCAATATTGCTGGCTCGTTCTGATAATTTATGACCTAGTTTGCAGCGAGAGTTTAATGCGACTATAGTAATGCTTTACCTACTAGATTATGAGTAAAATCCTGGAATCTTGGGCGTGCGGCACTGTGCTTGTCTTCACCGCTTGACCAACTGAGCTACGGAAGCGTGAGGTGCTTTGTCAAAATTTCACTACGCATTTAATTGGTCAACGTTTGTAAATAAGATTTCATAACTAGTTATACATCAGGATTTTTCACTGTTTTATAACCAGTTATTAAACAAGACTTTATTCCATTTTTTATAATGAGAACCTCTTAGTCATGTATACACTGGTACACTGGACAAATTAGCGACCGAGACAGAGTAGAGTCAGGAGAAAAAGTTAAATCAGATCAAAACCAGTTAGTCAGGTTAAGTAACCGATGTAAAGGTCGCCGACACGAGCTAGAGTCGAGGCGGCGTTGAGGCTCAGCGGTGCACAAGCGGCGCGCCACATCTACGTTTTCTTAAGGAATGTATGGCAGTGCGCTCACATACTAGAGTCGCGGCACGGGCGAGATGCAGGAGACGCGGAGTCGAGGCGGAGACGCGGCGCGGGCGTCTTGCCCGACCGCGCCGCGACTCTGCCGCCATAAGGTCATTTCGTTTCGTGCGTAGCTACGTTTAGACGTGTAAGTCCAGCGTCCAACTCGAATCGACCAGTCGTTACTCCATAATCTTGTATAGAAAGAGGCGACCAGGAAGGCATACAATTGGAACGAATCAATATTTTTAGCACAGTATTCAGTAGTTAGACAAGATGCGGCTATTGATTCACCCGCCTCTGTTTCAGATTAAAAGAAAATTTTGTGATAACTTCCATTTTATATTGATTATTTACTGTTGAAAGTGTTACCTACATACCTAATGTTTATTTTCGTTTTTTCCAACAGTAAACCATAGGTACCATGTGATATTCCATAAAACTGACGAGTCGACGCTTCGACCGTGCCGCGACTCCGCCGCGACCGCGCCTCGACTTACCAGTGAGCGACGCGCCTTAGAGTATAGAAAACAACACGCAAGGCGAGCGAGCAAAGCGAGCGTCGCGGCACGCACGCAGCGGCCGCCGAAGCGCCAGTGCTAATTTGTCCAGTCTACCAGGAGACCATACATGACTAAGAGGTTCTCGTTATAAAAATGGAAAAAAGGTCTTGTTTTATAACTGGTTATAAAACAATGAAAAAAATCCTGATATATATCTAGTTATTAAATCTTAGTTACGAACGTGGACCAAACCTTTTAATTGATTCTACGAGTACACCGAGTGTTCCTGCGATTGCTCATCGCCTGTGAATCAGTTTGGCTGTTGAATAAGGTTGATAATTGTTGAATGGAAAATTAAGCAATGAATTGTCACGGTTGTAACTCGGTTTTGGACAGAGAAAACTTACTTAAATGTAATAATTGCGCTTCGAAATATTGTTATCAGTGCATGAACGTTACTGCTAAATCAATTGTGTAATTAAATGTGACTCTAAACGCAGAGTTAATGATAATACACCTGTCCGTCGACGTCACACTTCGGAAGAGACAATGAATGCTTCGTTTAGTCATATTACTAATTTATCGTCTGACTCGATTGTTGTGTGCACTGCTGCAGGCGCTGACTTAATGGACGGGCCTGGCACTATGGAGAGCATCAGTAAACTTTTTGACATAAAACTAACACCAGATTCTTTATTTATGCGAAAATTACTTCGCTCATCACTTAGAAAGGATATGGAGAAGAAGGTGGCCGTTGATGTTAATCGGGATATTGAGAAAGTGAAGGCTGAGCTTACTTCCGCAACCGATTTTATTGCTGCTGAACAAAGGGATATCAGATTGGAAATCTCGGATAAACATACGAAGATAGGGTACCTTGAGTCAAAATTCACCAAAACTGAAAAATATGAGTTACGGAAATTCAAAAACGCGTTTTCACAGTGGAGAAGATCACACGCTATATTGAACTATGTACATCAAGTACCGGAAAATAAATGAAGATCTTATGTTGTTATTTAAAAAATGTGTGTGCGTGCTTGGAGGTCACTAATAGCGATATCAGATTTTGTCGTCGGGTCGCTAAGACAAATGCAGATACAAAAAGACAAGAATAATATTCTAATCTCTCTCTCTCGTTGCAGCGTCTTCGTGATGTTATTCTGTTTGCGGTCACTCGTTTTAGCAAGTCCAACCGGAACGAAATGCTTGGAACTGTGCTTGGAACCAGTCATATTGGTGTTACAGGCACTGCTTCAAGAATATATTTACCAGAACATTTATCCCCTGAAGCTAAAGAATTACAAAGCCTTGCAGAAAGATTGCAAAAAATATTTTAAAAAAAGGTTGTTTGTGTTCGTTTTGGCGAAATGGCGAATATGTACGTAAGGATGAAAAATATCCTGCTATTTATATTAAAAGCGTTGACTCGTTAAATGTATTAAGTAAAGAGTAGTTGTGTACATACATACCTACCTATTGTAATAATTGTATATTGTTATTTATAAATCATGCTATATATATTTTATTGTTAGTAATTATTTGATTTATTATCAAAATGCCAATCGAGTTCGTTCCAAACTAGTAAACTTTATTTTTTATGTGTTATCTAGTAATTATGGTGTCATAATTACTGACAGAAACGCCTGACAGAAACGAAATGTAACAAATCTGTTTTGATGGCGAGATAACTGACTCCCGTTACAATGTCTTCAATAGAGATCACTCAGATTCTTGCTCTAAAAAAACTGAAGGAGAGGTTCTTTTAGCTATTCTTAAGAAATATCAGGTAATCAGTCAGGCATCGTGGCAAAGCAAAATGAAGGATGTGTGGATAAATATTGTACCGGAAAACAATGACTTACCGCGCCTTAACATGTGTCTGTTATTTGGTACCGGACTTGAAGCGGGATAATGGTGATTTGAATCATCCTTATTACATAACTATCCTAAACAATTATTTTTCAACATCGGGTCTCTCTAGTGAAACAACAACATACTGTAGGAAACTTCAGCTACTTTTGGATCTAATGGGTTTCGGTAGTTTAAAACAATATAATCCTATCACTAATGGATCCTCGGATCCTAGATATGGTACTCTCAAACTTAGACAATGACATCACAGTTAGTTCAATGATTCTTTGAGCCATTTGGATAGTCGAAGTCAAAAGATACTTTATTCAATACAATCACAAGGATCACTTTGAAACGTCTTACATACTAGGTGAATTTAGGTGCCAATTCATCCTAACCCAAGCCCGAGAAGAATTGGCAAGAAACTCGTCTTGGTCCTATCGCTTTTTATATGATCCATCTTATAACTACCTTAACTACGAAATATTAATACAAGTCAAGTTTCAAGTGTGTCGGTTTACTGTCTGACGGCACAGCGACATGAGGTCATGCATTCTTATCAATAATATAGTCATTTATATTATAATAAGCTTTCTTCAAAAGACTACCTTTTATGTATGCTTTAAATTTCTTAATAGGTAGTTTAGTAGCATTTTCAGGAAGCTTATTATAGAAGTGTTCCCCTTAAATGACTTATTTACTCTTTCTAGTCAACACCTAGTGATGTATAATTTATGTCTATTCCTAGTGTTGATTCTATGAAGGTTCTATAGAGGCGGTTCTATGAATTCTATGAAGGCGGTGTTTCTATAAACGGGCGGTGTTTATAGAAACACCGCCTTCATTTTAATAATTTTTACCTAACTTAAAGTATCCAAAAGTCTTATGCGTCATAACACGAACAATCTTAACTTCTGTAAACGTGACTTTAATGATATTCAATCTGAAATAAGCTCTACAAACTGGAATGACTTTTTTTCTGCGTCTAATGTTGACCAGCGCACTAATATATTTTATGACACTCTATTTGGAATAATCCGCAGACGTACACCTCTCTGACTAAAATGAAATCAACGTCCTTTCCGGTTTTGTTTAGCAAACCTCTAATTAATCGTATTAAAGAAAAAAAACAAATTTCACAATCTCTTTAAAAAGTACACTAATCCTCTTTTTTGCAATTCTTTGCAAAAAGATGTAAAATCATTCAGGTTTGTCAACAATAGAAAGGGATCCACAAATAATGAGTGTCGGTAGTGATAGAGTAGTGACTCGGCATGTGATGGTCAGTCAGTAATTGAACTCTGTTCTCGTTACTTTGGCTCAGTTTTTGTTAAAGACTCCTTTTATAACTCTTCTGAATTATTAAAAGAGTTATGAAAGGAGTCTTTTATTTTGATCAACATTAGTTGATACTTGTAAATGGACAAACATTGATCATTATATTTCTAGCTCATTAAAACATATGGTTACGTGCCGGGTACTGATAACTTAATGAAACCACTCGGTTTACCAAATTATAACTTTCCCTCTTATACATTAGACACGCGTACTTTGTAGTGTATCTACTCGATACTAGATGGCGCTGTGCTGATTATTTATTGCTTCCACCCGCTAAACAAATGGAGCTATGTATAATAAGCTATCTATAATAAAGCAAAAATATTTTTTTGTTAAAATTAAACTATTAGATATACCGACCAACTACCTCCAGCAACCTTTATAAAACGTTGTGGAGAAGAACTCTAGTTTTCTCTTCGCATTATCTTTAATAAATCACTCAGTTCTGGTGTTTTCCCAAATCAATGGAAAACTGCACACATCATCCCTATATTTAAAAACGGTGACACGTCCCATTGTGAAAATTATCGGCCTATTTGTAATTTGTCTTGTTTCGCGAAATTGTTTTGAGTCCTAATTGTACACCCATCTTTACACTATACATAAACTTTCCTTTAGGCACATTATCAACATATTACATCTAAGGCTAACCAACTCCTGGGCTTTGCCCTTAGATCGACAAAATAATTCAAAAATCCTCGTAGTCCTTCCTACGTACGAATCCTTTTGTACTTTTTTAACGACTTGGTTAGATGTGTTCTGGAGTATGGTAGTCCACTATGGACCCCCTACTACGTAGAACTTGTCAATTCAATCGAAAGATTCCAAAGAAAATGACTACGTATTAAAGTATCGTTATGGTGACATGACCCGTGTTACTCCGTGTTAGAGTGTGAAGGCATTGCGCGATTCGAAGAGAACCAACGAGAGCCCGGAAACTGAAGCAAAAGGAATAGAATCATCGCAATCAGGTAATTTCAATTTCACGTATAATCGTTTGAGACACGATGTATGTACTTTGATTTAGTTTATCTGTACAAAATAATTCACACCATAATTGACTCGCCTGAAATATTGTCCAAAATATCGTACAATATTTAATTTAGTGCCCGTACCAAACCAATATTTTTAGCCTACTCGTGTATAAAAACAAGATTTCCTTTTTTAATCCTCTAACAAGAATGTGTCGATAGCTCAGTGAGTTATGAAAGACTCATTCGGCGCTGGATAATTTTAATTAGAAATTATATACATTTATGTAACAATAGTATCAAATAGACGATGTCTTTCCTCCATTTTAATTGGGCATTTGACGCTAATAGTGTTGAACCCCAAAATCCATTAACTAGGTAGATAGTTAGTATTTTTAGGTAAGATGACGTTATCAATTTAACTTGTTACTCTTTATTTTTGTGTAATTTTGTCCTCAAATATATTAGGTTGGGTAAAAAGTCTTTTCGCATTATATTATGTATGAACTTGTAATAAAATCTCTTTGGCTATACTATTTGTATCTGGTTTTGGTATCATTAAAAGTTTAAATTTTAAAGAACATAATTCCAAATTCAAATTAGGAAAATGTGTGATTTTTATTTGTTTTTCGTACTGTCGTAATAATGTATAGTCCTGACCTTGACCTTCAGATTTCCACCTGTTTCGGTCTCTTCAGAATTCTTTAGGCAGTGTCAGGTTAACATCACGAGAGGACTGCCAAAACCATTTGTCGCGGTATTTTGATCAGAAGTCCTAAAATTTCTATCGCAATGGGATCATGTCCCTACCTACAAGATGGCAAAAAGTTATCAAACAAAATGGTACCTACATACTTTAGTTAAATGTAAACAAACTATATGAAAAAATGTATTGAATTTTCTTAAAAAATGCGAAGACATTTTTTCCCCAACCTATTATTTTGTATATTTGGTTCGATCACATTGTATTGTTTTGGTGTGCGCTCAAAAGTTATGTTCCAAGCCAGATCAAAACTATATTCTAGTTGTATGTATTCTATTCTAGGAAATCAATTAATCAATTAATTATAAAATTTCAAATGTCTATGAATTTTTCTATCCAAAGCATTTCTCTTCTCCATTTCAAATTTTTCCTCATTGTGCGTTGAAGTTACCCATTATTATTAGGTTTTGTATATTTGTTAGTCTTTCTTCAACAGTTTGATAAAAGTGGTCCAAGTTTTCTGTCATAATGTCAGTGTATATGCATATACATTATATGTATGTATATCTGAACCATAGTTCTTACACTTAGGCATGTAACATACTCGTACAGGTAATGTGATTGTTTCTTGGGCTGCTTGTGTGATTTTGCATTTGTTCTGGATTCAGTAATTTATAGGGATGGTGGTCTCCCCCCCTCTGTGACCTGTGGCTTGGAAACACAAACAAATAACAACATGATTAGTTTTAATAATAAACACCCAATCATTATAAGTGTGATGAGATTGTATGTACTCGGGACAGGACAAACGTTCGCACAACACTAGAACAATGGATATCGTATATAATTATGTATATCTCTTCCTAATATAGAAATCAAAACAATACGCGGCGTTTTCGTCACAAACCAGTGTTGAATTTGAAGTTGCCCACTTAAAGTGGCCAGTGCCTTTACGCCTACGTCGCCGTAGCACCATAGCGGCTACGGCGTAGGTGGGTTCACTGCCAATAGTTAGGCATTTGTGGGATTTTGGCTGAGATAAATCATTCAAAAATACATAAACAGGCAGCGCGGTGACAGATAGGCATCTCGTCTAAACTGAAAAAAACATTTCTTTTTATCTTTTAAATCACTACTTTCATTTGAAACTTTTACCGTAATATAACTTTTAAAACTATCATGGTTTTGCACATAATTTCCACTCAAAACGGGATATTTACCATGATATATGAGTTTTTCTGCTTCTCGATATTTCGGCACAGTTGCATGCGCCATGATCACGAGATAAACTGAAGTCTTTGCGGGTGGATGTTATTGGCAGACAAAACGGTCTACCCTCTTTCTCAGTCTTTTACTGCGAACATTACCCTCACTACCGGTTTCACTGTCACTAACAACTCGATCACGATTACGACACACAACACTCACGGTATCTGGACGCATAACTGGTACCTCACTTTTACGATTTCCACAACATCCTCACCACAGGGTTCCAGGCTCCAGACAATTGAAAACCGTCTTCTCGATTGAAATTCTTGTGTTTGGTAATGTCTATTGCCTCTTGTACCAATCTTAGGATGTAATGTTTTTCAGTTGAGATTACCTGTGGATTGTGTAACTCGATCCAGTGGTTTGAGCCAGATTCTAATAGTGTGTAATATGTGTAGCTATGGCCGACTTTTGTGTGTCCATATTTTTGACCGCCCGGATGTGTTCTGTCACTCGACAAGCTATGGTACGTTTTGTTTGGCCGATGTAAGAGCTCCCACAGCTGCAGTCAATCTTGTACACTGCTGGTGTTTGAAGAGGAATCTTATCTTTAGGTGAGCGCAGGTAGTGTGAGATCTTCTTTAAAGGTGTGAGATCTTCTTTAAAGACTTCAGTTTATCTCGTGATCATGGCGCATGCAACTGTGCCGAAATATCGAGAAGCAGAAAAACTCATATATCATGGTAAATATCCCGTTTTGAGTGAAAATTATTTTACCGTAATAGTTCAAGTCAGGGGCGCCTATTTAATTTTCGCTAATATTGAGCGAGTCTCCACGATCGACCAATGATTCACCTCGAGAACCGTTTGAGAATACTTTTAGTCAGCCCTCAGATTCTTCATAGAGGTGTCTCGATTGATGTTCGGGCTTTTCATGTAATAAGAAAGATAACGTAATGTTTAGTTACCAAATAAATTACACATTCATATTACAATTATTAAATTATGTTTTTTTTTATTTTTTCATAAAATGAACGGCATATATATGTACTGTACATAGTACCCGCCGGTGTGTAAACACGTAAGTTTTCCTATTATAAAAAGTACTCTGTGACGTAGGTATAGGTCAGCTGACGTCGCGTCGATGTGGACGGCGGACAGTGACAGCGGGGCGGGCGCGGGGCGCGGGGCGCGGGGAGGGTTCAGCGCACAGCACAGCACGGGCGCAGACATAATAAGGGCTGGCTGCGCCCGAAATAGTACTGACCCACTCCCCCCCCCCCAACCGACGACGGTGACTCTGACTCTGACATCGCTGCCAGTGCTATAATAATACTACTATACTATTAAAAATAAATACATCAGCGCATGCTAATGTGGATATTTTTACCTAACCCTGATGTCCGTCTGTCACTAATTTGTTGTAAACAAGTCTCGGTAGCGATACAATATAACTACAAACTCGTGTGTACCTGTAACTGTAGGTATGACTCGATGTACATTTTTGAAAGTGATCCAGTTTAACGTATATGAGGTCTATAGGTACCTACTACCTGCCTAACTACCTAACCTTAGCATAACAGAAAACTATGAAAATATATA
Organism: Lampropteryx suffumata; assembly: GCA_948098915.1. Taxonomy (NCBI): domain Eukaryota; kingdom Metazoa; phylum Arthropoda; class Insecta; order Lepidoptera; family Geometridae; genus Lampropteryx; species Lampropteryx suffumata. Next base: position 203,654 of record OX402545.1, read on the forward strand.
ACTAAGTACGTACCTACTTGAATTGAATAGAAATAAAATATCAAGTTTAGAAAATGTGAGACCGGATGTCAACTGTCCGGCTCTACCCCGTCCGGTGCCGGACAGTGTCGGACAGTGTGACTTCTGTCGCCTGCTCGTAACGTGAGCCCACAAGCTTGTAGGTACGTACTTATCAAGAGCAAGCACATATTCCATTTCCGCTGAACTTGACGCAAGTCTACGTCAGCAGCTCAGCTGCCTACAAGCTTGCAACTTCATTTATATACCATGTACATAAAGTAGTCATACATACTCTTCTTCATCTCTTCCTATTATTAAATTAAATTATTATTATTATTATTATAATTTTTTAGTTTCTTGTGTTTACTCATGTTATTTCATGTTTTATCTTAGCGGAATTGTGATCAATAAATTGAAACTTAGTAAAAATGCAGGAAATTGAATTATAAGTTGCTCTGTGATTGTACGACGAAGAATGCCAAGAACATTTTAGACGGTTAGTCCGCGATGACGTTTAGAATAGTTTATGACGATCGACTGCGGCTTTTGTTATCGCGAAATGATTTCTCGTCTAGATTTTCTTAGATTCCTTGTCATACAAAGCACAAAGCAACCTTATACATCTATATTTCAATTGCCTACACTTGTGTTTAGAAGTCACAATTGATTGAGTGGACACTCAGCGACGCTCAGCGTCCGACGAGTGACTGTGACGCCTCCCAGCGAGAATTCATCGGTGCGCTGCGAGTCTGCGAGTCAATTACACATTCCGGCAATCTACAGCGACCTGTTAGGCTGATATTCTTAGGTACGAGTCGTAACTACCTACCTACCTACCTATCTATACGTATATTTAGTCTGCATGTCCGCTGAACCGTCGTTCCTAATGGAAAACAAACGCGGTGTTGACTCTGCAATTTGCATATTGCTGAGTTAGGGTCAATTTTGCAACAATCATAATGTACAGGTATACATTATGGTTGTAAATAAAAACTTATTCTATTCCATTCTATGCCAATTACAGCGGTGGTACCTACTTCATCACAGCCTCTATGAAGTCCACTGCTGGACACAGGCCTCCCCAATAGATTTCCAGGAAGAACGATTTTGAGCCCTCTCCATCCACCGACTTCCTGCGATCTTTACAATGTCGTCAGTCCATCGGGTGGGGGGTCGTCCTACGCTTCGTTTTCCTGTCCTTGGTCGCCATTCGAGAACTTTTACTCCCCAGCGGTTATCAGTTCTGCGAGCTATATGGCCTGCCCATTGCCACTTCAACTTTCAAATTTTGAGCGCTACGTCGGTGACTTTGGTTCTTCTACGGATTTCCTCGTTGCGGATTTTATCACGTAGTGAAACACCCAACATAGCTCTCTCCATTGCACGTTGCGCGACTCTGACCTTGTGTATGAGGCCAACAGTCAGGGACCAAGTCTCAGTTCCATATGTCATCACTGGCAACACGCACTGATTGTAGACTTTCGTCTTGAGACTCTGCGGTATCTGTGACGAGAAGATATGCCTTAATTTCCCGAACGCTGCCCATCCGAGTTGGATTCGTCGGCTGACCTCTTTGTCGAAATTGGACTTGCCTAGTTGAATCGTCTGACCCAAATAGACATAATGGTCTACAACTTCGATTATATCGCTCCCAACATGTACCGGTACGGGTGCAACATGAGCATTTGACATGATTTTTGTCTTGCTTATGTTCATTTTAAGACCCACCTGTTGGGAGACGATATTGAGATCGCTGAGCATTGCGCCAAGGTATTCCAGCGATTCTGCCATGATGACTATTTCGTCGGCAAATCGAAGGTGAGTGATGCGTTCGCCGTTGATGTTGATACCATATCTATGCCAGTACAAGAGCTTGAAAACATCCTCCAATGCAGAAGTGAACAGTTTCGGAGAAATAACATCTCCCTGTCTCACCCCTTTATGCAATGGGATTGGATTCGTGCTCTGGTCCTGGAGTCGGATAGACATGGTGGCGTTACTGTACAGACATTTCAACACTTCGATATACCGATAGTCGATTTGGCACCGCTGGCGTGACCGCAACACTGCACAGGTTTCGACAGAATCAAAGGCTTTCTCATAGTCCACAAACGCTAAACAAAGTGGCTGGTTATACTCGTCGGTCTTCTGTATAACCTGCCGGAGCGTATGGATGTGGTCTATGGTGTTAAAGCCTTTTCGGAACCCGGCTTGTTCGGGAGGCTGGAAGTCGTCAAACCTACGAGCAAGACGATTAGTAACTACTCTCGAAAACAGCTTATAGACATGGCTCAACAGCGAGATAGGCCTGTAATTCTTTATGAGGGTGTTATCCCCTTTCTTAAAGAACAGTACCACCACGCTCCTGTTCCACGCCTCTGGCGTAGTTCCCTCGAGGATGACGGAGTTGAACGGCTTCTGGATGACCTTAAGTACCGGTGTTCCACCCGCTCTCAAAAGCTCTGTCGTTATTCCGTCTTCCCCCGGTGCCTTGTTGTTCTTAAGCTGCTTGAGAGCCGTTCGGATATCGTATAGGCTGACGTCCGGAATGTCTTCGGTGTAGTGCTTGTAGTAGGACTTTGCGATGAGGTGTACAGTTGTCCGTAGAACTTCTCAGCTCTCATAAAACTTCTGGCTTCGAGAAAACAACACTGCCACTGTCGGTCTTCAGCTTCGTCAACAGGCTTTGCCCAATAGACAGATCTCTCGCGAAAACTTTGGAGCCTTGGTTGCGCTCTATTGCGTTCTTTATACTATAAGTATTAAAGACACGTAAATCGCGTCGCATAGACTTAGAGATCTGTTTATTAAGCGTGCTGTATTTCGACCTGTCCACTAAAGACTGCAGTTTCATTTCGTTACGTTCTGCCATGAGTTTTACGAGTGTGCTCAGAGAGTTTTTGGGTTCTACCTTTGCGCTGGGTTTTACAGAACTTTGACCCAACGGCATGGACAATTTCCACCAGCCCGTCATTTATTTCATCCACGGATCCGCATTCGGCGAGGCATTGGAAGCGAGTCTTGGAGTTCCAACTGAATGCTCTCGGGGTTTTGGATTTGGGCAGGACTTGGGCGAAGAGTAGATTTCATCAGACGGGACCTTTCTAGCTTTACGTTAAGATTTAATGAGCTTCTAACCATTCGGTGATCACTGCCGGTTTTTACCCTGTTGATCACTGAGACATCATTAAATATTTGCTTTTTTGTAGTCATGATGAAATCTATCTCGCGTTTGTGTCCACCGGGGTGAAGCCACGTCCATTTCCTGGACCACCGCTTCTTGAAAAAGGAGTTCATCATAAAGAGTCCCTCCTTTTCCATGAAGTCGGCCAATCGCTGACCCCGTTGGTTCCGCTGTCCAAATCCAAATTGCCCCACTCTCAGTTCATCGCCATTCCTCACACCTAGCCGCGAGTTGAAGTCCCCCATCACAACCGTAAAGTGTGTTTTCGAGGCTTGCATGGCATTTGAAATGTCATCATACATAGCCTCCACTTCATCGTCTGGACGTTTCGAGTGAGGTGCGTACACCTGTATGACCTTAAGCGAATACCGTTTGGTTATTCTGAGTATAAGGTATACCACCCTGCTCGATACGCTTTCGATCTTTACAATTTTGTTAACGAGGGATTTGTGGACGAGAAATCCGACGCCGTGCTGAGAAAGTTGATCGCCCTCCCGGTAATAGAATAAGTTGCCGGAATTTAGGATTATCGTGTCCTCTCCCTATCTGTCTATGTCTATGTCTCCCTTTCTTCGGACTTCTGATAACCCTATAATATCCCAGTGCAACTTATTTACTACTTCTTCCAGCTCAATCAACTTCTCGTCAGTCCTCAGTGTGCGTGCGTTGTATGTTGCCAGGGCCAGGGGTCGTTGGGATTGGTAGCTGGACCTCTGCCGGAGATTCTTCGCACCCCCTGTTCCGCCGTTACCGTGGCCGCCACCTATGCTAGGAATAGCGGAACTGCAAGGGAACTGGGGGCCGTCTTCTGATCGTGTCTATCATTTATTGGGGAGTTTTGCCATAGTCACCACGCTTGGCAGGCGGATTGGTGACCGCAGATTTAGTGTTAAGTACTCGGGGGGTGCTGCTGCCCAATCCCCCGGTGTGTGTGCCCCTAGTCGCCTTTTACGACATCCACGGGGAGGAAATGGAGGGGTCCTATTCTAATCCAGAACCACCACGGAACTACGGTACCTACTTACTATAATATTTTTTACAAATAAAATAATTCATGTATATAAAGGTTAGCACGCACTAGTGAATGAATCCACGCGGTTGACAGCGCCATTATGACCATGCACGCACTAGTTTTCTACTACTACTTGTCTGATTCTACATAATGTTCTACAAATAGCACTAAAGCATTCGCCGCGGATTAATCCGCTATGCGCGCTCGGCTTAAATACTTATCCGAAGCACAACCTCGGAACCTATTTTGGAATTTATGTTAAGATTTTCTCGTTCAGAGACTTCTCCGTAAAGAGGCACTAGCGGCCGGTGCGGCGGCGGCGCGGCGGCGGCGGGCGGCGGCGGGGCGTGATCAGCGAGTTACATCATTATAACATCCACAACGATTAAGTTTAGGGCACCTCACCGCGATATTTTCTAAATTACGATATTTGCGAGTCCTTGTGAGGTATAATGATTTCGACAGGACTTCAAATCGAAGCACCTTAATCGATCGTACTGTCTCACCTCAAATGAGAAACGGTAAAAAACTCATAATAAGCAAGTTAAGAAATTGAAGTTTAACCAGTTTGAGATTCTTGGAATTATTTTATATGAGACTGTCACAGAATACAATTTATGTATGAGTATAATTTACATATAGATTTTATAATAAACTGTGATGACGCACCACGCACAGTGCAGGCTTCCAAAGTATGGATAAGAATGACTAGTGGTCAGCTCCCAAACCACTTTAATACCATAAAGTTGAAATATTAATGAATAAATATAATGAATTAAGTATAGCAAAATAAATTAATTAGGTATAGCTCACGATTGTATTCAAGGATCACAAATCACGCTGCTACTCATAATATAGTAAAGGCTTTACTTTACCATCCGTGGTAATATAATTTGTAATTTGTATGTTTTGTATACTATTCACGTAACTCTAAACAGGTTGGCTAGTCGGGGGAGTCAGGGGGGAGGGGAACACTGGACTCTATCAAATGTTACGACATCTCTTCAAAGCTAATTATTAAATAAAAAAAATACGGGTTGCACTCCGGGTGTGCCGACAGAAGTGAAAACTTATTTTGGCACGTTAGACATTTTTTAGATGGGTACTAGGGTTATTGGCTTATGAATTGCATTTTATTTATGAATTGTATTTTATTAGTTATTAGAAACTTTAAAATACGTTAATATTTTTTTATGTTTTTGTTCAGAATGTAGATAATATATCAAAGAACCTAACTCAGTAAAAGTCTCCATACAAAAGTAGACTGTAAACATGTGAATTAAGGTTTATAATCAAATGGGGCGAGCGTGGCAGCCCTGCGTCTCGTAACGGTGTCGCGAGTCCAGAGGTTTTACCTAATCTAAAAATATGCGTACCGCGCTAAAAGAAGTTTTCACTTCAAAAAACTTTATAAAACTTGTTATTTTTAAAGACGATACCTTCTATCCAACGATACCTTCTATCCAACGATACCTTCTATCCAACGATACCTTCTATCCAACGATACCTTCTATCCAACGATACCTACTATCCAACGATACCTTCTATCCAACGATACCTTCTATCCAACGATACCTTCTATCCAACGATACCTTCTATCCAACGATACCTTCTATCCAACGATACCTTCTATCCAACGATACCTTCTATCCAACGATACCTTCTATCCAACGATACCTTCTATCCAACGATACCTTCTATCCAACGATATGCCACAAAATGATGTAGTTAAATAAAAGTAAACGAGCTAGACTTACCGTAGTCGCATCATCTGGCAACTCAGGTTATTGGTGAGTACGATCTGACGGGGCACTCTACCACCACGCGCACTCATTGGTCTAATCAAATAGCACGTGCTTCCTCGGCTTCCTGTTACACAATTCCGTCCCTTTTCATGCAATCACTCCCACAGAATCCAAGAAAGTGAATGGAAATATGTTACACATCAAAAAAATTAAGCCTACTTTATAATTAACAGAGCAACCCTTAAAAACATTTTTGAAAAATCTTTATTTCATTATTTCTGTTCGTATTAGTCAAACCTATAGTGTGGGCACCGAAAATCAGAGATAGCGGTAGGTACCATTACCTATAGCTACCTCTGCCGTTCGGTGCAGAGCTACAGACATTAGCAGGGCACTCAATCATCGCTCTGACGCACACTAATAAATTACTTTAAACCTCTAATTTCGAAACGGAATTAAAAAACATAAACAAGTTTTAAAATCTTAAGCAATTATCAAACTATAGCAATGTATCAACCTGCAACTCAAAAGAGTGATTTGTAACTTATGATAGGTTGGCTCGGGTGTGTGTTTACTGTAGCAGGTAATGTTAACTGTAACCTGTGTCCTCCTATAAGGTATCGTACCAACTTACTTAAAAACTAACTTACCAAAGGCCTTAGGTAAATAGCGTATTTCGCAGTGCGTTATATGGTACTCGTACCTACCTAGGTAAGAGTAACATATTACGCACTGCGAAATATTACTAAACATTTTATAGGGCAATGTTTACGCTTCTACCAGTTTAGCAAGGTAACAAGTGAAATTCTAGATTTGTTGATTGACAAATTTAAAAACGTTATTAAACAAACACTGTCTCATAAAGTTTATTATAAATATATAGATTATTTAAATGACAATGAGCTTGGGATAAAAAATAATAATAAATAATAAATATTGACAATGCACACAACATCATCTAGTCCCAAACTAAGCATAGCCTTGTATTATAGTGACTAGATGACTGATAGAATACCTACGTATATATTTTTAAATACATACTCCAACTCGAAAGGAATCCGTAACAAAATGAGAAAGGATGACAAAAAGCGTTAACACCAGACGAGTTTCTTACCAGATTCTTCTTGAACTTGAACTGGCACTAAGACTCACAGAATTAATTTTCATAGAAGAATGTAAAAAGACAATTCAAAATGGGCCATGTGATTTTATTTGAAAAAAATTATTTTGCTTTTGATTTTAGACATTTACTTAACTGGTAACCCTAAAAAGCAACTCGAATGTCGCGCCCGACGCCGTCAACGTGTCGTGTCGCATCGCGTCGGCGTCGGTCGGTCGGCGGAACAAAAAGTGGCAAGCATCCATTTTGGAAATTCCGCGTGAATTATGAGTGAATTCGCTTTTTGCGTGATTTACGTACTTATAAGTATTTATTAGTCGCCTCGCCCGACGCCTGGCACGGCTACGCTAAGTGGCTCCCGGCTGCTGCTACAACTATAGGTACTATAGATGTGACGAATGACAATTGTCGCACATTTGCGAATGCGAATATTTCGTGTCAATATACGAGAATACGAACAATCTCGCATTTTCAAATTTTGCCTTCGTTTATACTTCAAAATAGAGTTAGATTGGCCTACTCTTAATGAAATAATAGGTTCGTTTATTTAATTACATTTTTTCTAAAAGCTATACAGGCTGTTAAAGAAAATATCTATTTCCTAATTATCCACATTACCCGTCCTCATAGACTTGTCCCTCACAGAGATAATAGTTTTCTTATTATGGATTGCGTTGTATGCTTTAGTTATTCTATTTAAAGGTTAATAAAGACCCAAGTTGGAACGTACTGATTTTTGGACAAAAGGTCTGTAACTCATCGCTCTGGGTGATCCTCTCGGAACAGACATAGTTAATTTTGATAGGAGGTAAGAACTATCAGTATGATTGCTAACCAGTTTGTATAAAAACATGTTGTCAAGCCATTTCCGACGACAAACGAGAGAATCCATATTGAAGTATCTCAGTCGTTCCTCATATCTTGGTAATTTTTTAGCTAAATTACAACTGTAAGACAAGTGCCATAAAAACCTTTTTTGCACACTTTCCAAACGTTTATTATAAATATCGTGATGTGGGTTCCACACAACACTGCAGTATTCTAGAGAGCTACGCACTAGAGCGTTATAAATAGTTATGTGAAAGTAAAATCCCCATATATCGCCCCCATAAGTGAGAAGTGGAAAAGTGGATAGATCAGTAGGGATATGTGGATCGGCGCCTTCCCGTACGTTTATTTTGACAAGTCTAGCTTTAAATACCATGTATTTGAAGAAATGATGCGTTTCAAAATAAATAATGTAAATGGGCATTATTGTGTTGGATAATATTACCATTTCCTAAAGGATTAGGTACCTACTGGGTGATTTGGTAAGTACAAACACCGTAGCGAGGAGATACAGTGACAAGACAGTAAAATGATACTAGGTCGATAGTCGAGGTATTATATTTTGAATGCTAATTTTAGATTTAAGAAATAGACGCCAGTGTCCGGGTCCAGGCCCTAGCACGCGCTTCGTATGTTCATTCCCGGAATATTCCATCACTCTCAATCAAAGTTGTCATCTGCATAACGCCCCCTCATCCGCCCCGCCGCGCCGGCCGCGCTGTCCCGACATCCCTTCGTGGCGACACATGACGCTCTAAACAATGGATCGGGAGAACGATTGCTTTCCATATAAATTGCATCAGATCCTAGATAACCTAGTAGGTATATGTAAATTTTGTACCACACTCTGTTCATTATTTTGTCTGGTTTTTATGAATTTCAATTTGATTTGATATTATTGAGGGATTACGCATGTAATCATGCGCATGCGGGATCAGTGGCTCACGAGGCAGGTACCAGCGCCGGCATCGCATGCCAGCACGACGGCTTCCTCGCCCCAGTAAGCTTACCTACTGTACATCACAAGTCTGAACACCTAGACTCTTGAGACGAGCCGATGGTGGGCAGGGGTTAGCGCTGCAAAGGGATGAGGTTGCGACAACAGATCATCGCCAGAGCGCCGAGCGAGCTCCCTAATCACAGTTTCGCGGAACTTTACTCCGCTCGTTTTATTATTTTTCAAAGAGGAAAAGCTTACTTATCAAGAGAAGCGACTTAACAATTTCCCGTCAAAGATGAGTTTAAAGTACCTAGATAAGTAGGTAGGTTCTTATCTACTCACCCAGTTTTTCCACTTTCATAAACAGTAAGAATGAAATTGAAATTAGGGTTTTCCGACGACGACTAAATTTGCGCCTTCGTTAAAACCAATCAAAGTATGAACAATATTAATTTGAATTTATTGAACGAGTGATCATAACACCGACTAATATTTATTTCGCGCACCGGCCGCCAACAGTTCGTCACACACTTCAATGAATTTAACTATTTGCAGCTCCGAGTCCGTCCAATGTAAGTCTCGAGTTAACGGTTCCGACCAAACTTAGCAGATACCAATCATCTAAAAGTTTCAAGGGGGTCACAAGCAGGACAAGTTACTGATACTTACCAGAAATAAATATTGAATTTACCTCAATAACTTGGTTTACAACATTAGCTGTTGTTGTTGTAGGCATACCTTTCACCACACTGGTTCGAAATAACTAGTGACACGATAAGAAGAATAATGTACCTACTTAAGGTTAGTTTTAGCTAACTCTGAGTCAGCAACTCGCCGGAACAAGGAGGAGGTTGAATGACATCCTTCGTAAACACGTTTTATTTTGTTAGTTGGTTCTTAACTTCTTGTTTTTAGGGTTCCGTTCTTCAAAAAGATAAAAGGGCCGCTTATAGATATTTACTTTTCTCACTCAATAGCCTTTTACGCAGGTAAACAAATGGTAAACAAAAAATATCGAAATTCGTTAATTGGTAGTTATTGACATGATAGTTTTGCTTTGCCGGGACGTATATCGATATCACGGGACCATTTTTCCTCAAAGACGCGACATTCGCACTCGACTGTTTTTTATGTAAGAGTATAACATACTACGCTTGTAGTTAGAAAGTTTGGTTTTTTTATTATAATTAGCGTCCGCTGTGGGTATCCTTTATTTATAATATCTTTAGAAACTTACATAATTACGATATAATTACCGTTGAATGCCTTCAAATTAATTAATTAATAATGCCGGACATTACACACAGCCCTAAAGTAAGCAGAGCTTGTGTTATAAGAACCACATGACTGATACATCTTCTATTTATATACTTTCTTTTTGTATATACATATGTATATAACATACGAGTACATAGAGACACCCAGACATTAAACAAATACTTGTAGATCATACATATATGTGTCTCGTAAGTAAATAGAGATTGTGATATACCATCACAACTGTGTATTTCTTATATATTTATCTTTATATATATAAATCTTCTGTGCGTGTGTTTGTAATTAAACTTCTAAACGACTGGACCGATTTTGATGATTTTTTTGTGTGTTTTCAAGTGAATTCGAAAATGGTTTAGATTAACAATCAGATATATTTTTTAAAACGCGCGGATGAAGTCGCAAACGGGACAGCTAGTTTTTTTTAAATAAATATATACATATTATACATAGAATAAATTGGTCAAGCGCATATAAGCGCACACACTGCACAGCGAAGGCGTCCCAAATCAGTGTGGTTAACCATGTCTAGTCGTCAGCTCCCGAGTCCATTTAATAGTTAAAAAAAAAAAATGCTAGGGCTCTGACACTGACCTCTCGATGACCTCTACCAATAATGATAGGGCTCTGATACTGACCTCTCGATGACCTCTACCAATAATGATAGGGCTCTGACACTGACCTCTCGATGACCTCTACCAAAAATGATAGGGCTCTGACACTGACCTCTCGATGACCTCTACCAATAATGCTAGGGCTCTGACACTGACCTCTCGATGACCTCTACCAATAATGCTAGGTCTCTGACACTGACCTCTCGATGACCTCTACCAATAATGGCCACATTAAATGATAGGGCTCGGATACTGACCTCTCGATGACCTCTACCAATAATGGCCACATTAAATGATAGGGCTCTGACACTGACCTCTCGATGACCTCTACCAATAATGCTAGGGCTCTGACACTGACCTCTCGATGACCTCTACCAATAATGGCCACATTAAATGATAGGGCTCTAACACTGACCTCTCGATGACCTCTACCAATAATGGCCACATTAAAGCTTAATACTTATCAAACGAACATCTATATTAATAATGTTCTAGAAACCTAACAATACAAATAATAACGATTAAAATACCTAACGATATGCCACACCATGTGCTAGTCAAATAAAAAATATCCACTTAAGATGTAAGGGAGGTATCCTTAAAAATCGGGAGAAGCGTTTATAAAATGTAGTTATTTTTGTTTTATTTGGTTTTCTAGCAGTTGGTGTAGACAGTTGGTGTAGACATTTTAGGAAAATTCGTATTTAAATTACAGAGTTAGAAACATTCACTTTAAAAATGTACACGATAATCTTATTACGACGGCAACATAATGAAAATACATAGGTTATTGTATGTTTTTTAATTTTCACTCAAAACGGGATATTTACCATGATATATAAGTTTTTCTGCTTCTCGATATTTCGGCACAGTTGCATGCGCCATGATCACGAGATAAACTGATGTCTTTGCGGGTGGATGTTATTGGCAGACAAAACGGTCTACCCTCTTTCTCAGTCTTTTACTGCGAACATTACCCCTACTACCGGTTTCACTGTCACTAACAACTTTCGATTTTTCCAGTCAAGCTTCGATCTTTTCCAGTTAGACAAAGGCCTAAACCCCACAGATGTATAGTAGAACGAAAACTACCGTAAACTCTACCGTACATCAAAGGAGTGACGGACAAAATTGCGAAAGCCCTGCAAAAATTGTCCATAAAAACAATTTTTACTCCTTTAAAGAAGATCTCACACTACCTGCGCTCACCTAAAGATAAGATTCCTCTTCAAACTCCAGGAGTGTACAAGATTGACTGCAGCTGTGGGAGCTCTTACATCGCCAAACAAAACGTACCATAGCTTGTCGAGTGACAGAACACATCCGGGCGGTCAAAAATATGAACACACAAAAGTCGGCCATAGCTACACATCTACTAGAATCTGGCTCAAACCACTGGATCGAGTTACACAATCCACAGGTAATCTCAACTGAAAAACATTACATCCCAAGATTGGTACAAGAGGCAATAGAGATTACCAAACACGGGAATTTCAATCGAGAAGACGGTTTTCAATTGTCTGGAGCCTGGAACCCTGTGGTGAGGATGTGTGGAAATCGTAAAAGTGAGGTACCGGTTATGCGTCCAGATACCGTGAGTGTTGTGTGTCGTAATCGTGATCGAGTTGTTAGTGACAGTGAAACCGGTAGTAGGGGTAATGTTCGCAGTAAAAGACTGAGAAAGAGGGTAGACCGTTTTGTCTGCCAATAACATCCACCCGCAAAGACTTCAGTTTATCTCGTGATCATGGCGCATGCAACTGTGCCGAAATATCGAGAAGCAGAAAAACTCATATATCATGGTAAATATCCCGTTTTGAGTGAAAATTATGTGCAAAACCATGATAGTTTTAAAAGTTATATGTATGTTTTTTATAATGATTACTCCATGGATTATCGTTAGATGGCAGATATATACTAAACAGAACATAAAAACGGGCCGTTTTTCAATACAAAAGGTCATTTGGCAAGGGGATCGTCTTAAATCCAATGATCCGCTGTAATCTTGCATCCGATAGCTATCGGCAGTAGATACCTACTACTCGTACCTACACGTTTTTCAATTACTGTGCGGATACTAATAATGGCAGGTTTCATCTTATAACAATAAAATGTCCGCGTCCAGGAAGTAGGCACAGTGTCAGTGGAGGGAAGAAGGGAGGGGGGGAGGGGGGGATGTAACCTCAATGTTGCACTAAATATATTATTTATTTTTAAAATACTTACCTGCGTATGAGCTCGCCCACACTGCGGATTATTCCGTGGCTAATATAATCGCAAGAACATGATGGCTGGCGAATTCTTTGAAGTACGCCAGTAGTAGAGTAGTTGAAGTAAACCAGTGGTTTTTCCCACCGCGCGCTGCGTTTTATTCCTCCATCCGTTGTTATGTCCGTCAACCGCATTAATCCGCAGTGTACGCTAAGCAATCTATAATTATTTGACACAGCATCATCTGGCCACAAAGTAAGCAGAGCTTGTGTTATGGGTACCACACGACTGATCATTATTACTATCAGCAATGCTGGCGAGACAGCAGCGGCAGTGGCACTTCGTCACACTAGCCGCGCCGGATGGAGCAGAGCCTACGTAACTCCATTATTTCTGAATGGCGATGCGAAAGGCGCTAATATAGTATAATGAACCCCGACATGATTAATTTTCTTGGCGGAGAGGGAGGGGGAGGGGGCCCTCTCGCAATAACTCTAATTACTTAGTAAGTATTTTATCTCAATGGAGGTCAGAGATGAAAGTCATTTTCATAAAATAATTTGCTGACTAAAGAAATTATCCAAGAGTGAAACCATTAGAATATCTGTTCAATAAGAATGGAGACCTTTGACAGAGACAATCAGAGTTCTCGAGATGCTCTGTTGTAAAGATTAACGACAGTTTTTATTATTATTAGACTCTGATATAACCATATTGTTTAAGTTAAAACTATGTATCTGATTATATAAGACTATATATAGTCATGTCACGAAAGTCTCTTCCTCATTAACTTTGTATGGTCCCCAATGAGGGTAACTCCTGCCTATGATTAACTTAAAGTTTTAGTAGATAACGAATATTTATGGTGTATGAAACTTTACATGTTTGTAGCTATTTCATAAAAAAATAAGATAAATTATATAAGTTTTTTTTTATATAAAAGATCAAAATTCATATTGTTTTAGTAGTTAACGCGTTGTGCTTATGACCGCGGTCATTGCAACACAACCTAAACCTCGGGAATACAATTTTGAAAGGACCTTTAGTACCTTTCATTTGTTCGTAGAAACTCAAAGTCTAAAACAAGTTGCTAGTCGAGTAGGAACTCTGCAACTCCTAATCTTAATGAGAAAGGATCTGGAGAACTAGCGGAGTATGCAAACCGCAAGGCAAGTACCGCAAGTACTACGTCCGTCCTCTAGCGTCGGCCGCAGCTACGACGTAGCACGCTACGAGCTACGACACTGCCTAAGTCAAGGGGTCTATTTTAAAAACACACACTAGCTAATGTATTGTTTAAATCTGTTGCTATCTCTATTCTTTGACATTACAATGACAAGGACAGAGCATAAGTGCTTAAGCGCCACGCTACCAAACTATGTGATTATGGGAAAGAGGGAAGGGAATATTTCTTTATTTTGTAATGTACATTAGGCATGTATAGTGTATATAATGTTTACGTGCTTATTGATCGAGTGAACACAGTGAGGGAAGATCGCGGCCAGATGATGTTGTGTGAAATGTCTGGCATTATTATTATTATTAACTATGATGAAATTCATGAATCATGAAAGTCGACAGATTAGAATTGAGAAATGAGTTGGTAACTCACCGAACCAAATTAGGCAATGGGTGGAGAGATAGAGGGTTCTTCCAAAAGGAAGAAAAATAAAAGGTGTCATATGAAAATGCTTAAATTCAAATATAAATAGTTTTAGAATGTATATATACTATTTATATTTACAAATAGTTTTAAAATGTATAAATACATTCTAAAACTATTTTAAAAATAATAATAACACTATCAGTGTTGTCATAATATTTGATAATTTTGAGGGTTCCGTACCTCGAAAGGAAAAAACGGAACCCTAATAAAATCACTTTGTTGTCCGTCCGTCCGTCCGTCTGTCTGTCTGTCTGTCTGTCAAGACCCTTTTTCTCAGGAACGCGTCGACGTATCAAGCTGATATTTATATCAAATACTCATAAATAAAAAAATACAAAAAAACTATGACTCGATTGTCGTGATCGGTGTACTTTTACTCATACAATACAATACAATACAATAGTTATTTATTCCAATAAGATACTTACAGTACACTTGGAAAAGTCAGGTACAAAAATACTTAATAATAATATTACACTATAATATTATGGGCTTACTGTTTGGTTTCAACATTTAAGAATAATAATTCATTACAAATAGAATAGCAACATTAAATTCCAAATAAATTCATTGTTTAAAAATGTCATCATCAAGTGCTTCGTCTAGAGAATAGTACGATTTCTCTAGTAATATATTTATTATCTTTATACGATAACATTCAAGATCAGAGTTTTGTAATTCAGGCGTCAGTTTATTGTACAATTTTATGCTTATACATAAGAAACTATTACCAACTTTGGCTAGTCTATGTATAGGAAGACAAATGTTACATTTATTTCTTGTATTATAATTATGGATCTCACAGTTTAGGTTAAATTTATCAGGGTTTAGCTTTACAAACATCAGATTGTGGAAAATGTATTCTCCTACCATTGTCATAATTTCTAATTTCTTAAACATTAGCCTACGCGATTCTAAGCCTTTCATAAGCAAAATAGAACGGATGGCTCTTTTTTGCAGTATGAATATTCTGATTCGACTGTGAGGCATTTGCTCAAACTAAAATTTTATACACTATAATGGAATGAAAATACGCATGATATACCATTTTTGCAGCTCTTATGTCACTAAGTTGTCTTATTGTCTTTATTGCGTAAACTGCTGACTTTAATCTCCCAACGAGAGCGTCAATATGTTTATTCCTAATGAATTTACTGTCAATGTCTATGCCTAGAAATTTGGTGTTGTCAAGAGTAGTCAAAAAGTGTTTATCAATTGTATGCCTAACTAATTCGTCATTATTATGTTTATGTCCTAAAAAAAAGTTTACAATATTCGTTTACATTTAATAGTAAATTATTGGCATTAAACCATTTTTGTAAATTGAGTATCAGCGTTTCTATCTTTACACATAACTTTTCTTTGTTCTTATCACTAACTACTACAGTTGTGTCGTCAGCAAAAAGGACTATATCCATTTCATTTTCAACACAGACCACAATGTCATTAACATACAGAATGAATAGAAGTGGCCCTAAAATAGACCCTTGTGTACTCCCATTGTAATATTATTTGATTCAGACTTTTGGCCGTTACACTCTAGAATTTGTTTTCTATTTTTTAAATAAGACGCGAATACAGACAATTCATTGTTTCTAATACCATAATGCTTAAGTTTTAATAAGAGAATCTTATGGCAGACACAGTCAAAAGCCTTTGATAGATCACAAAACAGGCCGCATGTGCTCTTACTTCTGTCCAAATTCCACAAAATTCTCTCTACTAGAGAAGTTATAGCTTGATTCGTGTTTTTTTTTTCCTTTGAAACCCAAATTGCCTGTTGTTGATGATTTTGTTGGTTTCTATGAAATAATATAGCTCATTTGCAATATATTTTTCAAAAATCTTACTAAATACAGGCAAAAGTGAAATGGGCCTATAGTTATTCGCATCGCAATGAGAGCCCTTCTTATACAGTGGAATCACTTTTGCTAGTTTAAGGTCATCTGGAAAACTACCACTGAGTATACAATTATTAATTACTGTTGCCAATGGTAATGCTATTTCATTTTTAATTGTCTTGAATATTAATGTAGATACGTCCCAAAGATCATTTGAAATTTTGCATTTTAATTGATTAATAATTTTTATAACACCAGTTGGTGTTATATCTTTAAGTATAAATGATTTCGAACTCGATGGTGTAAACTTGTTAATAAATTTAATAGATTCACTTTCAGATTTTTTAAGATCTTGGGTCAAGGTAGGAGCAATGTGAACGAAAAAGTCATTAAAATGGTTGGCTATTTCTATAGGTGATTTGAGAGTTTCATTTTTAAAACCAGTTATATTATCAATTGTCATATTATTTCTGAAACTCTTTCTGGTTTCTTTTTTTATGATGGTCCAAGTAGATTTAATTACATTTTTAGAGTTAAGAACTTTATCTCGTATGTCAATACGTTTTGCCATCAAGCAACATTTCTTAAAAAAAATACTGTAGTGATTCAAATACTTTCTTAGACTCTCATCGTTTGTAAGTGACAATAAGTAGTATAGATTCTTCATATTATTTTGTGATACTCTTAGACCTAATGTCGCCCAATCATTGAATGATTTACTAGCCTTTTTACGTATGGTTTTTATAGGCATAATCCCATTTAAAACCCTTAAAAATCCTTGAAACTAATCAGCCTGCTGTTACAAAATTCATTATAAATACCTAATTTCAAAAGTTCAATTGAGTTATCACTAATTATTCTTTTTTTAACAAAGTAGAAGTCACAATTACTATTTGTATGGTCATATAAATAATTTATTTTTATGAACCGTGCAAAGTGGTCAGACTTTACACCAGGCATAACCCATGATTTTAATACGTCTATGTTTGTAAAAATACTATCAATACATGAATGTGTATTGCTAGTCAATCTCGTGATATCAAAAATCTTTCTTTCAATGCCATAGCATTCTAATAAGTCGACGATTGAAGAACTTTGGTCGCTACCACTATCATCCAAAGTTGCGAAGTGGGCGTTGAAATCTCCACACACTATTATGTCTTTAGGTAATTTAGTTTTGTTTGTCAGCGTTTCTAAGCATAGTTCCAGTTTATCTAAAAATACTACTAAATTAAGATCGGCACACGGTGTTCTGTAAACCACTACAATTATAAGCTTATTCGTTTCAATACAGCTTATTTCAAATTATTTTTCAACATTTAGCTTATTAATATCAGATCTAGACTTAGCTTTAATATTATCTTTAACTAAAATAGCTGTACCTCCACGTGTGAATTCTTTTCTATAACTAGCACTAACTATTCTGTAATCATCAATCACATACCCATATAAGTTCTCTTCCTTCAACCATGTTTCAGTTATACAAAAAATGTCTATATCTTCCATTTCTAAAAACAAGCTTAATATCATTTTTTTATCTACCATGCCTTGAACATTTTGGTGGCATATATTTAAACATGTCTTCGTCTCAGGTTTACTTATGTCAACTCCTGTAGCAGTTCTGTTTTTTGAAAATCCGTCTTTACCTGATGGTGGTCGTCTATAGCTTGCTTTACATTTTGGTTACATTTTATGAAATGAAGTGTGCTACTACTTTGGTAGTGATGTAAGCAGTACATTATTTTTGCAGCTAAATGTGCATGTTTAATTTTCATTTGTAAGTCTTGATCCATGGGTATATTTATGTCTAAGTACATTACATATTCGTTTACTACGGCCAGATGATGAAGTTTTTCATTAACTTTGTGTATTTGTCGGTCATTGCGTCCATCACACTTGAGAGAGCATAAAACTAGTTTAAACTTCCTGCAGTTTTGGTGTAATTAATAAGAAGTAAAATGACAGAATCATTATCGTCCAAATGCCTTGTGTTGTCTACAAATTTATTTAAAATTATATTTATATTTGCTTCAGGCATACATTCATTGATAAATTTCTCATTTGGTTTCAGATTGTTATACACTTTACTCCCTAGGTTTCGGCCATAGGCATCAGAAAACATGATGATTCCGTCAATTTGTGACGAGTTAGCATGGCAGTTTTTCTTAGTTTTTGTATATCCATTTTCATTGACATCATACAATATACACGTAGTGTTGGGTGCATCAGTCTTGGAGAGTATAGTATCATTTAAATTCTTCTCCTCATTATTTCTTATAAAACTTTCTAGTTGTTTGAGTTTGCTTTCTAGAATATGGACTTTGCCCTGTATTCTTTTGTCTTGAATGGAATCTGCCTCATATGTTCTTATGATTTCAAGAAACTGTTCACATTGTGCTTGTAAATCTTCAATTGTTGTATTTCGTCTGTTCATTTCTGTTTCTGTTAACCTAAGAGTAGCTTTAAGACGCATTGATTTAAATGTATTTTTTTTAGAGAAGAAACTAATTTTCAATGTCGTCTAGCTTTCAGTTTACCGGTTTTCACGGTGATAAACTTAACTTCATTTAAATCAGTTTTTGAAATTAAATCACAATACTTAATTTGTAGTTCTTTGTAGTCATTTTGTATTGTTTGCAGAATTGCATCTTTTTGGTTAACTTGGTTACTCATTAATAAACCTTCAATCTCAGTTAAGTAATTTTTTAAAGATTTGTTTTCTTCTGTTACAAGATTTAAATTTTCACTCAAATCATTAATAAGTTCTTCAGCACCACATAGCTTTTTCTTTAGATCATTGTTTTCATTTAGCAGTATTTAAAATTCTCTTACATTTTCTTCTTGTTCGTCTAATAGTTTCTTATTTAAACTAGTTACTTTATATAAATCTTGTTTAAGAATGTTTATTGTTTGTGCGTAATTTTTTATTTTCTCACATAGGTTGTCTTCATTCGTTATCGTGTTTTCAGAAATAGGTTTATTTATTGCCTTTGTCCTCGATCGAGTATACATTTTGAAAATATTTTAGCCCTTTATATTAAATCCAAATGTATGAATTATACGTCTATAAATGTCACTTGTGATTTACGCACATAAAGATCGGAGCAATAAAATAAAAAATAAAATTTAAAATAAAAAAAAAGCATTGTGCACGGTCGGTTTGAACCCACCTTGCTCGTGTTCTTCGGAAGGAATCGGTATTTTGCCAACTGAGAGAGTGCTGAAAATCTTGTTCGGGATGTACGAGTAGTGTAGTAAATGTTCGTTGACGGATATTTCTTTGCCTACCGTCCCAAATCAGAAAAAAAAAAAAACAACTCACTGTTTTACATTTTGGTATTTTTCATGTATTTTTCATGGCGTTTTAGCACCTCAAAGCGTATAATAGATTCAAACTATTTCTTCAGAAGTTATTCCTTTCGCACTTCACTTGTTTTGTAGTAGTATTTTCACACCTGTTTGTGGATTTGTGATATTTGTATTTTGTTTCTATTTAGCCGTTTATACCTTGAATTTCAACTGGATAACATTTTCTCACACTTATTATGCTATTTAACTTGAGTTTCAATTGTTTTTATGCTATTGGCGCGTTTATTTATATTAAATTACAATTAAAATAACAGAGCTATATTATCTAGTCGACAGCGACATCTCTGTGTCATATACCTACAGGTTTGTATGGAACCCTCGGTGCGCGAGTCCGACTCGCACTTGGCCGGTTTATTATGTCATAAATTCGTCAACAGAGTAGAAACACTTCTCCAACAGAAAGTTTTTTAATTTTCGTTTAAATATGATAGCAATGTTAATATCCTTCATATTAATGGGTAGAGCATTATAAAGTCTTAAAGCCTGAAACAAACAGCCATGCCTTGCCACATCCAGCCTTCGACATATTGAAGCCTCAAGGTCCTTCCTCCTAGTGCCTAAACGTGTGATTCTTTGCTCTAGCGTTTCGTACTTGCTCTACTATATCCATGAGAACCAATAAGGTGTACAGATTTGGAAGCGTTAGAATTCTTAGGTCATGGAAATAGCCTTTGCACGATTCCCACAGTAGTATGCCTACTATGGTGCGAATAGAGCGTTTCTGTAGTACGAAAGCTCTATTAATATTGTACATGTAACTGTTTCCCCAAAATCGTATACTGTACCGCAATTTAGACTCCACTAGCGCATGGTAAATAGTTTTAAGTTGCTCGATATCGACTACATCTCTTAAATTCCTTATAGCATAACAAGCTGAGTTTACAGAGTTTTCAATAAATTCCAATTCTGGTTTCCAATTTATAGACTGATCTATGTATATTTACACCCAAAAACTTTACACGATTTGCCACTTAAATCTTTACTCCATTACTATATCAATGATATCATGGTTTCTTGCTGTAGTCCGAAAATATATAGCTTTAGTCTTATTCACATTTAATTTCAAATTGTAAACACAAAACCAACCATTGAAGACATCCAGTGGAGTGTTAATCTTGTTTGAAAGTTCATCCACACTAGTGGCTGGAACGATTGCATTTGTGTCGTCTGCGTAAATAACCAACTTAACACCAGGAACAGCATTTTCAACGAAGTCTATAAGGTCATTTAGAAAAATTATAAAGGATAAGGATCTCAATATTGAACCTTGTGGGACTCCACGTCTTATATTGACTATTTTAGATTTGATAACAATTTTTTGATTGCTTACAATATTTTTATATCAATGTATGGCTTCCTGTTTCTTAAATATGATCTCAGTATACTTAACGCATTTTCAAAAATCGAGCTTTCCAATCAGGATAAAAATCCACCGTACACCGCCACCGTAGCAAAAGCTGAGGATAAATCCAAAAAATGCAACAAAAAAACCAAATATCGGTCAACGACTAGGTGTGTGAGACAATGATTATGTAAGAACCTTATATTTACCATACTTCGAGCAAATACATTAATTTCATTTCATTTCATTTCATTTCATTTCAAGCCCCACTACTTACATTCCGCTGTTAAATTTTTTTAACACTTCATTTATGAGTAGATCAACTGCATCAACAGTTCCTATACTTATCTGATAACCAAATTGACACCCATTAAGAATTTAGAATTGTGTAGATTGTGATTGTAGTGTGACATAATTCTATCCTGTTATTCTTTGGATCATATTTATTTTCATTCTTATAATATAGCTAAGACTCTGGCAATTTTTAATTAATCAGGAAAAAGTCCTAATTCTAAACAACCAGGTATTGAAAATTGGCTAGAGGTTCAGCGATAATGTCAATATTAATCACCCCGATTGGTATTTCGTCCTATCCATACGAATGTTTGATCTTCATTCTCTTAACAATGAATTTAATTTCATTTCTGTTTACTCACTTCCATGTCCGTGTTAACTCGACTTGAAAACTCTGTCATATATTTATAAGCTATGTTTTTTATTAACATCAATGTCTTCAGCGCTATAGTGAAATTGTTATATTAAACATACGTTGTGGGTAACAGCAGATACTTGATAATATACGATTATAAGACAGACATCGCGAGATCTCAGTCCGCGGGGAACTACTAGTTTACTGATCGAGCTAATATTTCAGTGGCATCTTGGCCGATTTGACTTTGTATGTTAGTATGTTTGTTTGTTGAACGATAACATGCGAACAGTTAATTCTATCTACATAAAGTCTGGCAGTTCGACAGACTGGAATTGATAAATGAGTTGGTAACCAAATCATCCCTAATTGGACAAGGGTTTGTTAAAATATAGGGTTCCAAATGAAAATAAATATATACAAATGTATTCCAAAGGGATTATTGTGTTTTTATCGGATAGATAGTTTTTAAAATATAAAGTAAAAATAAAACCATTTTAACTTCCTAATCTTCTAGTCTCCCATTCGTTGTAGTTGCGTTGACATCATAGGTCTGAGCTTAAATCGAGATTGGTCGATTTCTGATTAAATTTGTAATAATTCATTTTCAGAAATGACTATTAATATAATTACGGAAATGTACAGAATAATATACAATAATACAAAATGCATGTGAAACAGTTGAGCTGTCTAAGGACCGTTTAAAACGATAACTAGAGATAGCTCAGCTGATCCAGATTACTGCCAGAGGGCAGGGTCCCCAAGACACTGGTCTCATTTGAAAAAGCGATGGGCTCCTGTTCCCACGGGCCCAGGTTCTGGACTCCAAAATGCTTAAATATGGCCCTATCAAGACCGGTATATGTTATGGGTACCACATGATTGTTAAACTACTTATATTCTTTTTATCGTATTCGAGGGTTCGATTTCCTCCTAGAACAAACATTTGTGTGACGAATATAAGTGTTTGTTCATGTATTTAAAAATATATAAGTGTTCTATCAGTGATCTGGTCACCATAATACAAGCTATGCTTAGTTTGGGACTAAGTGATGTTGTGTGAATTGTCCACTATATTTATTTATTTATTATACCATAGTAACACCCAGACCCGAGACAAATAATATCAGATCAAGCAAACATTTGTTTGCTTACTTACCTAATGAAAAATTTATTTTCATAATATATTTTGACTTTTATTTAGGTACAAATATCTAGTACTCACTTTTCGAACGACGACGACACGATACGGACATCGCTAGATGTCAGTTCGGGGGTACTACTAGCTATTTCATATGTTTCGGAGAGGTAGGGGCGCCCGGGGGCGTCACCTTAGTACCCGACCGGATGATGTCAAGCAAGATTCCCCTCAATAAATATGGAAATCGTTTCTTACGTAAAAAGAAACGAACAAAGAAAGCTGGTACACACAGACCACAACACTGCTTTCTAGCTCATGTCGTGTCGTGTCGTGTCGTGTCGTGTCGTGTCTTGTCGTGTCGTGCGCAATGATTGCGAATTAAGAAGGAAAGAACAAATCTCGATGGCCTCAAAGCGAAATGTGAAAGTTCATGCGGAAATTGAAAATACTCGGAGTATTTTCCTTGGGAAAGACGCTGACGTCCCGCGGGCCAACCCAACATTACGTAACTCGCTATAACTAAACTAGCAATAGGCGTGAATTTCGCGACCACTAACTGTCGAACACACATTGTATTGTAATAGCTCTGATATAAGCGTATTTTAGCCTATAGGTGGGCTTCAGGCTAGTAATAGGCAGCGCCTGGCTTCCAAAATACGATATTTTTGTTTTGTTACGACTTGCGATTGATTTCGCAGATACTACTGTCGCGTTGCTATCGCTATCGATACCGCAACTTCGACTTAATAACCCTGTCTGGTTAAACATTAACCTGCGGGAACACTTTCCTGATCATATTATGCATAGAAAAATACCCAGACCCAGGCCCAAATAAATACTTGGAAGTCATAAAAACATTTGACCCACGGCGGGAATCCAACCCACAACATTTAAGCGTCTCAGGCGGGCCAATGCCCACTATGCCACATTGTCCAGTATTTCATTTATTTAGGAGCTAATGAGCTAATGTCAGGCTGCTCTAAAACTAACATTAGTAAATAAATACTTAATTAGTATTGTATGAAGAAATTCCGAAACTAAAATAAACTTATACAAAAAGAAATGGAAACAAAGTTTTTTTTCCGGAAGTGGAGTGCCAAGTCGCGCCGCCCGCGCCCCACTGCCGCGCCGTCCGCTCGACTATTACAACCAAAGCTGTTCAAGGATATAACTTTTATAAAGCCAAAAGATGTTTCTTAAATAACTTAATTTAGTAGATAGTCGTGCGAACAGAAGCCCTCCCTTGTAATGCGTCTACGGTTTCAAGTGGCTACATACAGAGATACGAGTACAGCAGTTCAGGAGCAATCACCATGCCTATTGTGGATCCCGCGTCGTGTGATGTATGGATATGGCTGTGGCCATTTAGGCGCAGTTACGCCTAGTTTATTGACAATTTGAGCGATTTTGTGCGGCGTCGGCGGATGCCATTCCGCTTTAATAGGCAGCCGGCGCCGTTGGTGCCAGCTCCTGAGATACGAGAGACTCCGAGCTCCGAGATACATAGCGCGCCCAGAAGCACCATCCCGGTGCATCCCGTACTCTATGCACTCACGCAACCGATATTCTGTACAGTTAGTATAGCAACGATTACAGTTAGTAGACGCAATACAGCATCGATAGAGTCGTGAGTGCGTGCTGTGTGCGTGATGCAGTTCAACAAAGTCATGATCCAGGCGATGATGGGTGGAAAAGCGCGATGCAAGAAATGAGCGTCCGTCGCCGGATTTCGGCGTCGACTCGCATCATTAGCCTAATATTAGGTACCTTACTGAATATAATTGATGACTTTTGCTAAGTATTGGGTGCCCGCCCGAGAACGATGCGTCCTAGCGTTCGCAGAGTGTCTGGCGCACCTTCTAGTGATCGACTTCACATTTAAATAACTTTGCCTTCATTAAGGCCATCGAAGGAATTGAAGGGTTGGAACTGGAAGGACGTCAACCGCCTTGGGATTAATGTCTCGGGCACAGAGCGGCTGCGGCCGAGGCCGGGCGGCACCCGTCGCTCTAACTAATACGCAGAGTAATTTTGCTCTTCCTATTGTCACGGAAAAGATTCACGTTTATATGGGCATTTTTTCCCCTAAATTGCTCCATATGTCGAGGCATGGTGCAGTATCTCTGTACAATTAATACACTTTATCATTGCGTTCATTTAAGCAATTTACAGTGTTCTCGTGACGTCATAGATATTGACAATGAATGTCCAGGATTGAGCAATTTCAATTGCTTATGGAAGCATACCTTTACATTATTAAAAAAACATCTTATTGTGTTTTTGTTTATGAATTTCTTAATACATAATATTTATTAATTTCTAAGAAAATCAACTGCTTTTAACTTAGACACTAAGTAGACACTATGTAGTTCTAGAAGACTGATGGTCTAGTGGTAGTGGTAGTGGCCCTGGCTTCCAAATATATGGTGGGTTCGAATCCGGTCGTGCACCAAGGTTCTGATCGAATAATTTATGTGTACCAGTACTCTCAAACGGTGAAGGAAAAGGAAACTATTAAAGTGAATGACATGATAAGAAGAACAAGACTAGTGTGTACCTATACAAAATATAGACTAGTTCTAGATGTTCATGTACCCACACACTCACAGAGTGGAGCGACGAGTACAATATCATAAACGTACCTACCCGGTTTTGTGTTTTCAGATTTTACACATATTTTTTATTTAATTTCCACCCGTAAATTTATTTAAAATCATTTAAACCGTTATAATACAAAAACAACAGCTAATAAAAACAACAACTCGCTAATAAAAACATTTTCGCTGAGGCACATTATGTTATTATTGTGAATTGTTATAGTACTTACTTCTGCCCGCGGCTTCGCACGTGTTAGACTGTATGCACATTATGTAGGTGCCATCTACATATGAACATTATTTTCTATAAGCTATCACAGGTCCCAGACTACATCTATACCCAGTCTGTTGAGAAGTTACGTTACGTTACGGCATGGTTGAGCCACAAACAAACATAGTAAATATACAAACATCCAAACATACTTTCGCATTTATAATATTAGATGTATATATTATGGTAAATAACGTAGGTACCTGAGTAATTTATTTTTGTTTTAATGTTGCCGGTGTATCTAACTACTGCGCGTATGTTGTATCGAGAATTATGCTTGCTCATTGTAGGTAAGACCCTCCGCACATATAGGGCACTCGCCCTGATCAACCAAAGTGAAGCCACCATTTTATGTATGTATGTGTGAATGCCGAATCGGTTGTTGTGCTATATGTTAAATGTTTCCCTATAATTGGGTAAATTTATACGAATATGAATGGGTAAGATATTGTATTTATCAATTCATAATAAACAAAAATATTGTACAACTAATTATGAGTGCCATCAGAATTACAAGTATTAATATTACCTAATATCATTGTATGGCGAAACTTCCAATTATATTTTGTTTTGTGTTCCAATAGTGAGTATTTTTTGTGCTATTTTTACTCGTTTTCACCACACAGGGAAGCATAATGTTTTATTTTGTACGATGTTTACGACGGGTCGTCGTGGTGATGATTTGGGTTTATGTGTTTGCGTGTATTTAAACAGAGAAGCACGTTTTTGAGACTTTACTTTGCGGTACTTTGTCTTTATATTTATTTGGTCTAAGGTAAGACCACCGTAAATTAATGACTATACCGATACCGATAACCGATAGCGACCGGTCGGCGCAGTCACGTGGCGTAGGCACCACCGACATCGGACATGTCGAGTCGGTCGGTACCCCTAAGAGGTGCTTACGAGTACCTTACAAGCTGTAAGGTAAAGTATATAAAAGTATACAAAGTATATAAAGTAAATGTACTTACTGAACTAGTGCTACATAACACATACGAGTATGTACCTATGGTGTTAGAATTGTCTACCGCGATATTTACTAATTAGTTTCACTAGTTAGGTATAAAATCTAGCAGATAAAGTTAGAAATAAAACGTCGTTAGATTGGTAATCTCAATACCTTTCATTTCCTCGCATGCCGTCACAGAAAAAAACCTATTAAATAACTAAAGTCCCCATTCATTAAATAAAACTGTGAATTATGCTAATGAAGTCTCTTTTTTTTATAATAAATAGGTAATTATTATTAACCGTCTAAAATGTGTCATTCGGCGGAGATTATTTCGCAGTTCGCCAACCGGTGCCGCTACATGTGAAGCACGGCACAGAGGGACCTCCTGTTGTGTACAGTTCGGCTACAGCTACAGCTAGGTTGCGCGAGCGAATTAAACCGCGATATTATAAAATATTCGTATGCAATTGTTTAACTAGGTTTTTTCTACTAATGCATCCGCCTATGCCTGATTGCTTGTTCCACATAAAAGAGCAAAGCATTTCATTGCGAACTAATCAGCAATGCAGACACCGTCTGCTTGACTGTCGCTCCTCGCATCGTAACAGCAGCGGCGGAGTGGCTCGGTGGGATCTGGCGCTGACAAGCGGGATCCATTATGCCGCGTAGCTATGCCACTCCGCCATCGCCACCTACAAAGTGATTAATTCGCCGTGAGACATACGACACGTCAAGTGCCGACACACGAGCGACGCCTCGGACGCGACGTGACGCGACGTGACAAGACGTGACGCGACGCAACCACTGACGCGGCGTAGCACTAATTAGACTAGTGTCAAAGCGTGTTTCCCACATCATAATAAGGGATTGTGTCCACTTACCACTGGGTAGTATCAATGAAAAAGTTCCCAGTCTCCACATTAATGTTAAGCAACAACATTTGTTGCTTACCTTTTTAATAGCTATGTTACGAGAAACCTCCTTTTCTATTAATTTCATGTAAACAAGTACGGATTTGATTCAGTTTATTATGATGCAGCAAGTATAGAAGAAGAGATAGATGGAATAAAGGAATAGGTAAGTATAGGAACGGAATACGGGACATAAGACCCGTTCCGGGCGGGCGGCCGCCTTGTCCCGTGTCCTGTGTCCCGGGTAATGGACACGCGCGGACGGCGACGTTAATATTTACATGACATTTGTCATCGAGAGACCCTCCACTCGATCCTCCTGCCTCCTGCCTCCAGCCTCCAGCCTCCAGCTCCGCAAGACGGATGTGAAGTAGGTGCGCTACTTTTTGTGCGTCTACCATGCGGAGGTAATCACCGTGATGTATCGTGCAGAATGCGCAATGGCTCCCCACGCCACACGTACCTACTAGCCACTCAGTTCTCGCTGGCGCTGGCGCTGCTGCTATTTATGTAACAGGCGCGTGTCCAATAACTTAGTGAGAATTAAACGATCAGTTTGTTTCACGGTTTGTTTTGGCAGATAACTCATAAATCTCCGTTTAATTCGACTTTAATACGCTACCAGCGCGCACGATCCGAGTAGCGAGGGGTAGGGGCGAGGGTTAGAGGGGATAGATAGTCAGAACATAGACAATCGTGTAGGTTGTCTATTTAAAGTAATTGAATGCTTATCTACTTCTATATAATAATAAGCGCGATCGATCCAGTCATTATGTACCTAATCAAAGTCCAGCTGTCCCGCGGCTCGTGAAGATCACTGGTTGACGATTGACAGTTTCAAACCTTCAATCATATTTATTCTGTGCATGCTAAGTGCAAAATCTAGTCAAAAATCGGCCGGTAAGGTTACCAAAGCCTAAATAAATGAAAATTAAATTGAATCTCTTAAAAAGCGTAGATACTAATCACTCGATGTTGTTTTCAGGTCTGTTGGTCTGTTGGAACTAACGTTTTCTAAATCGTAATTTCTTCAGAAAACAGGCAACTATAGCAGCCAGGCCAGGCCAGGCAACTCACGACAGCTAGCACTAGGCGTGAATTCCGCGATCACTGCTGTCAAACACACTTTATCTCGCCTATAAGCGCAATTTCGTCTGTAAGTTGGCGACAAAGCGAAATAATAGAATATAATATAATAAATATATAAGAATATATATATATATATATATATATATAATAGAATTATAGAAAGCAAAATAAGCAGGCTGGCTTTCTAATAAGAGTTATTTTTTACGACTCGACTGATTTCGCAGATTGCTGTCGCTACTGCTAATTTTACGTAATAACCCTGCCGGCCGGTCCGGGTGCCGATAAAGCCAATAAATTGGGATATTACTCGTCTTTGTGCCCGCAGCCACAGAATAGCCGGTAGCCCTCGCCGGTCAGTCCCTCTCCTCCCCTGCCCTCCCCCCACCAGCCGTACACTAAGCACATTCCTGCCTCATTTATCGGCTCCCGCAGATTATGATCTTATACAATCCAATGCTGATTACACTACGCATACGCATTCTCGTGTATCCACTCCAGCTATAGGTTAGCCACGCCTAGGAAACACGCTACACTACATTTCATACCATAAATCATAGAATCAACATAATTCGTGGTTTAGTAAAGTCTGTTGGATATAAGGCGAGTATATCGCTGCATTTGTATGTTATTGACATAAATATCATCCCGGCACTCCATTCCCTACTTTAGGAAAGTAATAAGTACTTGGATTCTTCATTTGACATTTTATGTAATAACATATTTTAAATTAATTCGCATTCTTATCATGTCTCACATTATTTGTTTTATTGTGTTATCTTAGCGGAATTTTAATTAATAAATTGTGACTTTTTAGCACAAGTGTCGACAATTGAACTATAAATGTATTGTTCTTATGTTCCTCGATTAGTACGACGAAGAATCCAAGAAAACTGGAGACGGTCATTCCGCGGTAACGTCGTTTAGAATAGACAAGTGACGATCAACTGCTACTTGGTGACGATATTATAATAAAACGATCGCTTGACATTAGTAAAATTGACATCAAGACAGATATACCTTTATAGGAAGAGAAGAAGAAATTGTATGCACTTATCGTAAAGTCAAAGCGATGTCTAGTAATGTCCATCAGCTAAGATCATTAACATTTATTATTTTAGAGCTGTGTAAAAACACGCAGTTCGTATTAATAAATAACGCGGTTAATAAATAAATAATATACATAAATAAATAATGCCGGACATTTCACACAGCATCATTTGGCCCTAAAGTAAGCAAGCATGTGTTATGCATGTATCACATTACTGATACTACTGATACTACTTCTTACATTTATGTACATTATTATATACTTTTTTTGTAGATATATATATATTACACAGAAAATAATAATCGCGACATACAACTACACTGTGTCGTGTCGTCGCTTCACGACGTCCACCGATGCCGCAGTCGTGTCGTCGTCGCGTCGCGTCGCATTAGGTGTAATGTAACTATAAAAAATATTGAACAACTTTGTATGTTGGAAACATAATATCAATAGACGTTACAAACCACGCCACTCTGGCTCCGGAGGAGTCAGTCGCCAAACGCATTCTGAAACGACAGACATCGGCTGGCAAGTGGCAAGTGGCAAGTGGCAAGTGGCATTGCATCGCGCCGTTTAAACCGCGCGCGCTACATCCAAATGTAGAGTTGTATTTAGTAGGTAGGTGAGAAGGTATATTTTGGTAAGTATTACGTTGTGTTGTGTTTAGCTATCGAGTCGAGCTACGCTTTGTTGCGAGATCGAGAGTAGAGCGCTGAAGGGGACACCTCATCCATCACTATCGGCATCCATTAGGAGAAGGCGAGCGACCGATTGATGATAGCTAGTGATGCGACGTTCGTGTGGCTGTGATGCTTGGGGAGTTAGGGACCGATGTCAACGAAGGCGTTTCAGCAGTTCTCTGATTCTGTCGGAAGTGACCGCGCGCTGCCAACTGTCAACACGGCGACGGACACGGTAATAAATAAATCTCTACTTCCGGACGAATACTACATTATTCTCGCTTCGTTTATTCCCGAATTTAGAATAACGAACGTTCGCATTAGCTAAAGGTACCCAGCTAAGACACTCTATAGGTACCTATAAGTAGGAACGTTACGAGTATCACATGGGAACATAATACAGTTCCACCAACCAACCATCTGACGACAGTGTGCAACACCTCACAGAGACTTACTATAAGTTATGGTGCAAGGGTCTATCTTATAATGAGACAGTAGCTAATGTGTTGTTTAAATGTTGCCTTTTTTGTTCATTGACATTAGAGTGCCGAGGTCAGACCACACTTAAACCCCACACTAGATAATTATGTGATTATAAGAAAAGGGGTAAACTATCAAATAATTTCTTATTATTATTTATATATTAATACGTGAAGCAAAAACTTTGTACCCCTTTTTACGAAAATAGTGCGGAGGAGTATGAAATTTCGCACATTTATAGTTTATATAAGGGAGTGCAGAATGCTAATATATTTTTTTTAATTATGCATAAAAAATACATTAATTATTAATGAATTATGGAATTTCGACCAGTGGGCGACCACTAGTTATTATTATTATTAATTACCTACGACACAAAAAACGTATGTACGAGTACGTACGAAACGTATTGTCAATTATCCTTTATTGTTTACTTATATATAAGTATCCATATATCGTTGCAGTTATAGTTATATTAGTTATATACACTAACATTTTGGCTATTATTATGTTCCTTCATTATGCTTGAAGTACACAATAATTTATTTTATTTAACAAATTGTTTGAATACTATTTTAAGCCCTATTTGTTCTATTTTTAGTAACATTGTTTTCCATATAAAATAAAAAATGAAATATTAATAAATGTCGAATCTATCAGACCTGTGAAAGTTGCTCACATCTCTTCTACTAAAAAAGAGCTGTTGATCTTCAAATGGCAGAATGTATTTTTTTGATTCTTCGATAACTTTACAACCGAAAAAATCTAAACCTGTTTATCCGTATAAATACACAGATACCGTTAGGTATTACACCCCTCTGTTTGCGTCCACAATTTTATTGAAAAGCAACGCAATTTGAAACGTTCGAGTGATGAACCTCACATCTGTATTAAACATATCAGGTACATATCAACTGGGTCAAATAACATACAGGTACCGAAGTAAAATACCTACGAGTACCTAAAAGAGCAAATCAACTCGTTAGAGACGTTCGTATGGCTCGGGCACCGGCACCGTGCACCGTGCCCCCGGACGTGCGAAGAATTGATCGATCCTTCATAGTTTTGAGTGACCATTATGCTCGCTCCTACATACTGACCGCCACATTCTCGTCGCACTGGATGACGAGAAGACGTGGCGTATTGTTGATGTAAGAACTTCAAAGTCAGTATAACATATCTAGGTATACGTATCTCAAGGAAAGCACAGGCGAGTCAGCAATGTCGTTTTCTCTAGGCTGGGAAGTGGGACCTTTCAGTATACTGATTCAGTATTATCATGCTTCGTCCAGGTGCGAGTAGAAAGATAATGTTGGCATTGAGCCGCCCACAATACCAGAAATAGAAGCAACTAAACGAAAGTCAAGACTAACAGTTTATACGACTTCCGAAGAGTCGATGCCTTTACACATCTTCGATGATCTAACGTTTGTTTGGCATTGTCTCAAAACTTTTAGGAGCTAGTTAATGCTCGCCACTAACACCAACGTATCGACTAACCATCTCTTTGATAAAGCCTTGGCTGGTGCAACAAAAAAAAATCAAAAATGGATGACTTGCTATGTCACACTAGCTCCTGCCCGCGGTTTCGCATGTGCGGTACCCACATATAAAGAAGCCACTGTGCTATTGTCATATAGCCATGTCATAGACTAGTTCTATATCAAGTTTAATGCAAATCCGTTCCGCCGTGATTGTGCCACAAACAAAGATATACACATACAATCAAACATACAAACATACAAACATCATAAAAACATTTCGCATTTGTAATATTGACCGTTTTATCCATACTTAATATTTTAAATGCGAAAGTGTCTCGGTCTATCTGTTTGTTACGTTTTCACGGCTAAACGGTTGAACGGATCTTGATTAAATTTGGTAAGAAGATGTATTGCATTCGGAGGAAGAACATGGGCTACTTTTTGTCTCAAAAAACAACATTAAAGGGGGTAAAATAAGGGATGAAAGTTTGTTTGGGCAACTCATATTTTCTTAAATTAGGGATCTGAAAATTCATATTTAGGCATTTGGTAAGAAATAAAGAAATACTTGTTACAACGTTTCTGCATAATCATCCCCGAAGGGGGTAAATAGGGGATTAAACTTATGGGATGTTCTTTAGACGCACAGAATGCATTCCTTGCAAAAATAAAATTAAAGGTTCTAAGCATACGCGTGCGAAGTCGCGGGTAACAGATAGTTTTTTTTATATTATTGTCGGTCGCAAAAACCCTAAGAAATACCTGCTAATATGAGTCATCATTAGGTATGATCAGAGAGCGCCCGATCCGTAACACTCCAGAGATCGGCCGGAGGAGGGAAGAGGAAGTTTAAGTTCGCGGCGCGTCCTTACTCCTCGTCCTTACTCCTCGCCCTCGCTCCAAATACTTACACTATTATTTACGTCACGCGGATGATTGATTAGCATGAACTGACAAATTACTGTTTGGAATTGTTTGATGATAGTAATTAGAAAGTTTGCGGCTCAACTATCGCAGCCCGTGACGTTTCGGCAGCTCGCGGCTGGCACTGGCAGTGGCAGTAGCAGTGGCAGTGGCAGTGGCAGACAGCTACACGTGCCGCCTTCGTCCGCCTCCACGCAGACAATGCCGCGCGTCACGGTGATAAACGAGCGCGACCCCGACTTGCGACACAACTGGTGCTAGTGTCGTTCGTTTGTCCTCTAATGGCGGTTTGGCAGTTTAGTAAATAGGCCGACGGAACTTTCCGACTTCCACCGAAGTGTACCTAGATATCATAAATAAGGAAGTGAAGAACAGCAATAAAGCCGCCCCGAGCCGGGCCGCCCGCGGAGAGCGGCCCGCGCGCCATAGTTTCCGACTGCGGCATAGTTTCTACTTCATCCAGGTGCTTCTGTTGTTCCAAACTTTTTTAATGTCGATGTATGTACCTACGAGTATGGGATGAGCTGGGGCTTGTTGTGTAAGTTCTAAAGAATCTGCCAAGTTACGGGGATCGTTAAATAGTCCCAAAAGTTTCCAAATGCTTAAGTATTTAGTTAATGAAGTGAAAATGTCTCTTTCGCGAATCTTTAATAACCCCTACTTGCCTTGCGCCAACTTTTAATTACTTGTGAAGTTTACTAAAGTTCACTCTAAATCTGACTGAATCGTAATCAGTTTGATGTGAAGAAGCGTGAATAAGCGTGAAGACGCGCCTGTCTAGCCTGTGTTTGTATTGAATGAATATATAGAATAGGTCAGACTGGGTAACTTAGAATGAGGTGAGTACGTAAGGCGAGGCGGACGAGGAGCAGGACGAGCGTGGGGCTCAGCAGACGGCCGCCTAGGTGTCTGCGTCTGCCAGCTTATTCATACGATCTTTTGCTTTGTTTTTCCAAAATATCTTTTAACAGCGCGCCATGGACTGTCAATATTTATAAACAACTCTAGTAGTTTAACTAACAATACATTAAACGGGAGATTTTACCATAATTTATGAGGTTTGTTGTTTATGATCACATTAAGATCACATTTTATGACTCGTATGTGAATTAGTATAACTTTTTTAAGTTATATCATTATACCTTGATATTTGAGTATTTTTTCTACAAATAAGCGTCTGGTGCCAAAGTAGGCGCTTTTAACGACTCACGAGAAGTTAGTTGCGTAGGGCACGTCAGCTCCAGTTGGGGACCTACGAGTACTTACTGAATGGTTCAGCTCCAAAATGCGTGAGTAATGGAGATGGATTACAGATTTATATATTTTACCATATTGTAACATTCAGGCAGTCGTCACAGTCAGGCAGCATACAATACAAGAAATTATTACACAATACTAAAATATCAAAATACTACAGTACAACAGAATCAACTATTAACTATTGTAGATACTTATAATAGTAACTTTATTTAATTGATGAGCGCACACACCCCTTTTCGTTGTCTTGGAAAAATAATGATTTTCTTAAAGTCATGTTCATAAACTCGTTGAAACAGTAAAAGTCACTATCTATCTTAAAAACGCACACTAGCTAATGAACTGTTTAAATGTATTGGCATCTCTATTCTTTGAGACTAGAATGACAAGTACAAAGCATACTAAGGCGCCACTTTAGCTAATTATGTGATTATAGGATAGAAGAATTGACTTCAAAAAAGTATTAAATGATTCGTTTTAAATCTGTTAGATGACCTAAATAATATATTTGGGTAGCTATCTTATTATACATGATTATTTTATTATATTCTCTTTGTTTTCAAAACTTTTGCTATTCTTATTTTTGGCGTAAATAATGTATCTATCATATTTTTTAGATTGTAACTACGAATATCTTTGTGACCGTATGCAGTGTAAACTAAGTGTACTGTAAACTAAGTGTACTGTTGTCAATCCTTAGTTTTAATTTAAGTAAAGCATAGTTTGCACTAGTTAGTTTTGTAAATCTTCTCAATATTCTTAGATAACTTGTCTCGCAGGTACTCTTAGGCTATACCCTATAATCCCATACATATCTAGCGTGGCGTTTAAGTATCTCTGAAAAGATACGCTTTCTTTCTGTCCTTGTTATTCTAATGTCAATGAATAATGATGGCAACAGATTTAAACAACTCGTTAAGTAAAATGCGTAATTATACGATTGACTCATTCCTAATCTATAGTAACTTATAATTTTGTTCGTATACTTATAACGCATTGGATATACATACGAGTATATGCAATCTGCAATGTTGTATAAACTAAATTTTGATTTGAGTTTTAGCATGGTTTAGATGACTTACATGTCACGTGTGATCTACATATAACCTTAGAAAACATGTTCTTCAATTTGTATTGATTCCTTGGTTGCTTCGGTATGATACCTCATTACTATACTTACGGCTATACTGATTGGTCTGATACTGGTCTGTTATTAAAAAATCGAATACATATTTCATTATTTCATTTGGAGAAAGGTAGTTGTAATATTATTTAGCTTATTTATTGGCACATGTCTTCAACCTTAAAAGTTTGAAGACATGTGCCAAGTGCAAGAAAGGGGCTTTAATCCTTTCATCGCAATTCGTTTGAATGAACTACTGACACGATAAGAAGATGTTTATTTGGGTAGTTGAATGGATACTGTTGCTCTTATCCTGTATCCAAGGTTTGGTACAAACCTACGTCGTCGCGCCGCGTCGCCGCCGCCGGCCGGCCGCCTCGCAGTCGCAGCGCTTCCCGGCGCTCGACGTAACAATGGGAATGGGCCCGCAATAATACATTTATTCCAACATCTCTCACTACCTAGAGGTAGTGGTACATCAGAATGTAGCACGCTATGTTACCTAGGTAATTGAGGTAAGAACTTAAATATCTTTTTGTAAAATTAACTGTTGTGTATTACAAAAAAAATATATTATTATCAGCAGAAAGCTTTACAATTATAATAATAATGCCGGATATTTCATATAGCATTATCTGGCCCCGAAGTAAAGAGAGCTTCTGTTATGGGTACCATATAAGTGATGTATGTACATCCATTTTTCATCCATTCGGGAAGGATCTTAATGAAATATCATATGGAGATAAATTATATCTTGGAGACGGACATGAATATACTTATAATGTAGGCCGCAGTTAATTTATTATAATTATTACTTGATTACTTGATTAAGGTACTTGTCCCAAACCAGTTAGGTTAGTAGCGAGGCGAGCGGTAGGTACAGGTAGTCCTTCTGTTCTACACTTCCTAAATTTGCGAATATCTAGCTAACGACGCGACACAACGCAACGCGACGCGACGACACGACACGTCAACGACACGACACGTCGACGACAACGTTTGCAATGAAGGTACTAGTAGGTTGTAGTACGCGTTACAATAATTATGGTAGGACTAACGTGAGAAAATGAGTACCCACTTATTTACTTAGTTTTATTCAAAGACTACTTAGGTACCTTACTTAGGACGATAAATAATATGTTGGTTCTTGCCGCTATTTAGTAGCTGTCCGCTAGATTAATTGAAGGAAAAATAATTATAAAACATATAGTACTTACCTGTTTTAAAAATGTTTACTTCAACTTCTTGAGTTTCAAATAGCTTTAGAAGAAATTGTTATTCTGTACCTTAATTGAGAAATAAGGTCTAAAATAAATAAATAAATCAATACATTGGTATATAAATATTAGTGGACGTTTTACTCGACACCATCTAGCCCTAAACTAAGCAAAGTTTGTACTGTGGGAAACGTGACTGATATACTCGTAAGTATCTATAAATACTGTGCACTTTAAATGCATACTTATGGTATCTTAATTATATCACCCAGATCCAGACACAACAAAATATTTAAAAAATCATCTCACCCTAAATGGTTCACGAGTTTTTATTTAATTAGGTAAGGGCTTACTTTACTACTTTACTACTTTACCTGCAAAATAATTAACCTAGTAGTAGGTATTTATAATTATATTCCTAAATGTTTAAAAAAATATGTAAATAGATATACAGGTCACGTCGGTCCCGCTTTGCGAAATAGCTAATACAAAAAACTTGATTTGAAACAAGTTTTATCAGTTAGGAAAACGGTTTAGTTTTCATTAAAATGTAGTTAATTAATTCTTACCTTATTATCCAGTTAAAAGAGAATATGTCATTCCGGAAGAACCTCTTCACCTCTTCTTCAGCCAACACTCACAAAGTCACCAGGCACCTTTCAGCTTCACAACTTCAAACTTTTCTAAAACAACAGCCACATCACAGTCTGGTTTTCCCAGGTACACCTCCTTCAGAGTGTTTTTCCAAACTTTAATAATATAGGTATTTATGAATTATATCCGGGTAATGTTTCGGGCGCGCAAGTTGTTATGAGATTTCGCGAGTGTGTCGGGCAGCGTCCGTGCGTGCGACGGCGCGGCTGCTCGGTACCAAAGTGCGGCTGCCGGCTGGCTCACTGCCTCTTGGCGCGTTGTTGACGCGCTCTCAGTCGGAGACGCGACACCCGCTTCCTCGCTTCCCCCGCTTCCCCGCTCGCCTGCTGACTCCATGACTCCATCCGTACCGTAGACCACGAGCGCATATGCGCGAGGTCCATGACATTGTGAATGAACATTGCGATGCACTGCATTCATCACCATTAAGGGCCCTTCAGGAAAATCCTACTTAGCTTTATCCACCATAACATTGTAGACGACAAACCTGTGCGCCCGTTCCGACTGTCATTGTTGTCCACAAGGAACCCTTAAAACTTCGCCATGTCCATCTGTCTGCCTCTAATCAGAGCTCTTTAACGCAGACTATTAATCATATCGTGATTAAATTTAGCACGATAATAATTATTAGGGCTACTAATACAAAGTGATGATTGGGGGGATACCTACATGTAAATAGGGATTGTTGCGGTACGCTAGCGTGAACTTACGACTAGGTTACGACTCTGCATATTAATCTTAGCGGTGTATAAATAAACACAGACAATCGTCGAACTAATTCATTTGGTGGGCGTTGTCTTTTGTCTAGAATTTCATAAATTAAAATAAGACTCGGCTCTTATAGCGATGATAGACATTTTTACATAATAATAAAATTGATATACGTGTTTTGTTTACGAGCGAGCTCACCCACGCATATAAACATCTTGGAAAACGTCGTAAAAATCGTCCCTGGTTGACCTCTTGATGGCTATGTAAAGCAGGCGGGTTGACCTGGCCAGCTGCCAGGGCCGGCGGAGCCGAGCCAAACCGCATGCTGCAGCTATCAATGAAATTCCAATTGTGTTGTAAATATAAGTTGAGATGAGTGCTGGTATATGAGTTTTGGCCCGAGGGGGCGGGGCGGGGGCGGGGCGGGCGCCGCCGGCTAGTTGAAGCTGTACTGCTGAAGCGAAGGTGAGCGCTGAGATTTCCGGCTCGTGCTTCCGCACGATAAGGCGCGGGCGACGGCGCCTCGTCCCGAATTGTAAGAAGCTCGGCTGTCGTCTGAAATCGATTTAAAAAATACAATTCTCGTTACTTGTGCGAATATTGTATAACCAGAAGTGAAGTGTCTAGATTTCAGATTTATTTATTTAACCGTAATATAAAATGTTGAGTCATACTGGGCATGTAAGGTAGCATACAAAACAATACATTACAATAAAATACAACACTAAAAACATGAAATATATTTTTCTATTTGGGATATTTAATACTAATAATACTAATTATGTAGGTTTTATTTTGAAGTCGACGCGTATTTCTATCTCAATCCAAATTCTCAACCCAAAAACCATATTATTTTCCTCACCATTTAGTTTTTTTAATTTCCATTTGATAGAAGCTCAAGAACCTAAGTTAAAGCTGTAATTTACAATTATGAGTAGATAGGTACCGTTAAACAACAAAGCTTGACTATAAATCAAATCTACGTTTATTTAAATTGCTGTGAAATAGTACTTTCCCGACGCCTTCATACACAAATAAATATTGGTATTTCGTAAACTTTTTGAATTTGCATCTTTGATTTGTTTCTAAGAACGGTTCTACCGATTATTTAATTTAATACACACTAATATATAGATTTAGTTAAATAAACATGTATGTATTCTTATGGTGCGAAACGACTAAAGACCCGAGTCAGCGGCCAACTCTTGCAAGCTATCCAAAGACATCCATCATGGCTTAACAACTTTTGAAAAGCCAGACCACCTCCCCGAAGCACGGAAGCGCTTAGATGGCAATGCCACCGCGGAAACCCGTCCAGGTAAAGATCTCGCAGAGAGTTGTTTAAGTTCGTTGATCTATTAGGAACGAATATAATAGCTATGCTAGGAGCGCTAGGAGTGCTAGGAGTGCTATTATAAACCACGGCTGTACAGTGTCACACATCAGAAAAAGATATAAAAATATGATAATCTGTTTGTCCGACTGTACAAAATCTATTCTAGCTGTGGAATGGAACAGAAACATATTTTAATAAAACGTTTATTTTGCGCCACAAAAAGTTAAACTTAGGTTATAGATGAATGAAAATTCTTTATTGTAGGTACACCTTAAAAATAAAAATAACAATTTTATAACTAAATTTATTTACGAAACATTATGTACAATGGGCGGTCTTATCGCTAAGAAAGCGATTTCTTCCAGAGTACATAATAATTATTAAATGACAGCTAAAACATCACTCAGCATTATTTCGCTAAGCTTCCGTGACGCCTGAGTGCGTGGCGCCATCAACTGTGACACAACGAACACCATTTGTATCATTTACCTAGTTATCCACATTGAATACAAAAAGAAAAAGATCCTTATAATTTAAAAGTAAAATATAATAGTACATTTCCATGCTTGCCAAGCGTCGACCAACGTCCACAAGCCGCAAGTATCCACAAATCTCGCTTTGCATTTGGAAGTCGTTTACATGCTTGTGAATGCGTCAGTGTGCTACGTACAGCCAAGCATGACGGACACCGAACTTTTGTTAGGTGTTTCATTAAAAAGTGACATTTCTAGGCGTTTTCTACGTGTCTTTAGATTTTGAGATCTTGACGTCCCTGGAAGGATACTAATTGGCCCGGGCACCTACAAATATTCATGGACGTATTCGATTGTGCTGTGTACTAATTGGTCATTAGCTTGGTCTTTGATCTGTTCATACTAAGTACAGCATCAAGGCTTGTCGTGTTTAATTCGTTTATTATTATTTCAAGTTCTGACGCTGAGGAAGAAAAAGCACGATATCATCAGCAAAACGGAGATTATCCAATCTCCTTTCTCCGACAGCAATGCCTCTTCCTCCCCAACCCATTGCAAATTTCTTCAAGAGTAGATGTGAAAAGTTTCGGGGATAAAGGATCTCCTTGTGTTACTCCTTTTTGGATGTGAAAGGATGATCTGACAGTGTCCATTTTGATAGCTACTTTACTATTGTGATAAATTTGCTTTAAAAGGTTGATAGATGTTACTTAAATTTCTTGAATAAGGAATTTGAGAAAGGTAATTGACGAAGGCTCAATACAGTGGGAGGTTATATTCGTAATATGATCTGTAGTAGAGAGACCGCAAGATCACGTCGTAAGCAAACTTGTTCTGGAGGTTGAAGTTTGTCTAATTGACCTGATATACGGTTCTCTAGGGTTTTTAAGAAGGCCACACGTGTGAAACTAAACTTATAGGTTGGTAATTTCCTATTTTTGCTTTGTCACCTTCTTAACCGACTTAAAAAAGGAAGTTTCTCAATTCGACCGTATAATAAATATATATATATATATATATATATATATATATATATATATATATATATATATATATATATATATATATATATATATATATTTATATATAGTTTTATGTAAAAAAAAAAAATTATTCAGAACAAAATACACAGGACGACTTACAAAAAGAACGATGAGAACTGCAAAAGTTTAAAAAAACTGTGGAGCAGTCTCAACGCTACCTCCTTGACGTTACATAGTTCTGAGAGAAAAACTTCTAATTATCAAACAATAGACATGAACTTAAACATCAGTAAACATACTC
This sequence comes from Lampropteryx suffumata, assembly GCA_948098915.1. Classification (NCBI taxonomy): domain Eukaryota; kingdom Metazoa; phylum Arthropoda; class Insecta; order Lepidoptera; family Geometridae; genus Lampropteryx; species Lampropteryx suffumata. The sequence goes on from OX402545.1 coordinate 245,085, forward strand.
TAAACTTAATCTTAGCTTAAAATATTTTAAACAAAGCCAATATTATAACTATTGCAAGGACAGAACTGCGCGTCGTTTAGTGCAAAATTGCAAGAATGTGTGTGTTCGCGGATAACTTCGTCGCTTATGAACCGATTTTAATAATCCATTTTTGTTGGAAAGGAAATATCCTAAGGGTGGTACTATGATAAGGAAACCAGGATCTGATGATTGCATCCCAAAGAAATCGAGGGGAACCTTCGGAAATCGTAGTGCGTTTATTAATTTTTTTCATTAAGTATTTAATTAATTTGAACTATTTAATGAAGGTCTGGAGTCGATCTGATGATGGAGCCGAAAGACAGTTGCGGGAACTCCTCAAAGTTTTACAGTAGCTACCTTGTGTAGGTATATACATGAAGTTGGTTGTTTTTTTAGTTTTTAAAACCTAATTATTTATGCAGTAAAATGATTTAGAATGCCAAAGTTTTAAGAAAATAAACAAGACCTTTCTATAGAATTACAGAGGTTAGTAAGATGGGAAAATAAGATCTGTTGACCTACTTTTCAATCTTAGGTACTAACGCTATTTCTTTCGGACTTTTTCCATATTTCATATACTTACTCGTAGCTCTCCTTATGCGTCTTCATCTTAGCTCGAGAGCGTGTTCGTGTTTACACCGAAGATAGTAATACTGCACTTTTGTCTTACAAGCACAATTGCCTGATCATACCAGTGCGCTACCATCTGCCATCTCGGCAATGCATTACTAATAACCATCTCACTCGGCATGCCATTTTTATACCATTTATATTATTACCAATCGTTATTAGTCGTTTATACCTGTTTTATATATTTGTCTAACCGCTTCCGTCCGATAAAATACACTACTATCTACAGTGAACTTTGGACTTCTCATTTGGTCTCCACACCGAGTCTCCAACGACTAATAGCTAAGAGGCCTCCCACCATAAAGAGTCCTAGATTTTTACAGCATGTGTGGAAGAGAAGCCGCGCGTTGGTCGGTGTATGAACCAGCAAGCAGAAATCTGGTAGGTACTCTGGACTGTAACAAATGACATCGTCATTATCGTTTTAAATTGAGACGCAAAGATATAGGTTTTATAATAATAATAAATAATAACAGAACCAGTAGGGCCATCGCGCTATTTGTCAACGTATTTCCATGGAACAGATTGTTTTTGGCAATGGTTAGGATGTGGCTAATCTGAATGTCAAAATGGTACCACGCTATCTTTACTGAACGATTTAATCGTTGATTTTACCAATCGAACAAATTGATATATAGGACTGCCTAGTATTACTCTATTCACAGACTTCTAGGATGTACTAAATCAAAACGTTCGTTGAAAGCTCTGTCAAAAATAACGCGATCCCGCAACTTTTATGAACGTATACCTAATCCAATTTAGAGCTAAATCGTTTTCGAGTGATTAGCGCGGCACGAAATATGTCAAAAATAACCTTTTGACTTTGGTTTAGATTTGATTAGCTTTGGTTCAAACGTTTGAAATTACCACGGTTGGCCCCCAATTATCGCACATAGTCCACAGCAGCGGAGTAGATAAGTAATCCTTACTAATATTATAAACGCTAAAGTTTGTATGAATGTTTGTTACTCTTTCACGCAAAAACTACTGAATGGATTTTAATTAAACTTTACAATAATATAGCTTATACATCAGAATAACAGAATAGGCTATAATTTATAAAGATATTGTGTGATTTGTCCAAAATATAACGATAAGTGTCAAGTAAATAGGAAAAAATCTGCGATCTGCGAGCTATTCTGGCGTGCGCTGCAAAAACCGTTAAAATTACACGAAGTACTAACACTGCGCAGACGAAGTCGTGGGCACCTACTAGTTAAACATATTTTTGTAGTTCAACTATCGTAGCGGCGCTGCGCCACCCGGGGCGGTTGATGTACGTATCCAAATTAATGAGTTAACATTCCCGGCCGCCTCCAGAGGAGTGAAGAAATCTGCTCTCCATTTATATCTGCGTCTCAATTTCAAAAAATAAAAGCGATTTTATTCATTACAGTCAGAGATAGGTACTTACCGGGTTCCTGCTTGCTGGCTTGTACACGACTTGTTTCCTCACTTGCTAATATCGATATTACATAATAGGTAAGATACTCCGCAGACACACAGATAGATTCTGAATCAGGAAAAAAACCTAACATTTTTATTAAAAGTGTGTACCCACTGGCTATGGATGTGTTTTAAATTGCTTTTGTCTTTATTAAGTTTTATACGTAATTATTACAGCCCTTTATAATTCCATTGTTAAAATACAATTTAACATACGGGTAGGTACGTGTCCAAATTATAAAATATATTTTATATGAAATTAGTGTTATTGTTGTAAATTGGTTATCAAAATACCTGCGTATTTTCAGTTAGGAAGTTTAAAATTTAATAATTGTTTTCTGCGGTTTAGAAGTGTTTGCTGCTCCTGTGTTGGCTACAAGTGTCGGAATACAATTTCCCAAGTACTCGTAAGTACAACAAATTACAAACTCATAATGTCAATGAGTGTTATCAAGGAGAAGTTTGTAGAACTTTTGTTAACATACTTTCGCTCATTGTGTATAACTAGTAAGGCCTTGCAACGTCAGGAGAATAAATTATCAAACGATCTGGAGGGAGAGAGTGAAGTTCGATCTATATTATATAATACGTTATTATAATTATACATTATTGTAGTCCTTGTATCCAGGCAACTTCGCATATTTAAATTTAAGAAAGTCAATTGATTTCAAACTTCAGGCGTTCAGTAGGCAGGCAGCGAGAGCCCGCCATTTGTTTAGGGATAAATCTGAACACAACATTTTTACTGAGTACCTTCAAATCAAGCTTCTATAATATCGATCGAACTTCACTCTGTGAGATCGTTTGATCTTATATTACGGCTCCAAAATACACCCATACATGGAATCCACAGATAGTTTTATATAACGTCGCAAATTGGGTAACCAATAAGCCAATTCTTTACTTTTCTTCGTTTTTTGGCGTTACGTTCTATACTGCGCACATTGTTATAAAGATAAAGGATAAAGATTAATTTATTTGCTTCAACATAACGTGGGTTACAGTTATAGTTCATAAATATATTGAATATTTCCATTTTATGTTCTACCTTAAAATTAGGCAAATATTTAAAATTATGTTTGTATTACATACATAGTTAAATTGTTCATAAAATTATAAAATTAAATGTCAATGTTTCAGATCGTCAACTAAGAAGTCATTAATATTATAGTAGCAGTTATACTTACTAATAATTGTTTTAATTTTGCTTTAAACATAATCTCACTAACATTAAAAAATGACTTTGGTATCTTATTATATATTTTAGGTGCCATACAGACAAAGCTTTTATGTAACAGTGCAGTTTTGCGACTTTGTATACAGAGTCTGTTGTTATCTCGTCTACGCACCGCAACGTCAGCCATTTTTAACCGACTTTATCAAAAAGGAGGAGGTTCTTTTTTTTTATGTATGTTTATTTATTTATTTATTTTATTTGAAAATTAACAGCTATCATAACTTAAATAGATCAAAGTAATAATAACAGAAAGCTAATAACAGATTTTCACGTGTAGTAACAATATAGCTAACAACAATGTGAACATAAGTAAACATAACAATAGCTCAAGACAATGACGTGGAATAATAGAGATACACTATGAACTTAAAATTATTGTAGGTAAACCTAAGTACCTACGTCACCATTAAAGTAACATCTGACCGGCCTTTGACCACGACCTTTTTCGCACGTTCTTGTCGTACGTGATCCACTTTTCATCACCAGTTATCAGCTTCTTCAAAAATGATTCGGTTTCATTACGTCGTAATAAAGAATCACAAATGAGTACACGGTTCATTAGGTTTCCTTCAGTGAGATCGTGAGGTACCCAAATATCGAGCTTTTTTGTGTACCCAGTTTTTTTTTAAACTGTTTTGTGTTTAATTCCCAGTTCTTCAGCTACGTCGTAACTACTGATATACCGATCTTGCTCCACTTTTTCAAAAATGGCATCCATTTTATCCGTAATAGGGCGACCAGATCTTTGACATCAAAGTTTCCGGATTGAAAACGCTTAAACCAAATTTGTGCTACTCTCACAGACATAGCACTAGGTCCATAAACATCGCAAATTTTTTTCGAGGCTTGCGTTGCATTTTTACCTTTTATGTAGTAAAATTTTAAAATGTATCGAATTTCTTCATAGATCCACTCATCTTGACAGTACGAAAAACAAATAAATATCACACATTTTCCTAATTTGAATTTGGAATTATGTTCTTTAAAATTTAAACTTTAAATAATACCCAAACCAGCCAGATACAAATAGTATAGCCAAAGAGATTTTATTACAAGTTCATACATACTATAATGCGAAAAGACTTTTTCCCCAACCTAATATATTGGATAACTGGCAGTAATCGCACAATGCGCGATACAATATTACTCGCACCTACCGGCTCTCAAATTTGATTATCCTTAAAATATAGGTGCCGTAATTGTAAAGCTCCCGCGGTTTATTTAGCGCATTGTTCCGGGATGTAGCACATTCTGAATATAGTAAGTACCTACAGCTATTGCGTATCGTGCGGTCGTTACGCAGCGCGTTCATCAAGGGAGCTCTACAATGGACGGCCGACGAGCTTGGCAGACTACAAACAAACGCATTTATAACATTGTCGATGAAAGGGATATTATCTCCGCCTTAATGTTTATTTCGGTAAAAGAAGTTGCGACATAACTGCTGCGTTCCACTCCACGTCATGAGTGTGTGATCTCGTGCATAGATAGTATTGTCTGCTCGCGACGAACGCGACCAACAGCCGCTAGCCGCCCACGTATCGCCTCGCCTCGCCTCGCCTAGCTTCGCCTCACCTGCCCGGACGCGTCAGCGGCGTCGCCGATGGACTCTGCCTATACCCAAGTGGATATTCATTAATTTATTCAGTGCCAGTATCTGATTGTTTCATAAAGAGTTCTTGTTCAGTCCAGAGAAGATTCTAACGACCGATACTTCCGCGCTATTACTAAAATGAAGTGAAAGAATAATCATTAGTTTGAATATATCAACCGTTTGTGAGGTAGATACGTACCTACTGCTACTTAACCCAGGCCGGGTTGTAAGGAATTATTTAATTCCACGGAAGCTTCCGAGAGATAGCTTGTGACTTGAATTAGAATAGACTGAGTGTTGATTCGTGCCTCCTCATAACTTTCGGCTCACTGAGCGGCGCGATGCAGTAAAAACTTATTTCATTCTTAGGAAAAGTAATAAGATAGCCTTCTATCAGTGACTAATGAGTAGGTCACGAAAGCATTAGGTGGATAATAGTCGCTGATATGCGGTCTGCTCGAGCCGGGCTCCGCAGTCAAGCGGCGGGCAGCCGCCCACGCGGCGCACGCACTAACGGCTCTTTGCAACAAATCCCATTTTCATCAACTTATAACTTTGCTGGGTTAATTATTATGTATATTACTAAAAGTTGCTATGCTATTTGCTATTTAGCGTGGTCCTCAATTCGTGATGTGAAGTAGTACCGAGATGCATGTGGTGCGGCTGGTGCCCCGGACCAGCTCTGCCAGAGCCCGGCTCAGATTATGAATCGTTCTCAGATTACATTTCAGATTTGGTAGCCAGCTGCATCATGCTATTTCGGATATTTAAGGAATATAATACCAGTATGGCGATTATGGAACTTTTGACACAACCAATGTCTATCAGTTTCGATTAGCAATCGGCATAATTTCAATCATTAATTTGATTGTAATTAGAACCAGTTTTGACAAGATGGTTACTATTACGTACGTTCGGTTTTCTATTCATATGACAGCAAGTATGACAATATGTTTGCGCGATCCGAGCGATCTATCTATTGTCATTCGTAACTGTATAACGAGTTAAGCTTCGTGAGGTTATTGAAAATGAGTCCATTACCTGCGCACAAATTACGTATTGCGGAAAGAAGCGGAAATTATTGTAATTCGATTGAAGCTTACGTCCCTGTTGTATCTATGGTCAGGTCTAGCGGTAATGAGCACCCATCATCACGCTCGGCGTGGCCCTCACAGGGAGCCGGCTGGCTACTGCCCGGCCTGAGCCAACAACGGGCGGATAATAAAGTTCCCTTGTGTATAAAATATTCGGCATTACGCAGCCACGCGCGGTTCCGCCAAATTGGCGACCTTATGTTTAGCAATTGTAATCCATTCCCTCCAGGCCGGCCGCAGCCGCACCGCGGCCAATACGCATCTAATGGCTACAAACGATAAGTAGGGACTATGTTACGTGAGTTAAGGTAATTATAAAAATTGGGCAAGCGCATGTGGGCATGCACAAGGGCTTCCGAAGTCAGTAAGGTTGAGAATGACCAGTGCTCAGCTCCTATAGCAATTCAACACCATCTAATTAGCATGGCAATAAATTGTGTGGGCCTTTTTAAATACTTCAAAGGTTTACGAATCAGGCTGTTTAGTTAAAATCTAGTAAAACCTTATTATCCGTGATAATTATCCTTGTAATTTAAATATACTATTTAACAATTTGGTAAAACATTGTGCGTTTTTCCAAGCAGCAGTTTAGTCGGTAGGGGGTAGTCGGTACACGGCAGGGGGACATTGACCTCTATCAAAAATGGCCACTTCAAAGCTTAATTATTTATCAAACGAATATCTTGACATGAGACATGATACATTCCACATGAGAGTACTTACGCCTTGCGATTGGAGAAGATCCAAAAGGCTTTTTTAAGATTCTTGTAGAAAAAGATCTATGGATATTATCCTTTCCTTTTCCCCACAATATTTTTACTTGGTGCGCTAGGCTTCAACTCTCTGGAAGCTAGGCGTCACTACAATCTTCTGGTCACTGCTTGTCTGATACTGCGCGGTACTTCAGACTGCCCTGAATTAGTGGCTAAAGTTGTAAGACTGTCTGTTCCCGAAGTGCCTAAATACTCGCTGAGGCCCCGTAGTCACGACTTACTGGCTGCACCGTGGGCGCGGTCAGTCGCGCACGACAACTCGCCTCTTGTTCGGGCTCTAAAATTATTAAATGCGCTTCTGGCATCAACACCTTCTTGTGATCTGTTTGCTGACCGATGGACGAATGTGTGCAGAGAATGTCTGAGGTATTGTGAGACGATTGATAGTAGTAGAATTAGTTCAATCTGTTAATACTTTTTTTTTTGTTTTTTTTTAAAGTATTTTTATTATTAATTATGTGGTAAAAGTATTTTATAGTGTTAATTTTTTCTGTTAAACTGTTATTTCATAGCGCCTTGGTGTACCTACTGTAATGCTATGATCTTATCGTGTAAATAGTAAAATATTTAAAAAAACAATCCCATTTTACATGTATGGCAGATATCCCTAAAAACCGTTTATGTTCTTTTTAGTCGGTCGAGATCACAGTTCGCACTGAAACAGTGTCGGTGCTTCCATCGACAAAATAATACGTGAGTAAAACAAGTGTTTATTAAAATGTAAAGCATAACTTTGTTGGGGTCACTAATGTAATAAGTATTAGCGAGCAAAATTTCATCAAATTAAACTAATACTAATAAATAACGACACTCTGGCGCAGTGGGCTAAGGTCCGACTGAGACGCAGAAAGTTGCGGGTTCGATTGCCGCCGTGGGATAAATGTTTGAATGAGCAGCAAGTATTTGTCTTGGTTTGGGTATTTCTATGTATACCTAATATTTACAAAAAAAAATATATACTTATAAGTAGTTTAACAAGAAAGAAGCCTCCTCGTGGCGTATCCCGGAAACAGATAGGGCACGGTAACGCAGTGTCCTATGCTGGCAAATTCTCTCAACACGATGTTACAAAACCATGCAAAACCATGATAGTTTTAAAAGTTATAACGATGTTACAACCTCCAAATGTTCCTTTATATGACCCAATCCACCCGCCTACGACATTTCCCAAAGCCGACACCTACCAGAAAGGACTGACTGATGCTGCCCTCATCGTTGTGTCTATAAATATTGAGGGTTTCTCTGCGAGCAAGAGCCAGTTGCTATCAGAAATGTGCCAATCGCTGCACTATGACATCCTGTGCCTTCAAGAAACGCACCGCGGACCTGAACAACTACGGCCGCAGATCCCTGGACTAACGCTTGTTGCTGAAATACCTCACCCTAAACATGGAAGCGCAATGTTCATCAAAGATAACATGCCAGTTATCTCTGCCCACACGAGTTCGCAAGAATCTGTAGAAATTATAACACTAGATACTGGTAAATGCACTATCACCTCGGTCTACAAACCACCTAAGCAACCGTTCAAGTTTTGGAAGACTGTTAATTTTGATGATCGGAACATAAAAATAATAGTAGGAGATTTCAATAGCCACAGCACTGCCTGGGGATACCGTCATAATAACCCTGATGGGAATGCGGTTGAACAGTGGGCAGAGGCGGAAAACCTGCATCTAATACACAACGCTAAATTACCCAAATCTTTCAACAGTCATCGCTGGAAACGTGGATATAACCCAGATCTAATATTTGTATCCGATCAGCTGAAGAGTCTGTGCATAAAAACGGTATGCCCAGCGATTCCTAACACCCAACACAGACCAATTACTTGTCAAATTCGTGCTGCCATTAATCCTAACATAGTTCCTTTTAGACGACGTTTTAATTTCGCTAAAGCTGACTGGCAGCAGTTCTCTAAATGCATCGGTCAACATCTAAACAACTTAGAACCGATACCTCAGAACTATGACAAGTTTGTCAAAATTGTATGGACGGCCTCCCGAAAACATATACCCAGAGGCTGCCGTTCGCTCCACATACCGGGCTAAAGACCGGACTCAGCAAAACAACGACCCTTTTGCTGAGAACACGATTGCCGCTGGTGAAGAACTGATGGTCAGGCTGAAAGAATCCCGTAAGGAGCAATGGATAAAAACCATAACTGACATTGACATGACTTGTAACAGTAAAAAAGCTTGGTCAACAATTAGGAAACTTACAGGTGAACCACCTCTTCCATCTAACCCGGGCAAGGTTTGCGGTAAACCAAGTAGCTCACCAACTCCTTCTTAATGGAAAACCTATATAAAGAATGCCTAGAATTCCAAAGCTTCCAATGACACCCGAAAAAGCTACAACCATGTGCCACCCTTTTTCGCTGAATGACATAACACAGTCAATAAAAACTGCTGAAAAATGGCAAGGCTGCAGGCGTCGATGATATCACAGTAGAACAACTTAAAAATTTAGGCCCCGTTGCAGTGTCCTGGTTATTGGACATGGTTAATAATTGTCTTTATATCGTCCAAATCCCGAAGTTATGGAGAAGAGCAAAAGTCGTGGCCTTGCTAAAACCAGGGAAAGCTTCAGAGGATCCAAAGAGCTACCGCCCCATTTCACTCCTCTGTCACACCTTTAAGTTATTTGAGAGGATGCTGCTTGATAGGCTTACACCCGTCATTGAACCAAAGCTCATCTCCCAACAAGCAGGGTTCAGGCTTGGCAGGTCGTGTGCTGGTCAGATCTTAAACCTCACGGAACACATAGAGAAAGGTTATGAAGAAAAAAAGATTACCGGTATTGTTTTGGTGGACTTGTCTGCAGCGTACACAGTAAACATTAAGAGTCTTCTTCACAAGGCACACGCTATGACTGAGGATTGCAAATTCGTCCGAGTGCTGGGGCAAATCTTGCACAATCGGCGTTTTCAAGTACATATCAATACCGATAAAAGTCGGTGGCGATGCCAAAAAAATGGATTACCACAAGGTAGTTATGTGCTAGCACCCACACTCTTCAACATTTATACGAATGATCAGCCTTCTACCCCCCACACTCAGAGGTTCTTATATGCGGATGATCTGGTGCTGGCTGCTCAGACTTTGAGATTTGAGGAAGATTAAGAACACCTAACCCAAGCCCTAGTAGACCTAGGTGCTTACTATGATGCGAATGCATTAAGGCCTAATCCCTCTAAGACAAACTCTTCAATATTCCATTTGAGGAACCGAGAATCAGAACGCCGTTTTAACCTAAGGTGGTGTGATACTGATATTGAGTACTGCAGTAATCCAGTTTACCTTGGAGTTACTCTGGATAGAACGCTGGGTTTCAGAGTCCACTGTCAAAAAACTAAAGCGAAAGTTGACTCCCGAAATAGCCTTCTCTACAAGCTAACCTCCACATCTTGGGGAGCCTCTCCATCAATCCTCCGTAGCTCCGGTCTTGCCTTCTGTTTCTCTACTGGGGAGTACGCATGCCCAGTGTGGAATCGCTCAATACATGCTAAAGTAGTAGACGACGCCCTTAATGAGACCTGCAGGGTAATGAAGGGATGCCTAAAACCAACACCACTGAACAAACTTTACCCGCTTGCTGGTATAGCCCCCCCTGGCATCCGAGCGCTGTTGCATGCTCCTTGGAGAAAGCGAAACAAGAAAACGACCACAGGCACCCGCTATATAATGTTGTCCCACCAAGAAGGCGTCTGAAAAGTCGAAAGAGTTTCCTCAATACAATTTCACCTCTCTCCGGGAACGCAAGTGATCACCGACATTTTTTATGGTCTTCCAAACACTCCCCCCTCGGGATTACATTACTCCTGAAGAGAAGCTTCCCCCTGGGTTTGAACTCCCGTGGCCAGTGTGGAAGTGCCTCAACAGATTGCAAGTTCAGGTTGGGCGTAGTAGGAGTAATCTTAGCAAATGGGGCATGATTAGCGAAAACGATACTCGGTGTCATTGTGGTGCCCAGGTGCAGTCTATGTCACACGTACTTGTGTGTCCATCTTGCCCCAGCTCATGCACTATGGGTAATCTAATGTCCTGCTCGGATAATGCATTGGACGTGGCTACCTACTGGTCAAATAGGTTGTAACAACGACACGAAAGAAGAAGAAGAAGTCGTTTAACAGACATGTGGTTCCCATAGCACAAGCTCTGCTTACTTTGAAAAATCCGGGATTCTTTATTTATTTTATTTTATATAGTTTCCGAGCAATAGCTATGTTAAGAGCGGACAGACAGACAGATTGACAGACAGGCAGACAGATAGATAGACAGACGGACATAGCGAAACTATAAGGGTCCACAAGGATGTGGACTTCGGAACCTTAAAAATCATTAAGTTACCAATAAACTACAGAATGATATGAAATCTAACACTGTCCAGAAAGTTGGTACCTTTTCTGAATACCAGAACATGTGTTTTGTTCAAAATGTGAAGTTCTAGAACACGTATCACTCAAGTAGGTACTTACCTCCACAGACGCCACGAATCATGTTGGCGATTGATTGTTTAGGTCGATGAGCGATTAGCAGCTCTATATCGGCCCGCGCTCATCCATCAGTATTCATTACACGAGTTCTTTCAAAGCCAATGCCTTCACGAAAAACTCGACTGTCCGCACAAATTCGTAACATTCACGTTATTGTTCAAAGGTCGCAGCGATTTCGTTAGTATGTAAGTAAAAGCAAACAACGCTTTCATGTCAAAAACCCAAGAGGAACAATCTTAGAGTTATATCACTTTTGATATAAAAGAAAAATATCATTCGTTTTTCATTATGTCTCCAAGCGTTTTATATTTTGAATGGCATCATGCCTAATCAAATCAGATATCCTTTGTATACTGTGGGGGTACTTTTGTGAATTCTTTTCGTATTGCACCTCTCGGTCCTGAGAGAAAGTAACCCTTCGAACTCCAGCTCAAACCACAGTTATTAATGAAAGTTTTCTGAGTACTGAGTATAATCGCCGAGGCGTGTCACTCAAATTGGCTGTTATAGACGCCAAAGTTTGAACATCTTTGTTCGACCCCAAACATGCTGGTTTACTTACTATATATATAACAGTCTATACATATATAGTAGGTACTAAAAGCAGCGCCGCGTGTAGGTATGAGGTAATAGGTATATTGTGTTCTCTGTAATGGGATCAGCCATTGGGTTTTCATCTCTAATTTATGTTTAATAACTAATCCCTTAACTACAGACCGTAAACGCGTTAAATTGAGCTCAATAAGCCTTTATGAATATTAACTATGAACTCAAGCAGCAATACTACTCAATTAGTTAGTTGTAATGTGAGCGTCTGCTGAGCGAGGCGAAGCGAGGCGAGGTTGAGGGCGGAAGTGCACCGCCATCAATTAATAACTTGTGTTGTGTCTGCCCCATCACGAGCTTCTCAAAGGATATAATGCGAGGTATAAAAGCACAAAGGCGGCTAGTCGCTTGTGTTGTGTTGTGTGTGGATAAATACGAGCGATAAACAATAAATAACCTCTCTCGGTTCAGTTTCTCGTGAGAATGGGCGCGTTCTATCGGAAAGCGCGCCGCGTTCCTAGCTAAGCAATGATACGTGCCGTATCATTGCTTAGCCAGGCACGACTTCTGCGCAACGCATATATTAGCTCATTAAATATGACATTTCCGTATTTTTTAAGCTTTTATTAGCTTAGATAGTTAGATACTATCTATGTATCTATCTATCTATCGAACTATATATGTAACGGAATCTTTGAACGTGATTTTCACCCCCGATAAAACGTCGGATTAATTTGAAACTTTGCACACTTATCAAAGACCGATGTCAATGCAATAATGTAAATAGTTTGTCCCATTATCCTGATCTGGACTTTCAGGATTAGCGATTTTCCAAATCCAATTGTTAAAACTAAAAAACCAGCTTCTGTAGATAACACTGAACTAAAAAGTAGAAAATAAATAATAGTTTAAAAATACTAAAAAACACGCTTTAATAGAAAAGCAAACTAGAAAGAAGCAAATAATTTTCAATAAATTTTAATTAAGAATAGTGTAATGACCAAAAAACGTGTTAATTGAGGTTTATAATCAAATGGTGCGAGCGCGGCAGCCCTGCGTCTCGCCCCAAATGGTAACGGTGTCGCGAATCCAGAGGTTTTACCTCATCTAAAAATATGCGTACCGCGCTAAAAGAAGTTTTCTCTTCAAAAATGGGGTTGCACTCCGGAAGTGCCGGCAGAAGTGAAAACTTATTTTGGCGCGTTAGAGTTTAGTAATAAATCACTTCAAAATCAGTAATTATGGCGACTGCCAATCAAATACTGAACGAACACAGATGATGCAATATTTTTTGTTCAGAATTTAGTTAATATATCAAAGAACCAAACTCAATAAACTTCTCCATACAAAAGTAGACTGTAAACATGTGAATTAAGTTTTATAATCAAATGGTGCGAGCGCGGCAGCCCTGCGTCTCGCCCCAAACGGTAACGGTGTCGCGAATCCAGAGTTTTTACCTCATCTAAAAATATGCGTACCGCGCCAAAAAAAAGTTTTCACTTCAAAAATGTCATTGTAGAAATGCGCTCAAATAATCGAAGTATTCACCAATGCTATCGATGCAACTTCAGCAACGCATTGGCCACATCGCCTTTCTTAAAGAAGTCTGGTGAGTACGGTGGATGACGGAGAGCTTCTGTTCTGTGTCGGGTCGTGCAGGTGCAGGAGCAGGAGGGACGAGCGATTGAGTAAAGTTGGCCAGAGATTGCGAGCTTCTCCATCATTGTGTTCAGTTATTGACACATACCTAGTAACGGTCGTGCCGTTTGCTAAGAAGATGTGATGGATCATAGCGGCACTAGACCACCAAACAGTGGTCACTTTAGGGCATGTTTTCGATAAAGGCATTGGTGCTGAACCAGTGGTAGCTGAAAAGGATTATGAAAACGAATAAACTTATCGTCGCAAGTGACCATGCAGTTTAAAACCCTTATGTTGAATATAGAATTCAAAGGTTTTAAATTTTCTTTCATTTGAAATTGGAATTCTTAACCGATCATATAAAAATTACATTTCTAATGGCCAGTACTGTAGAACGGCTACTCCATTGGTGCATTTTGTGCTCTGTAACACTTCTTCTTCTTATCGTGTCTTCTTTCGAACCAGTGTGGTGAAGGGAAGTGCGCTTTAGTGGCTCCTATTGTGCACTTTGCACATGTCGTACTAAATCTGTACCATAAAAGTAAAGAACAGATTATTTTAATTTGCATGCAATTTATTTCGAAGATACTCACACGACATTTGGTTCTGTTTGAATTCTAAGTGTACCTAACCTACCTACCGTAAAGTCGTCCGTGAGAGTGGCAGTGAGACACACACACACGAGAAAAGACTGAGGCCGCCACGTGGCCGCGCTTGTCAACGCATGTCGCCTCTGAGACAACATACGGACGGACACGGCTCAATTAGAATAGAGGAAAAAATTAAGCGATATTATCGTAATTAATCCCTTTTAATTAGAATAGTAAAATCGTTGAAATTGTTCAAATTGACTTTTGAAAGCACCAGGGCCTTCTATTTATTTAAGATATTATTCTCTTTAGTCTAGCGATGACTAGGCTCTAATATTGGCTCTGGAACTAAGTCACCGTGCGGTGGGAACCGGCTTTCTCCTTGGGAGCGCTGCTTCCATCAACCAAACCCCACTAATTTACCATTTACCGCAGTTTGTCGGAATTCCTTGTGCCCGCACCGCGCGCCATCCGAATCCATTAATCTACTTGTCTTGGAAATAATCTTGGAATAACTGAGAATAAATTTCCCAAGATACGAAAAACATCAGCCGGATCAGCGGTGTACGAGTTCCTATGTAGGCCGATGAGATGACGCTCCGATGCAAACCTGAACGAACAGGGACTAATAACATATTAACAATAATAACAGTAAAAAAATAACTAAAAAAAATAAGTAAAATAAGTAAAATAATAACAGTGTCATTATTGGAGCGGTGTATTGATTAATAAATCATAACGAAACTGACTTTAGTCGGGCACCGACTCGGGCAGGACACGAGCGCCGCATTAAGTACCTCATTTAGCGGCGGACCAACAAAATCAAGCGCCCATTTGTAGTTTAGGGTATTTTGCGATCCATCTATTCGCTAATATACATAGAGATATATCATATTCCTGATTTCTACAAAACAGAAATCAGGCCACTTATGAAAGAACTAGTAAAATGCAAGCCAACGTGTATCAGCGGAATTTCCTAAGTTCCCTTGAAACAGCCCACGCACCCCAAAAGTTGTGACCACGCGTGTGGATCAGAATCTATTGTTACAGTCTTGTCATAACAAATACATATGTATGGTTCGAAGCTTCAGAACATAACAACAAAAACCGTAATTAATATAAAAATCTTAACTAATATTATAAGGAGAAAATATTCGATTTCTTATATGTTTGTTTGTAATAGATAAACTCAAAAGTACTTAATATACGTGCTTATTAGCCAAGCTGAGCCAGGTGTCAGGGCCTTATGAAGCGTTCTTCAAAGATGCCGTTACTGCTGGCTGGCAGTCTGTACTACTGTGGTCGATACAATATCAGGGGCGATAAATCGCCAGCCATGAGATCCAAATCCATCAGTATCGCCGAAATGAGCAAATAAAATACTAAAGTACTTACCTAATTGATGACCAACGCATTGTTTATAGCATTTGAAGCACTTTAATTTATTGATCGAAGCAATTTAATACTCCCTCGTTTATTTTCATCGTCATTTAAGTAGAATCTGTTCTATAAAAAAAGAGTAGTGAATCGTTTCATTTCGTATCTTAACGTCATTGCCTGACATACTCATCCATATTTTACTGAGCAGACTCTATTACTGCAATTAATTGTCTCACCGGTGGAGTCGTCCCAGTTCTGTAAGTGCAACGGTATTTTTAAACAACGTTAGTATGTAGTACTCGTAAGATGTTGGCACACAGTGGCGGGCACTACTATTGGCCCACGCTCGACTTATCAAACGGAAATCAGTGGCGGGATGGCGCGCGCGCACTTCCCTCTCGTGCACGACACCAGCCCATTGAGAAAGATTTAGCTCAAAGCTAAAACACCTTTGTGGTTATTTTGGATGTTATGGGAACAAGCAAATATATTAGAGGCCGACGCGGCAGTAGTAGCAGGGGCAGGGGCAGGGGCAGGGGCACGGGCGGTTGCATGGGGGCCCGCATCGCACAACTGTTATTACTCGCTCATTCGGCTGATTTCTCTCGATACCGATATCATGAGGTTCAAGTACTTTCACTGCCGAGCGATAACACTATTTACTGTTTTACGTTTAAGGTATTTTACTTTTTGCAGATGCCCGCATTTATTTAACAAAAGTAGTACTCAGTATTCTCAATATTTAGTCTTCTGTGGCAAAAGCTTAGTATACGAGTGAGACTAAGTGAGTGAGTAGGTACTCAAATTACTTCGTGGCAAATAGCACATTTAGGAACTAGTTCTTACTAAAAGTGTAAGAAGCGAAGTGATGATGATGGCAAATTCATTAACCCTGATGATAGCATCGCTCGGCACGACTCCGAGACGTGTCCGTCCGCCATCAACGTCCGGTCCGCAGGGCGGGATCGGACGACTCTCCTCATTATGTTTTTGCCTTCATTTCAGTTAAATTTCAGTTAATATTTATGTTTATGTTTGTTTAAAAATTAACTAAAGATTTTACAAATATTTTACATCTATACATATAAAATGCTTTGTCTTGAATGACTGACTGTCGTATCAACGCACAGCCTAAACCGCTGATCTTAGAGACCTGAAACTTGGAGGGTGTGTTCTTTGTACGACGTAGGCATCCGATAAGAAAGAATTTTCCAAATTTCTACCCCTAAGGGGGTGAAAAACAGGGGCATAGTTTGTATGGAACAACATGATTCCTTGGTCCAATCTACTCAAATTTTGCATAAACATTATTTAACAGAATTGATGGATATGATATGATTCGTATTTTATTGAAACTCATCGCCTAACGGGGTTAAAAAGGAGTAGGAAGCTATTTTGGGGGTGATTTGCTTCGAAGTTGATATCAAAACTCCTTAGTGCTTTTGATTTTAATTACATTTTATTTTGACACATGTTTGAAAACTCAATCCGATTTTATTAAGGAAGGGTTAAACTAACAAAATAGTCCATTAAAATGTTACATTTTTTAGGCCTTAGTGTGCATTTGTCAGAGGACGCAATTTTATTTTTTTAATGTGTAGGGGGGGTCAGTAGAAGCTTAAGTTCAAGTTTGTGGGGTCGGCACCCTTGTCCCCCGGCCGCCATCTTGGAAAAGGGGGTGCAAAGGGTTTTCGCGCTGTATCTCGTAAACTAGTTACCTTACAGAAAATTTAATCAAACATAAAATGTAGCAAATTAAATTTCCTACAATTTTATTTCTATTACTTTTTATCGTCAAGTGACCAACAAAAAAGTTATAAACAAAAATAAATGAAAATTTTGTTTGTTTGTTCTAGGTTTTACAGCGCTCCAAACTTAAACGGATTCTCGAATGCTCATAGGGATGCAATAAAAACTAAAAATTAGGCTTACTTTTCTATCTATATTTTTTTTATTTATACAATTTATTATGATCTTAACATTCCTATGCTATTATTGAACTATGTTTGACCCTTTTACCCACCACCTATGAGGTATAACATGGGCAAAGTCAAATTTATAAAAATTTAATGCATTTTTTAATGCATTTTTTGTCACTGTCTTAGCAAATCGTTTGTATCGCAGAGTGTCTAGAGTATCGTCTTTATTTCCGCCATATAAAAAGACGAAAAAACGTTCGCCAACAACACTGAGTAACGATGACTCGACTTTCTCACTCATAAATAATTTAGTTCCACTTGCTAACTCTGGATGCTTCTGCAAAATTTTTATAAATTTGACTTTGCCCATGTTATACCTCATAGGTGGTGGGTAAAAGGGTCAAACATAGTTCAATAATAGCATAGGAATGTTAAGATCATAATAAATTGTATGAATAAAAAAAATATAGATAGAAAAGTAAGCCTAATTTTTAGTTTTTATTGCATCCCTATGAGCATTCGAGAATCCGTTTAAGTTTGGAGCGCTGTAAAACCTAGAACAAACAAACAAAATTTTCATTTATTTTTGTTTATAACTTTTTTGTTGGTCACTTGACGATAAAAAGTAATAGAAATAAAATTGTAGGAAATTTAATTTGCTACATTTTATGTTTGATTAAATTTTCTGTAAGGTAACTAGTTTACGAGATACAGCGCGAAAACCCTTTGCACCCCCTTTTCCAAGATGGCGGCCGGGGGACAAGGGTGCCGACCCCACAAACTTGAACTTAAGCTTCTACTGACCCCCCCTACACATTAAAAAAATAAAATTGCGTCCTCTGACAAATGCATACCCAAATGTAACTTTTCAATGGACTAAAAAAGCTTGGTGCAATGCAATATTCTTGAAAATTGAAATGTCACGCAATGTAATCGAAGCAACAATACTGACAGGTTGTTCTCGAGAAAAGTCTGTATTTATTCCTAGGATTCCTCTAACACCATCACATTGCCCCTCCGAAATCAAGAGAGTGCAGTTTCCTATTAAAGTCTGCTTCGCCATAACCATAAACAAAGCTCAAGGCCAAACTCTTAAGGTAGCGGGAGTAGACTTAAGAGAAAGCTGCTTCTCTCACGGCCAGTTGTATGTAGCATGCTCCAGACTAAGCGCACAGAGTAGCCTTGTGATTCTAGCACCAGAAAGAAAAACAAAAAATATTGTTTACAAAGAAATACTGCGGTAGGTGTAGTATTTCCATTTCGTTCTAAAAAGATGATACCCCCGTGTCACTTTCACCAAATCAAAGGCCGAGCTTTGTGATACTGAATAATAACAATTTCTTTTTACCCTCATGTTTATTTAACGTTCAAATCCCTACACCATAATAAATATTGTTATGTTTTCTAAGTAAGTATTCAAACATTTAAACATAATAATTTATATGTTATAACAAAATTAATAACGTAAAAAACCAATTACAAATCCAATCAGAATCATTTTTGACTTCTACGCGGACGAAGTCACGGGCAAAAGCTAGTAGTTAATAAAATCATAATCTAGTATTTTTAAGTCCTCGTACTTTTCGAAATTTTTGTAAAGTATACTAACGATAGCGGGATAGATACAATAGGTGGGTACATACGAGTACAGTACAATAGCGGAAAACTCGAGGCATGCCGTATTCGGAAGGCTCCAGCCGGCGTCGGGCCGAGGCCGCGGGCGCGAGCAATAAATACAAAGTTGTCGCGAATGTTTTCCCGATCCAAGTTAATAACGCGTGCAAAAATTGTTACGACACTAAATATAAAGAACATTCTTTATTGAACTCACACATTCGTGAAAGCGAACCCCGGATCTGAAGATCCCGAAGGGAGGATCATCCAGCAACGGTACCTATACTGAAAATTGTTGCAAATTGTTGCGACAGAGGAATACAGAAAGTGCATCGAATAGGATTTGCATTCTGCTTCTATCATGACGCTTGTTATTTAGAACCAGTGTGGTGAAAGGATGTAAGTGCGCCTCAAAGGCTCCTTTCGTGGCACCTGTGAACGAACTTGAATTAGAACACCTGGCACATGTATTCGAACTTCGTTTTTTGGGACTCTACGACATGCCTGACTTTTCTCATGATGTTTTTCTATCACCGATAGTGAGCACTGGTTTTGCACATGAGTTTTTCGATCAGACAAATCCATTTGTGCACGACTGGATTCGACCCACGATCTTAGAATCGGATTTTAAGATTCGCAGTAACAATACCTATAATTTATACATGAATACGCAGTATCTGTAAGTACCTACGAGTACTGATTCAACAACAATGAGCTGTCACCTGCATGCGGAAGGGAGATCAAACAACGGAAATATTAAAGATATCTTAAGTTACGTTGAGATGATGGCAGTGCCAACATTTTAGCTGTCATTTCCATAAACGAAGACTCAAAGTAAAGCGATATCAAGTTCTTGAGCTATACAATAATATATAATTATAAAATAGGCCCAGTAATATGCGGATTTTATTGATTTAATATTACATTAGCGACATCCTTATGACGCGAGCGGAGCTAATGCTCCGTTTGACGGGCTTGGGGCTGCAACTGCAAGTGGCGTCAATTATTTTGTAAAAAAAAAGGTCGCTGCCTCGGCGCCCTTTCGCTCCAGAGTAGGCACCTACTCTAGAGATGTGTTCACATGTAACCTCTATCCCGCGACATACAATACTGTCTGTTGCTATTATACTAATTATGTATAGTTATTCTTACTTTACGTGCTCGAGAAAAGCGCCTGAGGTGTACATTAATCCTTTCTCCACACTGGTTAAAAACTGGACAGCTGACAGCTTTATTTTATTTAAGACTATTCATAAGAATTTAATGGATTTTAACATTACGTTCAACATCAAATCTGTTTTATGAAATTGCTTGCAGGCTTAATAGCTTAATTGCTTAGGGATTCTCGGTACAAAACTAAACTGCTTATGAAAACTTTAAATACATATAATATCGGCAAAATAGTTTCAGTTTCATCAAATTCAATCTTGTCTCAAAACTCTGTAAACTGTTCGGATTGGTACCTAACCAACACAGAGATAAGAGCGTTAAAGTGTTTCCGCCGACGACTTATCGAAGTTGTAACGACCTCCCGACTCCAACCGACGAGGAGGCCGGGGGTGTCGATTTAAAACTGTTACAATCACATGGCACGAGGAAGGGGGGCAACTGGCTGCTGCAACGTGGAGGGAAGAGTTGTGTCACCACGCGGCCAGCTTTTTAGTCAAACTTTAATTGCACGAAGTCACCTGGGATATGCCCTCGAGACTGCTGCTTTACTCCGCCTTATACGTGCATAAAACTTCTTCATTGGCATATTTGTAACATCGATCGGCTGAGGGTTTCCGCGACATGATTGTGCACTTAATGCTAATAGCAGAAAATTTGTGCAAAACAATTTACGTGTACTTTTTGGTTTGTTCTGCGATGTTTAGATAACTTGTATGTTACTTGTATTGTTTATTGGGATAACTTTATTATTCTTTCGTTATTATTTGAAGCACGTTTATAAATTTACAATCAAGTTTAATTCTCAAATATATAATAATAATATTAATAACGTTTATTCAGTAATTACGTGTTTACAAACTTACAAATCCACATCTTATTATTTTACACTATTTTATTCTAAACATTTAGGTTTTGGTAAGTTTATAATATTGGTAGTATTTAGCAGTCAGGTAAAGTCAAGTGACTAATCTACGTACTAGTTTGCACTGTTGCAGGGCAGATTTCTCGTGAATATGTTTATTAATTTATTTTCTCAAACCGAATTCTATTATAACCAGGAAAACGGATGAAATGAAATGAAATAAGTTTTGTTTGACACACACACAGATAAAAATAACATAAAATAGCAGGTTCACAATGAAAAAGACGATATAAAATAAAAATAAAATATAGTAGTATGTGTACCTACCCTGCACCAACCCAGTCTGTGTTTGCCAAAAAGGCCTAGTCTCAGCTCTATGCTACTTAACATATTGCAAAGTTTTCAGACTGCGCCGAACAAGGAGGGTGACGTCATACCGTGACAAGACACAAAACACACAATATATATAAAAGTATAATGATTACAAAATGACACAACTACAATAGCTCTTAAACGACCAAAATAAATCTACAAGTAACAGTTATTGATAGGAACATAAATTAAAATTACAACTTAAAGTCTGTGTTATAAATGATATTGCATACTCCTTACCCACAAGACAAAGACAATAGCCGATTGGGAAATGTCTAGTTTGGTTTTGTTATGTTAGTTTAGTTTCAAATAGTCCACTCTGTCGTTGATACTTGACAAAGACAAATTATATACAGTTTGGAACCTATGCACGTATAAACCAGCCTCTGAAAAACATTTCATATGGAAATATCAACATTTCAGAGGTCGATAGGACAACGTTTCTAGGAATAGTCTTAGATAAACATTTAAATTTTAAAATGCAGGTCGACAAAGTATGCTCCAAAGTAAACAGATTTGTTTATGCTCTGCGGAGATTGAGAAAAACGTCGTCCTTAGCCACAGTACTTCAAGCATATCATGGTTATGTAGCATCGGTACTCACATACGGTTTAATTCTTTGGGGAAACTCAACAGACTTAAAAAGAGCATTTATCGCACAAAAAAATGTGTAAGGGCCATTGGCGGGATACCGCCCTGGGAATCATGCAAACCACTCTTTAAACAATTAAATATTCTCACACTACCTTGTATGTATATCCTGGAGTCTGCTTTGTTTGTTAGAAAGCACAATCAACTGTCTGTTAAAGCTAGTGAGGTATATCATAGAAGCACAAGAAACCAGGACAGAATTGTATTGCCTAAAGTTCCAAAGACGAGTATGTATATAAATAGTAGCTATGCAATATGCGGAAATGTATATAATTCCGTACCTGACTATATAAAAAAATTACCATTAAATAAATTTATTAAGGAACTCAAGACCTGGTTACAAGCTAAATGTTTTTATAACGTATCTGAATTAATAAAATGACATAAATTTAATTATGTAATATTCCTAAGTGACGTTTATATTGAATTATTATTATGTTACCTAGTTTTTTTTTTATAAATGTCTCACATTGTTAGAAAATATTGTACACCATTTATCAAATGGTAGCATAGCGAACTTACCAAATAATAAAACCTGTAATATACCTATGTTCCACAATAAATGAATTATGAATTATGAATTGAAAAACGATATAGTGTGAATGTGAAGTATAATAGTGAATAAATATAAAAAAAAAAGTGGAGAATAAAACATAGTAGTAGTCATGGAAAACGCGTTCATTATTTTTCTTTGTTTCATTTGTTTATGATTATGACACGTATAGAGCACTGGTGGTCTAGTGGTAGTGATCTTAATGGTCGTGGGTTGAATCCAGTCAATGAATGGATTTTATTGATTTAAAAATGTATGCGCGCTGTAATAATACTCTCAAACAGAAAGACATGTCGTAGAACCTAGAGTTAAAAAACCGGGCAAGTGCGAGTTGGACTCGCGCTCCGAGGGTTCCGTACCCTCGTGATGGGTGAACTTTTACTTATATACCTACAGATATATACGTAAAAGTTCACCCATTACGACAATCGAGTCATAGTTGGATGATGTAACTAAAAATTTACGGTTTTCGCAATTTTTCCTTTATCGTTGCTTCGTACCAAATTTAAAGATTCTGAGTTCACGGAAATTTGCGGCATAAACGGCTGTATGTTTTGATTGCGTTGGCTTAGAAGTTTGTTTTTTCACAGCTTTAAGGGACAGTAGACCTGAGTATTTGATATAAATTCAGCATGATACCTCCACGCGTCACGATAACAACAAGAAGAAGATGACACATGACAACTACCTAGTTTGTATTGTAAAGGCTAAATGGTAACTCTGATAATGAAATCATTTCTTGGTTTCCTAAATGTTCACCAGCATATCCATCTCTAATTCATTTTGTTTTTTCAGTAATTATAACAACAATTAAAGTGAAATTATACAAATATAAAAAAAACAAAAAAGATGTCTAAAAGTTAATTAAATTACCTAATTAAAACTAATACACAAGAATAAATAGTGTTCCAATGTTTTTGGTGTTAATGGTGTCCAAATGTTTTTGTACACCAATAAAATAAGATGTCCAAAAACTCATTGGCACATAACTCGCAGTGCGGCCGGACGTAGGCTCAGAAGGCTTTGCGTTCATTACAAAGCTCTCTGCGGCAAAAAGACATTGAATGCCTACTTATAATGATATACTTAGACTTACCATAAAAACGTTATCTGCGATCTTAATATTCCAATTTTTTATGAGTTTGCGCATTAAAGTGTTTACCTCATTTAGAGTCTTTGTCTTACGGTTTACGGGCGCTATATTTAAGTGACTGCCTTTTATATAACAAGACCATGAGTAGGTAACTCGAGTACTCAATAACCGAGCATATTATCTCTACCCTCATTATCAAAGTGGGAGAGCAACATTCAATTAGGTCGATTATGCTGACTCGATCGGTTCACTTTTCTTATTTATGTTTAAGACAAGTAATCTTTTTATTATTTTGTAATAGTAATATTTTTACTTATTTTGTATCTTCGTAATCATGAGACATACCTGGGTAATTATAACATTGAGAACTAAACAAAACATAAAACTCATGATAAGTATTCAAGAAGTGATCCCAAACGAACCTGTGAACGTACTCTGATTTGATAAGAAGTTAATTACACCCAAAACATTTGACTATCTTAAAACATGATTGCTAGTCTCCAGTCCCTACTAGCAATCAGCTAGCTTTGAATACGGTATTATGCTGAGAGTGGAGGTTGGACGGACATCTTGCGGTTACGACCGCAGAGGACAGAGCCGGAGAGAAGGGCTGCGTGGGGCGAGGGGTTGCGCCAGGGGGTGGGCCACACCGAGTCCGTTTGGACCTCTCCTGGTCATCGAAAGAAACAACGATTTGGTACCTTTGAATATAACTATTTGGTTTGGGAGACGGACCGTTTGCACACAACTCTTGAACAAGAACAACAACCCGGTATTCTTCAAATACTATTTTTTCGTTTTTAATAAGGTATATTAATAGAAATGTTTTGTAATAAGGAACCACAACAATAAGTAAGTAGTATTCTTACTCACTGTTTCTCAAGTGACAGATCCCAAATTGTCAATTGAATATGATGTTTGATGAAACTCTGTCAGTATTATCTAATATATAAAATTCTTCTGTCACGGGGTGCGTAATCGAACTCCTCCGAAACGGCTCGACCGATTTTCGTGATCCTTAGCGAGGATATTAGTCAGGGGGGAGAATCGAACAACATCTATTTTTCATCCCCCTAAATGTTAAGGGTGGTCCACCCCTTAATTTATTTTTTTATTTTTTTATGATACATCATACAAAAATACATGCAACCCTAAATTTTCACCCCTCTACGATCAACCCTTATTTTTTAAACATCATATTTACCTATAAAAATGTTTCTTAAAAATAACATACATGGCAAAACAACGTTTGCCGGGACAGCTAGTAATATATACAATATTGCTAGGGCTATTCAATTTTAAGTTTAACAAAACTGGTTTGAAACTTTATATAGATACGTATTTAAGCTTATTACAAGTTCTATTTAGTTTTATAAAATTTTGTAAGTATTTTGAAAACATAACGTTATGTTATGTTTTCAAAATACTTACAATGTTACTGAAAGACTTGTATTCAATAATACGATCGCTTAATGATGTTTCTTTAATGACAAGCACTTATATTTGTTTAATGTTGGAAGATGTAATGACAAGCACTTGTATTTGTTTAATGTTGGAAGGTGTAATGACAAGCACTTGTATCTGTTTAATGTTGGAAGGTGTAATGACAAGCACTTGTATTTGTTTAATGTTGGAAGGTGTAATGACAAGCACTTGTATTTGTTTAATGTTGGAAGGTGTAATGACAAGCACTTGTATTTGTTTAATGTTGGAAGGTGTAATGACAAGCACTTGTATTTGTTTAATGTTGGAAGGTGTAATGACAAGCACTTGTATTTGTTTAATGTTGGAAGGTGTAATGACAAGCACTTGTATTTGTTTAATGTTGGAAGGTGTAATGACAAGCACTTGTATTTGTTTAATGTTGGAAGGTGTAATAACAAGCACTTGTATTTGTTTAATGTTGGAAGGTGTAATGACAAGCACTTGTATGTTGGAAAGTGTAATGAGGAATGTCTTCTTAATGTTCAAATTAAAAACGTACATCATATTTTTACTTATTTTTAACAAAAACATAACACACTTACTTAATATATACGAATAAAATAATTTGTTGACTTTGAACCGAGGCTATTTTATTTTATGTTGATTCGTAACTGATACCCGCGTTACAGATTATATCTAGTGTATCAAAGGTATCAAAATTAATTAAGGTTATCAAAGGCAATTCATATTACAATTTATCAGCAAAACAGACATTTAACAGATAGAAAATTATCTTATGTAATATTTAGTATTATAAAAGTAACCCTTATTTTTTTTTAGTTTTCTTTTAAATTTAAATTCCACATTTAGAATGTTTTCATAGTCATAAGTTAATAGTTTTAACTGTTTTACTTTTCTCTGTTATATGCTAAGTATTTTCTGTTAATTATCATTTTTATTTATTTTAATTCACGGAAATTATAATTTGGGTTTGAACAATCAATAACATACAGAGAAGCTTTTTTTGAAAAAATATTAAAACTAAGATTTTGAATAGATTAAAATGAATTTATTACGCATTCATAAAAGAAATTAAAAACCCCATATAAGTCATGCGAACCACAATATTCAAAATATAGCCTCTAATAAATAAATATTAAAATTAACCTATTTCATAAAGTTGATTATTAAAAAAGTCAGTCAGTTTTTTGAAAAGATAACTAATTTTGCAGGTTAATGTTATATTATTAACCTGATTTGAAGTTTTAATAAATAAAAATGAAAAGATGACTCATTTATCAAATTGAAAAGTGTCTCTGTCTGTGCGTATATTATCTTTTCACGGTCGTGCAAACCACCAGGCAGCAGCAGCGGCAGCGGCTAGTTACGAATACATATCAATGAATAGATGACTTTGTTTGGCAGAATGAGTTTAAGTTAGTTTTATTAACTTAGTGAGTATTTTAAGAACATAATATTGTGAATACATGTAAATAATATATAAGTCATTCAATAAGACAAAACCAGTTTTATAGAGCTTAAAAATGCTTAGAACTAGTGTTTAGGGCATTGTGTTTTCTGTATATTGTGAGCTAAAAAACCCAATAACAGACGACTAACCTCGCTAGAGCGCGCTCTTCCGCGTGAACAATCGTATTGACACACGACGCACAATACAATCCAACAGTACAGTATCAGTTCCCAGGTGACGGGGCGTCGGCGTCGTGGTGACTAGCCGCCGCACGCACGCCATATATTCATTAGCTGTTCTATCCCTAAAGCCGCTCTCAGGTGTAAACATCAATCTCGCCTCTTGCCGGGCGTCGCAGCCGCGCCGCGCGCTGACTCCACGACGACGCTCGGAGTATACCTTTGTACTATCTAATGTTGACTTCACGCGGTGACCATTTCTAAATATAAAACATGTAAAGCATCTGCCATCGCCAGACAAGTAGTACCTGGTTAATGCTGTAAATGCCAAGGCCTACTATAATGACCTAATTATTTAAGTACTTCTTTAAAACATATGATAAAGTCCGTTCAGTCGTAATAACAAACAACAAACATCCACACAAACATTGACAATACTACTACTTAGGAATATAAGACTAGGAGTTAGATTTTTTGCCTAATGATACTTATATTAACAGCTCTTAAAGCCAGCCTCGAGAGAGGAAATGCGGGAGGAGGCTGAGGCAGGTTCCTAAACCATGCCCCTACTTTAACTTCGTTATCAAACTCTCCTGGTTGAAATAAGCTGTCTCCGTGTAGTAATTGAATGAAAATAACGTTTGCGAGGCCATTAATTAGCACGCGCACCTAATGAAGATGTTACTCGCCGCCTTCAGAGGCGCCGGCGTCGTCGTCGCTTTAAATTACTTTTAGAACACGCGTCTTTATTCGATATGTACCTAACGACGCACTTGTCTTTTATGAAAATGACGTCATTTATTTTAAACCAGCTCCGACATTGAATTAATATTTTAAACTGAATAAAACGATGTCCTTCTTGCTATCCCTTCTCGTTTTCTATTTCCCTGAACAGAGTAATACCAGAAATAATATCCCTGCAGCCGTATTACTATTATCTTGCTTAGCGCCATCAGAGTAATGCAAACACTCCACCAAATAGCGAGGAGTGTGATTGTCCCGACGCGACGCGAGCGCGGTGCAGGGACCTGTACTCCACTCCGAGCCCTGTGCCGTGCAGTGCAGTACCCACACCGTGTTCCCGAGAGTGATTACTACTAAAGCCACGCGCTAGAACAAGAGGAGCGACTAGGGACGGCGTTCATTTTGCTTTAATCTTTATTTTAATAAAATGTTTCTCCAGATATCTGAAGTTTACGTGTTAGTAAGAACATTTACATATTTAGGCACATTACACGTTACAATGAAAGTTAACAATAATATAGCTTAGGCTTAACAATAATATACATCAGAATAACACATAGGCTGTAATTTATAAAGATATTGTGTGTATTGTCCAAAATATAAGTAAAAATATCTACCATCTGCGAGCTATTCTTTCGTGCGCTGGAAAAACCGTTAGAATTACACGTATTTAATGTATAATGGAAAGACAAATGCTTGCAGATCATCAAACACTTGCCTCGCGGCGGGAATAGAACCCGTCACAACCCGTCCCTTTTGCGTCACAAGCAGGCCTTCGCCCACAGCGTCACAGAGGTTATGATCGGAAGGCTACCACTAGACCTCTCTAATTTCATTCCTTAACAATATTATATATACAAAAGTGTATCTGTCTGTTTATTTGTTACCTATTCCCGGCTGAAAGAATCATGATGAAATTTACGGAGATAGATTATATACTTGAGATGGTCATAGGCTACTTTGTATGTAGGTAGGTAACACGCGTGCGAAGCCGTGGGCATTTACTAGTATAACAATATATTATTGACACTTTAAATGCTGTTCTGTGACCCAGAACCCAGTCCTGTCGGGTCGGAAGAGCAGCGGCCGAGCGGGTGTGCCTTCTGAGCCGGCTCCGGCCCCGGCCCAGCGCCGTGGCCCGCGACTAATGCTTCTCAGTACCAGTAGAGCCCCGTCAGAGCTCGTGTTTACGTCGCACACGTATGTACGTGATCACACGGTGCGCTGCAGCTCTTTGAGATGAAGCGAACTGAAAAACTACACACAGGTAAGTACTCGAAAAGGTCGTGTAGGTTTGTGGTTGCACAATTAACGGTGAGATCTCTCATATTCGTTCAAAGCTTTCGTTTAATCTCGAGCGCTGAAGGCGTGGAGTACTCGGCTCGGTGCAGGGTACGAAAATGTATTCCGTAGAGGTCGGTTTCGGTTTGTTATGAGCTCCGTAGCAGGCTTCGCAATAATTTGACAATAACTCCTCAGATTGCAATCGCGGAGTAGACCGGCTACCGGAGCACGGTCGGGGCAGGACGGGCTCGGCCGCAGCGCGCCGTGCCCGCGGCTCGGCTCGCGCGTCACGTCCGCTACCAAAACACTTTGTCTTAGCTAGCCGAGCCCCACCGCCGCTGGCCTCGTGCTCCACAATACACTGATACAACTAGAGTTTTTGAAGAGATAACTTCTTATGGGAGGGTAAACCGCTCGGGTAATCGTTACATATCGCGTTACGGCGCCAGTCTGTCTGGCTTCCCTTTCTCTCACGCATACGGCAGCGGTAGGCAGGCTCCTCCTCCCTCACTTTAACCCACAGCGCTAGTTAGATAAGTTCAAGTTATCACTTCTGTTGGGCGTCCTGAGGCGCACACGTTTTTTTGAAGAGAAGTCTGACTTGCAACTTCTGATTCAACTTAAGAACCCGCTATCCGAAAAGGATATCCGTGCAGACGGCTCAGTTCTGTGTATCCATCCGTGGTATCCATTGTTGAGACACTGTATACTCATGCACTGTGGAAATGCTTAGCACTTTGCAATCCGGATAATATCTGAGGGAAACAACGAAACGAATTTAAAGGAAATGTAGCGTTTATTATTCAGTGAAGAGCTTGTTCCGAGGGGTATCTCATAATCTGCACAGTCTGATTCACAACCATTCAGACTGCACATAACTAGCTATCTAACGATAAGTTATAACTGTAACCTACAATAGCATCTCTATAATTAATTAAATACATAAGTTTAACAGAAATTGTCGTGTGAGTAGACATGTCTGAAATCCCCGCCCACGCGCTACTGCAATGTATGACACCGACAGGTAGACACCGATGTAGTAGCTGAACAATTAATGACATTTATATGATGGAATACTTCTAAATCATAGTTAAACATAGTCCTCACCTACAGAGGAAGAGCTTCTATCAAGTACAAGTAACAAATACGACTTTCTTTACTTAACAAGTGAATTTATTATTACGATTAAAGTTTTCATACTAAAAGCAATCCGCAAATGGCAGCATGCTCAGAAAAATCAACAGAATTCTTCGCAAGATGAAATTATGTTCATTCAATGTGTACAGGGGACCGTGACTCTCGCCGGATTAGTGAATGAAGAAAGCTTGTAATCCGAGTGAGCACTCTCTGCTTTGAATCGCAGAACACTCCTGTGGATAGAGTTCGTTGTTGAGAGACGACAAGCCGGGTGCGTGTTCTCATCCGAGTGACGTCACGAACAGACGGACTTAC
This sequence comes from Lampropteryx suffumata, assembly GCA_948098915.1. NCBI lineage: Eukaryota > Metazoa > Arthropoda > Insecta > Lepidoptera > Geometridae > Lampropteryx > Lampropteryx suffumata. The sequence continues at coordinate 275,324 of OX402545.1, forward strand.
AGTAGCTACAGCCACAGCACGGGCCGCGAGCCCCGCTCCTTCACATGCCGGACGCCACGTGTGTGGTATTCATTTAATGAGTAACCTATGTCCGACCCAAGATAAATTCAGTCGTTATACCGTGAAAAGGCGCTTTTCCTTTTTGACACGCTAATATTAGTTTGGTATGTATGTATGTGTCTATGTAACTGAATCTTTGAAGGTGTTTTTCACCCTCTTCAAAACGTCGGATTAATTTGAAACTGTGCACACTTATCAAAAACCGATGACAATGCAATAATTCAAATAGTTTGTCCCATTATCCTGATCAGGACTTTCAGGATTAGCGATTTCCCAAATCCGATTCTTAAAACTAAAAAACACGCTTTAACATAAAAGCAAACTAAAAAGTAAAAATAATTTTCAATAAATTTTAATTAAGAATAGTGTGATTAACAAAAAATTTTTGATTGTAGAAAAGCGCGGGGAACTTGATGTCAATTGTTATAATATTTTAATGACATAGGTATATTGGTAACAGTAGAAGTGTCATTTATATCTTAAAAAGAACCCCAAGATTTTCTACAATAAAATTGTTGAAACGTGTTTTTTTAGGTTTTTTATACTACTATTTATATTCATTCAATTGCATCTGTCAGTGCATCTGCAATTGCATTCAGTTACCTAAGTGTAGTTACATAATAAGTATTATAGTATAATAATACATAATATTTTCCATATTGTAACACTTAGCTCTAAGATAATTAATAAAGATTTATTATTATTTATTATTACATTCTGTCAAAAAAGTATCGGGACTAGATGATTTGTTTATTGTTCCAAATTCATTTTTGAAGTGAAACCTTCTTTTAGCGTGGTACACATATTTTTAGATGAGGTAAAACCTCTGGACTCGCAACACCGTTACGAGACGCAGGGCTGCCGCGCTCGCCATATTTGATTATAAACCTTAAATCACATGTTTACAGTCTACTTTTGTATGGAGAAGTTTACTGAGTTAGGTTCTTTAATACATTCTGAACAAAACCATAAAAGAATATTAAATGTATTTTAAAGTTTCTAATAACTAATAAAATACAATTCATAAATAAAATGCAATTCATAACCCAATAACCCAATAACCCTAGTTAGGCCAGTCAAAATAGACGTATTTTTTTGGTCAACTTTGCACTAAATTTCCGATCTAAATTCTTTTTTTATAAGGTTGAGGATCAATTACTGAGCATAAAATCACAAAATGCTGACAGATCCAGGTGACGCTTCAAGCGCCATCTTGAAAAAATGTTTTTGGCCTATATCTCGACAACTATGCACTTTAGGGTGAAAGTAACCTCAACTAACACACTCCAATTCCTATGGAGTGTGTTATTTGAGGCCCGAGGCATTAAAATACACGAGGTAGGAATCGTACTTTCTCTCGAGTGATACATAGTGCGTTACTACACCTAAGAAGAAAATAAAATAAAATCTTCACTATCACTCGACGACATTCTGTAGAATTAATAAAATTACCAAACCCAAATTCAAATTTCGAAGAAATTCCTGCGCATGCCTTTATTACTTGGGTTCTTTTTTCAAAATATTGTTCGGAAATCGGAAGAGGAATAAATCATTTGGCGGACTTGGAGTAAAAACTTTTTGTCGTTTGTCGAAAATAGCCATAGCTACCGGCTGATCTATGAATTATATTCCTTTCGAGGTATGGAACCCTAAAATATGTGATATAACTAAAAATTTAAGGTTTTTGGAATTTTTCCTTCAAATGTGCTATAAAACATGCTTCATGCCAAATTTCAAGATTCTAGGTCGACTGGAAGTACCCTTTAGGTTTTGATTCCCTTGCGAGTAGTAGCGAGTTCGAAAATATGCGACTTAAATTGCTGTTTCTTTTGATTGCGTTGACATAGAAGTTTTATTTTGTTACATCTTAAAGGTATTATAGACCTAAGTATTTGATATGAATTTCAATTTAATACCTCTACGCGTTCATGAGGGAAGGGGTAGTAAGTTTAAAATTATTAAAAATATTTTTATTATATAATGTAACTAAAAATTTACGGATTTCAAATTTTTTTTTATCTGTCCTATAAGAGGTTGCTTTGTACCAAATTTCAAGATTCTGAGTTCACGGGAAGTACCATACCTAAAACCTAAAACCTACAGTTTTGATTCCTTTGCGAGTATCGAAAATTTGCGGAAATTTACGGCATAAGCGGCTGTATTTTTTGATTGCGTTGGCTTAGAAGTTTGATTTTTTCACAGCTTTATGGGACAGTAGACCTGAGTATTTATTTGATTTAAATTTCAGCTTGATACTTTTACGCGTTCCTGAGAAAAAGGGTCTTGACAGACAGACGGACGGACGGACAGATGGACGGACGGACAACAAAGTGATCCTATAAGGGTTCTGTTTTTTCCTTTCGAGGTACGGAACCTTAAAAAAATAACAAGTTAGAAATGGGTTCCATACACTTTTCTCCCCCGCTAAACGCGTTAGAAATGAAATTCCATAGACTTTTCCGTCCCGCATTTTAGTAGGCCTTACTTTCTAAGTTATATTTGGAAAATATAACTTAGAAAGTACATGGGCAAGTTTCTCAGTAGGTGTGGTATAAAGAATATTATTTGAGCGTTTAAGAGAGCTAATTCGATGAATAAGGCCAGATTTGTGAAAAGAAAGTTTTAGAAATTGGCACCACGATGATGCGCCTTTGCACTAGGCCATCATTGTGAACGAATTTTTGACCTAAAACTCTACAAATACCATCGAGAAACCACCTTATTCACCAAATAACTTCGTGGCACCCGTTTTCATCCGGTAGAAGACATAATGGAGAATTCGCGGCGAGAACCGAACTCAATTCATTGGTTGTTCGTTGGCGTAAGTGTATCGTTTCTGAGGGAGAATACTTTGAAGGCGATATATTAACATTTTGTGTATTATTGATCGTTTCCCGGTACTTTCTCGACAGAGTAGTATAAATAAAGTGTCTAATTGTGCTAAAAAATCACAATTTATTGATTAAAATTCCGTCAAGATTTCCGCATAGATTATCAAGAACTAATTAATTAATGAGAGCTATGCTAGTTAATGAAATGTCAAACGAAGAAACAGACAGATTGACAGACAGACAAACAGACATTTGAATTTATAATATTAGTGTGGAAGTTTGGATTATATGAAAAATGTCCAAAAGATAAGATAAGAACGCTTTCTGTGCAGAGCCGCGAGCCCCTCAGCCAGCCGCTTCCCGCCTCTCCACCCCTCCACCAACCCCTCCCCCCTCCCACTGCTATGTTAATTTGTAAAAGCAATTAACAAGCAAAACTGATAAAATAAGTCTCCGGAAAATTGTCAACAACGAAATTTTTCCTTGTTTCAACTCTTTTTACGCTTTAGTAAAGCTCCTACAAAACAACATTTATTATAATTAGCGAGAGTCACGAAGCTAACGGCCGGCAGTTGTAACGGCAGTTTGTTCCGCAATATTTTTAATTGACTTATCGTTAGAAGCATTAATTGCTCCGTTAGGTCATTAATAACGTGGATAGTCGCGTAGCCCATGCGTAGTACCCACGTAGTTCCCGCGTAGCACCTGCTACGCCATTGATTGACTATGCACTCTGTGAAGGCCCGCTGCTACTTCAGTAATAATTTCTCCCCTCTAACTGCAGATTGGCAATGTATAACTTACTTTTGTATTAGTTTAATAGTTTTAAGAAGGATCATACCATACGCGCTTTCTTGCCAATTCTTCTAGGACTTGTGTTAGAAGGAATTGGCACCTAAATTCACCTATTATGTAAGACGATTCAAAGTGATCCTTGTGATTTTATTGAATAAAGTGTTTATTGAATTTGAATTTCAATTAGAATTTTATTCTTTTTGATGCTTATATTTTTGAGCGTCGTTTATTAAACATTATTTCAATACAAGTCATTAGAAGCGTTGCTGCTTCTGAGAGCTACTTATCTTGAATGCTTGGCAATAAAAAAAATATAGAGTTTAACCTTGCGATAACGAGGCAAGATCATAACAATGAATGGAGCCACCTCGAGCTCCAGCCTCACTCACTAATGCAGTCACACTAACTACATACTAATATTGACAACGACGAGACGTTAGCTTAGCAACACACGTGTGTGGCTGTGGCCTTACGCGATCCACTACACTTTCGGTCTCCTGCGACACTTCAATTGTATAATGAATGTACATAAATTTCGGTAACAATAGTAGTACGGCATCGCCTCGCATCGCACAAAATGGAGCGGAGCGGGGCAAAACGGCGGCACGCACACTGCCGAGCGGAGGTGCCGCGAATTGCTTTTAGTATGCTGTTACACAATATGTTTCCAAAGTAATCTTACTGAAATAAAATGCTATTCAAAGTCAGCACGTCAGTACAAATTACCCTTTTGTACTTTATAATGGGCATCGTGCATTAGTCCTACATTACGTAAAAGATTTAGGATGTGCGGTGCGAGCGGTGACTGCGGTGTGTGCGGTGAGTGCGATGTGTGCGGTGCGACTGAAAGGGCAACCGGCTACCTATACTTTCCATCCGATCCTGACATTGAGTTTGATCTTTCTTTTCATGCATTCAGCATATGATACAAAGAGACTACCAGTGTCTCTTATTGAAGTTCTAAATCATTTAACATATACACAGCATTTGAATGTGACAGTGATCTTTAGTCGGGTTTTAAGCTGGTAGCAGTGAGTTGGTTAGTTGTTAACCGACAAGAAGATGTAGTAAAAGAGTATACGCTTATTCCTGTACTCCTTTATTATATGTATTATGTAGTCGTAGTGAATGTGGCGGTCAGCGAGGTCAGCGAGGACAGCGAGGACAGCGAGGTCAGTTAGACAGTGACGCTCTATCTTATAATCACATAATTAGCCAGCGCGTGACTCTTAAGTATGCGCTGTTTTTAGGGTTGTGTAGCCAAATGGCAAAAAACGGAACCCTTATGGATTCGTCATGTCTGTCTGTCTGTTTGTCCATCCGTATGTCAAAGCCACTTTTTTCCGAAACTATAAGAACTATACTGTTGAAACTTGGTAAGTAGATGTATTCTGTGAACCGCATTAAGATTTTCACACAAAAATAGAAAATAAAACAATAAATTTTGGGGCTCCCCATACTTAGAACTGAAACTCAAAAATTTCTTTTCATTAATCCCATACGTAAGGGGTATCTATGGATAGGTCTTCAAAAATGATATTGAGGTTTATAATATAATTTTTTCTAAACTTTTGCGCGAGAGACACTTCCAAAGTGGTAAAATGTGTGTCCCCTCCCTGTAACTTCTAAAATAAGAGAATGATAAAACTAAAAAAAAATATATTATGTAATATATGATGTACATTACCATGCAATCTTCCACTGAAAATTGGTTTGATCGAGATCTAGTAAGTAGTTTTTTTTTAATACGTCATAAATCGTAAACCGCAATTTACTTCTCATTCAACCAACTCAAATATTGAGATGTAGTAACTATGTTTGTAATCTGTGTTATATACCTAATCTATGTATGAGTGTAATAACTTATCCTAATAAACGATAGTCATAATCTAGACTTCAGTGGTTTCACTCGCCTCCGACGTCAATCCTTACATGGCGACCCTGCCAGCTCCTTACATGGTAACCCGTGCCATGTTTGGAACGCGTGACGCGTATGCCTAGTGCACTAAGGCGCGCAATGCCTTCAAATAAAATAATCATTAAGTAAATAAAAATCAATAAAATTTTCAAAAAGGTGTCGTACAAATATAAATAATAAAAAGTCATCTATCGATGATGAGTATTGCGATGATCGTCGTCTGCACTCTCCTGTTAAAGTAAAGTATAAATCAGTGTTGTGATGGTGTTAAAAAATAGTGAAATCCGATCGATCGAGATCGCGTGCGTTATGTGTAGATAAAATAAGTGTAGGTAAGACGTATGGAACTAAAACCTAATAATGTGAATGAACTTGTGCGGATCTACCTACCTACCTAATACCTACCTAAAGCTGAACGATGAACAATCAACGAAGTGTTTATTACGGTAAAATTAAAATAGGATAAGAGGTATGTGTATGTGTTATTTATCTTATATCAGTAATTTTAATTTGAAAGATTTAGAAATTATTAAATTATTAAATATCAGAATATTTAAATGAACTTTATAATGAACTTTTACTAATAAGAAAATATTTAATTAAAATTGGACCTGCTCGTAGACAAGGTACCACAATTTCAGAGAAAAAATTAGACGAATGTAAAGTGATTATTAATCAATATAATACATATCTAGAAAATATAAATAAAATTGGAAGAAGTTAAGAAGAAAAAGAGTGTATTGTGAAACACTGTGAGAATATAGTGAGAAATACTTTGATAAAGAAATAAAATTAATGACACAAAAGTTAAAAGATACTTACATTGTCTAATTTAATAATTAAAGAACATGCTGATATATTTACAGTAAAAACATGCAAAACGAAAAAATGTGCTAGATTTGTCGACTGGGCTACAATGTTAGATGATCCAGTTTTTATCTTATATGTTAGGAATTACTCAGTCTTCAAAAAAGTTTGTCATGCGGCTAAGTCACTGTTTTTGAGAAAAATAATAGAAAATTCAACAAATAAAATAAAAGCAACTTTGAAATTAATTAATAATGAAACAGGTAAATCAAGGGCTCGCAATATACAGTTCAAATTAAATATAAATGGTACAATTTTGACTAAAGAACAGGATGTTGCGAATGCATTTGATAGATTTTTCTCAGATATACCAAAAATAGTGACCAAATCCTTAAACTCTTCAGCCTCCAGAGCTTCCTTTCTATTAGAATCTAGTGTTGCAAAATATAAGAATGAGTTTAGTTTTAGCTACATTAACGAGGCTAGTATTGTAAAAGCATTCAAGTTAATTAATATAAAAAATACAGCAGATCTTTGGGGAATGTCTACAAAGGTGCTGGGTGTCATTATCTTAGATATTGCACCATGTTTAGCTTATATTTTTAATAAATGTATCGACGAGGGAGTTTTTCCCGAGCTCATGAAACACAGTAAACTCATTCCTATGTTTAAGTCTGGAAGTGAAAGTGATCTCGCTAATTATAGACCGATATCGATATTTTCTTAATCAGTTATTATACCACTTAACGTTAACGGCCTGCTACATAGTAATCAATACGGATTTACTAAAGGTCGATCTACAGCTGATGCAGGTATAGCGCTCTTAAAGCATATATTTGAAGCCTAGGAGAAGTCACAGGATGCAGTTGGGGTATTCTGCGATCTATCTAAGGCCTTTGACTGTGTGAGTCATGCAACTCTAATCACAATGTTAAAATATTATGGCATTAAAAACCGGGCGATTGACCTCATACAGTCTTATCTATCCAATAGAGTCCAGAAAGTAGACGTGGGTGGTGAGAGGTCTTTGGGATCAATTATTGATATAGGGGTACCTCAGGGATCGATACTAGGCCCTTTTTTATTCTTAGTATACGTTAACGATTTACCTTTTTGTGTAAAAAATATTTGTGATATAGTTTTATTTGCAGACGATACGTCTTTAATTTTTAAAGTTGATAGAGGTAAAACCAGTATTTGCGATAACGTAAATGAATCCTTATCGTTAGTTCTTAACTGGTTCACCGTAAATAATCTTTTGCTTAATTCCAAAAAAACGAAAAGTATCAAATTCACTTTGCCAAATGTTATTCATAGCCCGTCCAACATTGAAATAAATGGAGAGGCAATGAATCTTGTAAATTCCACGATCTTCCTAGGTCTTAATATTGATGCAAAACTACATTGCGGACCACAAATTGAAACGCTTGCTGGTAGGCTTAGTTCCGCTGCATATGCAGTTCGTGCGATACGGTGGCTTACTGATGAAGCTACAGATAGACTAGTTTATTTCAGTTACTTCCACATTATGTCATACGGCATCATTCTCTGGGGGAAAGCAACTGGTATTGGTAAAATATTTGTAATTCAAAAAAGGGCAATACGTGCCATTTATAAAATGAAACCACGAGAATCTTTGAGAGAAATATTCAAAGAAATTAATATTCTCACAATAGCTTCACAATATATATATGAAAATTTGTTATATACACATAAAAATAGAGATGGGATTCAGCAAAATAGTGACCTTCATAAAATCAACACTAGGAATAAACATAAATTATACATCCCTAGGTTTCGACTAGAAAAAGTTAATAAGTCATTTATGGGGAACACGGAGCGCTTCTATAATAAGCTTCCTGAAAATGCTACTAAACTACCTATTAAGAAATTTAAAGCATACATTAAAGGTAGTCTTTTGAAGAAAGCTTATTATAATATAGATGACTATATTATTGATAAGAATGCATGACCTCATGTCGCTCTGCCGTCAGACAGTTAACCGGCACACTTGAAATGTATAAACTCTCTTGTATTAGTATTTCGTAATTAAGGTAGTTATAAGATGGATCAAATAAAAAAGCGCTAGGACCAAGACGAGTTTCTTGCCAATTCTTCTCGAGCTTGGGTTAGGATGAATTGGCACCTAAATTCACCTAGTATGTAAGACGTTTCAAAGTGATCTTTGTGATTGTATTGAATAAATCATCTTTTGACTCAAATTCAAATTCACACATTCAACTTTGACTTGCCTTTGACTTTGATTTTCTAATGAATAAATTTTCATGGAGATCATAAACAAAAATGTTTTTTGCAACAACAATATGCCAACATTAGTTTTTCGAGACTTCAACGAAGATTTTTTAAAAGACAATTGTATACATGCAGAACGCTGGATACAGGACGTTATTACCACCTTGTCCAACTACGCGAGGAGGCACAGAAATTGATAATATTTTTGGATATATTTCTTGTCAAACTAGAATATATATTAGATTGTTTAGCTATCACAAGCCTATATGGGCTCCCATAAATCCCATAATTTAGGTAATGTTTACTTATCAATAACTTAATTTAAAAAAATACACTATTATTAAAACATCGATCAAAGTTACAACGAACTAAAAGAACTTTTATATTATGTTACTTGCTGCTACGGAACCCTTCATGGGCGAGTCCGACTCGCACTTGGCCGCTTTTTGTTATTCTAATGTCAAAGAATAAAGATGGCAATAGATTTAAACAACACATTAGCTAGTATGTGTTTATAAGATAGACCCTAATACTATAACATTTCAACTGGTCATCGGTGGTAAATTAAAGGATTATTTCTTGATACTGAGCGCCCGATGACCGCATGAACCACTCCCCGCCCCGCGAACGATCCCCTGGGATAAGCCCCTTCATTAAAACGAGCGATTATAAAAATATAATATGATGTTTCAATGGACACTGAATAATTAAAATCCTTAGTACCTATATAAGCTGATTGCTCCGCAAGCCAACGAACCACGATTCAAAGATACAATTATTATTCTGATATTTAAAGAGGAATATTAAACAAGTGGAGCCATCAACCTAACTATGAAAATGAAGGTTGGATTAGGTTTGATTAATACAATAAAGTCCGGTCAAGCCGTACTTCATAGAGACTTTATAATCCAATCACAAGTCGGGAGTAGCTCGTGGCGGCAAAGTGAACAATTAGCCGAGGCCGGGCGCTGGGACGGGGCTTGCGGCAGGTTGCGGACGCTTTAACAACTTCTTTTGTAAGTACTTATACTTACCACTTTCTATGAAAAATCAGAGTGACGAGAGAATGGGCAAATAATTGTTCCGCCTTCCCCCTCGCCTTTCCAGCTGAGAAAGATGATTGTACTCTCGATAACTCGAATGTTCTTTTACTTCACGTTTATTTTTAAATTTTGTTTAGCAGCTTACTTTATTCGGTTGCTCTCAGAAATGTAGACATAATATTTGTTCGAAACAACTTATTTGGCAACTTATAGCAGGTAAAGTTTAGCTGTAGCAATATTATTTGAATTATGCTAATGTATGTAACGGATAACAAAAACAAAACCGCCTTTTAGATATTCAACGTGTATTTATTTATTTACTTAAGGGCATTCAACAGTAGTTACGCATGTAATTAAGTACATTTCTAAAGAGAATTAACGTCAAGTCAAAGTCAAAAGTGAAAGTGAAAGTGAGTCGCGTTTCGGAGAATCTTCTAAAGTGAAATAGTTTCTGAAAAACTAGCTACATTGACCCTAGTACTTACTCATATTTGGTGGCCTCTACGATCTCAAATCTGGGCCACTCAGCAAAACGGTCGCTCGCCAGCGTTTCACGCTCCGTAAATTATCGGATAGAAATTATTATGATCGTCAGATGGCCGCGACCGACGCGCCAACGAGTGGTTTTTATTGGCGCTCATATTTCAGCGGTGCCGTTCATTGTTCCCGATTGATCCGCGGAAACAATACCCCTGCGACTGTAACGCAGTTTGCTGGAGCTCCACATAGGTCGAGCAGGCTGGTTGTTCCACTGCACAGTTGTCTGCTCGCAACACACGATTGTTTCCCACTAATAATATCCCACCACAATAAATCATAGAGTTGCGTCAGATTGTTTCCGAACAAACAATGTAATCATGATCGATGGTTAGGTTAGGTTACAGGCCTGCGTTTTGTTTTTTCTGTGTAAACTCCCAAGCTGTTTAAGCTGGACTGTGTAAAGCAGTTTGCTCGCTCACTGGTGGTGCCCCTACAGATTAAGTTTACTTAACAAATAAAAATTGCGATGAGGATATTCCATTGTCAACAATATTTCGTTTGTTGTGCTGCTTGAAGATTTGATTTTTCAAATTAATACCGACATCTGCCTGTCGTTTCAAAGAATTATAAATCTGGATACTTTAGCGTCATTCAATTATAAGTATTTAACTCAAATATCTATTAGGATAATTTCATCAAAACAAGGTGAAGTATGGGGCGGGAGGTAATTACTTCAGCCGAGAAACTTCATCGCAGCTTAAACATAACTCGTACACTCTACACGAACTGTAACACAATTTAACTTGCGATTTGCAAACTAACACAGTTAATTAAGAATTTGTGAAGAGATTGCCTGCCTACAAGGAGGTATCACAATAGATGAATGACAGAATAACAGACGGAAGAAGAACTGTTAAAGCACTCTGCGCTGCGACAGGCACCGTTCGTGACCGCGTTCTGCCCTACATTGGGCTCCTCTTTGTCATTCAAATCAAGCTAATTTTCTAAATAAATAATAGTAGTGCCTGTGGTCGTCTACATATACTCGTAGCAGTGGAGCTGGAGGGGCCGCGTTGATTCGGCAACGCCGCGCCGCGCCGGCGACGGGGGCGCCGCGCGCCTGAATAAAATAAAAGTCGCTCCGACACGCACTGAAACACGATGCCGCCGAGGAATTTTTAATTAAACTCGATCTGACATTAAGTGAGTACTTTTTTATTGGGAGAGAATAAATAGTTCCCTACTTTTTAATTTAGCATAGTATGTACCTACTTTGACCCGAAACGCGATAACAAAATAACTCTACATTCAGGTTGACGTGAACAGAATACCTGCTGCTCTATAAGCTGCTGAACTGTTTTCCTACGTAAGCCTTAGATCAAGATGGAATCGCTTTACCTTGAGAGATGTACAGTTTATGGCTGTTTGAGTAATGGGTATTGCTGTACAAAATAACATATCGTAAAAGGCCTTTTCGTAATGCTACGTTATTGTATATAGGATGTTAGGAAGCTATGGTAAACTCAATTTCAATATGAAAAACAGAATTTTATGACATTATTTATTTCATAGTCAACCATAAAAAGATTATAATTAGGTTTTTTTCAAAGTACTGGTTAACTGTATGTAGGTAGGTATCTACTAGATCGAAGTACATACTCGAATCGTTATGTTTGTATGCGGGCACTGCACCGGCTCCGGGACGGTGCCGGCCCGGATCCGGAGCGGCGCCAGCTCGGCTCGGGACAAGTTGCCCTTGTCCCGAAAAATGCGATCTCGCTAAAGTGATTTCGGCACACTGTGCGATAAATTTTACAAAGGTGTGAAAAAGTTACTTTAGATGAAACAAAGGACCCTTTGACGAACGGCACTAATTCAAGACTTTTACCGTTTTTGATTTCAATTTCGTTAGTAAATTGTATAGGATAAAAAAGTAACGGACGAACAAAACTGCGGATGCAGTTATGTTATACAAGTTGAATAAGACGCTGCCATATATTTATCTAGCTGTTGCTCGCGACTTCGTCCGCATTTCTTTAAGGAATTGTAGCTGAAATCCTTCCCCGGGAAGCAATTTATCTCGTTGCCAAATTGTATTGATAAGTTTCAAAGCAATCACCTGACCACCCATTAAATAGATTCCATACAAACATTCACACCTTATTTTACTTCTTTATGAGGGTTATTTTTAAAATCGTGACACACGTGTCTATTTATTTTGCATTTTAAGTATCCAAACAAAGTTTCTAAGAAATTACACCACCCGTTAAAAAGATCCCATACAAACTTTGACACTTCATTTTACCGCTTTGTTTAGAAAAATCCTGAAACACGTTCCATTTATTTTGCATTTTATTTATGCATATCAAGTTTCAAGCAAGTCGCACCATGCGTTCAAAAGTTACATAGATTAGTTTTCACCCCTTTTCACCCGCTTAGGGGTTGAATGTCAAAAAATCCCGCCTTAGTGGGTGATTTTGCTGTAAAAAGAAGCTACCTTCCAAATTTGAGCTTTATAGCTTAAGTGGTTTCGGCTCGGCGATGATGAATCAGTCAGTCAGTCAGGTATACCTATAAAAGAGCTTATCTTTTATAGGTATAGATAAATAAGGTAAATTATTAGATGCCGATAGTGTATTCAGATTGAGATAGAGCTTCTTGCAGTGACGATGAAGTGCAGAAATGGATAATTCAACATGATAGTGAAGGTTTTAAAGTGCTATATCAATTATAAAAACTGAATCTTATTTACCCCCGCATCCCGCTTCTCTGAACCCAAACAACTTTGTACTCTTTTGTAGTGGGAAAAACCTTCAACTGAATTTAAAGTTCACCGTTCAAAGGCCCGCCCGAGGCCCGCCCGAGTTTTACTTTACATAAAAAACAATCTGTGAACAGAATTTCCACTTTGAGAAGCTTCAGCACGGAGTGGTACAAATTTTACAGATTGTTTATAACTCGTTGTAACCGCACCAGTTCTCGCATAATATTATCCGGCTTAATTGTTTACTCGACTCGGCCGGCATGCGGCTTCGGTGCATTGAGCCTGCCGAATCCATGGCACTCACGCTCGTCACAGGTACTCACAACTGCCAAATCAACGAGATGATCTCGCTACTATGGGCCACAAGTACCTGCCGCCCGCCTCGCCTAGTGCGAGAGAACCTAATGGCTGAATGGAGGAAACTCGTTGTTTTCTTAGAGCTCTTTACTCGAAATGAAAAAAGTTCTATAACGAGATCGGTTCCAGTTGAAGTTATTACACACGTTTCGTTCCGCGCGCGTGCGATAAACAAATTGCTTATTAAAGCTGAATTTGTTCTCGAGGAGTTGTGCCGTTTCAAGTTTCATGCCGACGAGCGGCGCGACGCGACGGGCCGGGCGGGGCGCCACGCATTACGACCTCGTATCTACCATCCTGCTGTAGTACCTACACCTGTCTACGCTAATGTGTTTCTGGAAGTGGCAAATCTGCCGTTCTGATCCGCGATAGTGCGCGTGTGTTATTGGCTTACTGCGAGTCGAGCCGACACATCGCGCAGACACAGCTACCTACTGCGTAAGCACATTGTGTAACCCGCTTACGTAGGTATGTCTGTAAATCCCTTCGTAAGGGGCGATGGGATTCGGAAAACTTTACGAGGTCGTTCGGCGTGCAATTGGTCCTTTCTTGGTTTAGTTTTATGCTAAAGAATGAAGAAATGGAAGGTTCCTTTTGAGTGATAGTAAAGGAACCGTTGCAATGTTGCGGGCAATGTTCAGTGCGCTCTGTACTGCAAAGGCTGCGATTATACAAGTAACATGCCTTTTTATCAGGGTTCCGTAGATCACAAGAAAGCTTTATAGTTTCGCTATTTTCATCTGTCTGCCTGTCTGTCTGTCCGCCCCTAATCAGAGCTCTAGCACGCGGACTAGAGTTTTTTTGTTATGAATATGTTGATGACATTTTTACCTGTAGGTCACGTATTAGTGGCCTTATCAATGTTATGTTTTTAAGGTATACCTACCCTACATATAGTGTTTTATTAGCCCATTGTGTGGCAAATCGTTAGATAGATCTTTAAAGATGCTATCATGTTTCTTGAAGAGTTTTTCAATACAGATGGTTTTGAAACATAGAGATGGCAACTTTATGCAACTTTATGGCAACCGGCTCAACCGCTGTTTATTTGGATATATATAAAAATACAAGGATAATTATCACGGCTGGTAAAGCTTTACTAGACTTCAAGTAAAAGTTCCATTTGTAAACCTTAAAAAATATCAAAGGCATACAATATTTTTGTTTTTCTAACTAGATGGTATTCAGTCGGCTCTGGAGCTGAGCACTACTCATTCTTATCCATATCCATAAGCCTTCACTGTGCCTGTCTGCGCTTGGCCAATTTATTTTATTGTTTTTGCTGTAGGTCATACAACATGCCTCCACTGTCGCGGCCTGTTTATTCGCAAGCATAATAGTATTACCTACTCGCTTATTGTATACGTATATCCCGCGAGTCACGACTTTAAAATGACACTAGGATCACTACAGTTCAAAAACTGGAGCGCCGGTTACCAATAAGCTACTTTTATTTAAACCTTTGAGCGCAAAGGTTTAAATAAAAGTAAGTTATTGGTTTTTGAAACACGGTTAACATGTTTATTCATGAAGGCTATATTATTGGTTTGGTCCAGGTCAAAGGGACCGCGCCGCTACTTCAAAGTAACCTCGGAGGCCGCGGAGGGTGCTCATGCCGAATAATATGAAGCGCAAACAAGAGTCCTAACATCCTATGCAAACACCCTCGGGCGGCAAGCAACTAATCATAACGGCTATTGAAGAGGGCGGCTGATAAGACGCCCACTACACGATAACAACTAACAAAAACAAGTAAGCTGGTTACTACTAGTTTAATGGTTATTATAAAAAAAAATATTCATAAATCAGAGCTCTGTCCTCTGTCCTCACTGGACTCACTGGACTCACTGGACTCACTGGACTGCAGGTTTGAACCTCGATGCGAGACTATAGGGTTTTCATTACATACTTATTGGATCTGCACGATAAAAAAAAAAACGTTTAGTATAAAACAACTAATCACCGTTGTCCCAACATGCCCCATCTATGTTTATTCATTGTCTAGTTATTTATAGCCTCTGGTAGCGGTACGGCCGCTCTTTGTATTGATTTTGATTATTAAAGTTATTCAAAGTCCAAATTAATACAGTTTTATCGAAAACAATCAAACATAACCTAACCAACTGGTTTCGATCTGGGCAAATAGGGACTAGGACTTCTGTCTTTGTTTCTTAAGTAGGACACGACGTATGGTTATTTATGATAAATCATACAAACTATAATCAAGCATAAAACAAAATGTTACAGAGCACTGAAGACTTTCGGTGTTATGGCATATCGGCGCTCTCAGTAACCTTGAGAATCTGGTCGGTTCTTGTGTCGGTTCCACGTGGCGGCGGCAGCGCGGCTCGCGAGGCGCGTCTCAGAGACAATGTTATTTCCAGACTGCGTGCGCTGCGATACATCGCGCCTCACTCTTGACTCCTGACGCTTTCTAAACACTTCCTTACGACTTCACATCCTGTGGGTGCACGTGTGTTTAGACGGTATATACTTTAGTAACAAACGTGTAACGTTCACATGCATCGCTCGCCCTCGTGCCGAGAAAATTTAATTAAACAAATCAAAGCACAGTACCTACTTATCTTACCTATGGATTTTAAATTCAGGTATAAAAGAGTAGTGTATTAGCATACACCAATATGTGTTATTTACTGTAATATGTATTATTTATTGCTTTTCTAAATTAGACTTTACACTTTAATAAGTACTCGTACAGGTTATTAAATGCATAATGATAAATATACAAATGTTGGTACGGCCTTTTCCATGAAAGCGCTGCTTGCCGTATCCTACATACGCGTATGAACTAAAAGTGCAAACAAACAGTGAAAAGCCGCACTACTTTTTGTTCTAAAATACAATGCACGTGCCATAGACAAAGAGTAAATGACAGACGGAGCGAAGCGCCGCCTAATTTGTGTTAAGTGTAAATACCCTACCCTGGACATATTTGTTTTGAATCTTTTCGGTTAGTGAAATAGAACCATAGTCTATAGTTTAACCTGTAGCACTAATCACTTGTGTACTAGCTCAAGTGCTCCACGACTACTTAAAAAAAATCTGCTTATGTTACAGTATGAAAAACCCGTTCATTTTGCCGAAAAGATACATTACTTTTGATATGATTTGCGCTCCGTCTATCTATTTTCCTTAGTCTGAGACGGGTATGGTATGGCTGTGCTGATTTGTAGCCAAACAAAAACTCGCGTCGGACTGCGGCCGTTATTCCTAAGTGCGCCAGTTGGCCGCTTTACCAAACATGTAAACGACTCGCGCTGACGGTAGATGATGGCTCTGTTGCCCCCTACAGCTACACCCATAACTACAAGCCGCAAGGTATTCTCGCCACTAAACTTTTCGAACTAGTACCCAAATTGCAAAAACTTTTTGTTATCTAACTTTTGGTATTCAACAACAAGATAATGTTATGTAAATACCCGATATTGTTTATATTTTCGAACTAAATAAGTAGGTAATTTACATAAGCTTTACTTCATGAACTGATTTACATTCTCACAAAAAAATGAGCACATTTCCTTCGAACAGGCTCATCTCTCGCCATAAAAAGTGAACTCAAACACGCGTGTAATGAAATGAAGGAGCCCGAGGAAACCGGCGAACAATAAAAAAAAGCTAATAGATTGCAGTTAAACATTTTATTGGTCGAACCGAGATAATTGTATTGAGCCCACGCGGTGGTCCCAGCGCTCCGTAAAGAACAACAATTTGTTTCAGTCATAGGAACTCAATACATTATAGATCAGTGTTCAGTTATTCATAGCATCCAATCGTTGACCGCCTTTTTGGAACAGCAGTTTTCTCCGGATGAATGAAGTCCCTCCCAAACCTTGCACTGTTTAAAAGAGCGGCATATTATGCCCGAACTATAAGTACGCCCCGAACTGAGATCTAGTAATTTAGATAGCGTATCGTGGCTCGATAATTAAGGTTAGAGAAATTTTATTGACTCATAAAGAACAGGGTTCACTTTTAATAAGCTTAAAAACTAGGTTTATAACTAACAGTTATTCAAGTAGATTTCATTCTAGAGATCTAGTGGATACATTAAAATATCTTATAATATACATATTTTTTATGTTTAGTTTTAAATATTTTTTATATAAGTGATTTACAGGTTTTTAAATCATCAGGTAAATTATTAAACAGTGCACCTTATTACATAATATTTCTTTGTCCATAATTGGTCCTAGGTTTTCTGAGTGTTAGTTTGTTAGACTATGGTGAAATGTTCTTTTTGTAAATTCTATTTGTGTGTGTATTTTATTCATCAATATCTTTTTTACTAGAACGCAAGTTGTGAAAGTGTAAAGTTGTTGAAGATTAAATATTTTAGTTTCCTCGTAAATGGTATGTGTGCTTGTCAGATAATGGTAATTAAATAGAGCTTTTTTATGTTTTTTTTTGAGAAATTTGAAGGTCTTTAAGATTTGATTTAGCCGCACTGTCCCAAATTTTTATAAGATACTCTAAGTGTGATTTCACCAGAGTATTATAAATGAGCTTACGAACTATGCATCCTACAGATCTTCGTAGTGCTCCTGTCAAAGATGTAAGTTTTGACTTTACGTATGTGATATGTGATATCCAACAGACTTTATCATCTAGTTGTAAGCCAAGATATTTTTCCTGGCGAGATCGTTGGATTGCAACATCGTAAATTTTTAGTGTGGTATTTTTTGTTTTTTGCACAGAAAATCATGAAAGATGTTTTTTTCATGTTAATTGTAAGCAGGTTGCTTTGACACCAGATATTTAACTGAGCGTGCGTTTTCATTCAACACAGACAAATTTTCTCCAAAGTAAAAGAGACAAGTGTCATCTTTGTAGAGAGTTATATGACCCATTAAGCCTATTTTACTAACGTTATTCACATAAATTAAGAAAAGCAACAGGCCTAAGACCGATCCTTGGGGAATGCCACACTCATTTTTTTGTAGATCACTTTGATGATTGCCAGTTTTTACAGTTTGATACCTGTTTGGTAAATATGATTTAAAGATTCTCAATGCTGTTCTCGTTATACCTAGATCGCTTAGCTTATTGATTAATATTTTATGGCTGACTGTGTCAAATGCTTTTTTGAAATCTATAAATATACCTAAACAAAATTTTTTTTCATCTATATTAATTTTCAGTTTTGTTACAAGGTCAATTGTTGCCGATAGGGTATTTGATTTGGGCCTGAATCCGTATTGATATTCATATAGAAAGTTTAATTTAGATAGGTGGTACTCAAGTCTATTATATATTACTATAGGGGAAACCCTAGCAATCTTTAGGCTGTCTGAGAAATCACCTGTACTAAGACTCGTATTTATGCATACGGTTCAGTTCTGTGCAACTATATTAAAAATACATTTGATTGCTTTTGTGCTTATACCGTCCGGTACCAGTGCTAGTGTTACCATCTAGGTTATATACAATTTTTATAATTTCGTATTTAGAGCATGGCCGTATGTTTTGTAATTCAGTATTAGGTTTGTCTTGTAGGTACGTCAAAGTGTAAAATGTGTTGTTTCTATATGTTTTAGGTATGTCATTAGCCAGTATCATACCAATCGACGAAAAAAAATTGTTAAAGTGCTCACATATCTTAACGGGATCTTCTACGGTTGAATTATTAGTTATTAATTTAGAGGGTGCAAAGTCCGCTTTTATTTTATTTACTACTATAGTGTTAATAAGATTCCAGATTTTTTTTTATTTTCGGTGAGTTCCGAAATACCCTCAACAATAATGTTGTTAATGCACCAGTGGCGGTCTTCAAGCTCAAGGAGCATAACTTCGTGCGACAGATAAGGCATGTTAGCCACGAGCGAAAAAGTCGACGGCGTCAAGCCAGCCGCAGTGAAAGGGATATTGTCAGTTATTTTTACTGATTGAATGTCACTTTGTAATGTATGAATTGTTTCACAAATTTAAGAATTTTCAGTCTCATGTTCGATACCTCTTTTTGTATGTTTTCATATTTCTGGGACAGATTTTCTGTGACAGTATTTACCTAGTGTTTTTATTTCGTATTTTATATCTTGTAAATTTTGTTTCAGTTCCGTAATATCAGCCTTTTGTGATTTTGCAAATTCTTGTCAGAAACTCATAATTTCTATTCGGAAAGATGTTTATTCAGATTTGATTAAATCTGTGTCTAGATCAGGATGATTCCTATTTCTTTGTTTGGTAAATGTTTCCTCATGAGTTGGCGTACGTAAATCGAATGGCGAATGTTGGACACTCATCCTTATGCAGTTTAGAGTAGCAGTGACGTGATTATAAGTGCGATATGTAAATTATGTCAGCTGTCTTGTTTACTCACCGCTTGTGGCGTCCGTAGCCACGCGTACTATCTTCTATTCTGTGGCGAAGTCCACTAGGTTCAGTTTATTGCACAAATAAAATTCACTTGTATAGTAGCAAGTACAAAGTTTATTGTTGAACTCTCACTTTAAATATATTTTTAATAATTTTTGTTGCACTGCGTAAATACGTGTATTCCGTTCGACCTCAGAACGTTGAAAATATAAAGGACAAAACAATTCACAAATTAAAATGAATTGAATTAAAATACACAGTACAGTACAGATAGCGTACACCGCTGCGTCCTGAACATGTAAAACTGGAAAGCTTTGTTTAGTAACACATGTCAGTTCCGCCGTCGGTCAGTGTATACCGGTAGGGTCGTTAGGTGTTCCCCAGAGCACTAAACAAGAATGTGCAGTTCGTCTCACGCCACATTACTGCTGACCTCGACCGAGCTTCTCCACATATGTAGGTGCCCTCGAGTGCTGTTAGTGGTAATGCTGCAGGAGCCCTTCTCGTGCGGTTAGTGGTCCGCGGTCGCAGCGATGCGGTGCCCTGGAGGCCACTCTCTAAACTATGCGAGGAAATTACGGCTTTTAAGTTTACAGTCGGTTTACGGCTCTTAAGCTCGGCACTCTGCGACCTCCCAGCGACCCTTGTCCGCTTGTACTATACCTGACTTACTGAACCATGACTGATTAATTTCAGGAAACGTTAAGACGCCATCGCGGAGCACACTTCATTTTATATTAACTAGAATATTCACATATTTGAACCCTCCTTAGCACCTTGACTACCTTGATTATACTGCGCCATATTTATCTTTTAAATTTTTGTCAAACTTACTAATGTAAAAAAAGTATATAAGCAGTATAATATCAGTCATGTGGCACCCATAACACAAGCTCTGCTTAGTTTGGGGCCATTATTATTATTGTTATAATGTTTTAAAAATTTATTAACAAGCTACGTGTTAAATTTGAAGCTAGAGTAAATAAATGAGCTGTCGACACCTGAAGATGAGCAGTGAGCTCTAACTGTTAGCACAAGTACGTGTCGACTGGCGTAGCGGCGTAAAACTCTGTAAGGTTAACATTCAGTGCGTGAAAGGCATTTTGATAATAAAAGGTAAAGTCACTGATTCAGTGGCAAAGTTATTTGCAAAGATTACAAGAGATTTGGCAGTATTATGTTGTTGTATATTTAATGTTGTTATCAAATACTAGGTCAGTGGAACCAGGAACAGCATGGGTGGCGTGGTGGCGTGGGTAGCGTGGCGTGACATACAGCTGATGCTGACGCCGCGCTGACGATACTTCCGCTGCTGCAGCGCCCTAAGCCTTCACTAACGGAAATCTCCTAAGTTACGTATCAAAGTGGATTCTTCTTCTTAACGTGTCACTGGCTATTTCGAACCAGTGTGGTGAAAAGGGTAAAACGTACCTTAAAAGCTCTTTTTGCGCACTTGGCACATGTTTTCGAGCTTTTAGATTCTACGACAGGCCTTTTTCCTCTCGAGGTTTTCCTTCTCCGTTTGAGAGTACTGGTATGAGAGTACTGGCTATTTCGCACTGTGTGAAATAGCATAAACCTGAGACTGTGCTTTTTTGACAAACGCAGACTAGGTTTGGAACAAGGTGGGTACACGTAGGTTTAGTATTAGTTAGTTAATGAGTTTGGTTGGATCTGTGTACCTGCTATATTATCGTAACTTGTATCTGTGTGTGTGTGTGTCAAAATAAATTTATTTCATTTCATTTTAATGATGTGAATTGACGTAGCACTACGCTACGTCGTAGCACTAGATTCGTAGAGCGCTGTAGGACATTGCATGTTGTCTACATCTAGTGCTACTTACTGATGCATTATTCATGCACGAGACTTCCATAGCTGAGTCGCCGTCGCTCGTCCATATTTCACTGATTACGGACGAAAATGATGGTCTCATGTTCAAACGATAAAAACGTTTTCGATTGGGCGCACATTGCTGTGAGCTATTGTAGGGCCTGCGCCCTAACAATGGAACAAGCCTACCTGCACAAATGTTACTAACCTAATTCAGATAATATAGCCTTCCAAAATGGTAGGCTTTGATGTTACACCAACTAGAGATAAATATCCTGTTTCACGAAGTCTACTGAATATTTGGATTTTGAATCTTATAACAATGTCATAAATAAGAGCACTGGCGGTGCAGTGGTAGCACCCTTGCCTGATTATCACAAGGTCGTGAGTTTGAACCTGATCGAATACATCTCGAAAAATGTATGTGCGCAAATGTCAGTGCTCTCAAATGGTGAAGGAAAACACCGTGAGATAACCGGCACATCCTATAGAACATAAAACATCTAAGGTGTGTGTCATTAGATAGTATTTCTATAAGCAGCAATGGGCTTGCAACCTATCACGTACGGAATAGTAATAGTGCAGTGCGAAGCGCAGGCAGCCGCCTAATATAATGTTTGGCCGCGCCTCTGACTGCCCTCTTTCGGCATTCGCACATGTATAAAGATCTGAAGTGCTCTCAGATCCCGGAGATTAGAGTCGTGAGCAAGTTTCATAATTGAAAGGTAATGCTCAATAAATACCCGTTCATTTCTAAAACAATGTGAGCATGTATGTTTTGTTTTTAAGCCGACTTCAAAAAAGGAGGAGGTTCTGAATTCTGTTGTATTCGTTTGTTACCTTTTAACTTTGTTATTTATTAACCAATTTTAAAAATGATGTTTTTATGTGAAAGGATAGCTTCCTGATCAGAAAGTCTCATTTTTAAGTTGCCTAAGAAGTGAAATGCCTAAGATTCAGAACACCTTAAACGATAGTATGCCTAAAATGCAAATTGTACAAATGTAAAATTTCCTAAGAATCAAATAGTCTAAAATGCAATACACCTAGGAAGATGACTAAATCTTACGACAGTGACATATTGTTCAATAAGAGGTACCGACAGCAATTAGACAAACTGAATAACTATATTATTACGCCATCACAACTTCTAAGCAATGTTCTTAATTTAAGGAAGCGTACCTATGTTTCGCGAAGAAGAAGAATAAGGATATGATTAAGAACTTTGTATAAAACTTTTAAAATAATTGCAGTGTTGTATTGTACTCACAAGCGTCCGCTAAAAAGGATAAAAAGTAGCTTATAATGTTGTGGTGGGTCACTAACTATGTATATTCTAAGTTTCATGCAAATCGGCTCAACGGCTTAGCCGTGAAAGAAACAAACACCTCACAATCTTTTTGTATAATATTAGTAGGATTTCAGTTTTAACCCGTTATTATGTATAACTCGTGGAAGAAAAATTTTAGGCATTATTATACTTCTTAAACATACTCGTTATAGAGAGCTCAAACACCTTAGGCAATTTGCTTCTTAGGTATTATAAGTTTGGCGAAAATCTTTTTAGGTATACTCCTTCTTAGACCTTTGACAGTTAAGGCATCACACATGTTAGACCTTTTATATTTTAGGAACAATGTGAGTTTAGTCATTTCCTACTTTCTGATTGGTCCCATAGATATTTCATAAAAAACGGTTCGGTAGTTCGGTTTTTAAATCAAAATAGCTGGAAAAATATATCATCCTGTAAACAAAATATCCAATTTTACTTTCTTAAACGTAATGAGATATGTTTAAATGTAATCGCACTAGAGTTCGTGAGATAGATGAACTGTAACAGGAAACAAGTTCTCACAAAAAATGAAGGTACTTACTACGTGTAGGTACATTTATCAGAAAACAATGCAAATACCGCCGCTTAGCCACAGGGTAAGTAACAATAACTCGCCTTTGAACTAGTGAAAATGAAAGTGGGAGTGCTGTTCAAACAAAAACGTCGACACTCGACTCCTTGAAATAAATAATAACATAAACGAGTTGTTGTCGATATAGTTTCTACTGAACACAAGTACCTGCGATACCTTACAATGGCAGCCAACCTCCATAATCCACAGCGTATTGAATAAGTTAATCTGGAAATCACAAAGTTTAACAGAGATCAAGTTGCCGAGGCTTGTGCTACGATAGAGTAAGTAAGAGTAGAGTAGCTAAAGTAAGTCACAGTTTGCGAGCCGAAACCGACCTCCAAAATCTGTTACAGACAAAACCAATAAATTCGCTATAAATACATTCTATCAATTGGAATGCCATTTGTATGATTTGTGCTACGACTTCCATTGAGCGCGCCCCCCAACCCCTCCCACCCCTGCGCCTCGCCGCGCCGCCCGCGCGTCCGCTCGGATTAATCGCGCAGAAAATATTATACAGTTTCCAACTCTCCGTACCTACTATGCTATAATTTATTTAATACTTGATTCCTCATTCTAACAGCACTGTTAATAAGTATTCTCATATAACAAATATTATCCCTTATTTGTAAGTCATCTGACTCGTAGATAAGCTACTCGTACTACACCTCCTCGTCCCATAGTGATACCAGTGGGCGGTGAGCGAATGTCTAATTGATGATCATCAACATGTTTGCCGCATGCCAATAGGCACCTAAACACAATGATTGCGAGTCATGGAGTCATGGCGCCGCCGATGCGTAAGAATGCGGAAGCAATAACATTATTGATATTATTATAATTACCTAACTACTTAGCTATTTGATGATGGCGAAGCCAAACATGTGAGATGTTTCAGTCGTTAAAATTTATTTTTATCTTCTTAATAACATAATAGTTTTATGATTAGGTACTTAAACTTTAAATAGTGAGACTAATGGTCACTGACTCCTTACGGTTACAATTAGATTATAATTCATCAGATCAAAGGACGTCCTCAATCGCTTTGTTTGCTTTATTTAGATAGGTACATAAATAATTTATTATACTTGTCTAAAATATAATTCATATTCATATTCATATTCATTTATTGTTTGTGAATTCAGGTGTTACAAAAAACAGGTGTTTCTTAAAATTAAGTATCTCTGAATCCTGCATACAGCATTTGATAATTAGGTGAGTACTTTGTAAAAGTTATCTATTAAGCAAAATCTAATTGCGGGTTAAAGTTTTACAATCCGTGACCAAATAGCTCCCAAAATGTACTTAGGATGTTTGGAAACAATAATTAAGCTTCCATCTCGCGGGGACGTCACGCGACGACTCCACACGACTCTAATGAACGTGGCCCGCCCCCGCCCGCCCCGCCTGCACGCATCCATCAACGACAGGACAATTATCTGATAATTATCGAAATATGTACCTAGCGCTCTCGTGCCGTTCAGTGTAGACACAAACCTTGTCCTGCCCGTTTAGAACGAAATAACGTTCGAGTTGTCTCTATTCATTCGGATAAATTGAAAAGAATATTATTCGTTTGAATTTATCCGGGTATATTTAAGTCGTGAGCGAGCAAGTATATAAAAGCTCCGTTTGTGAGTTTTCATCAGCCAAATACAAATACCATGTTTGCAATCAGAGCTCTTGTTCAAATATATTAAATTGGCTGGTCTTTGATAATTTCAGCGCCGAAATAATCCGCAGTCGGCGTGCACCTCGGAAGGCACCTTAAGCTGAAATGAAATGAAATGAAATGAAATGAAATGAAATGAAATGAAATGAAATGAAATGAAATGAAATGAAATGAAATGAAATGAAATGAAATGAAATGAAATGAAATGAAATGAAATG
Source organism: Lampropteryx suffumata (assembly GCA_948098915.1). NCBI lineage: Eukaryota > Metazoa > Arthropoda > Insecta > Lepidoptera > Geometridae > Lampropteryx > Lampropteryx suffumata. Next base: position 300,595 of record OX402545.1, read on the forward strand.
AAATGAAATGAAATGAAATGAAATGAAATGAAATGAAATGAAATGAAATGAAATGAAATGAAATGAAATGAAATGAAATGAAATGAAATGAAATGAAATGAAATGAAATGAAATGAAATGAAATGAAATGAAATGAAATGAAATGAAATGAAATGAAATGAAATGAAATGAAATGAAATGAAATGAAATGAAATGAAATGAAATGAAATGAAATGAAATGAAATGAAATGAAATGAAATGAAATGAAATGAAATGAAATGAAATGAAATGAAATGAAATGAAATGAAATGAAATGAAATGAAATGAAATGAAATGAAATGAAATGAAATGAAATGAAATGAAATGAAATGAAATGAAATGAAATGAAATGAAATGAAATGAAATGAAATGAAATGAAATGAAATGAAATGAAATGAAATGAAATTAAATTAAATTAAATTAAATTAAATTAAATTAAATTAAATTAAATTAAATTAAATGAAATGAAATGAAATGAAATGAAATGAAATGAAATGAAATGAAATGAAATAGCCTGTCAACGTTAGTAGTTTTCATTTTTTAAAGAGCGGTTAAAGAACGATTCTAATGGTTCAACGCCACATACATCTCTGACACATTTCTTTTGGATGATAAAAGCTCTATTAATATCCGTGGAGTTACCCCAAAGAAGAAATCCGTATCTCAAAACAGAAGCAACATATCCGTGATACGCTGTCAATGCTGTTTTCTGTCCTGACGTGCGTCGTAATTGTTTCAAAGCAAACACAAAGCAGTTTCACTTTTTACATAAACAGTCAATATGTGACTATGAAAGAGGCGTTTGGGTGGCCTCTTAACTCGGTGAGCAGAGTTGGCCACTGACTCATACGAAAGCATATAGTACCTACATTTATGCCTTTGAGCCTGTATGCGTATGTGTAGGTGCACCTACTCGCCCACCGAGGTGAACTGCTCATCGGCTCCGCCAGCGCGGAATGGCACAGCGGCTGCGGCACACAGAGCTAACGAACCGGCGCCGCCATCATCATGGCTGGCCTGCGACCTGCGTGCGAGGCTGTGACTCGTCATTACAATTTTCTGCAAGATCGCCGCCGCCCGCCGCCCGCCGCCCGATACCAAATAATTCACAAAATAAACTCTAATTTTGTGAAATAATAAATCTGAAGCAAACAGAGCCTCGGGCTATAAATTTGATTATTAACTGATGCTGAATTAATGATTTACAAAAACGTGTAGGTAGGTCACGTGCTTTACTGATTTTCTTGGTGAATGGTTATTAAATAATGAGATAAATTCCTGGAAATACTCGCTGCCCTCCAGAGTTGCCTTTAAAAAGGTTGACATTCAGACTAATTTAAATCTTCTCGTTTTGCTTTCGTATTCATTTTCGCATTCGTTTTATTTTTCCCATCAAATTAATATTTCAAAATGTCCTACGTATAGGAGGGATTATCTGTAAAAAAGCGAACTCAGTAATATCAAAACAATTAGCGATTGGTTAGCATTTTCATAATAGCTTTATAACGATCAATAAAATATAGGTTTTTATGTAAGCATCGCTAGAACAATGTAACCGACGACATATCTGTCGACTGTTAGCCCGCCGCCGTCCGCGGCCGCTCTCTGCACTCGGCACCGCACAGCAGCACGCGGCGTGACGCGGCGTGACGCGGTGGCGCGACGTGGCGCGTTGACAGGCGCTTGTTCCGCGACAATCGACATCAATCATAATTATTACAGTCAGAAACACTTAGCGTACGCCCTCGACTTCCCTTTCTTCCTACATCCTCGACACCATTCATAACTGTCGTACAAAATCGCAACTCATTTGCCGACTCAGCAAAAATTAGATCGATCGATTCGATCTATTATAAGTACGTAACTGAGTCATAAAAATTACTTGTAGAGCAAAAAAAAACAAGTTACTATCTGTCTAAATTGCTTTACTAGGTACCTACTTCAATTGCAAACTTTAGGTACCAAACATAGTTCTAATAAATACTTCTTACAAAACAAATGTTTAAAAGCTTACCACGTTTTAGATTTGATGCGGGGCCCATAACTAATCAATCTGTGTTTGGATAGCATCTACGCTGTACAGCTGGGCTGCTGTGCTGGGGTCACAGGATTCATTTAGTAAACATATTGGGCGTCCAATTACCGGCCGAACCAATTAGCCGAGCCGCTAATAAATCTCTTGTATTACCAACAATAGAGACTGCTAGCAATCTGTGCGATGCACGTACTGACTGTGCACTGATCTGTGGTGTGGGCTCCTAACGCGATAAGCCATCGGAATTGATGAGCTTTTCAATCAGGTGAGTTTCCAAAACCTGTTGTTTGATTTGAATCGTGCTCAGTGAATACTGATTCCACTCAAATAATATGACTTCTTAAAATTCCGTAAACATTCCGTTCAATTTTTTGTTTGAAAATAGATTGATGCTGATTTGGCGTTATATGAATGCAGAAGAAGGAATCTATGGAAGAAGTATTGCAAAAAATAGCATGTGTGATAAAATCATAATAGTTTAAGGTTATTTTAATATAGATATTCCGATTCCGATCCAATCTAATCTATATTGATAGATCAAAAGTCAAAGTCAAAAGTCAAAAGATACGTTATTCAATACAATCACAAGGATCACTTTGAAACGTCTTACATACTAGGTGAATTTAGGTGCCAATTCATCCTAACCCAAGCCCGAGAAGAATTGGCAAGAAACTCTTCTTGCTTCTAGCGCTTTTTTATATGATCCATCATATAACTACCTTAACTACGAAATACTAATACAAGAGAGTTTATACAATTCAAGTGTGTCGGTTAACTGTCTGACGGCAGAGCGACATGAGGCCATGCATTCTTATCAATAATAGTCATTTATATTATAATAAGCTTTCTTCAAAAGACTTCCTTTTAGGTATTTATTTATTTATTTATTTATACTTTTAATTAACACGGATAAAACCAATTACATTAATTAAATATTATTATGTCTAATTGCAACTATTAATACATTATTTTAAATTACAAATCTAATACTACAGTTATACACAGAATAAATTAAAAATGTTATTATACTACACACAGAAATAAAAAAAAATATATATATCTATCAAGTCAAAAAATACAATTAGGTATGCTTTAAATTTCTTAATAGTAGTTTAGTAGCATTTTCAGGAAGCTTATTATAGGTCTGGATGGTCAGATAGGATCTAGTGTATCTATAGATTCTATGGATACACCAGGTATCTATAGAAGTAGAAATAAATTGTATGAATTATATGCTTCCAGAGAGACAATGTTAGATGATTAAGCTTTTATCTTACTTGTTAAGAACAACTCAAAAGTATTCAAAAAAGTTTGTCACGCGGCTTAATCGCTGTTTTTTTTTTAAATATTAGAAAATTCAACAAATAAAATAATTACGTTTTAAAAACTAAAAAGAAACCGACTTCATTGAATGAAATTTGAGCCTATAATACATTTTTAGTGGAATGTAGATGTATTTTGTCTATGTATAATATGGTTAGGCCAAATAAACGCAACGCTCCAATGAGACAGGTATGAAAGTACATGGAAACATCATCGATGTATACAATTTTTAGAATTTCGGTTATATTTCAGCTCGACTGATTTTGATAAAATTTATATGGGACCACCTGTGAAGTATACCCTTTCAAACAAAAAAAGAATTTTCCAAATCGGTTCAGCCGTTTTCGAATAATCTTTGAACATACATGATTCCGACGAATTGAGAACCTCCTCCTTTTTGATAAAGTCGGTTAAGAAAAGCCACTTGGAAATTTTTATATAATGAAACGAGTAAAACAAAGGCCCGCAATAGACAGTTTAAACTAAATATCAATGGTATAATTTTGACAAAGGAACAGGAGGTTGCGAATGCATTTGATAGCTTTTTCTCAGATATACCTAAAATTGTGACCAAATCGTTAAATTCTTTAGCTTCCAGAGCTACCATTTTATTAGGATCTAGTGTTGCGAAATGTAAAAATAAGCTTATTAACGAGGCCAGTATGGTAAAAGCATTCAATTAATAAAAAATACAGAAGATCTTTTCTACAAAGTTGCTGGGTGTCATGATCTTAGATATTGCACCATATTTATCTTATATTTTAAACAGATGTATCGAGTTTTTCCCGATCTTATGAAACACAGTAAACTCATTCCTGTGTTTATGTCTGGAAGTGAAAGTAAAATCGCTAGTTATAGACCGATATCGATACTATCTGGGTTAAGTAAAAACTTTAAAAAAACATTTTGAATCAGCTATTACAGCTATATCACTTTAACGTTAACAGCCTGCTACATAGTAATCAATACGGATTTACTAAAGTTCGATCAACAGCTGATGCAGGTATAGCGCTCTATAGCATATATTTGACGCCTGGGGTCACAGGATGCAGTTGGGATATTCTGTGATATATCTAAGGCCTTTGACTGTGTGAGTTATGCAACCCTAATCACAAAGTCAAAATATTATGGCATTCAAAACCGGGAGATTAACCTCGTTCAGTCTTATCTATCCAATAGAGTCCAAAAAGTTGACGTGGGTGGTAAGAGGTCTACAGAATCAATTATTGATACAGAGGTATCACAGGGTTCGATACTAGACCCTTTTTTATTCCTAGAATACGTTAACGATTTAACTTTATTTGTAAAAGGTATTTGTGATATAGTTTTATTTGCTGACGATACGTTTTTAATTTTTAAAGTTGAAGAGGTAAAACCAGTATTTGCGAAAACGTAAATTAATCCTTATCGTTAATTCTTAACTGGTTCACTGTGAATAATGCTAAAAAAACTAAATGTATTAAACTCATTTTGCCAAATGTTATTCATAACCCGACCAACATATACATTAATAATGAATCTTGTAGATTCCACGATCTTCCTAGGTCTTAACATTGATGCAAAACTACAGTGGGGACCACAAATTTAAACACATGCTGGTAAGCTTAGTTGCGCTGCATATGCAGTTCAGGCGATACGGTAGCTTACTGATGAAGCTACAGCTAGAATGTTTAGGTACTTCCATAGTGTTATGTCATATGGCATAATTCTCTCATATTGGAAAAATATTTGTTATTCAAAAATTAATATTCTCACAATATATTTATGAAAATTTGATATACACACATAAAAATAGAGATGGGTTTCAGCAAAATAGGATCAATAGAATATAATAGAATATAACTTTATTGTACACCCTATGAAATAAAAATAAAAAATAACAATTTAAACATAGTAAGAATACTTAAGTGGTACAATGGGCGCCCATATCACTTGAGTGCGATCTCTTCCTGGCAACCTTTAGATGGAAAGGAATGTATGAATTTGAATGGACGGCACGGCACTAAATAAAAACCTACATAAAATATACATAAAAATAAATAAAATATACCTACTTGAATATTAAGTAAGTAAGTATATAATATATATGTGAGAGCGGGGTCCATGAGGTCACAAGAAATACCACCAATAACTGTTTATACCTTTCATTTAGAGGTGTTTACTCGGTGAGCCTCCGACACAGAATAATCGCTCCGTCTAAAAACCGCTCTATTTAAGGTAATTTCTAGTACAAAGTCAAACGATAGTTTGTAACATAACATAGCAAACTAATTTTATAAATACTTTCTTATTAATATATGATCATAATAAATTGATTCATTATATTTAATTTATCCTATTTTAATTAATTGATTGAATTCAAGTACCGGAAGTACGAATACAAAAGGTTAATAAATCGGCAAATCAACTTATCTTTAATTAAGAATATCGATAAATTAAATTAAATCATCTAACTAATAAATTTACCAAATTCTAGCGCCACCATATATACTTAAACAATACATAAATACTTACAAAACAAATATATAATCTATGAGAGTGATGAGAGGTAGTGATAATATACTATGTTTTTTAAAATTGGAAAGGATTTGGCATGCTGGATGGAGACAGGGAGTTCATTCCAAAGCTTCATAGCCTGCAGCGTAAAAGAACTACCATAGCAGCTAGGAAATACTACTAATTCTAGGAATACTAATATATTAATACTAAGAATAGAAAGAAATTATACATCCCTAGGTTTCAACTAGAAAAAGTATATAAGTCCTTTACGGGGCACACGGTGCGATTCTATAAATTAGTTTCCTAAAAATGCAACTAAACTACCTATTAAGAAATTTAAAGCAGACATAGAGGGTAGTCTTTTGAAGGAAGCGTATTTTAATATAAATTACTATATTATTGCTAAGAATGCATGGCCTCATGTTGCTCTGCCCTCCGACAGTTAACGGACACATTTGAAATGTATCAACTCTATTGTATTAATTTTTGGTAGTTAAGATAGTTATAAGATGGATCATCCAAAAAAGCGCTAGGACTAGGACGTGTTTCTTACCGGTTCTTCTCGGGCTTGGGTTAGGAGGAATTGGCACCTAAATTCACCTAGTATGTAAGACTGTTTCAAGTGATCCTTGTGATTGTATTGAATAAAGTATCTTTTGGCTTTAAGTTTGACTTTGCCCTTTATTCTATGCCACACGATTTGGTTGACTTACCGAACCATCTTAAAATCAAATCGAAAGATGATAAACTTTATTTCTGTAAATAGGAGAAATTAAGTTATTTAGCAGGTATTTATCGGCGAGTTTTGTTTGTGAGTTGACCGAATCGTGTGGAGCGGAATAACAGGCTCGCTCCGGGCACACCATTAGTATAATGGAGCCTATTAATATCTGTCTCCTAGACCAAGGCCAGCTCAGGTCTACTCGAGTAGTGGAATGTAGCCTAATGACTGAATCCGCGCCAGCGGCGGCGGCTTCCAAACGAGGGTCGAGCTATGCATACTAAGAAGCTATTACCCCTATATACCACTCGTACTATATCTGTTGAATATTTTTTTTGTAGGAATGCCAAAGGCCGCACCGCATTCGCATTCTAATTGAACCCTGTATTTGAGAATGTGATACGCGTTTGATATCTACCGGCCAATATATATGAAGCTCTGGTCTAGTCTGGACTTGACTAGTCTTCAACTACAAGCTTTACAAGTTGACATACGACCTAATTAATTGCTGACCCACAGAAATAAATGCTTACTGTATCTTACTGTATCTACAACATAGAAGTAGCTCGGGTTTCATTTAAAAAAGATCGCTTCTAAATCAAAACCAATAACATTTTCACATTATAGAAACATTCACTTCATGTCATCGGTTCATCAGTTTGTAAAGTCAAGACGCTGTCTCAGGTCAAACTGAAGCAGGAATCTGTTTTGCTATATTAGCCCGACAGGGGTAACTTCTACGTTGGGTCTGCAGGTCGAACTATAACTGGGTGACCTTTTCCCGCGACCGACGCTACTGACTTAATGGACTTTTGAATTCAAAATCACATCTTAACTACAGTAACTGAAACAAACCTTTATCCCTAAACTTTGAATGCTTAATGATTATGTATCTAGATGAATATATAATTAGCTGTTCAAAGTTCAATCAGTACTGAAACAATAAATCGTGTTATTGTTATAGAGGTAGGTATTCTAAGCTATTATTGATCCAATTAGCAATAAATAACACAACGGCTTTGAAAGCCAACGAACAACTTTCCTCACTAATTTACATTCCGATCGAAGTTGAGCTAAAGTTTGCAAATAATTATAAGGTCTATTCTATTATGTTCGGCAGCTGGCTGGAGCGCACAGTTTAGTAGAAGCAAACAAACGAGCGCCGGATAACATCTCAACGTTCGGTTTATCTGTTTAATGTAGGTACAGGCTTCGGAGGAAGTCCCCGGAGCACTCGTAGGTAGTTAGGAAGGTAGGTACTTGACTTTACAACTTTGTAACAAATCACGAGAGACGACAATAATGAGTCCCGCGGAGCACGTTGCTTTCATTGTGTAAGAAGGCGTTCGAGATACTAGTATCTAGTATCTCTCGGTCGGTACTCTTAATACTTTAGTAAGTGCATATATTTTTTTACCTTCAAATAAATAAAACATGATTCTTAGCGAAAAATTAATTAATATACAAAATAATATGAAATCGTAAGTAACTGGCATAGACAGCCTACGTGTGTAGGCAGCCTCATATTTTGTTAAATAAATAAATATTTTTGTACAAATAATAATAATAATAATAATGCCGGACATTTCACACCACATCACCTGGCCCCAAAGCAGAGCTTCTGTTATGGGTACCACATGCCTGATATACTTACTACTTAAAACCTTTTTTTTAATACATACATATTATACATAGAAACATCCAGATCCGAGAACAAATACTTGCAGATCATACAAACATTTTTCCCGCGGCGGGAATCGAACCCGCAACCTTCTGCATCTCAGCCGCACATTAGCCCAGTGCGCCACAGAGGTCGTCACAAATGTACACAAGCATAGGACATATATATGCACACACTGCAATAGAAAAGCATCATACAGCAACTGTACCTGTGAAGAACTTGTGCTAGTTGAAATATCAGTGTGGTCACAGATGACAAGCTTACTGGGGCTCCCTACATACTATTTGTATCAGAATTGTATTGTATAAGAAAGCTTAAACATGTGTTCTAATCACTATGCGAACTTGCGGATAAAACACTTTTACTACAGACATACAAATGAGAGTGCATCATTGGATACTGTAGTGTATATGCGCCTGGGGAGGAGCCAACAAAACTCATCTGATAGAAGTAGAGCGAGCACAACGTGCTCTTTTGAAAGTCATGCTCTCTACCTTTCAGACACCCCACTAATGACGTCTAGGAGACATGTAAACTTCTCTCGGTTAGAAAGCTTGTATATGTCAGTAGATGTATACGTAGATACCACAAAGTAACTGTCCCTTACTTACCCATGACCAACAAAATGATTGATAGGTGCCCAGTGTTGTTTTGCAAATGTTATTTTGCTCAAAGGCATACAGCCCCAGTTCTCTATATTGCACATAATACCCAAAAAAAGTAAGTAAGTAAGATTTTGTTAATATGTTAAGTCCTGTTATGTTTAATTTTAAGTGTCTTTTCAAATGTATTCTTTGTCTTTGTATATTTACATATATGTTGGGTTAATTGTTAATTAATTTGTGGTTTATTGTAATTACTTTGTATGTTCCACATTAGGGAAGTTACTGGTTTTTGTAACACAGTGTAAACTAACACAGAAACCAATGCATCACTAACTATGTTTCCTACAAAAAATATTTTATAGCTCGTATAATGATGACCAGATGAAGAATACTTTTATATTTTTAAATACATATATTTATTTATACATATATTACCTCCTGACACCGAACAAAAATCTATGTTCATCACACAGGCATTTGTCCTGGGAGGAAATCGAACCCCCAACCTACAGCGCAGAAGGCAAACCTACTATTAACTCAGCTGACAGGTCAGTCAATATTACTCTACAGTAATCTTTACGAAGACTTTATGATTTGAGCACCTGAGTAGCCTAACCCTAAATTATTATTGTGGTGCCAGAAATAGAGCTAGAGTAGAATGGTCATAAGGCCCGTCGGCCGCCGCCCGCCGCCACCGGCCGGCCGCCACCCGCAGAGCCCGAGCCTTAGATCTCGGTAAACGCAAATCTCGTGTCTCCGTTCCGAGCGCGGGCTACGTCTCTGTTCTGTGAATACATTTAAATAAACCTTTGAATTTTAGAAACGACAGAGATACGCGACGTGCCTAGTTAGCTGCAGGTCAAACTTTACCGGCTCGACTGTAATTTGTTAGCGGAATCAGCTTTTCCAACTTCCTTCCGGAGCCTCTCATATTTCCTGTCCGCAGTTGCCGGGAGGATGCTCCGTCTGATTCGATTTGCGCGTTTAACCTTTGGCTGTGTGCCCTCTCGATAGAATCCCGCTAGTAGCTCCAATCAGGTGCACTCGTGCCTTACCTTCCTTAAGCCCTAGAGCCTCAGAATACCTACGAGCAAGATGTTATTCTAATGTTAATTGATTTTAGTTTACAGCGCTTTTTAGGGTTCCTAAGTCAAAGAACCTTTAAACCCTTTCGCCATGTTCGTCTGTATGTCTGTCTGTCTGTCGGCCTCTAATTGGAGCCCTTGTTCGCAGACTATTACTCACATCGTGATGAAAATTTGCACTGCACTGTTATACAAATACAAAAAAGAAAACAATAATTCGTATCCGCTCCGTATAAGCGGTAGATGTTGCATGTCGTTTGTGCCGCACTTTACCGTACGTTTCCACGGCGGAACTCGTATTCCATTATTACTCAAATTTAACATTTGACTATTTTCAAATGTTAAATTTGATTCCATGTTTTATATTTAAATATGCTTCTCACTGAGCATCCTCAGGTGGATCTGTTTGCGGATGACTGGAAGACGATAGAGATACTGTGCCTTACCTACTGTGAGAACGTTTTGTATATATATATATATATAGCTTTACTCATATTATTATTTAGTGTAGGTTTTAGTACTTTACCTAACATTTTTTTTTCTCTTGCTATTCTGTTTTTCTATTTTTACGCAATATATAGTATCTGTAATGTTATAATTACGTTTTAAAAACTAAAAAGAAACCGACTTCATTGAATGAAATTTGAGCCTATAATACATTTTTAGTGGAAAGTAGATGTATTTTGTATATTATAAAAGGGGTAGGCCAAATAAACGCAACGCTCCAATGAGACAGCGAGGTATGAAAATACATGAAAACATCATCGATGTATACAATTTTTAGATTTTCGTTTACTTTTCAGCTTGACCAATTTTGATAAAATTTATATGGGATCACCTGTGAAGTATTCCAATAATTAACCAAAGGGTTAATTCTATAAATTAACCCTTTCAAACAAAAAAAGGAATTTTCCAAATCGGTTCAGCCGTTTTCGAGTAATCGGTGAACATACATAAAAAAAAAAAAAGATTCCGATGAATTGAGAACCTCCTCCTTTTTGATAAAGTCGGTTAAAAATAAAGTGTACATAAACTGAATTTGAATTTGAAATTTAAATTTGAATGATTCAATTAGATAAAAAAATATAAGAGCATTACAATTTTGATGAGTAACAGCCTAACTATGTTAGGATATGAAACCCATCAAAATAACCATAAAGCTCCACACTCAATTATTTTATTTTGCTATCTAGATGGATTTGAATTAGTTTGGGATCGATCAAACAATTTTTCATCTTTTATATCTTTTCATAATTTCATATGTAAAATACATAACATTTCATATGTAAAATAAGATTAACAGCCAAATAACAAATTTAGAGCTACAGATTAATGTTTTAACGATAAATAACATTTTATTAATGCTAGAGGTAGATGCTTTTGCACTATCCAGAGGATTCACACCAGGCAAGCCTGTATCGTGAAGACCAGAAATATATATATACCAGAAATATGTATATATACGTCCAGTAGGGCGATTATGGAAGTCTAATTACAATCAATGTCTATCGAAACGTCAAATTCGTCAAACGAATGATTGAAATTACGCCGAAAACTGATAGACATTGATTGTAATTAGAGTTCCATAATCGCCCTACAGTTCATACCAACATTCGTCCAGCGGCAGGAATCGAACCCGCAACCTTCTGCGTCTCAGGCAGGCCTTAGCCCACTGCGCTACAGAGGTCGTCGTATATAGTATATAGTTATATTTTTAACTACTATATGTGAAAGATTGACGTGATGTATCTGTGCCTTGAATACGACCTTGTGTACCTTGTGTCCGATGGCAACAACAAAAGTATTGTAGCGAGTGAGAGAACGCCTAAAAACGTGAACATACTACGCATTTGGTTTGTTTACGTAGAGCTCTCAAAGGAAAATATCTATTAAAAGGTATTTTGCCCCTAATATCTCAGAAGTATATTGACGCTTCAATAAAAATAATCCCTGAAACATGAAACGTCAAAAACATTTATTCTTCCAGTAAAATAAACAAAATATCCTTTGGCAAAGAAGCCATGTACTCGTATTAGAGACGTCTGTATGTTTAAATAGGAGAGGTATCGGGCGCGACGCCTTGTCACGTCACGCCACGCTTCGTCCCGGCGTGTCACGTAGTTGAGCCGTAATAATGTTTGTGCACACATCCGTTGTGTGATCGGCAATGCGGTGCTGGCGTACAGATCAAAAGAAGTAGGCTTCCTCTAAGGCTGTCAGCGCGCTGCCACTGCCGCTGCCGCATGGGGTAGGGGCAAAAGGCAAAAGGTAGGGGCGGGGGGCAGAGGCGTCGCTATGTGATGGTACCGCTAACCGCACGTCACCGCGCTCGCATAAAATAGACAATTTCGCGCGCCAATATCGCCCAAGAGCGTAGAGGTGAAAAAGTATTTTGACACCAAAGGCTCTAGTAATAAGTTTATCCCCCTGTGAGCCACACCAGTCTGCTTCTAAATGAATTGCCAAATCACAAACGAAATCGAATTAGTCTGTTGTTGGCTGAATATTGGCTTTTATAAAACAGTTATGTATCAATATCGGTAAAGTGACACCCTCGAGTGACAATTACGAGAGTTACAAGTAACACAACATAGCTACTCGTGTTAGGTTGCTTAGGTCGCCTAGGTACTCCAATAACGTGTAACACAACGGTTGACCTAACAGACTGCGCCCGCGAAGGCTACGAAACGCTACGGATGCGTAGCACCGTCGGCCGGCGTCGTAGCGCTACGCCCCGTTTCTGTTACTTACATATTATTCATAGGGCAGGGTCCATGGACTCGCATATTTTTATTACTTTTTTAAAGCTAGGGTTAATAGAAGATAGTGACCGTCTTAAGTTGGCCGTCATTTGGAGAATGCCCGAATATATATGTCACATACATTTTAATTTCCAAAGTACATACATTTTTGCTATAAATATGTACATGAACTTAAATTATTATTTGATTTGTATGTTATAATAGACAGACAGAGTAGGAGTATATATGGTATGCCGCCTTCTAATCTAAAACATGAATAAGGTTCATAAGGTGCATGGCAACAATTCAAAAAACAAATTCAAAACTAAAGCAAGCAGTGCCCTGTCTCACCGCTATAAAGCCAGGGCTTACGATCCGTACGAAGGCTTACGAGGATCTAAATATTAATATGATTCTATCACGGGATGTGGCACATTGTTCACGCGCTCACACGAGATTATCTCCGAGCACACTTACGACTAGCTACGAGCTTAGAGCATCTACGGACAATAAATCCTACTTTCCTACTAATATTATAAATGCCAATGTTTGTGAGCATCTTTAGATGTTTGTATGCATGTTTTTCGTTGATCTATCACTACCATGGAATTGTATTAAACTGGATAAAAATATAGTCTGATACCTGGATTACTTTTCATGTAGGTACTACGCGTCCCAAGCTGCAGGCAGCCGCTGGTATGTACATATATCCCTTAAGTGCAGTAGATATATATACATACAGACTTGGCGCTCTGCGTCTTAGTGACATGGCCGCAAGCAGGTCTTAGTCAGTCTACTAGTAGTAGCCCCTGTCCTAACTAAGAACAGATATCATAATAAACATTGTGTTATGTTACGATGGGGATACGATACGGATAGGGAAAGCTTTTATGAAGTTCCATTATAATGGTGCGAGTGTGCTGAAGTTATGATAAAAGTCTTTCAGGAAATCACGCACAGAATCGATCTAAAAGCTATCGCCGTTGAGTTATGTTCACATCGATTACCATTAGAGGAAAGCACCGGTCAAGTGAATCCACACTGCTGGACCTACTGTATATAGGGGCCCCCGTCCATTGTTTCTTACTAATATATGACTAGAAGAGGCAGCTACTGCCTATTTTAGAATAACTTTCGAAGAGCTGTGTGAGTGGTCCAGCTAGATATGTACTACTCACTTTACTAACTAAGCAGACTGCAGGAACTAGTTTTCGTCCGCAGAGAGTTCTATATCAATATTTACGGAACAGAATGTCCGAGGATGCAGCCATTAGCATTTCAAATTACTTTCCAAACGTTCTGTCTGTAGAATTGAAAGTATTTGCATTTGGTACTGTTTCAACGACCGATTGAAGAGCTTTCACTAGGGAGGGCTATACAAATTAGTAGTTAGGTAAGATGCAAAAAAAAAGGTTTTTCTTTTTTGACAAAATAATTACAATATTCAAGTTGAGTAAGCGATTACCTACTCGTATTTGCAACAACGTAATTGAGTCTTTTAAGGGTTTCGGGGCGATAGCTATCGATAAATCGCGGTCCCAGCCGGTCGCAGGCTGTGGGTATGTCGTTGATGTCGTTGATGTCGGCGAACTCCGACAAATCACCTCAAATTGGATTCCACTTCAAAGGACACGCGCTCGGAGCCTGCGTCTCACAAAGAGCATTACACTTTGAAATAGCGCTGACACCGACCGCTCCGCACCGCACTATTGACGCGGGATTATGTTGTCTGGCTCGTTACTCAAATCCCGCTGAAGCTATGTAGCTACGAGTAGCTACGATTTAGGATTCGTCACTCGGATCCAATCGCATGTTTTATTGTTTGTATAACGAAACAATTTCGCCTAGCTTAGGCAAATCGCTAACACCTGGACTGCCTGGACAATGTTTGTAGTCTACATGCTAATTTGAAATGGAAAGCTTAGCTCAAAGCTTTACGGTTTACTGAAATATTAAAGTTGAAATAACTAATAACTAAGTATATTATGAGGCGCTCTACTAACTACGTAGGTAGGTGTAGGAACAAGGGAACTTACTTAGTCTGACACAAAACTCTCATTACTATCATTAGGTACGTGAAGGTATAGGAAAACTTTTGACTAACAGACGAAAACACAAAAGACGGATGTGGTTTTTCTCACAGCAGTGGGTTTAGGTTTAGGCCTCTTCTTTATAACGCAACCCTTTTTTTCGGATTCTAGCTAGACTCGTTCAGTGGTTCCCGACAACTCTGACTAGTTCATTAAACCATCGGGCGGGTGGCAGCCTCTTGGCCACCACTCCGCACCACTCCGTTACCGCCTTTATCCATCTCACGTTATCCATTCTTGCCAAGTGTCCCACCCATTTCCACACTTTTTCATCTTACTTCGAAATAAAAACAATTGTAGCTAGGCATGCAATCAAATTAATTCCATTTTAAATTGTTCAGTGCGGGACCGCAGATTTTCCTTTTGTTCAGTACGAGTTCTTTACGAGTGGAGCCGGGCGAAGGGTCGCCGGCCGGTCCGCCCGCGCGACTCCGATTTATGACGAAAAAACGACGATCTGTTCTTGTTGTTTGCCCTTCTTTGTAGGTAGGCACGCGTAATGATTCTAGGGAGCTCCGCGCAGGAAGTCCAGACGCTCGCAACAAATCACTGAGATTAACGTGCAACTTGCGTGGTTCGGTGTACGCCGCAAAGCCCCGAGAAGACTTTACGGCGCGGCGCGCTGCTGGAGGAAGCCGTAAAACGTGATCCTTCAGCTCCGTCCATCCTCCGTTCATAAATCTACATGACCGAGTCGTAAATACGGAATTTAGTGGCGAATTCTTGTGTGTGACCTACAAGAACACGCCACTGTCAACAGGATAATAGTATGCTCGTGTAAATATTCGCAAAACACGCCGACACGTGGGTCTCTGTCCTACTAAACTACACATACCTACCTCTACCTACGATTTATTAATAGCAGTCACACACAATGGTTTTTGCGT
The DNA here is from genome assembly GCA_948098915.1 of Lampropteryx suffumata. Taxonomy (NCBI): domain Eukaryota; kingdom Metazoa; phylum Arthropoda; class Insecta; order Lepidoptera; family Geometridae; genus Lampropteryx; species Lampropteryx suffumata. The sequence goes on from OX402545.1 coordinate 316,280, forward strand.
TGTTGTGGGCACTCAACCCACGGTTACATTACCGCCGGTCGCCAAACGGAGTGAAATTTCTCCACTTGGTAACTAATGCCACATGCCACATGCCGCACTTGAGAAGCTCTGAAGTCTGACAGTACTACCACTGCAGATCCGAACAAACATATTCTTAATCTGTGCAATAAGTAACGACAAATGGTACTGGCGCTGGCGGTTCCCAACGGGGATTAGCAAACAATTAGATTAATATAACGGCAAAAAACATTAGAGGCAGAGCGCGGGGCGTGGGGGGTGGGGGTGCTACCAAAATAAACGAAAAAAGCGCTGTTTTGTTTCCGAGAATGTTTTTCCTTTAGTTTGGTTCACGCTCTTCAAGAGCCTAACAAATTATCTATTTCGAGCAAATCAGAAGCTTGAAAATAAATATAATAATGGCACTAAGTAAGTAGTACAATCGCTTCACTTTCACTATCGTAAATTAGGATTCATTGTGAGCGGCGCTCTCATATTTTACATCCCACCTAGAACTTAACGGCTTTCGTGCCTTATTTTATATATACCTACTAAGTAAGTATTTAGATACCCACGTACTTAAGCTTTTCCTTTTACTCTGGCGCTGGTGAGCTGTAATTGCCCCGGTTTCCTCAGAGGCCGACTTTTGAGACAAATAAATCAAATTCGCGCACAAAATTACAGTGTCTACAATTTATCTGTGTCCCCAAGATGCATTAGATCGTGAGAGAGGAGAGAGGACCCGTCCGGCGCGGCGGGGTACGAATTCAAGTTAAGTCAAAAGTATATTATGAATTTGTTTTCCGATGCCTATCGTCTAGCGCTCCTGAACTGCAACATTTCTTTTAGTTTGTTTAGCTAGTTGTGTGTACGTGGGCCGCGCTACGTGTTCCGCGTCGGAGTTCGGTCACGTCGCCGTGTTTGCTAAACGTCACTCAATCGCGGAATTTGTGGAGGGTTGAACGGATTATGAAACAAAATCATCCAAGCCAAAGGATAACGGATGGAAACGAAGTTTCCGTTTCTTTCGTTTCTAATTCCTGCACGAATTGGCTTGTTCATTTACCACTGTCAAAGGCCTTTGTCAGTGGCACGTACTGGGGATGTATCCCACTGTGGGACGGTAGGTAGGACTCTCGATGCGGAGACGCAATCATATTCAACAGACGACCTACTTAGTCTGTATCAACAAAGCAGTGTAGTCGAGATGCTAACATTTGAGCTCTTACAACAGTGCCTGCGCTCGACGAGGTTTGCTTTGCATTGTTTCTGCTGACACAGCGACGGCTCCGCGTTGGCAATCCCTTAATTACATCAGGTACTCTCTCTCCACAATTAACTCCATAAATAAATAAATAATATAAATATTAGTGGATAATTCACAGAGCACTATCTATCATAACTTGTTCTATGGGAACCAAATGATTGATACAATACTTATATACCTATAAATACATACAGATAATAAATTTATATTAAGATATTTTATAGACTCAGACACAGAACAATCATCTATGTTCATCAAAAACATGTTTGTCCTGGATAGGGATTAGTATACTCTTAACCTCCAGGGCAAAAGGCAGACCTACTGGCCTACAAAAAGATACAAATGTGTCTATTTCATCACAGATACAAATGATTAGATATATTCGGTCCGAGGCTGCTAAGCTAGGGGGTCGCCAGAGGGGTAGGGGGGATTCGGTTGCATCCCCAAGAGACCCTTAGAGAAAATTTTGCTTAAAGATTACCTAAGCACAAATATACCAAAATAAATTATAAATATTGGTGGACAATTCAAACACCATCTACTCTAAACTAAGCAATATGCTTGTTCTGTGGAAACCAGCTGACTGAAAGAATACTTTATAATTTTAAAAACATACGAATGATACCTTATAACACCCAGACACAGAACAACCGTTACAACTTGTGACCACCACCGTACTTACCGGTAAACAGGTTAGGTATAATTAGTGTATTTTTCGATTGTCAAACTACTGATATTCCGAAAATGCTGTAGTTAATAAAAAACAAGCCGAACTGCGTACCAAGTCGCAGAAACCCTACTAGTGATGAAATAAATGAACTGTTTATATTCGTATTAAGTATTTCGGCAGAGCAGCCAGCGCGAGCAGCGCGCCAGCGAGCGGTTTAATCAATCACTTTATTGAGCAATGGCCTCTGTTAGAAGAAGAGGGATGTTTACGTATAATAGTATATTTGTAGGTAGAATACCTAAGGACTTATATATAGGTAGTCCAAGTGCACAAATAATATTAATAAATAATAAATGGCTGGCCCTGTCACCTCATTCGGAAGTAGCTCTGCCTTCTGCTCTGTAGGTTAGGGGTTAGATTCCCTCCCAGTATACCTACCTATGTTCATCACACAAATGTTTGGGACATTTGTGTGATGAACATACGTGTTTGTATGTATTTAATATTATTATAAGTATTCTATCGGTCATCTAGCCATCTAAATACAAGCTACGCTTAGGTTGGAACAAGATGTTGTTTGCAATGACCATCAATATTTATTTACTTATTTATTTAACTAACAATGAAAATAGTACAAGTACTTATAATAAATGATTGAATAATAATGTTAGACGTTTCATACAGCATCATCTGACTTACATCAAAGAAGTAAGCAGAGTTGTGTTATTGGAACAACATAACTGTTATACTACTTATGTTATATATTTTTTTATATTTTATGTATTTAACATATATATTATTCATGGAATAATACAGACCCGAGACAAATATTTTCAGAGAATAACATTTGTCCCGCGGCGAGAATCGAACATGCAACCTTCTACGTCTCAGGCGGGCCTGCGCACACTGCACCACAGCGTCTTAAGTATTAATATTATACGTCCGTCTGAAATCTGTATGAGTTGGAAGGTCGGCGTCACCAGAGTAAGCAAAGGGACGACTTTACCTACTGTAATTCCGTGCATTCCTGCTTTGATCCTCTGGCGCTTATCCAAGTGGTTCGTTCGTACCTATAACATACGATTACATAACAAACACGACTCGTAGCGGTAAGTCCTACCCTACCAATTACCCACACGGTTGTGTATTCAAGGTAGGTAGCTTTTCTTTCTTCTGTAATCCTACTAATATTAAAAATACGAACGTTTGTGTGAAAGTTTCGATGTTTTAAAGTATGAATATAATCAAAGCGAGTTGTTTTTGTGGCTCAATTGCTCCGTAAAGGCCTGACCGGATTTTAATTAAAATTGGTTTCTATGTAGTCTATGATCTATAAAAACTACTTTATTAGGTAGATAAAACGCGCGTGAAGCCGCGGCTAAAGCTAGTAATGTTATATTAGTATTAGGATATATTATCTCACAATCACAGTTATATAGTCCGGTGTAAAATCTGTTGCAATCTGTATTCATTCATTCATTCATTCATTCACTCATTGACAAAAGGCAACAGACAAGAATTGATCATACCTCAAAATATGTGAGGTAGACAAATAAAAAACAGGAGATATAATTTCTTACGCACATTCGTAGGATATTGCATACTCTTTGCATTCGTTACTAAGAAATTGAGACAAGATGATGCTCGCACGTGCAACAAGTACAGCTCCATTATATTCTTTGAAATACAGCTTGAAGCTTGATTTATAGTTAGATTAGAGACCAGAATAATGGACTAATGGACACAAGGCTGCCAGACTATTATGAGAATCCCCTAAAACTATCATGGTTTTCATAAGCTCGCAATGTTTTCAGTATAATGTTTTCCCGGGCTCATCGCGCATGCAACTGTGCTGAAATATTAGGAAAAAGAAAAAACTCACCAACCATGATAAATGTAATGAATTTATTGTCAAAATTGTAATGTATTCTCTGCCAGACGAACTGAAAGCGACTAGGAATTTCTTATAAATAAATTTGATGTATAAAACCTCCTGCTGAAGAGATGTTTTTTTGAATTGTAAACTTTTAAAAACAAGTTTACAGCTTCCATAAAGGGTAGTCTTTAGAAGAAAGCGTATAATAATATAAATTATTATATTACTGATAAGAATGCATGACCTCATGTTGCTCTGCCCTCAGACAGTTAACCGACACATGTGAAATGTAAAAACTCTTGTATTAGTTTTTCGTATAAGATGGATCATGCAAAAAAGCACTAGGACCAGGACGAGTTTCTTGCCGGTTCTTCTCGAGCCTGGGTTAGGAGGAATTGGCACCTAAATTCACCTAGTATGTAAGACGTGTCAAAGTGATCCTTGTGATTGTATTAAATAAAATATTTTTGACTTTGACTTTGACTTTATTATAATCATTTTGAATCCATGTTCAATCATAAAACCTTCTTTTCAATCTCCTTTCCTCGAGCTGCTTTAGAAGCCGTGATAAGTATTGTTGTACAAAATGTTACAAGTTATAATATGCAATTGGGGCTATTGTCTCTGTATCAAAATACTACATTTCAAGAATCAGAGTAAAAAATGCAGTCCTTCAAAACAAAGTATAAGTGTAGGAAAATACGACTGAATTACTGTTGAATTACTTATTCCTTAAATGTTATAATGATTTACTTTTGAGCAAAATTGCAAAATGTTTATTGCAATAATTATGATATTCACAAAACATACTGATATCTGGTGTTTAAGGTTTCCTTTTTAGTTAGCTTACTGTACACATCCTTTCTCGTAGTTTAGTGTCAATAGCCATTTACTAAGGAAAGTTTTGCATTTGTAATTATTAATAGGGTAAATATTTATTTGGTACTATTACAATACTATTAATATTTTTATTAATAGTATTGTAAAGGTAGGCAGATTGCGTGGCATATTGTCGCGACGCAAATTGAGACCGAGCCGTAACTTGAGTAGCTACTTTACCTTTCATCCGCTTATTCAGTATTTTGGGGTTGTAAGTCAAAGTCAAAGTCAAAAGATGATTTATTCAATACAATCACTTTGAAACGTCTTACATACTAGGTGAATTTAGGTGCCAATTCATCCTAACCCAAGCTCGAGAAGAATTGGCAAGAAACTCGTCTGGGTCCTAGCTCTTTTTTATATGATCCACTCAAGATGTACTGTATACTGTATGTACTCAAGAGTTCTGTGTAACTTCAGAACTGCGTTTAGAATGTAGAGTTTCCTGACTGATAGAAGACTAGCATCTTGATAGAGCATATCTGTAGGGTATCGATAGTGTGCAGGACGACGCATGGATAGATTATACTCATAGTTATAACGTAGCTAATAGTTAAAAAGTTATATTTTTAAGTTAATCACCATTTGTTTCGTAGTTAAGATTTTATAGTTGCTTTATAGATATTTAAATAAATAAAGTTCTAAATACCTTATAGGGATAGGTAGGTAGGTATATAGATGTCATACAAAGCGTGTCATAGAAAATAGTAAATAGGAAAACTCGCGCAAACGTATCAAAATAGTGTTAAAATAATGTGAGAGAAATAGGTACATAATATTGAAATAGCCGACCCAGAGTGTTGAAAATGTATAGGAAAAATAAAGCTCTCTGACTGGCTAAAATTCCTCGCTTCCTATTGGTCCGCCAATCAGAGAGCAGCTTTATCTGGGCAATATTTTATATAAATATTGAGCGATATGTAGCGACTGGCATTCAGTCCAGTAGCAGCCTAGCAGTAAGGAACAAGAAGAAAATAAAGAAAGAAAAAACTGAATGGTGTTTCAAGCTCTCAAATCCCAGCGCAAGGAATGTATGGAATCCTGTACATTTAATGGTCCTCCGATAGCCGGATAAGAAGCCTGAAGCCTCAAGAAAAGAAGAATCAAGACTCTCACATCGAGCCACTATGCCGGTCACACGCTCCGTTGGAAAGGGACGCGCACAGTCGTCGGCTACGAACCCGTCTTCGTCCGAAGGAACTACGGCAACATCTGGAACCTCCGCGACTGAGACTACGGTGGAAACCTCCGCAACTGAAATATCGGCGGAAACCTCTACTACAGAAACCACAGCGACGACTGCGGATACCTCTGCGGCAACGGGTACATCAGCCGCCACAGAGAAGAGTGGCGCCACGACGAGGAGAGCGGAGAGCCTTACTGCTAGGGACACTGCTACGCCATCTACAGCTGTTCCCCCCAAGCCCGCATCAAGAATAGAACCTACGAAGAGGGGAACGAAGCACAAGACACGACTGGATCCATGCGAGGAACGCATGCCGCTGCCGGACCCGCAGCGCCGAAGCGCCGCTGGGTCTACCCGTTCCAGATCAAAAGCACAGAAGATAGCAAGAGCGAAAGAAGATCTCCTGCGCATTCAAGCCCAGCTAGCTGCTGCCACGCTAGCTCGTATAGAAGCCATGGACACTGACGATGAAGAGGATGACGACGCTTCCATCTTCTCAAAGTCTGAAGTCAACACCCGAGTGGACACCTGGTTGAACACTCAAGCACAGGCGATGTTAGCAATCTCCAACGAACCTCATCAACGGGAACCCGTTCCTGCCCCTGCAATAGACTCGGTCGCCGCCATTGAAGAGGACCATCGGATAGAAGGACACAGTACCCCGCCGAACCACATAGACGAAGTACTGCTGCAGCCTGCAGTACCTACACCGGCGGGAGTGAACCTAGAACCAATATATAGCGCCCCGTCGAAGCCTATAGACAAAACACTGCTGCAGCCTGCAGTGCCAACACCGGCGGGAGTCACCTTGGAACAAACCCTCTCAAGCTTATCAGCAGCGATCACCAGCGCCATCAAAGCGGGACAGAAGTCGAAGTTCGTTGAGTTGCCTGAATTCAGCGGATCACACAAGGAATGGCTGCCGTTCCGAGCAGCCTACAAAGAAACTGAAGATGTCTACACGAAGGTTGAAAATGTCAATCGACTACGGAAGAACTTGAAGGGGAAAGCCAAAGAAGCCGTGCAGAGTCTACTCATCAACAACACGCACCCAACGAAGATCATGGAGACTCTGGAAACGAGATTTGGAAGACCGGAATCTATAGCCAAGCTGGAGATGGATACACTTCGGGCCCTGCCGCGCCTGAATGACTCGCCGAGGGAGACCTGCGTGTTTTCTACTCACGTGACGAACGCCGTATCCACTCTGGAAAATTTAGACTGCGTCCATTATCTCCACAATCCAGAGCTATTCACAGTCCTGTTAGAGAAGCTTACCCCATCGATGCGCCTCAAGTTCTACGACTTCGCAGACACACAACCGAAGAAAGATCCAGCCTTAATGAAGTTCGAGAAATTTATGAAGAGGCAAGCTGAAATATGTGCACCTTATGCGCTGCCCGAAGACATCGCACCGAAAGAGAAGCGTCCACAGAAAGTAAACAACGTAATAGATAGTCAGCCGAATACGAAGAAATGCCCGAGCTGCGAAATAGCAGGACACTCAATAGAAGACTGTGACAAGTTCAAGAAAGCGGATGTCAACAATCGATGGGATATTGCCAAGAATAGAAGACTATGCTTCCGTTGCCTACGCTACAGGAGTCAAGTCCACAGTTGCCGGCAGAAGACTTGCGGCGTCAACGGGTGCAAGTATTCGCACCACAAGATGCTGCACGCGGATAAAGTCCAGAAGCCGGCAGATCCCAACCCAATAGAATCAATCAACTCCGCCTGGACGTCGAACAAGCAGTCATATTTGAAGATAGTTCCAGTCAAAGCGTCTGGACCTAAAGGCACCATCGACACCTTCGCGCTGCTGGACGACGGGTCAACGGTCACTCTCATCGACGAGAGCATAGCCAACGACATTGGAGCCCAAGGACCCGTCGATCCCCTGCACATAGAAGCGATCCACGCCATGAAGACAGCTGAATCGGAATCAAGAAGAGTCAACTTCACAATAGAAGGTCCGAATAGAACAGAACAGAAGATTCAAGCCAGAACGATGAAGAATCTCAAGGTATCGCCACAAAGAGTTTCCAAGGATCAAGTCAACAAATGTCGACATCTAAGAGACATCGGTGAAGTACTGAGCTACGAAAATGCCCGACCTCTAATACTCATCGGTCAAGACAACTGGCACCTTCTCATCTCATCGAAGATCAGGAAAGGGAACGCAAATCAACCAGTGGCATCTCTCACGCCACTAGGCTGGGTGCTACACGGGACTCATACCCGTACACTCGGACGCAACATAGACTACGTATCCCACATAGCTGAGGTGCCAGCCGAGGAGAACTTAGAGGATCTGATGAGACAGTATTTCGCCATGGATGGACTCTGCCTCAATCCTAGAAGACCAAAGACAGATCCAGATGAGCAAGCCTTACGTATCTTAGAAGAAAATACAGTCCACACAGAAGAAGGAAGATACGAGACAGCTCTACTATGGCACAATGACGACATCGTTCTACCGAACAACTACGAATCATCGCTCAACCGACTCTTCGGCATAGAAAAGAAATTAGATCGCAACGCAGCACTGAAGGAGAAATACAACGAACAAATGGAAGCCTTAATATATAAGGGATACGCCGAGCCTGCCCCTATAGAGAAGACTCCAAATAGGACCTGGTACCTCCCACACTTCGCCGTGATCAATCCAATGAAACCGGATAAACTGCGGGTGGTACATGATGCAGCAGCCAAGACGAAAGGAGTCTCCCTCAATCATATGCTGCTCAAGGGACCAGACCTTCTACAGTCTCTTCCTGGAGTAGTGATGAGATTTCGTCAACATCAAATAGCAGTGACGGCGGACATCAAAGAAATGTTCATGCAGGTTAAGCTTCGAGTACAAGATCGAGATGCCCTAAGATACTTATGGCGAAAGGATAGACGAGATGATCAACCTCCTGAAGAATATAGAATGACATCTCTCATCTTTGGTGCATCCAGCTCACCATCGACAGCGATCTTCGTGAAAAACTTGAACGCCAAGAAGCACGAGAAATCTCAGCCCGAGGCAGCAGCTGCAATAATAGAGAAGCACTACGTAGATGACTACCTAGACAGCTTCAAGAACACAGAGGACGCAGTGCGCATAGCTACAGGCGTACGCGATATACATAGACAAGCCTGCTACGAGTTAAAACAATGGAAGTCAAACTCGCCGCAACTACTAGAAGCCGTGGGCGAAGAGAACTCAGATCAAGATAGAGAGATTTACAAGTCCGAGGAACAGTCAGAACGGGTCTTGGGTTTGATTTGGAAGCCGTACACAGATGAACTCACCTTCAACCTGAACCTAGCAAGACTCCCGCCATCACTCATTGAAGGGAAAACGCCAACAAAGAGAGAAGCCCTGAGAATAGTCATGTCTCTATTCGATCCACTCGGTTTTGCATCGCCGGTTACGATCAGAGCAAAACAGATACTCCAAGAAGTTTGGCGCCGAGGGACGGCATGGGATGAAAAGATAGCTGAAGACCTAGCTGAGCAATGGAAGAACTGGATGACGCATCTGAGAAGCCTGAGCAATTTAGCCATACCCAGGAGGTATCTACAGTATAGCGACGCTACAACGCTCCAGCTTCACGTGTTCACCGATGCAAGCGAATCAGCCTACTCAGCGGTCCTCTACTGGAGAGCTACATCGCCGAACAATGAAGTCAACGTCTCACTCATCATGGCCAAAGCTAAGGTGGCGCCACTGAAACTCACTTCGATCCCACGTCTAGAGCTTCAAGCCGCCGTAATGGGCACGCGCCTAGCGGAAGCCGTCATAGAAGAGCACGAAAGAAAACCAGACTCCAAGACATTCTGGACTGATAGCAAGACAGTTCTCACCTGGATCAAGACTGGATCACGATCCTACAAGCCCTACGTAGCTCATCGACTCGCAGCAATAGAAGACGTCGCGACAGTCAACGAATGGCGATGGGTGCCCACGAAGACGAACGTGGCGGATGATGCGACGAGAGATGTACCTATAGCATTTAATAAAGAACATAGATGGTACAAGGGCCCGGAATTCCTGCACATGACCGAGGAATCTTGGCCAACAGAAACGACAGCGTCGCCGACGACAATAGAGCCCACAGGAGAAGAGCGAACTCATCACATCGCCGTCATCAACCAACAGAAGCTTTCTGAAGCCCTTCCAGACGTTACGAGATTCTCCAACTGGGAAAGACTCCGCTTCACGACAGCCAGAGTTCTACAGTTCATACAACTCTGTAGAACTAACAAGCAGAGAGTCAACTACAAACGGACTAAAAAGAATACAATAGCAGACCCAGATTGGAGAAGAGTAGCTAAAAAAGCTATACCGAAACAGCTTTCCCTACAGAAAGTAAATAGAGAACAGAAGAAAGCTCTTCCAATCCCCGCAGAACTCCTCAAGAAAGCTGAACGACTACTCATGCGATCGGCCCAGGAAGACTCATTTCAGAATGAGATAGAAAATTTGAAGAAAGAGAAGCCGATACATAGTGAAAGTCGTTTGAAGCAGCTGAGCGTCGAATACATTGATAGAGTCTTACGACTTCGAAGCCGTATCCAAGCCACAGAACTAGTATCTGAAGACTTCAAGAGTCCGATGATACTTGATGGGGGCCACCCTATAGTCAAACTCTGGATCGTAGCTATACATAAACAGCGACATCACGCCGGAGTCGAGGCAACAGTCAACGAGTGCCGACAACAGTACTGGATCCTGCGCCTACGCCCCACGACTCGCTCGCTTCTGCGCATGTGCCTACACTGCAGAATGAAGACTCGGGTACCGCCATACCCAAGAACAGGTGACCTGCCGCCATGTCGCTTAGCACATCATAAGCGACCCTTCACCTACACGGGGGTGGACTACTTTGGTCCGCTCACAGTCACACTGGGACGTAATCATCAGAAGCGTTACGTCGCTATATTTACTTGCCTGACGACAAGAGCGATCCATCTAGAGATAGCAGCTTCGCTCAGCACCGATTCGGCAATAATGGCCCTTCGCCGAATGATAGCGCGACGAGGACGACCAGCACAGATATGGTCTGACAATGGGACCAATCTACGCGGAGCGGACAAAGAGCTACGACGAGCAATCGACGAAGCAACAGCGGAGGAAGCGGCAAAGAAGACGATAGGCTGGCGATTCATCCCACCTGGAGCGCCATTTATGGGAGGAGCATGGGAGAGAATGGTACGTTCAGTGAAGACAGCACTCGAAGCCACTCTTCACGAACGTTACCCAACGGAAGAAGTTCTCTCCACGCTGCTGGCGGAAGTCGAGTATACTGTCAATAGTCGTCCGTTGACTCACGTATCGGTCAGCGAAGAAGATCCCGAGGCCCTAACACCCAATCACTTCTTGCTCGGAGGGCCGGGACAAGTACCTACGCCGGGAGAATTCAACGAACGAGATACGATTACAAGGACAAGCTGGCGCGCCGCCCAAAGACTCGCTGATGTCTTCTGGGCCAGATGGCTCAGAGAGTACCTCCCAGAACTACAGAAACGACGAGAGCCACACGGCAAGGGTCCAAACGTCAAAGTCGGTGACCTAGTACAACTCATAGATGCCAACCTGCCGCGCAACGTTTGGATCCGAGGAAGAGTAGCGGCCGTGTACCCTGGACCGGATAGCGTCGTGCGGACAGTCGACGTGTCTACGAAGGGAGGAGTTCTGCGGAGGCCGGTGCGAAAACTAGTGATCCTGCCGATCGACGACGTCGCCCTACACCGAGTTGCTGCAACACGGTCGCACGGCGGGAGAAATGTGCAGGACGACGCATGGATAGATTATACTCATAGTTATAACGTAGCTAATAGTTAAAAAGTTATATTTTTAAGTTAATCACCATTTGTTTCGTAGTTAAGATTTTATAGTTGCTTTATAGATATTTAAATAAATAAAGTTCTAAATACCTTATAGGGATAGGTAGGTAGGTATATAGATGTCATACAAAGCGTGTCATAGAAAATAGTAAATAGGAAAACTCGCGCAAACGTATCAAAATAGTGTTAAAATAATGTGAGAGAAATAGGTACATAATATTGAAATAGCCGACCCAGAGTGTTGAAAATGTATAGGAAAAATAAAGCTCTCTGACTGGCTAAAATTCCTCGCTTCCTATTGGTCCGCCAATCAGAGAGCAGCTTTATCTGGGCAATATTTTATATAAATATTGAGCGATATGTAGCGACTGGCATTCAGTCCAGTAGCAGCCTAGCAGTAAGGAACAAGAAGAAAATAAAGAAAGAAAAAACTGAATGGTGTTTCAAGCTCTCAAATCCCAGCGCAAGGAATGTATGGAATCCTGTACAGATAGGGCTTAAAATATATAACTTTTAATAGAGACCTCTGTGGTCTTTCTAGTTCCAAAAACTTTGTCTTAGTAGCTCCTCCCCATACTGGTATACAATAACATCTATACCAGTATGGGGAGAATCTATTCTGCTAGAGATCTGTAGATTTGGTTTATTAGGTTTCTTGATGCTACATGACGTAAAATTTTAAAAACCTGATTAATTTACGTACTCTATTCATCAGGAGTTCAATGTGAGCATGCCAGTACAAACGTTGATCAATCATGATTCCTAGGTATTTTGTTGCTATTACCTTAATGATGTTAGGGCAGTCACATTAAGCTTGGATAGAGTTACATTTGTGTATTTTAAGGCTAAAATCGAGATTGGGTTGGCTGTTATTATGTTTAGTAAAAGTCATGAAGTTAGTTTTGGAGACATTTAAGGTAAGTAAATTTAGGCTAAGCCATTTAGATATTTTAGAGAGACCCTCTTCGGTTCTTTTTTTAATGTCATCCCAGGATACGCCAGTAAAGACGACAGCAGTATCATTTGCATAAGAGAAGATATTTGCATTGTTTATTTTGAGGCTACAGAGGTCATTTATGTAGACTAAAAATTGAGTTGGGCTTAAAATGCTTCCTTGAGGTACGCCATTGTTAATAGTCTCATGATCACTGATATATTGAAGGATTTTAACACTTTGCTAGCGTTGACATAAGTAGTCTGTCAAAAAGGCTAGCGGCCTGCCTCGTACCCCGATATTTTCCAGCTTTTTAATAAGAATTTCAACAGATACAGTATCAAAGGCTTTCTTGAGATCAAGGAATGCAGCCAGGCACTTTTTTCCGTTGTCGACTTGTTGCACAATAAGGTTACTGAGTGCTCTAACAGCATCTTCAGTAGAACGTCCTTGTCGAAAACCGTATTGCGAGTTTGAGATTATGTTAAACTTATCTATATATAATAAAAGTCGGTTATTATTAATCAGTTTTTCCATTATTTTTGAGATAGATAGGCAGTACAGATATAGGTCTGTAATTATGAATGTCATCACTATATCCACTCTTATAATACCGGGGTTACAATAGACTGCTTAAGAAGATTGGGAAATATTCCTATTGTAAATCATAGGTTTGCAAGATGACATAAAACTTGGATTAATATATGTTTAGATAATTTTAGAAATTTTGTAGGTACGTTATCCCATCCGGGTGCACTTTCAGACTTGAGATTCATTATGCCATTATGGAGTTCTGGGATCTGTTTCCAAGAGTACAAAAGATGAAACTTGACTTGGAGGTAGATTAACAACAGAAGATGAGAGATCGTCTGCTATATTGTGTGTAAAAATACTTTCAGCTAGAGACTTTCCTACATTAGAGAAAAACTAATTTGCAAAATTAACTGATTATTTAGGTGAACTCTTCGTATTTAGGAATTGTATATTCGGTGTCTTTGTTGATTTGTAATTAGTTATATTGATAATAGTTTTCCATAATATTTTACTGTTTTTCGACGATTAATTATGTTGTTTTATGTTGTATTTTCTCTTAAGTTTTTTTGTCAAGTTATTACAGTAATTCCTGTATCTTTTATAGGTTATCTTTAGTGTTTCATTATATGGGTCAGTGCGTAGTTTTCTTTGCATATTATTTCTATTTATGATGCAGCGTAAGATGCCTTGTGTTATCCAAGGCTTTATTATTTGTTTGCTCTGAGGCATACGAATAGTTATTGTGTTGTCAATGAGACATTTTTGCATCATAGTAATTATAGCCTACATAGAGAATTAGGATCATTTAATTTAAGTAATTGTACAAGACTTTGCTCATTTAAGGATTTTATGGCATTTTCATAATTAACTACGACTTTAGACCTGTACCAGTTCTTTTCTGTAATTTTTGAAAGGCTAAGAAGGATCATAAAATGGTCAGTAACAGAGGTTTGTAGCACGGCAACATTGGCGGAGTTTTTATTTTTATTTATTTTTAACATGACGTGGTCTAAACCAATTTGTAGTATTACTATCGAATCCATAATAACTTAACTTTGATATAAGAATGGTTGTGTTTATACTGTCAAAGGCTCGAGAATAATCCAAAAGTACCAGTAAAGTCCCCATGCCCTGATCCTGTGCAGCAAGAATATTATCAGTGACATCAAGTAAAGCAGTAGTAGTGAAGCATATAGATATATACACACAAATAAATGTATACAATATATGTATACCTGACTGACTGATTCATCATCGCCGAGCCGAAACCGCTGAAGCTAGAAAGATTAAATTTGGATGGTAGCTTCCTTTAATAGCAAAACCACCTACTAAGGCGAAGTTTTTAAAAATTCAATCCCTAAGAGGCTGAAAAGAGGTGAAAACGAATGTATTAAACTTTTTAACGCGTGGTGCAATTTGCTTGAAACTTGATTTGAATAATTAAAATCCAAAATAAATGGACATTTGTTTCAGGATTTTTAAAAACAAGCTTTACAAAGGGGTAAAATGGGGTGTCAAAGTTTTGTATGGGAACTTCTTAACGGGTGGTGTGATTTCTTAGAAGTTTCAAACTTTCGCGTTTATAATATTAGTAAGGATTTTCTCTAGGATTTTTAATAGTGTTGATACTACTGATATAGGCTTATTTATTTGTCGACACTTATGCATGTACACTTATGCACGGTTTGAAACCGCAGTTTCTACCTAGGTGACCTTGGTAGAACGTTTTCTGTCTACACGGTTTGCAAACAAACCCCAAACATCAGTGTTTTTAAAACGCTCGTGCTGAATAGACGTGTGCAGAATGCTTGTAATGCACTATTACAATTTACAATGACGCCATGGCTCCTTATTTATCAAAATTTCTAAAGTTTGGAGTTTATATTGCATTTTTGTGTGCATTTGAAGAAAAAACAATATTTTTTAAGTCGAGTCTTTGTACTCCTTAGACGTTAAGTCCCAAAGACAGGGTAGGTCTCTAAATAACTCGATGAATTCAGTGATAACCTCACGTTCTTTCTGCATAATATCGTCTGTGCGCGCAATACGTCCGCGCTCGATGCGTGCAGCGGCGCGACTGTGGTACGCGTGGTTTTAAACAAGTGGCTAGACGGTTTGAAACATGTTTTAAACCACCGCTTCTGCCAATGGTTTGCTGGGCAAGCCTTTCTACCAAAGGTCATGCGAAATTTGGTTTCAAACCGTGTAGCACATGCTTTATTCTTATTCCGCTCTTACAGATTGGATGAACAAGATCCCTTTTGAATTGGCACCTAAATTCACCTAGTATGTAAGACGTTTCAAAGTGATCCTTGTGATTGTATTGAATAAAGGATCTAAAAAAGTTTAAAAACATAAAATATATTTAATATTGATATGGTCACTATAAGATGTTGTTAAGTTAGCTAATTAGGTACGTAATAACTTAAGACAGAAGGTCCCATAAGTAAGGACTGAATAAATTAACCGACTTTGTGGTGGTGGACCTTACATGGATATCACAACTTTTTACGGCAGAAGAACTGAGTTGCGCGAGACTTTTTTTTTTAACCGACTTAAAAAAAAGGAGGTTTCTCAATCGCGGATAACTTTGTCGTTTATGAACCGATTTCGATGATATCCCAAGGGTGGTACCATGATAAGAAAACCAGGATCTGGTGATGGCATTCAGAGAAATCGAAGGTAACCTTCGAAAATCGTAGTGGCGACTAGTGCGTTTGTTATTTTTTTTTTTAAATCCTTACGGGCAACATTCATTTTCACAAGATTCCAGCAGTTACAAAAGAAGTGGTTCCTTAAACATGCATTTTCGAGTTGGCTTTGTTTTCACTAATAAAATAAAGGTACAGAATTGTACCTACCTAATATTTATGAATAAATGAAATAGCTTCCATACATTTCGTTTGAAGTAACTTTTCAAATATTCGCGCAATCAATTCTGCCAACATCAAAACAATTAACTTTATCGCTACACAACAACAGATGGCACTTAAGTCAGTCAGACTATGTGACACTGACAACACAGACACACAAACTGACTTAATAGTCTGTCAGTGCAGCCAAAATTCTGCCTCAGTCCAGCTAGTCAGTCAGTTCAGTTAGTGTCACAGTCAGTCAAGTGATTGTAGATTTTGTTATGGTTGTGTTGTGTGTCGTTATTTAAAATATAAATTTCATTGTTCGAGTTGTTTTAAAACTAAAATATAATCATACACTTAGTATTTCAATTCAATAAGGGTAATGAAATTAAACCTCTCTGGATGCGTTACAATCCTTAGAGACGATCGGATGCCCGTCGCGGTCGCTTCAGGGGTGATCTTTGAAAACCAAGTGTGAGTGCGTGTATATATTTCAGGTTTTCTCAGTGGCGAGGCAGTGTTGATAGTATTTATGTGACTTTATCCTTCGTAAGCAGTGTAGTTTCGGGGTCAGTGCAACGTCAATGGATTTTTAGCAGGTAAGAAATGTAATGTGGTGCGATGGATGAAGAATGGAATGCGCCGGTCGTTGTGGCCGGGCGGCGGGAGACAATATTGTTTTCGAGCGTGCATTCCTGTGCGTTCTAAGGCGCGTGTTAAAAGTAGAGATAATTGTGTTGTGTCTGACTGTCACAATATTGAGCAACCACAGGGATGCATGTCGATCGAAACGAAGCTAGTACAGCTTGTAGGTATGTTGGTACCTATCTACTGTACGCGTTTACCTTAGTACTGTACCATTACTGCCCTAAAATCAATACCTTGGGTGATATTTGATAATTTAGTGTATAAAAAAGTGGGTAGGTACACTTTGTTTTAATGTATTTGGCTACATATATCAGCTGTTCTAGTGATATTTGTGTTTGCATATAATAATTTTGTTTTACAGAGTAATTGTAGTGTAGGCATCTGTGGTTCTTATCTATCTATTTAGTTTTTTTTTTTTTATTAATATCATACCAACTAGGATTCAGCAATATGTGGTAATAACATTGGTCTGGCCTTGTTTATCTTGTAGCTATTAAATTATTAATTCTGATATCTTGTAGCTATCAGAATTATAAACATGTAATTTAACAATCTCAGCTTTAAAATCATGGTCAATACTCTCCAAAGTCTAAGCAGGATTGGTTAATCTGTAACATGTCTACTTCATGGTCAGCAAATGCTAATCTTTTTATTAGTGAGTCCCAATAAGTACATGTGTATACCATATTTCACTTTTATTATTGCTGTAAAAAAGGCCCTGTTTATATGTAGAGAAAACCCTACCATACCTCGGTATTCAAATTCAATATCTTTATCAGCCTAAGGAACACCTTGTAACTCTCAGTCATTTTATTGAATAAAACAGTTTTTACTTGTGACTGGTCCTGCTCCCTAAACAGGCAATGAGAGAAATAACTTATCTATCAATAGTAAGTGGTAAATAACTTATTTGTACATAATTTTCACTCAAAATGGGATATTTACCATGATATATGAGTTTTTCTGCTTCTCGATATTTCGGCACAGTTGCATGCGCCATGATCACGAGATAACTTATTTGTATTTGATAAAAGAGATGAACTCCTTACATTTGTTGACAAAAGGTTGACTGCTTGACATAACTCTAGATTTATCAATTTGTATACCTATTGTTTTAATAGTTAACAAGTATTTAATGTGTATTACCTGGGAGTGGAGTATTACCTAGAGTCGGACTTCGACCACTTTAAATTAAAAGGTATTATTTATTATGTGTTTAATACACATTAACTAACAAAAAAAAATAAAAAAAATAGTAAATTGTTGCACCGAGCGCAAAGTGAGTTATTAATGCACGAGGGTTATGTTGGTGCCCGAAGTGAGGGCACTGAATTAACACAAGTGCATTAACTACTCTCTTTAGCAATGTGCGTAATTTATTTTTCGTTCAACTATGTAGTAATGTTATCATTAATCACTACAAAACCGATCACAAAGGACCTATTTTTTGCTTCAAACCAAAACAGTGCAGTAATGTTATATGAAATCTCATTATTGCACTGTTTTTTACTTTTTATTTAGATATAAATTTAACACAGAGGTTTAATATCTCCCATTAAGTTTAATATAAAATGTTTGCATTAGATCAAAATAATACTGGCTGATTTTTAGCCGATTTTTATTTTCAGCCAGCATCTTTTTGATCTAATGCAAACATTTTAATATTAAATTTAATGGGAGATATTAAACCTCTGTGGTAAATTTATATCTTAATTAAAATTCAAAAACAGTTCAATAATGAGATTTCATATAACATTACTACTTACACTGTTTTGGTTCAAACCAAAAAATACATCCTTTGTGATCAATTTATTTCTGATTAAATATTTAGGTAGGTTGATAATTTTTTAAGTACAACTTCTGTAGTTTAGAGCTTAATATTTTGATTTTGCATGGCAGTGCAAGGGATTTGCTGCGGCGGATCCAAGATGATGGTGGAAACCATCCTCGAGTCCTCCCAGGACTTTGGTAAGTACAAAATGTTGTTAACCCTTTGCATGTACACAGTGCTAATACGTAATATTGTTTTTTTTTTATGGCAAAATTAATTTCCACTTAGTACATGTTATTAAATTTGTAGGTATATCCTACATGCTGATTTTGATAAAGTAAAATGAACCTCATAAAATTGATAATCAAACAAAAAGGGCCTTTCTCAGAAAGGGTTGTCAAAAGTCAAAGTAAGACTTGTACTCAATTACATGTTTCGAAAAGAATGTATACTAGCAGGTCTAGAAGACACCTATTTACTCGAGACTTCAGGAAAGACAGATGACGGCAAAGCATTGTTCTGTGCTAGCACTGGTACCTGGTAGCTTATAGCTTATAGCGGTAGTTTGTAATGCATTTTACTTTAGTTTACAAATTTTGATAAATTTTGATGCTTCCGATGAGGTTTTGACACAATTATAAACAATGATTACCAGACCTGGGTTCAGGGATGGCTGCAGAGGGAAAATATACCCATTTTACCGTGGCCAGATCAGTTGTCTGATTTAAATCCCATTGAGCTTGTATGGGATATGCTCCAAAAGAGTTCTGAAAGACCTTAATGGTGTTTTAATGTAACAATAGCTGAAAATCCGGCTCAATCTTCACTGTGATCAGTGGACCACAGTGACCACAGTGACCACAGTAGATCAAAGAGGATCACAGATCAATAAAGTTATTGATTGCATGCAAAATCGATGCAGCCAATTTTAAACAGCTGAGGAGTAAACATGTTGTATTATATTTTATTCAACTATCCAGAATACCAAAACCACCAATTATCCTCTATGGCGTTGATGACCTGAGTAAACTCACCCAACTCATTAAAGAAGTTGTAGATAATGACGATTTCACATATGGAGTAGTGTCTAAAGACCAACTTATCATCTCTTCAAACTCTGTTGACACATACAAAACTATGATAGAATACATAAGAATGAAGGGCCTAATAGGACATACTCGCAAAGATAAAAAAAACATGAGAGTCGTTATTAATCACCTCCACTTTAGCACACCCAAAGATGCAATCGTAGCAGAAATAGAGAAAACTGGAAACTCCGTATAAGGAGAGATAGTAACTGCCAGGAAACCTAGGACAAAGGAACCTCTAAACACATTTTTTGTTAATGTAGCCCCATATGAAAATAACAAACTAGTTAAAAATATAAGAGTAATCTACAACCAAAGAGTAACAATAGAAGACCCAAAAAGGAAAACTGATGTAATCCAATGCCAAAGGTGCCAGCAATATGGACACAGCAAAAACAACTGTATGAGACCATATAGGTGTGTTAAGTGTGCTGGTACACATGAAACAACTATGTGTACAATCGACAAAAACACCCCAGCTACCTGTACACGCTGCACAGGAAGTCACCCTGCCAACTACGAAGGGTGTCAAGTATATAAGGAAGTAATAGCCAGAAAACAATCTACAAATAAGCGTACAAAGCCCAATCCCAATATAAAAGAGTATGAACCACGTATAAATGAAGACATACCCATAGTAACTGAACCCGCATCTGAGGATGTTAATACAACCATGACTACTCAACCCACAAGATATTTAACCTTTGCGGATTCCCAAGAACTCTACAGTGATAAACTGAAAAGCGGACCAAGGTTAAAAAAGAAAATAATCTCTGAAAAAAGCGTAACTCCAATGTCCGACCATAAAGGACCTTAAAAAAGCACACACACAAAATAACAAAGACATCACGGAGTCTCAAAGAACACAACATAGCGTATGAGCTACAAAGAACTCAAAGTAACAATGTAGACAACCCAATGTCTCAGAGAACAAATAGCATGAATAACAATCATGACTATAGAACACAAACTAGAAGGAACCGAGCGACACACAGACATTAAAAACAAGATATACACAAAAAAAATTAAATAAAAGCAGCATAAAAAAACAATATTAAGAAAAACGGTTTATGTTGTGTCTCTCAATCCATGGGATGCCGTCACAAAAAGGTGTCCGAGTCAGCATGATGTTGCGTTCAGTAGTAGGTAGTACCTACTACTGAACGCAACATCATGCTGATCATCATGAAAACAACATTACACAACTTAGCACAATAATGAACCCCATCATCACCCTCATTAATAAACTACCATAATGTTTTCGCTAAGAATCGCCACCTGGAATATCAACGGTATAGTACCAAATAAAAAGGAACTGGAACTGTTAATTAAAATGAATAAAATAGATATTGCCCTGATTTCTGAAACAGATCTGAATGACCTAAAAAGTTTTAAAATGGATAACTTCAATGTATACTGCACCAATCACCCCGACAATACGTCGCACGGTGGAGCAGCAATTATTATAAAAAATAATCTAAAGCATCATCTTCAAAGCGCGTTCGAAGAAGACTGGATGCAAGCTATAACCATCACCGAAGAAGAGAAAATGGGCCCTATTAATGTTAGCGCCATCTACTGTTCCCCGAAACATAATCCAAAACAGCTCATGTTTGACCGCTACTTCCAGACCATTGGGAACAGATTCATTAGCGGTGGAGACTGGAATTGCAAGCATACGCATTGGGGATCGAGACTGACTACTACAAAAGGTCGAGAACTAAAAAAGTGTATGGACAAACTCAAACTTTCAGCACTTGCAACAGGCAAACCCACCTACTAGCCAAATGATATAAACAAGACACCTGATCTTGTAGACTTCCTCGTTACTAAAGGCTTGTCCGACCTGCACTTTGAAATAAAATCTTCACTCGATTCCGTTTCTGACCATACACCAATCATAGCAACATTAAGTGCCACTGCAATATACAAAGAACCAACACCAACTTTATATACCCACAAAACAGATTGGGAATCATTCGCCAGTTACCTGGAAAGAGAAGTCAATCTTAAAGTCAAACTTAAAACAGAAGAACACATAGACGAGGCGACATTTTACATAACAAACCTCATTCAAGTCGCAGCTTGGCGTGCTACCCCAGAATTGAACGGCATTACTTCAAAAAATAACATTCCACTAGAAGAAGATAGCGGAAAAAAGAAAAACACGGAGGCAATTACACTTAAGTAGATCTGCTACAGACAGAGCAAGATACAACAAAATATCAAGAGATCTGAAAGACCTCATAAAAGGGAATGAGAATGAGACTTTTCAGAGTAGTTGTCAACACTTTCCACTCATAAAAGAGACAATTACTTCCTGTGGAAAATAACAAAGCAGTTTAAAAGACCTCATATACATACCCCGCCTTTGAGAAAAAACCATAATGACCCATGGGCCAGGAGCGGAGGCGAAAAAACAGAGCTCTTCACCAAATATCTCAGTGAAGTCTTCACCCCTAACGAGTCAGCATTGACGGAGTTTGAAGAGGAAATCGATAGAATGGTCAACAGTGATCAACAACTCTCGTTGCCTCTATCACTTACTACTCCCAAGGAACTTATAAAAATGATCTGCAACCTGGAAAACAAAAAAGCACAGGGCTTCGACCTTATAACGGGAGAGGTACTTAAACAATTACCCAAAAAAAAAATTGTCTATAATAAGTCTAATGGATACAGTCGGCGGGAAGGGGTAGGAACAGGAGGTTAAGTGGCGGAAAGAATAGGATGTAAGCTGATAGGTCATAATCTGAAGTTGGTCATGTTATAGGAGTCAGAACTTTCTCAGTTTGTTGGTAGTCTAGGGCTTTCAGCCATTTTATTGTTTCCAACTTACATTTATGTTTCGTTAGGAGGTAGATAGAGTGGGTACTATTTATCTTGTTGTAAATGAAGGGGGCAAGAAAGCAGGTGAATTTCTGGGCTAGGCTTGTCTTAAATGCTTGAACAGGGCAGACGGACCCTTTCCTCCGCTTGTCCTTCATAATATTTTTGTCTTATGTCAATTTGGAATGTGGAAGAAGGATAGTTTGGAAGATAAAATACTGTCTGATCGTCAGAACATCTCAGGTTAGGTACAGTTTGGTAGTTGGATAACGCCAGGGAAGTCCAGCGCTGAGTTTCAAGATAGCTCTTTGGGCCCTTTCAAGCTCAATCATGCATGTCTTAGCCGCACCACCCCAAGAGGTGATGCAGTAGCCAAAGATCGCTTGGCATAGAGCAAGATATGTCATTTTTATGATTTCTTGGTCTGATACATGCCTGCGCTCCCTGAAGATATAAATCAACTTTCACAATCTAGTGACTAGGGCGTCTATGTGGGGCTTGAAAGATAGGGTCTGATCAATGGTCACACCTAAATATTTCACGCGGTCAGTTCGTGATATGAATGGGCAAGAACAAGTTGATTGGCCTGCGGAACATTTATGTGCGGTGATTGTCATAGTTCGCGATGGCAGACTGCTTGACCTAAGTGCATATGCTATGTAGTGAGTTTTGGAGACATTAAGTGTGAGTGCATTTTGCCTGAGCCATCTGCAAACCCTTGTCACACCTAACTGTGCAGTAACAAAAACTTCATTCCAGTTGTCGCCACTGAAGAAAAGAGCAGTATCATCTGCAAATGTTATAATTTTTCCTTTGTATAATTTCA
This sequence comes from Lampropteryx suffumata, assembly GCA_948098915.1. Classification (NCBI taxonomy): domain Eukaryota; kingdom Metazoa; phylum Arthropoda; class Insecta; order Lepidoptera; family Geometridae; genus Lampropteryx; species Lampropteryx suffumata. Next base: position 339,478 of record OX402545.1, read on the forward strand.
TACTACAGAAAACGTTTATGTACACAAGAAACAGGGATGGTCCAAGGATACTTCCTTGTGGGACACCATAAGTTACAGGTTGATCCAGGCTAAAAAGCTGTTGGATTTTAACGCGTTGTTTCCTGTTAATTAAGTAGTCCTGGAAGAGTCTCAACGGGAGCCCTCTCACCCCTATTGCCTCAAGTTTATCAAAAAGAATGGGTATTGAGACCGTGTCGAAAGCTTTTGCCAGGTCCAAGAATACAGTCATGCACTTTCTTTTTTGGTCTAGTGAAGTTATTACAGAGTTGGTGAGTTCCTCAACTGCCTCGCTGGTAGACTTTTTCTGACGAAAACCAAATTGAGAAGCAGATAGTTGGTCATTGGATTCAAGGTAGCGCAAAAAATGTTTGTTAAGTAGCTTTTCTAGTATCTTTGATAGTGTGGGCAACAACGATATAGGTCTGAAGTTTTCGACTCGATCCTTTTCACCATTTTTGTGAATGGGTTTAATGAGAGCTATTTTAAATGCGTTAGGAAATGTTCCCGATGAGAACGCCAGGTTACAAATAAAAGTGATAGGTTCAATGAGATAACAAGCATATCTCTTCAGTATAGTTCCGGAGATTTGAGCAAAGCCAACTGCACATTTAGTTTTAAGCTCCATTATCAAACTCAGAACTTCTTGTTCATCAGTAGGATGTAAAACAAATGAGTTAGAGACAGGAGTACCTATATTAGATAGCTGGTTATGATCTTTATTGGTGCTTGTATTATTTAAGGCTTCAGCTAAGTTTTTTCCCACGTTCGCTAAATAATAGTTCACTTCATTAATACTTCGTGAAAGGAGTTTAGGTGAATGATCTACAGTTTTTTTGACCACTGATAGTTTTTATGACTTCCCAGAGCTGTTTTCTGTTGCCTTTAGCGTTTTCATGCTTTTCGTAATTTCTTTTCGCTTTCTTTAGAAGAGCATTACAAAAGTTCCTGTATCTCTTAAATGTTACTTTTAATACTTCATTCTCTGGGTTTCTTTTAATTTCTTATATTGGTTATCCCTATTTCGCATTCATCTTAATATTGGTTTGGTTATCCAAGGTTTGCTTATTCTGGTCCTATTAGGGGATTTAACTACTTTTGTGTTATTTTTAATAGCTGTTGACAATATGTGAATGAGGTAGTCTGTAGCTTTGTTCACGTCGTCGTAACCTAAAATAGGTTTAAAGTTAGTATTTTTAATTAGGACGTCCAGACTATCATAATCAACACAAGATAGTGTTGTATTTAGGTATTCACTTTTATTTTATTTTGCTGCACGAGATTACACTCGTGCTGCTACACATTCGTGGTCTGTGATAGAAGATTCAATGACAAAACAAGTGGCTTCAAATTTAGTATTAAGCATCATGATCCAAACAGGATAGTTTCTGTGTTGGTAAAAGACTGTGACTTGCTAGAGTGTTTAGATATTCAAAGAACGAGAGTCTTTTGAGACCTCTGTTATGTTGATGTTTATGTCACCGCATAGTATAATATTTTTATATTTGTTAAGTTTTGACAAAAGTAGTTCAAGACTGTTAACAAAATTAGATACGTTGTTTACTGCAGGAGGGCGATAAATTCTCAGGACGCAAGTTTCTGTATTCACTTTTAATAAGATGCAATTGGCATTGTTCACTGGAGGTTCTTCATAAGATACGTCTAAGTGTTTGTTGTAGTAGATGATTACGCCCTCGTTTGAGTTTTGTTAACGGTGGTTCGAATGGCATTGAAGCCGTCTATGTTGGGTAAAAATTTTGAGCCAGCCAGCATTCAGAGAGAACTATTATGTCCCAGATAATTTTTGACCTATGCAGTAGTGAAATGAAGCCGCTTATATTACATAAAATACTTCTTATATTTTGTGATATAAGATTTAAGTTCAATGGACTATTTTTTATGTATTTATGTAAGTCTTCTACGTCACACTTTTTACATCTCGCTACGGACACTGTGTCCAGGCCCTGGTTAATACATCCAATATTATTTATATCGATTATTTATTGTTGGTAATTTGAGTAAATCCCTATTAACAAGGGATGTAGGGGGTGTGGAGTTAATATTAGAGTAACCTGGGCCTGCAGGCAGCGTGAGAGACAGAATTGTTTTTTTAAGTGTGCTTTGTAAAGCGATTATGGCGAAGATTATGAACTGAGGAGCTAGAGATTGGTAGTTGGGTTAGATGGATGAAGTTACCAGACTGTTAACAGTAATAGTTACAAAAATATAAATAAAAACAATTAATGCAAAGTAAACGCAGTGAACTTTATACTTTAATTACTTTGGTAAGGAAAATTAATTGTAAAAGTAAATACTTAAAGGTGTTATTTAAATGATCTAGTCATTGTGAAATTATTTAGCTAAGTCTTCTTCGGAGTTGATGCGCGTAGGATTAATTCCTTCTTCTTTCTTTATATATGTATGGGCGGTTCCCGGAATATGAATATGGGACGTATTAAGTGGCTTGTCTGATTTCGTTTTGTAGCGTTTTTTGCATTCCGAGATCAAAGATTCACTTCTTGTGGTGCTGGTGAAGTCCACCACTATTGCTGAATTTTTTGCTCGGTATATATTTCTGATCTCAGTATTTTGGATTGGCGACTCGATAGCTAACGCTGTTTCAATGTTCTTAACAATGGCTATTATTGCTTGGCGGTCTTCATGATCCTGTTTCGGTACATTGCGAATCTCTATAGTTGTGCTACGAGCTTGGTTCTCCAGAAATTTTACCTGTCCTTCCAGGGCTGTTATACGATTCTTGTATCCCTTAGTTTGAGTTTCTAAAGTGTTCATTTTTATAAAGAGTTCTTCATTTCCTAGTTTTGACTTATAATATTGCTCATAGCGTTGCTTAGAAACTTAAATTTTTGTTCCTGCTGACCTTTGAATTCCGCAAGCATATTTTTAATATCAGATATTTCTGGATTAGAATGCTCATTAACTTCATTGAAATTACGTTTCAGGCGTTTAAAAGAATTAAGGTATGTATTGGGTTGTTCAGTTATTGACGATGTATTTATGGCATTATAAACGAATTTTGTCTGTAATTAGTAGAAGCTCCAGGTACATAAAGAGGGGGGGTTGAATCTAAACGTTCTATGCGGGATATTAACATTAATTTTAAAGAGAAGGTCATGGCAGTCAATGATTCTTAAATCATATCTAGCACAAAGAAGATTCCAAATAAAATACGAAAAAGACTACTCAAAACTATATGATATCAAGGAATCAGTACCACAAGGATCAGTACTTGGCCCAGTACTGTACTCTATATATACGGCAGACTTACCTGAAACAGCAGATGTTATAACGGCAACCTATGCGGATGACACTGCATGCCATTCAAGCGATATGGACCCAAAAAAGGATTCCACTAGATTACAGGCCCAGCTAGACAAAGTAGACATGTGGTTGCAAAAATTGAGAATTAAACCGAACTAGGGCTTGCTATCCGGATATCCGAATTATCCGGATATCCGCCGATTTTCAAATCCGAATAGTGACAAATAAAATATCCGGATAATGCGGATAGTAGGTAAAATTAATCAAAAATTACTATCTAAAGAAGGAATTAATGCATCAAAACAAAAAAACAAATTTAACCTCTTTATATTATATGTAAATGTAATATGAGTAGTGCAGATTATAATAATTTAGCAAAAAGCACATCACTAACATTGCAATCACTCAGCCTATGTGAACACACTGAGCCCCCCTGCCCCGCAAGCATCACGTACAGACATCTTGGAAAAAGGAATCCAAGGTGACAAATTATTTACGGTCCAAAGATTGCACGGAAGACGGAAGTTAAGGTTTCAAAACTAGCAGCTCTAGATGGATTTTCATTTAGTGTATTTAGGACATCAGAAACTCAGAACGTCAGAAAATGAAAAACCACTGCCACTGTGGCACACCATAAATAATGGATATATATCATGGAGAAGAAGAGAAGAGCGATATCTACTCATTACCACTACACAAACAGTGAGTTTTTATGGCGGCTCTACAATGGTATTAGGAGGAATAAGTTCGGATGCTCGTAGGGAGTTGGTGATCGTCGACAATCGGCTAAATGCTACTCGTTACAAGTGATCCTCTAGGATCATGTTCTGCCCTATTCCGGGTTCATTGGGTACAAACAATATTTATTAATTCACGATAACGCATATCCCACGTTGCGCGGTGCGTGGAGGAGTACTTTCAAGTGGTTGAAATTTCAAGGTACACCCAATACCCAATTGAACACATCTGGGACATGCTTAAAAGAAAGATTAAGTCCGGTTCCAACCCGCCACAAACTCTCAACCAGATCCGCGCTTCAGCGCAAGCCGCTTGGGAAGCCATACCGCAAGTGCACGTCAAAAACATAATCCAGAGCATGCCTGACCGGATACAGGCATGCATTACAGCTAGAGGAGAAATCACCCGGTATTAAGATGTATAAAAAGTTTAAAACGCTTGTTTTCTTTTTTAAGTTCGTTACGAATGTTTTTTTATAAGATAATTTTAAGACGAAAGATTGTTACTACTTTAATAAAACGTAGGTAGGCACTTTCATATTTTTTTTTCGTTCTTAGTTTATTTCAATAATTATCCGAATTATCCGGAAAATCCGGATATCCGAATAGTAGAGTTCACTATTATCCATATTATCCGAATACCAAAATGTGACGGATAATGCAAGCCCTAAACCGAACGTAACCAACACAAGTAACTTTCACTCTCCGAAAAGGAGACTGCGAACCTGTCAGCATGAGTGGCAATACATTACCAACCAGCAAGACCGTAAAATATCTTGATCTGCATCTGGACAGAAGACTCACCTGGGCAAACCACATCAAGGCTAAAAGAACAGAAGCAAACTTGCAACCCCCTGAGTTGCACAAGGCAAGGCAATCATAAAATCAAAAGATACTCTATTATTCAATACAATCACAAGGATCACTTTGACACGTCTTGTGAATTTAGGTGTCAATTCCTCCTAACCCAAGACCAAGAAGAACCGACAAGAAACTCGTCCTGGTAATACGTAGTTTAGTTGCATTTTCAGGAAGCTTATTATAGACGCGCACCGTGTTCCCCATAAAGGACTTATTAACTTTTTCTAGTCGAATCTTAGGGATGTATAATTTGTTTCTATTCCTAGTATTGATTCTATGAAGGTGATTTACTATTTTGCTGAAACCCATCTCTTTTTTTATGAGTATATAGCAAAGTTTCATATATATATTGTGAGAATATTAATTTCTTTGAATATTTCTCTCAGAGACTCTCATGGTTTAATTTTATAAATGGCACGTATTGCCCTTTTTTGAATTACAAATATTTTTTAAATATCAGCTGCTTTCCCCCAGAGAATGATGCCATATGACATAACACTATGGAAATAGCTGAAATAAACTAGTCTAGCTAGTCTAGCTAGTCTTCATCAGTAAGTCATCATATCGCACGAACTGCATATGCAGCGGAACTAAGCCTACCAGTAAGTTTTTCAATTTGTGGACATCACTGTAGTTTTGCATCAATATTAAGACCTAGGAACATCGTGGAATCTACAGGATTCATAATCACTCAATTAATTACAATGTTGGTCGGGCTATGAATAACATTTGGCAAAGTGAATTTGATACATTTTCTTATTTTAGGATTGAGTAAAAGATTATTTACAGTGAACCAGTTAAGAACTAACTAAAAGGATTCATTTACGTTATCGCAAATACTGTTTTACCTCTATCAACTTTAAAAATTAAAGACGTATCGTCTGCATAACTATATCACCAATATTTTTTACAAAAAAAAGTTAATCGTTAACATATACTAGGAATAAAAAAGGGCCTAGTATCAAACCCTGTGGTACCCCTATATCAATAATTGTCACCTACTAATCATTCCTATCCATACTGTCTTCGGGAACGTTCACTGTGCGCAACATGCGCTTAAACAATTTATAGTTCATATGTATCTAGAGCCTAGAGTCACAGTCGATTAGCCTATTTTTTGCCGGGGGATATAATTATTTCCGCAAATAAAATGCAGATGATTGTTCCCCTATTTTGAAGCTAGATTTTTGTACAGCTCGAAGAGACAGAAAACCTTAGTATTTATTCAAAAGCGTCCCTTAGAATGAGGTTATAAACAGTCAGCCGTACAGCGAAGACATTCCAAAAGGGTTCCATTTTTCCTAATTATAAAATAAAAAAGTCGTCATTGTAACTTAAATGACTATGGTTTGTAGTTGTTGTTAATTGATTTAAACTTCCAATCAAGTCATTCAGTAATTTTTAGGTTTATATATTAATTAAAATTTTGACTGGCACATGTCGAAAGCCTGTGTCACATACTAAGTCAACAGTCCTATAGGGCATAGACAGGGCAGACATTCTCTCTAATGTTTCAAACTCATCAACGGTCATCACATCACTGCCTATCATGGCGATGCTGCATAATTGCTCAGCTATGGCATTTTTTTCTGGGGTAATTCAACTGGGAAAGAATCTGTTTATAAAGAGCAGAAAAAAATGTGTGATGGCAATATGCCAATTAAGACAAACTGACGACAGCTGTAAGCCATTTTAAATTAACACAAACATCTTAACCTTACCTCAGTTTATATATATTATACGAAATGTCCTTATTTATAAAGAAGAATATTACAATATTTGATAACTTCAGAAGAAAGTCAGCGCCATGGCCTTAAAATTTGCTGCCAAAAACTAAACCATCTGGTCAAGGTTACCATTTTTTTGCAAAATCATTGATTGATGTAACAGGATACGAAATTTTGAATCAATCAGACTCGAGGTATTTTTTAATTCGCTTCAGTAACTGTAAAAGAGATGAAGATTTTCAAATTACGTCTAGGGTTCAAAACAAGCGATCCTTACTTATTCTTCTTAGTAGACTACTCGTACCGGCAAAGCTCAACAGTATTCAATTTCATCGGCAACGGTGAACGTTGCAAGACCGGCTTATTATCGAATAGTGTCTCCAGCAGGCATGTCAAACGGCTCGCTGCCGCAATGGAAGCGCGAGCTGCTGCAGCGGCGGCTGGCGCGGGGCAGGCCGTGCGCCACGCCCCCTGCGCCCCCGCCGCCCCCTCCTCCGCCCCCGCCGCTCGCCGCCGACGACGATGAGGAGCTGCGCTACGGGCCCGGCATCGTCAAGCGGCTCAAGTCGCGCTACCTGTCCCTAGCGCTCAGGGACGCGCCGCGCCGGCGGCCTTCCGTCCTGCGCCGCGCCGCCTCGCTAGAGCATCTGCTGGACGAGCGGCCCCCGCCAGCTCCCCGCGCGCCTCGCGCCCCGCGCCCCGCCGACCTCGCCGCCGCCGCGCCGCCCGCCCCCGCGCCCGCGCCGCGCCGCGACTGCGTCAAGCGCGCGCGCTCCGTGGACGCGCTCAGCCGGCTCGAGCCGCGCGAGGAGCGCGCGCCTCCCTCGCCCGAGCCCCCGCCCGCGCCTCGAGCCCCCGCCCTCCGCGCCGCGCGTCCCCCGCGCCGCCCGCAGCCCCTGCTGCGCGACGCCGAGCGCCCCCCGCCGGACGTGGTTCGTGCGACGCTGCGCAAGTTCGAGAGCGGCCCCGCGCGCCGGCCGGCGCCCGCCGCCCGCGTTCCCCCCGCCCCCCCCGCGCCGCGCCGCAGCACCTCGCCCGAGCGCGCGCCCCCCCCGCCTTCCGCCCCGCCCCCCGAGCCGCCCTCGGAGCCGCCGCCCGCGCTCCCGGACGAGGCGCCCCCGCCGATCCCGTCGACCCCGATTCCGCCGATCGAAGATCCTTCGCGGACGCCCCCTCCGGCTTCGGATCCGGAGCCGATTCCTTCGCCTCGATCTCCGTCCCCGTCTCCGACGTGCGCTCCGATAGCGAAGGTCGACCCCGCTCCCGAGACGGTCACGATTCCGATCGCGACCCCGGTCCGAGTGGCCCCTCGCGAGCGCAGCCCTCCCTCGCCGGCCCCGGGCCCGGGCTCCCCGGACGAGGTGGAGGGGTGCGCGGCGCGGCGCGTCCCTCGCGCGGCGCTGGAGGAGATAGCGCGCGCCGGCTGCAGCGTGCGGTACGCGTTCAGCGCGCCGCGCGCCGCGCCGCACCTGCCGCCGCTGGCCGCCACCAACCCCGTGCTGGCGCGCCGCGTTGGCGTCATCAGGCCCATGCCGCCCTCGCCAGCGCCTCTCTCGCCCCCCGCGCCCCCCTCGCCCCCGCAGGCGCGGCTGTGCGCGCCGACGCCGACGCCGCTGGTGAACGGGCACTCGACGCCGGAGCCGAGCTCGCTGTCGCGCATCGGCGCGGCCGGCATCGAGCGCGCGTGGAGCGGCTCGGCCGTGCGCCGCATCTCCCCGCCGCGCTCCCCGCCGGACGCGCGGCTGACTTGGCTGCGCGCCGGGGGGACGAGCGGCCGCTCGGCGCGTGCCCCCGCGCCCGCCGCCACGAGCGTCGTCTTCAACTTCTCCAACCGCAAGGAGGTGCCCGACTATATCGAGAACGACGGCATCATCCTGCGAGCCAGCCGACGAAACAAGTTCAAGGTGAGTCCTCTTTAGTCCTTAGGTTTGGTGTTCGATGTGAACGTCGAAGCTTGCATCGGTGGCTGACGATCGAATTAAATATATAGCATCGATCCTGAGTAAACTCGCAACTTATCCAGCCTTATCCGGGCGATTGATTTCATCTGGTTTTATCCAATAAATAAATATAAATAATCCCGGACATTTCACACCGCATCATCTGCTTGTGTTATGGCTACCGCATGACTGATATACTACTTATATACTTTTTTTTTTGTAAATACATACATATTATACATAGAAACACCCAAACCCGAGACAAATACTTGCAGATCATACAAACAGGGGTAATACAGGGTTCGATACTAGGTCCTTTTTTATTCCTAGTTTACGTAAACTATTTATCTTTTTCGTTAAAAATATTTATGATATTAAAGTTAATAGAGCTAATACCAGTATTTGCGATAACGTAAATAAAAGAATATCATTAGTTCTAACTGATTCACTGTAAATAATCTTTTATTTTATGCTAAAAAAAGTAAATGTATCAATAAAATCACAAGGTCCACTTGAATCATCTTCTTCTATGCTAATGAATCGACACTCGCGAGCTTTAAACTGAAATTGCTTCATCGTGAGTTGATCAAGACAATTTTTATACGCTTTATATTAGCTTCACTTGTATGTATGTTTGTACGTCTGTATGTTTGTAACCGACTCCTTAGGACGTGATTTTGACCCACTTTAAACGGCCAGATTTCATTCAAATTTTGCACACCTGTCAAAGACCGATGACAATGCAATAATTCGTATATAAATTAAAAAAAAAAACGATTATCCTAAAACTAAAAAGTAGAAAATAAATAATAGTTTAAAAATCTAAAAAACACGCTTTAAAACAAAACTAAAAAATAGAGAATAAATTTTAATAAATGTAAGTAAGAAAAAAAAATTTTATTTAAATAAAAGCGTGGGGTGCTTTTTAAGATATTATCGAAATGATAATCCTTCTTCTCATATCTGTCAATGAAATATTTATAACTATTGACTCCATGCACCCCACGCTTTTTAAACTATTATATATTTACAATTTCCGTCCAATTAACTAGGGATTGTAGTATATCATTTGAAAGGTAATTTTGTAAGCTATCAAACTCTTTTGATATCATAACCAATTAGTATTCACCTTGTGTCATGGAACTTAAAAATTAAAAACATAAATTTTCCAAACAAAACACCAATTGTTTGAAAGTCCTGAAATCCTATAAAAAGAGGGCGTTTAAGAAAACTGATCATCAGTCAAATGTTTTACTTTACTAGAAACAGTTGAACTTAAGAAAAATGGAAACTACAGCCACAAAAGCCGCTCCAATCGTAAGCCCAATTCAGCAAGGGTTGTTTCAGCGTCGTATCGCTCGACAGTTTCACCTAAGCCAGTCCTGTGTCTCCAAGGTGTACAAAAGATTCAGGGAGACTAGGATGATCGATTTATTGTCACCACTTCTCTCCGAAATCGACACCTGATTGGCGTTGATGTCCACCAGCAGCTCGGAGAAGTTCGAGGGAGGTCTATGAGCGAATGGACAGTCAGACGAAGACTCAACGAAGCGAACTTGACCCCAATAAGGCCAGCCATGGGACATTAATTGTCTCCAGCCAACCGACAGGCCCGGCTTCAGTTTGCTCGCGATTACTTAGATTGGGATATGGAGCAATGGAGTCGAGACCTGTTCTCGGACGAAACCAGAATATGCCTACATGGTAGCGACTGTCGACGTAGAGTCTATTGGAGATTCACACAATGCTGTTTTGCAGAAACAGCGGCATACGGGAATGGGTCTTGTATGATGTGGGCAGGGATTTCTATTGAAGCAAAAACGGAGCAAATTTTCGTAACTGGGGGCGTTCGGGGAGGCGGACTAACCGCAGAAAGATACATCAACGACATTCATCTAGGCCATGTGCTCCCTTACGCCGGGCTGATTGGCGAAAACTTCCTGCTAATGCACGATAATGCAGAGACAGTTTCTGTTTTAAAACATTTTTAAATTTGCCAATCGAAAGATCTTAAACGTCGCTTGGGACCTTGTTATAGAAGCGTACACTTTGCCCTATAATAGATTTATTAACTTTGGCGAGCCTTACTGTCGAAACAGCTAGTTTTTTCTTTATTTCTAGTATTAACACTATGATTATCGCTATATTTTTTTAAACAAATAACATCTTTGTGAACATACATTAGATTTTCATATGTATACTAACAAGGCACTGTCGTGATATTTATTTCTTTAATTTTATTTCTAAGTGATTCTCTAGAGCCCATGTTATAAATTACACGAACAGCACTCACAAATAGAGTGGTAATGTAATTCATAGCCCGACCAATATTGTAATTAATTGAGTGGCAATGTATCTTCCACGATCTTCCCAGGTCTTAATATTGATGCAAAACTACAGTGGGGACCACAAATTGAAACACTTGCTGGTAGACTTAGTTCCGCTGCACATGCAGTTCTTACGATACGGTGGCTTACTGATGAAGCTACAGCTAGACTAGTTTAATTCACCTACTTCCACAGTTTTATGTCCTAGCATAATTCTCAGGGGGAAAGCAGCTGATACTCATATGTTCTTCAAAAAAGGCCAATACGTGCCATTTATAAAATGAAAGCGAAATGAGAGAGAAATATTCATAGAAATTAATATTCTCACAATGGCTGTATAATATATATGAAAATTGATTATACGATAATAATAAAAATATTTAAGTTTAAGCTGATTCTGCAAAGCTGCATTGCTTGGAGCAATGCAGCTCAAGTCGCCCTACATGGTCACTGCACTCGTACCTGATAAATGAACGCGCGCGTTCGAAGCGGATCAAGTTAGGATTCTTAAACTTGTGGTTATTCATATTTTTGGTATTATTCACCATTCATTTATTTCATCATTATTTTGCTACATCTAGTTTATGACTAAAATTTATTAAATTTTAAGTAAGCTAAAGTTCCTCTAAAGAACTTTGGGAATTAGAAATTAATAATTCTTCTCATAGCTCAATCCGCAATACCTAACTGCTAAAGTGACCGATGCTACTACCGAATATGGCTAGTGGATCCGAAACAAGAACGGGTCCACAAGCTGAAAGTCCACTACAGAGTAGAGTTGCTGGTCTGATAAAGACTTAAATCATAGAAATTCACGAGACTTGGTTGACAGACGTACAGACTGCTGCTTTTTCAGTGGTCAAACGTAGCAACTCTTGCGTACACTGCGGCAGCTTAAATACCTTTCCCGTCACGATTCGCCGACATTGCCACTATTCTTAAAATTATAAATTTGATGACACAACAGTTTTCCTTATTACTGAAACTCTGCGTCAATAGATATCGTACGTAAACTGCATTCTCTCTGTACAGAATGTTCTGGCTTTGGATCTTTGATGATCTCATTACTTATTCTTCCGAAGAAGGGGCTTCTTGCTCTGGAAAACCTAAAGCGCAAAAGCTCTGCACCGGACCGGCCAAACTGGTGTCCGGTCGGCCTTGAGCTGTAACGAAACATTGTCAATTTCAATTCTACTTCCGCGTCTATCGATCTGGTTCGGCGAGTTCTCACGCCAGCGATGGAATTCGCCTCGAAATGAGTAATTTTGAAACATTAATTTCACATTTGACCGCGCTGGAGATCGCCGCTATCTCCGAGCCACGGTCGAGTGGCTCATTACACGGATCAGCACGTTCCTCGATAGATCGCCAAATTGCGCAATCACAGATATCTAATGCAAATAAAATACCAACCTGCCTAAATAATTTCGACGGACGGTGAAAGTATTAAGCCGGAATAATCGATGCAAAATGACAAGTAATGTTTAAAGACACTGTTTAACCCCTATAAAGTACTTTTCAGCTTTTCCCCTAGCGCACTGGCACTCTCGATTTCGGCAGCTGTCACTATGTCGCGCCACAGCTTGCCCGAGAGTCCAAGAGTCGCTGCACATCGCAAAGTCCTATGTGTGGTGGATACAAAGCGCGCGCGTCGCTCGTCGGAATGCTGAATACAGCATTTTACTCAACAATTACGCAACCTGTTGAATATTTGTACTGGGCGTTCCGCTTTTAGCGGACAGTCCGTGTTTGTTCAGATTATCTAATACTCATGTTTGAGCGTGGCACGCGGCACGCTTTACTTGCCCTTTGGATGCCGTGCTTAACGCTAACTGTGGCTCCAGATACTTAGATTCTATATATGTTTTTATATTAAAGACTCTATTGAATGTCCTAGTTATTACAATGTATTTTAACAATATATATGTCAGTAGCAGAGTTGATATGCGCCGTATGAGTGTGATAGCGCCACAATACACAATTGACCCGCAGCGGGACATGCTTTCACTGTCGGCGAACTGGCCACGCATGCCGCAGCTACGTGCAGCGCAGTGCCCATCGCCCAAGAGAATCGAAAGTAAACCAGGTGGAACGTCACTACGATCAACTCTATGTACATATATCTAACCCTCGTCGGATTGAACGACTGTGGAGACATTGGGCCATATGCTCTCTCAGATACTTCCTGATCTTAAGCAGGTCACTAACGCAAGTGTTTTTAAGCTTTGTTCTAAAAACCAGAATCATGGAATCATAGTTTGAATATATATTTTTTGTTTCAATTCGGTACTGTATTTATAAAGGACGTAGTTATTTATCCAAATGCTGTGCTCTAATGGTCCAAAGAAATAGTAATCGTGTGATTAATAACAACATGACGGAAGTAAAAAGACAAGACATTCCTATTGCTTCGTTGTTGCAATGGTAACCGTACAATGAACTCGTAAATGAGTGTATTTCGCAAACAATGTCTCGTTCAGTTGAAAAGGCCGCCATCAATTTAGTTGGTTTGGAACAATTATTGGGGCTATTTAACCGGCAGGTGGTGACGCGACCCGTTTGTCTGAATGCTCCGTTTCTTGCTCGTTTTATAGAGCGACGCCGGCTCTTCGAATGGAGTGCAGTTGACATCTTCACAAGAAATTCTCAAAACATCACTTGTTCTCCTTGAAAGTGTTCGCAGTGGTCTTGTTATTGCTTCGATTCACTGCTTATAAACTTGACACATAGTTCATATGCTACGTTAAGTTGAGTTACACACAGCTATAGGTACAATTGATGATATTATTTTAGGTCGTGTTATTTTCCCCTATTAGTACATCTGTGACTGCGGTCACAGCCCGATATCGAACGGTCGCCGCTGATTCACGCATAACGGGTCGCCCTTCACATCGCTACTGATTACCTCTATCCTGCATTGCTTGCTTGCTACCGACGACGGGGCTTTATATATCAAACGTATCATAAACTAGCAATATTTTCTTGTCGATAAATTTCATTTCCCTACTATTCACGGGTACTTAAACTCATAAAGCGTATCGAAATTAGCGTTATTGTTCACCCAGATTAGTACGTCCATATCGAACAACCTGAAGTAAACACTCGAAAGTCCATTATTATCACAGAACAGCTCCACACGCTTGAGATATCGACATCGTAATGGATGTTCCTGTCTAGGCTGTTTCCTCGCGACTCGCGAGTGATACAACACTCGGCAAAAACGTCGATACGATACCCATCACGGCGACACGCCGCGGAAACGTGTATAATAATTTGCAATTAAACTAATACTAGCGCTTTCTAACAGCAAAAACGTGCAGCGCGCATCGCGTGGCGCTTACAATGCGAGCGATTGCCAAAAAAGAGTTCCCAAGCGCTCGCAGCGGTGAGAGCTATCTTCGCGAGCATCTTACATCATTAGATGGTGTAGTGTCTTCACTACACTACACACTCGTTTTGATGTGGCACGTTTCCTCGATTTGTTTCTTGTCCTTTATCTCCTTTCACTTAGTTTACATCCCAAAATGAATTAGCTTTTTATAACGTGGTTATCTCAAATTTGAAGGTCCCATCTTCAAATTCTTCATAAAACTGTTACTTAATTAATGTTTCAAAATCTTGACCCTTGTTGATAGCTCGTTCGGTCACTTTTACTGCCCCGTTAATTAACGCTAAGCCTCCAAATCTCAGCGCCGACTAATATTATAATGTGGAAGACCCACAAACCCACAACGCTCGCGTCAAGAACAACCACTGTTACCAATCACCTACGGTCGATTATATTAAACGAATACGCAACATTGCAACCTTAAATTTAGATTAGATGCTCTATAACTGTGTTCTGATTGAGTACAGTTAGTGGGTCACGCACGCGCATACTTTAGCTGAAGTCGTTTCATTGCATATGAGATATAAAATGTTTCATTCATTGGTTAAATATTCAGATCCGATATGCCGGATCAGGTCTATGGACCTAATCCGAAGCCAGCTGAATAGCATATTGATGAATCACTGTGGGTTCGTTAAAATTACTTACGCAAGCAAGATTGTTATATGTATTTAAAACATTACCAGTTTTTACAATATAGCAGGGCTTTTTAAGTATAAGTATAATACCTACAGACACAAGATATTAAATCCGATAACTAGCTTTTAAATATCTGCAAACTGGCGATAAGGGTCAAAAATGTGTAATACTTAGTTTGTCTAGTCTAAAAAGTAGGTACATATTTATTGATATATAATCGACCTCGTCATAGATGATTACGCCTATCACAACCCGACTCGGCCAGCGGAACGTTTTGTATGTCAGAGAAAAGTGATAGTTGTTATAGAAATATCTTATTTAGAATTAATGGGCTTGATACGATTTTAAAAGGAAAAGTTGATATGGAAATGGTACGGTAATAGACTCTCAAAAACCTTATCAAAATACAAGTTTATTTATAACCCCATTTACGAGAGGCTGTAAACGAATTGAAATGCTCTTCTATTAATTAAAAAACTGTCGAAAGTGATTAACATAAATTAGCACTATTTTAAAATAATGATGCCCATAAATTAGAAGTCCACATCATCAGTGAATGTGCAACTAGTCACCTTTTGAGGAGTTGCAATGCTATTGCAGAACTGTTCGCCGACGGCTTTATTTAGCTGGGGCGGTCCTGCCCCTAAGGAAACAGGACCGCCGCGCCAGCCGCCATTGTTTTACTCACTAAAGGAAATTTTAATTACAAATGGCAACAATCATGTTTATCCTGAAACCGCCCAACTGAATGTGCGTTGTTTACGCGTCAAACGCCTATTATATCACAAAGATTACATTTCAAGATCTAGGACAGAGATCTCAGAGCAGAGGCCACTGTATATAATTGAAACTCGCAGCTCTTGTTAAAAACACTGTCAATGGCCTGGGAAAGGACAAACATCAGAATGAGACTATTGTTGTCAGTGTCGACGCTGGTATGCCAACCACGTCGAGTAGACCACTCGGCTGACCTTGCGAGAGTATGGAAGGCTTAGTGTACAGTACATTAAGTGATAAGAGTCTATCAGATATCACTTATTTCGCAGATAATACTTTGGTAATCAATAACACGCGATATCATAAGGTCTTACTTTCAAATGTCAATGGAAAAAAAAATACGCTACTGCCTGCCAAGTCCATTGTTATGCTATGTATACACACTTATTGCACACAATTGGCGATTAAGTGAAGTGAGCTATTTCCCTAGATAAATAAAGGGACTATCACATTTCATATTTACATATAAGCCTATTGTCTTGTCTGGATACGACAATAAGCGTAATCATTTTAAAGTTGCTCTATCAACAAGAAGAGATTATGTTAACCTTATATATATCTGCACAAAATTCTACATTCAACTGTTGATTGTCCTAGTTTGCTCTCGTTGGTCAGCATGCACACATATTATAGAGCCCGTAATCTTGCAACCTTTGGCTTAAAAGTATACAGAAACAATATATGATTCCACAGACCCCTCCCGAATATGTCTTTATAACGGGTTGGCTGCTTCTGCTAGCTTGATGCTAGATCTCTTTAATAAGTATATCACTAGTTTAAGCGGTGCGCTAATAAAGTCTTACACGATGCTAATCCCTACTAATATTATAAATGCGAAAGTAACGCTGTCTGTCTGTATTAATTTTGGTATAGAGATGATGGTATCTTGGAGAATGACACAGGCTACTTTTTATGTGGTTACCACGCGTGCGAAGCCGCGGGCAGCACCTAGTAATGTATATTTTTCATAGTTGTTTCTTAGTTTAGGGTATTATAACTTTTATGCATGTAACACTGTAATTTTTTCACATTCATTTGATTACGAATCTAGATCAATAAATAGATTAGAACTATATATAACTATTTTAGTTAAAACGTTGTGTTGATTGTGATCTGATTTGTGAATTTAATAAATAAATCTCTATAAGGTATAGATACTTATTTATTAAGTTTAATATTATATTAACTAAATATCGGTGGCAAATACATAAATTGACCGCGGATTTTAACTCCAACTCAAATAAGTAAACAATACAAAATTTAGTTAAAACGCTGTGTTGATTGTAATCTGTTTTGTGAATTTAATAAATAAATAAATACAGCTTTCCCATCGAAATGTGTTCCTGCCTATGTATACATACTCGGACATAGGTAGGTATATGTTCAGAGTAGAGTTTTGTCATCATACTCTTACGTTGTTTCGTCAGTATTTTGAGAAAGATCACTATCGAGCAAGGTCTGTCAGATCACATAAGGCAGAGGCGCGAGTGTGCGGTTACCAGGCGTTCCGCTCTGGTTGTGCGTGTCAGCTCCGCCCGGCAGCATCGCATCGCCGTGCCACTGGTGCGCAATCTGTACTCTCAGTGCCATATGTATGCCAGCCAATACATTTTAGATGTCTCCTAGTAGTCACGAGCTGATGCAGTGACCAATTAAATTCATATTTACTATCTCTAAATTAATTTAAACGATATGGATCATTTCAAACAACCTTGAGATTACAATCCATCGCTTGTGTATTGTGTATTCCTCGAGAGGTAGTCTATGCATAAATTAATACTAAATCATTTTCGTCATCGTGGATAATGGAGTTGCAAAAAATTGAATGTCAACGACATGCGTCGTATCATCGTGTGTGGCTGGTTAACGAGCAGTGCGCGACACAGACACGTGGGATGGCTACCGGATTCAAGAGATACTAATAAAATAGCGAGATATGTTTGCACGAGGTGACGATCAACCGACGCGACGTCCCGTTTATCATGATGACGCAAAGATTGCAGTGCAGTAGCTTTTTTCTCTAATTGCAACGCAACTTCCATTTTATTTTAACCACATTTATGGCCTATTCGACCACTGATGCTTGCAAGCAACAATACGATTGATCATAATCCCATTTTCCAAAATATGTCATTTCGCTCATAAAGAATATCCAGCTACTTTATCAAGGGTTTGGTTTGTGTTTCAACTCGCGTGAATTGTTTAGATAACATTGCATTGTGTCGACTTGGCTCCGTATCGCTTATCTTTCGGCATCGCGGTGGCCTTATATTTATTTTTCATAATTGAACTTCTTGTACACTGGTGTCTCTGTTTCTTTTATATTTTTTAAGTCCTATGAGTCGGGCTATTAGTTTAATTTTATCGGTTTCCTGTAGCCTTAGCTTGAATCTTCAGTCTTCATTTAATTGAATACTTATTTTATTCTAACTGACGAGCTCTTGTCGGAGATGATGATTTTCTTTTGATTCGTTCATGTTCAGCGCAGCCTCGTTGATCTCCGACTATACTATACGACTCGACAGCTATTTTCTCTTTAACTTGGCACGTGTTGTTAATTCGTGGCCTTACTTTCCTTCAACTATCCCTTCTATGATGATATTTATAAATCTTTCATAACGTAAACGCAAAAGTGGCCATAACGATAGAATCCTTTTCTATTTTATTCTACTCAAAACATTCACATTTGTTACGTTTTCGGTCCAGCTAATCTTTTCCATCCTTCTCCAACACCACATCTCGAACTCTTCTCGATCTATGATAGATCCTAATCCTACCCTACAGAGATACTCGAAACATATGTTTTGATAAATTGAATACAGACAGATTTTGATATTTTAGAATATCCCGCTCAAATAAATATAATATCCAGCTACAATCATCTGTAATAATGCTGCTTAAATATTTGAATGATTTTTACTCTCTAAATGAATGTTAGGTAATCTAATGTAATTTTGAAATCTTCTACTTTTGATGTGGTTAGTATTTCCGTTTTATTCATGTTAATTTTCAAAGGGAACTCCTTGAAAAATGAAATACATAAATATTTACAAACTACCGGTGCACAGTAGTGTACATTCTGCTTCCTGCCAAGCTGCTCTGAAAGGTCTACAAGGCTATTTTAAAATTATAGTCTCAAGTTGAGTCCTAGAAGAATAATTATTTCCTCTTACAAACAATGTATTCGGGTATAAAGCTATTAAAACCGTGACCAAATATGATTTGCTTGTGGGAAACCAGAGTGAGACATTGTGAAACTTCGGTATCATATCATAAAATCTATTTGGACATTGTACACAACTCTCTTCTTCTCGCATCGAAGTGTTTGCTCGTGAAGCTATTCTCGGCCTTTATTGCCCACTAACAACCACCTACAAATTAAATACCCCGTTATTTTGAAGCAACTGTCTAACCTTTGCGAATCATCGCTACAACTAAGGCAAGTTTAATTTGAAGTGCTCGTTACTTTATCTTAGGAATTCGTGCAATCCGTTTGGTTCTTACACAACATCTTTTTTAAGCCACCATATTCAGACTAACCGAGAAACAACCAGTGACTCTACGACTGAACCAACGTACGGTTACTAATTTTCTCTGGTACTGAGTAACTGTAAAACAAAAAGCTTTTTAACGCTTATGTGTTTGCAAATAGCATTTGGAACATTGTTCGTCGTGTCGACGACAGGTCGTGACAATGAGGGGCGATCGCTGGAACAAGTCCATCCGTAAAGTAAACATTGCGGCGGGTAACGGCACCGCTGGCTGTCACTGCTATCTCGTCGCAATGACATTTGAGGGGAAGCGCAATTATAATCATGAACCTCCGTTATTATGAATGAGCTATGCACTTAAATCGTTCACCTCTCAATCGTAGTCGACATTTTTGCATTTCGTTCCAGTAACTGAACCACATGATTGGACAGAATATTTTTTTTGATTAGTGTCGAACTTCTCACCGCAAATGTATTTCAATAGTTCTAGTACGTAATGCAAGTCGTTACTTACCTAATGGCAGAGAAGTTGTTGAGATCCTGATCTATTCATTTAACGTGTCATGCGATAATGAATGGAATTTGCCTATGAAACCTGTACTATTGCTTAATTAACCCAAAACCGTAAAATGAGTTTTTTGAGGTCATTACATAGAATCGCACGAAGTTGTTTTCATTCAAATGCAATTCAGCTCAGAGTTTTGATAATGGTGAAAACAGATCTTTAAAAGCCTTCAGCATAACTCTAAAATAGGGCGAATATATACTGTCCTCGAATCAATTTGGTAAGCGATCCATTGAATGGGCGTAATCTGATAGCAGCGGAAGCCGCAGTCGGATGATTTAGAGCTCACTTAATTCACCACAAACATTAATCGTTTACTTTCTCTTCTCGTTTGAAGCGTACATTTATTTTAACAAGATTTTATGGTAATTAGAGTCGGTGCGATGACGACAGCGGCCGCTCGTTGCCTGGAGATAAGCAGGCCAATCTGCTAATCATTACTTAGGTACCATTCGTGTCACACCGTTCAAGCATAGGCTTTCGATACTATCGTTGGTATTCTATTCTTCCCTTCCAAAGTGATTATTGAACCGCCAATACCGTTCTTCATCCAGCTTTATTATTTGTTGAATGTAACACGATAGCAGAAAATGTTTAGCATGTGGTCAGCAAGCAATGGTATACGCTGGCGGATCATGTTGCGGCGGTTTGTGGGTTCGATGGACACGCATCACGCAAGGAACGCAACGCAGGTGTCTGAGGTTACCGATGTTCACGTGATGTCCGTCCGCGTGATCGAGTCCCTCAACCGTGAGCGAAATACTGCGATCAATGATAAATCATGCAAATCTTATTCGGACTAATGTATTTTGATTGATTTAAATCGTTCAGTAGAAGCTAAACCGGTGAATTGACACTTCCTTGCTAGTTGAATGTTGAGTGTGCACGCTAGCTGGTTTCTACATAATGTTCCACCAAACAGCTAATACACGAATCACACTAAACCCAAACATTAAATCTTGCTGTAGACATTTTATTGATTGTACGATGTACATGATTGTATGAAGTATTATTGAAAAGCGTTACGACCTTTTTGGTAAACAGGGTTTTAAACTCTAGTGCGTTAAGCATGTATTGCTATAAAATTGCTTGCAAATACATCTGACGGTGTTTAGGGTCGATGCAGTAGCCAGACAGTGTTCCCCGATCTCCACCCCGGCCCCAGGGAAAGCACAGAATCACACCCTCACATACCTATTGATAATAATTTCAAAATTGATAGCCCTGACTGCTGTGCTGACGCATCGCTCGTGTATTTTTATGACCGGTATCGAATTTTCGGATAACACCTCGCATAGAAGTCCGTTTGTGAAACTATAAAGTGCAAAAAGTAAAGGTTATAGTTTTTACGGTAGTTGTATTGTTAAACCACCAGTACGATTATGCAAGAACTAAGATTGATTTTGTTTCTATTTATTGAAAGGTAAGAAAATAAATGATTAGACTTAATTAAGAAAAATTTATGGAATCCAATTATACGGCAATATAAATAGTGCCCCAGATATTGTTGTTACGCGACGTCATCACTGAATTCGATACGCTATTGAATTGCCTATGAAGACTACAAATAACTTGTGTGACGTTTGATTGAACACATGCTAACAAATAAGTTGTCTGCACACCATAGCAGAGAAAGAAAATCAACCTGGAATACCGCTGATACAAATAAACAATAGCCAGCAACACTTTGGTGGACTGTCGGCCTCGTCGACGAGATTCCGATTGAATATATCGATCGATAGAGGCTGTCGCAGGTTATTGAGCACGCGTCACGCGAGCCTCACACGTGCTCAAATCACATGCTCGACCTCTACTGAACCTACTCGTGCATAATACTGTTAACTTGTAGATACAACTCATTTATAAATATCATTATACCTAAAGACAATGTAGGTAGTGCAAATGATCGGTTACTGTTTAGTTTTCCGTGACCTATCTATGTGTAGTGTATGTAGAGTATACCAACCAGCAGGCCTAGCACGGCAAGAAGACTATTAGTCCCCGGGGAAAGGATAAAAATCCTTTCCCCTCTGTAATTTTTGTCTACCTTGCGAGCACGGCCGCGCCAGAGAGTTTTAGTTGCCATTTTAGGAAATTAATCAAAAATGACGTATCAGTCTTCAATATTTCCTTCAATCCATCAATACCAATCCATCAATATACCTACTCATAGTTGGGAACTATGAGTAGGTAGGGATTTCACAAAAAACCTAAGTAGATAGATAGGTATGTATTAACTCAATTATCTTGATATGCACCGGCAAACCATTCCAAGGGTTTCGAAGGTGCATAGCTTCTTTCAACTCCTAACCCAAATACAAGGCCATTTCATTAGTAACGTGAACGTGATATGAGATATGTGACGAAACTTATTATCCGGGAATTCAAAAGCGTTCGATTCTTATGTCAAATAGAGATAAATTTATCCACGTTGTTGATATGCCGTGCTCTGTGGCGGGGAGTAGCGGGACATAAAGTCTACGATAAATGTCAAAGGGAAACATTATATTCCTTTCCTCGAAGCTGTGCTAGGTTAGGTAGAAAAGGAAATTATTTCCACTGACAGGTGGATAGAAACGGGGGAAAGACTATTTCTCCTCGTGCCGTGCTTGGCCTACAGTGGAGCGGAATATTGATACAACACTGCCAATGTCCATGCCTATGATAGTTCGCGATGAATCAGACAGCTGACACCAGATACAGTGCAACAGTGCCGCTACCGAAACTACATTAACAGTTATTAGAGTAGCATTAAAAATAGACAATTCTATGAATATATCCTATAATCACGCACTATGTTGTCCAAATCTATTGCCATCTTTATTCTATGACATTAGAATTACAAGAACACCCCATACTTTAACGCCACATTAACTAATTATGTAATTATAGACGATTGTATATCTTTACATTTTGTACATGATTATCATACAAACGGCTCTAAGACCGTTAATAATGTGATTTGAGAAATTTTATTCCTTCGTAAGGAATACAGTGTTTAAACAGTGGACGTGAGGAGTTTGATAAAATAATGAACGTAACAAATAGTTTCAAAGAGTACTTATGCACGTATGTACTGGGTGCAATCCGGATCAGTGGATTATGATTATTACATGATATAAATTACGGATAATTCTAGATTAAATGATTAAAAAGGTAATGCGAAACATGGCTGATTGTTATTGCTGTTTAAATGAACTTATTATTGACCACTAAATCATGGATAGTCTTGCTTCGAGTACAACGTACGTACTTATGACTATTTAACGTTACTAGTAGTCGCCCACTGGTCGAAACTCGACCATAATAAATAAATAAATAATGTTTTTTTTTTATGCATAATTAAAATAAAATATTAGCATTCTGCACTCCTTCTCTATATAAACTATAAGTGTGCGAAATTTCATACTCCTCCGTCCGCGCAATTTTCGTAAAAAGGGGTACAAAGTTATTGCTTCACGTATTATTAAATATATTTTGTTATTATTTATTAGATGATTACTACTCTTACCTATTATTAGTATTTCGATAAGCGTTCGATAAGCTCGAATGCCTAATCAAATGTTTACTCTCCTATCTCGCTGCGAAATTAATACACTAAAAAAATATGTATTTTGCGGTCGGTTTGATTTCATATTATAAATAAATGTAGGCAGTACTTAAATAGATCACGTCAACTCATTTCCTTATTGACAGTTTGGTTTGCACTTGCTACTAATATTATAAACGCGAACGTTTGTTTGGATATTGGTATGTTTTATTTAAATTATCACAGCTATTAAGGCTTTAAGCTAAAGATTATGAGTAACAGTCTGATTTGTAAACCATGATAAAAACATGAATGTTTTAAATACGAAATTCCCGGTTTGCTAACTAAATGGTATTGAATTATTTTGTGACCTGACATTATAGTCATAGTCAATATAGTACAAATGGTCATTCTTTTACTTACTGAATTTGGAAGCCTTCAGTGTGCGTGGTCCGACACGTGCTTGGCCAATTTACTATGTAGGTACTAAGCGTGCGATGCCGCGGGCAGAAGCTAACTGATCGTAAAATATTCAGTTTTTAACGTCCTATCCTTAATACAATATTTTCCGTTCTTAATCCTCTTATAAATAATTCGAAGTTCTATAACGACGCCCTGGGCGTCCAGCATCTAGCTATACATATTAGGGCCATCCCGGTATTAGAAACTTTGTGCCTACCAAAACAATAGTGCATTTGTAGGAAACGATGATTCGTCCAACGCATGACTCTTGCTTTATCGCTTCCGGAAACCCGGCGGACAATTCGCGGCCGTACAACAATATTCTTTTACTAAGGATCATATCTTATCATATCTTCATAAAGCACAGCACAGAGGTGCACCATTCGCACCGGTGATGTAATGATGTGGTGCATGCAGTCTATATTTTAATTTCTTTGTTTTATTTATGTTCTCTATGTTTTAAATTATTATTATGATAAATATGGCTCAAATTTGTACATATACTTATGAAGGCTGAAATATATGAAATTGAAATATCTTTGTAATAATAAAAAATGCAGAAATGTTTTAGTCTCATAATGCAGAAGAAATTTAATGTTGCGCTCGACATTAAATACTTATCAGTCGAGGACACTCGGTCTGTCGACGACAATCCACAGCATCGATTCGAAAGCGATATTATAATTTAGATAGGTAATAATACCTACCTATATAATTTTCACGCCTAATAAGACAAACTAGTTACCTCACAAGTTACATCCATAATCTGTGCTGTCGATCCTAAACGCGGGCTGCAGCCCGGGCACTCGTATCGGCATCGGCATGCGTGCGCGCGCGCTCTACGCACTCTACGCACAGGTTCATTTCCCTTGACATTGATGGCTGCGCCACAGCTCACGGCACAGTTACTGCGCGTCAGACCGGATTCCTCGCTAGTTTAGGAAACCCACTGCACCGTGGAAAGAAATGTTTTCTATGCGGCATTCCGGCTGGAGTTCTCACGGGCCCCGTCGATGTTTGTTTAGCGAACGCTCCGCACTCGGATCTACTAGTAGAACCGGTTTTCACCGGAAAGGCTTTATTAAACAGGTTCTTTACGGATCGATGCCCATATCTACTTAGAATTAATCCTTAAGGAGCGACATCGCTAAGCGACCGGTTCCTCGGACTAATGGTCTCAGCAATGTCCGACTTTTGTTATTTAGTAAACATAGCAAGTCTGGGTTTACTAGAGACTCCCATTTCAACATAAACTCGTGCCTCTTCCCAAGCGCGGATCCACCGTTGTGGGCACGATGGGCATGCCCACAACCCTAATAGACTTGTGACTTCACACTTTTTTGATGATATTATATCCAATGCCTTAATAAAAAAAAGACAATGAATCGTGTGTGATTCGCAGCTAAAAAAGTTATTAAAATATTTTTATTACATTTTCTTACAAATACTGGAAACTCTCCTCTTTTACTTTTCGCAGAATAAAATATTGGTTGCATACGAATCAATTCCTACCCAACATTCATGAAACGCATTGATACTGGTGACGAGACGTGGGTTTACGAGTTTGACATGTAAACTAGTCAAAAAGCTTCCGCCTTCCAACTGAACCGAATCCGAAAAAAAACCATGTCAAAGTCGGTCAAAAGTCAAAATCATGTTGACTGTTTTCTTTGACTATCGCGGTGTTGTGCACTCGGAAATCTTGCGGGAAGGTCAACGGTAAATAAAGAATATTATTTGAGCGTTGTGCGGCGTTTAAGATAGCAAATTCGACGAAAAAAGCCAGATTCGTGGAAAGAAAATTCTTGGATTTTGCACTACGATAATGCGCCTTCGCACAAGGCCATCAGCGTGAACGTTTTTTTGACCAAAAACTCAACAAATACCATCGAGCAACCACCTTAGTCACTAGATATGGCTCCAGCCGACTTCTTTCTTTTTCCTAAATTCAAATTACCGCTTCATAGTAGTTTTCATTCGGTAGAAGATATAAAGGAGAATTCGCGGCGAGAACTGAACTCAATTCCGAAATAAGCGTTTAAAAAATGTAAGCAAATGCACCTAAACAAATTTATTTTAAATCATAAAATGATTTAAAGGCGATAAAATAAATTTGGATGAATCACTAAAATTTTGTGTATTATTGATCGTTTCCCGGTACTTTCTTGACAGAGTAGATCATTAGGGAGTTAATACTCCGACTCGCACTTGGCCGATTTTCGGGTGGCTGTGCCCACAACCTTTTTAGAGTTCTGGATCCGCGCCTGCCTCTTCCCTCCAGGAAATGATAATACAGATATATGTAGGTACGCAATAGTCACGCTTTGCTACGAATAAAATT
This sequence comes from Lampropteryx suffumata, assembly GCA_948098915.1. Lineage (NCBI taxonomy): Eukaryota > Metazoa > Arthropoda > Insecta > Lepidoptera > Geometridae > Lampropteryx > Lampropteryx suffumata. The sequence continues at coordinate 365,562 of OX402545.1, forward strand.
ATAATTACCAATGACTGATGACTGTATCATCGGGCGTACGACCGATTATGGAATAAATTCCATCATCGGTCATACGCCCTCGTTCAAGATCACTCGGGTGCTTCGAGCGCGTTGAGCATTCGAACCGTAACATTTCATTCATTTCATTTACATTTCATTCAGAGATCTGCGTTGAATTCCCGCTGCATACCTTCGCTGTTAGATGTAACGCGACGTAACGTGATCGTGTTCCAGGCAGGCGAGCCGGGCGTCGTGGTGCTGCGGCCCGAGGCGCCGGCCGGGGCGGACGCGGACTCGGACGGCGAGCTGGAGGCGGAGGCAGGTCCGCCCTCGCCCTGCGACGTGCGCTTCGTCAACGACAACGTGCTCATCAACGGCAAGTCCTCCATGCCCACCAAACCCAACAAGGATCGCATCGCCAAGGTAACGCTTCTCTGCACCTACTGTGCCTGGACTTCGTATATAGTTTATGTGTTCTATCGATGAAGTGTAAGAAATCTGGCTGGTACGACGGCCCATAGTCGCGCCGCCAGCTGAATAAAAAAAAAAGAAATCAAATTAAAAACGAACTATAGCCCGCGTTTTCGTCTATTTTCACGGATTGTTAGAAATTCATGGTTTTGTTTTGAAAAATGAGTAATAGAAAAATGAAAGTATATAATTAACTCCTGAAAGTATTAGAACTAATGCAAGGAATGTGATGGATTAAAATATGAGGCGCCTTTTATTTCTTCATAGTGGATGGTGAAAAGTAGAGAGTATCACTCGGGCGCAAAATATATTTTTGGCTCGGGCGACGTACTTTGAATCCCTCGCTACGTTCAGGATTCTACTAAAGAATCCCTTGCTGCGCTCGGGATTCTACTCTAGAATCCCTCACTTTGCTCTGGATTCAAAAAAGCGCCCTCGCCGTAAAAATATTATTTTGTTCCCGTTATGATACAATCTACTAATTGTACTGTTCTTGAATCCAGTATTCCCACTTGGAACAGACGTTATGCACGACCTTCTGTAGCCTGGGCATGTTATGTGAGAGTTGGATAATTGTTGTTTTTGAGATACTGAGACATGTCTGCAGAATTAATAATAATAAATAATGAATGAATAATAAACATCGATGAATGTTATTGACGCGTATTGTCTGCCAGCTAGTTCACTGCTATTCCGACTCACTAAGATATTCAACTCAATAACTGCTGTTCCAAAATTTACTATTTTGATCTGATTTCAGCTGAAGCTGCAGTTTGACGACTCTCTGACGCGGACGTTTGAGTACCCCTCGGAGACTTCCCTCTGCGAGGAGGTGCCCTCCCCCTCCCCCTCCCCCTCCCCCGCCCCCGCCCCCGCGCCCCCGCCGCCAGACAACTGCGCCACGCTCGCCGATAACACACATATCGGTATGTATTATCGTAATCGTCTCCGTTTATTTGATGAAAAGGTCGTTCAAATACTTTAATCATAGTAAATGGTTCATGTTAGGACGCGGCAATTGGGTTATTGGATAGGCCCTCCGTAGTGACATTGCAAAGTTGTCCCTGAATTGACGTACAATAATTGATCGATCTGCCGACGGCATAGGCATAGGTATAATAATGTCAGTTTTGGTTGTGAAGTGTACGCGAGAGGAGACCTTCGTGTAGTGCGGCGTTACAGTTACAACCTCCTTACAGAACTCCTGGTGTTGGTGTTGGTGTCGGTGTCGGTTGCAGTGGCACCACCATTGGAGCGTGGAGTGCCACACACACGCTCGTTTCTAATTTTTAATTTTTCTGAGCACTGTCCTACATCGTATAGAGTGTTATACAAAATAGTGTGTGTACTTAAAATATACATATGTATATATATATATATTTTTATAATTAGTGCACAATTCTTAAAAATTATACTCTAATATTATTACAATCTAGCCAAGTAGGCCAATGAGTAATTTAACTATGACTTATTTTTATAAAGTAAACTATGCCTAAGAATGTGTCCAATAGCACTTTTCTTATTGTCTCTAGTTAATGGGAGACACTTTGTTAATGTGTTCTTTATGAATATACTGTATTGTTATTTTCACTTTCTATCGCTGTTACACTACACTAACTCAAACGGCTTGGTTCGTTTGAGTCTCCTCACTATGTCCGTGTTGTCGAGGAGCTGGATTGGCTCGACGCGACGTTCCCATGGTGATGAAGTCTTTCCTCATGAGCTTTGCGTACTTTGAAATAACTGTGTCGACGAAGTCTATGCCAAGGTCCTGATGGAGGTCTTCGTTTCTTACGTACCAGGATGCATTCACGATGTTCCTTAGTACTTTGTTTTGAAACCGTTGTATTATTTGGATGTTACTTTTTTTGGTGCAGCCCCACAGCTGAATACCATAAGTCCATACTGGCTTCAAGACTTGTTTGTAGATTGTTATTTTGTTATGTACCGACAAGGCTGTTTCCAAGCAACCAGTACATCTGTTTATAGCGGAGCTCTAATTCATATTTTTTTCTTTTTGGCGTGAGCCTTTCAGCGTAGCTTTGCGTCAAGCGTCATTCCCAGATACTTGGCCGTATTTTCACATGGTATGGGCTTATTGTTGTTACTGGGTGGTACTGCTGCGATTGTGTTATCATCTAAATGGGGTATGTCACTGGTGTATAAAAGGTACAGGACTGGTCCTAATACACTTCCCTGTGCTACCCCTGCTTTTTTTTCTTTGATATCAGAATAGGCATCTTCTTGTCTAATTCTGAAAGCTCTATCCGTTATGTAGGATTCTAAGATGTGTCTGTATAGGGTTGAGGTAGCATTTTTTTGAGTTTCAGTAAAAGGCCTCTGTGCCAAACTTAATCAAAAGCCTGCACAAGATAAGATCTAAGAATATGGTAGAGCAGACTTTGCTATCTTCTAATGTTTTCTCGATTATTGTTGAGATTCTGTGCACCTGGTCAATAGTTGAATGTTTTTCTCTTAATCCAAACTGATGTCCTGGTATTATGTTCTTGGCTTCTATTTTTAATAGTTTAAGTCTTTTTAATAATATTTTTTCAAATAGTTTTGACATGTTTGATAGCAGGGAAATAGGTCTGTACGACGTTACGTCATTATGTGGTTTTCCTGGTTTTGCTATCATTATTACCTCGGCTACTTTCCATAGGTCTGGCACATATTTCAGTCTTAAAGCAGCGTTGGTAAGATTTGTTAGCTTAACCAAGGCTTCTCTTGGTAAGTTATGTAATATTTCGCCGGAAATAAAGTCAAATCCTGGTGATTTTTTAGGATTTCTTTTAAAACTTCTCTGGGGGTGACAGACGGTATGCTAAATTCTTCGTCTGAAATATTATTATGATCGGTCGCGGGTTCTATGTTTATGTGACCTTCATTTGGTTTGTTGTCAAGTGTTTTCTAAATGCTCTACAACCATTTTAGCTTTTTGTTCATTACTGACAACCCATTTCCCATTATCCTCTTTTAGTGGAGGAATGTGAGTCATGGGCTGTTTCATGCTTTTAGTAGCCTTCCTAGAGCCTTCATAGAGAGAGTAGTTAGTATTGCGACTGTTGGCGAGGTTTTGAAGGTATGAATAGGACGAAGACTTTCTCTTCAAACTTTATAGTGATGCGGGTATTATGCGAGTTGTGTCACGACATGAAACTAGTAAAAAAATAAATGTTATTGTTTAAAAAACAATTACCTGCAAATCGCAATATAATGATTAGCATTAAATTTATCGTAGTATTGAATATTTATAGCGCAGGCAATTAGCTCCGTTATTAACGAGTTTCTTCCTAGCGCTAATGATTTATTGTCACACATTCAATTCATTGTACTTCAGATAACATCCTTATATTATTATTGGCCTATTTAAACATCGATAAGATGTAGAGGATAGCTCGCCGGGTGTCTTTTTAGCATTCAAACAACTTACAGTGCAATTCATATTTAGGGGCTGAACAGTACTCCAAAGTTCGTTATTCGTCAGCATTCACCCCAGGGCGGATGTTAAATCTTTTATTATCGTATTTCACAAGCAAATATTGTGCAATCCTTTGCTGAGCAGATTTTCAGACGATCCACCAACATTTAGCCCCTATTTTTGACCATGAAAGGCATAAAATGCGTTAAAAGGTGACTTCTTATCCAGGGGCCGAATGGTGCGACTATTCATGGAAATAAACTATTATAATTGTACTTGAAAATATTATAATATACGTGTTTTATAACTTGGAACGGTAGTAGTAAGACGCCTGTAGCGCCAAGAAGAAGAACTAAAAAAAACATTTACGTTCCAAAACCTATTACAGCATCTTTAACATAAAAGTAAAGTTACAAAGGTATGATATTACGTTTAACATTTCAACAACTACGAATTGCAGTGTTAGTTCCGTCGGTAGGAGCTCTGCCTTCTGCGCTACATCTCGCGGGTTCGATTCCCACTAGCTTTACATTAGTATATCAAACATTTGGTTGTTCTAGATCTAGTCGTTGTAAAGTATTTAGTTCCATCAGTTATCCGGTTCCCATATTTCCCAAGCTAGATGGTGCTGCGTGAGTCGTTCACCGATATGTATTTAAGTTTGATACCCAGCTAGTAGGGTCTAGCGCGAAGGTCCAGTGCTAGATTAGTAGTTATGACTAGGGTGCGGTAGAGAGCTAGAGAGGCCGGTGCAGTGAGTGTCGGTGTTGTGTTGCAGCGTCGGCGGCGCTCAGCCGGTACACGCCCAGCAAGACGTGCGCCGCCGCCTTCCAGCTCGGCCTCGCGCCCCCCGCGGGCCCGGCGGTCTCAGCGGCCGGCGCGCACGTGCCCGCCGCCGCCGCACGTGAGTCAGACGTATTTTGGTTGAATTCAATTCAATTCTTGGCTACGGAACATTTATGGATCCCTTCCATAAATGTTCCGTAGCCAAGTATTAAATTATCGCGAATGTCAAGTGTTATGCTCATCTTTTACACGAAGGATGCTAGTACTCGCATCCTGTCTTGATGAAGCTTTTGTTTGAGTGATTTAATATCGTCAGAATGTCGCAGTCGATCGTCATTAAGTCTATTCTAAATGTCATCGCGGAATAACCGTCTAGAAATTTCTAGGATCCCTCGTCCGCAAAGGAGCATAACACGCTCTAACTCAATCGTTTACACTTGCTCAAGGTAGTCCCATTTTATTGATTAAAATTCCGCTAAGATTACTCAATAAAATATGAAACAACACAAGATAACATTTTATAAAGTAACATAGTGTGTTACTTCACAAAATGTCATGCGAAGAATCGCCCTAACACTTTATAGTATGATTCTGACATGACATTATCCCAGTGAGATGCATCGTGTGTTGTGCAGCGGAGGAGATGACGGAGGGGATGGAGGGGGAGGCGCAGGAGGGGGAGGGCGAGGGGCGCGCGTGCGGCGCCGACGCGGCGCGGTCGTGGAGCTCGGCGCGCGCGCACCGCACGGACCTGCTGTTCTAGTCACCGCGCCACACGGGCACCAGGTAACTAGCGGGGGGAGGGGGCGGGGGGGGGGGCGCACCGCACGGACCTGCTGTTCTAGTCACCGCGCCACACGGGCACCAGGTAACTAGCGGGGGGAGGGGGCGGGGGGGGGGCGCACCGCACGGACCTGCTGTTCTAGTCACCGCGCCACACGGGCACCAGGTAACTAGCGGGGGGAGGGGGCGGGGGGGGGGCGCACCGCACGGACCTGCTGTTCTAGTCACCGCGCCACACGGGCACCAGGTAACTAGCGGGGGGAGGGGGAGGGGGGGGGGCGCACCGCACGGACCTGCTGTTCTAGTCACCGCGCCACACGGGCACCAGGTAACTAGCGGGGGGAGGGGGCGGGGGGGGCGCACCGCACGGACCTGCTGTTCTAGTCACCGCGCCACACGGGCACCAGGTAACTAGCGGGGGGAGGGGGCACCGCACGGACCTGCTGTTCTAGTCACCGCGCCACACGGGCACCAGGTAACTAGCGGGGGGAGGGGGCGGGGGGGGGCGCACCGCACGGACCTGCTGTTCTAGTCACCGCGCCACACGGGCACCAGGTAACTAGCGGGGGGAGGGGGCACCGCACGGACCTGCTGTTCTAGTCACCGCGCCACACGGGCACCAGGTAACTAGCGGGGGGAGGGGGCGGGGGGGGCGCACCGCACGGACCTGCTGTTCTAGTCACCGCGCCACACGGGCACCAGGTAACTAGCGGGGGGAGGGGGCGGGGGGGGGGCGCACCGCACGGACCTGCTGTTCTAGTCACCGCGCCACACGGGCACCAGGTAACTAGCGGGGGGAGGGGGCGGGGGGGGGGCGCACCGCACGGACCTGCTGTTCTAGTCACCGCGCCACACGGGCACCAGGTAACTAGCGGGGGGAGGGGGCGGGGGGGGGGCGCACCGCACGGACCTGCTGTTCTAGTCACCGCGCCACACGGGCACCAGGTAACTAGCGGGGGGAGGGGGCGGGGGGGGGGGCGCACCGCACGGACCTGCTGTTCTAGTCACCGCGCCACACGGGCACCAGGTAACTAGCGGGGGGAGGGGGCGGGGGGGGGGCGCACCGCACGGACCTGCTGTTCTAGTCACCGCGCCACACGGGCACCAGGTAACTAGCGGGGGGAGGGGGCGGGGGGGGGGCGCACCGCACGGACCTGCTGTTCTAGTCACCGCGCCACACGGGCACCAGGTAACTAGCGGGGGGAGGGGGTGGGGGGGGGGGCGCACCGCACGGACCTGCTGTTCTAGTCACCGCGCCACACGTGCACCAGGTAACTTCATATAACACTAGCATTATTACCGAGACAATTAAGAAAATTCAAAAATAGTGATGGAAACCTAACTATAGATTGTGACAGGATTGAGTTAAGAGTAGTTGAAGAGTTTGCACACATGTCTTTATCCGTCGAAAGTTGAGACACACGAATCACGAAGATCAAGAGCCAGAACCAGTTGAACATTGTGAACTGTTGCCTCAGGTAATAGAAGATGAAGGTAGGTTTGCGTTGAGCCAAATGAAACGGGGTAAAGCATCCTGTGTCGATGGGGTATATGTGGAAATACTGCAGGAGCAAGCAGGATCTTCCGATGTTCTTAAACCTCTCTTATTTATTACTCTATGACAATGTTTCATATGATGGGGTCACTCAGAAAGTCTGCGAGAATGCCATTATCACAATTCTACATTAAAAAGGTCATAAGTCCAGACTAGAATATTATCGTCCTATCAGCCTCCTCTTCCAAGTTTATAAATTATTTGCTTAAAGTCCCGTGCAACAGATTGTCTCAAACTTTAGAAGACTACAAACCAGGAGGACAGGCGGGCTTCCGGAGTGGATACTCGACTATGGACCACATCCACTCTGTCAAGCAACCGATGGAGAGATGGAGAGGTGCCGAGAGTGCGACCGGCCCGTGTGCCATGCCTTCGTAGTCGCAAAGGCTTTCGACAGCGTCGAGCACTGGCCAGTGTTTCACTCTCTTCATCGTTGTAACGTTGACAAGCGGGATGTGGATATCCTACGGGAATTATATAGGAATACCTATTGAACGTGCTCGAAGATATCGTGAAGGTGTGCAGCACCCGCGCGTGGCCGACGCCGGAGTCCTCCCAAACTGAAAACGTCATCAACGAAACAGCTTACAAAGAATGCTTTCAAGACCTGCAGCAAGCCTCACTGAGGGTGGGCTTGCTGCAAATATCTGTCTCTTGTCATATTACCAACTATGACAAGAGATAGATATTTTGAAAAAATACCGCGATACCTCCAAATCTAAGGTATTTTCACAAAAAAAGAGGATAACCATATTATTAATACATTGTGCAAATTTAAAAACATCCTCCAAGGAACTTGCACCTAGATTCACTAGCTACATGCTAGTGAGTCCAGGTGCCTCCGATTCCTCCTATTCCGAGAAGACGATTAAAATGGTCCTTGTAATATTATTTGATTCATACGAGCAAGCTCGGTGGTCTTCTCAGCCGGGCTAACGTGGGAGCTGCGACAGACGTTTTCTCGACTACTTTGTAGTGAAACCACACTTTATATCTAAATTATAACGTAACTTCGGAACTCCGGATAGGTATCCTAAGTCGCGGCTGTCATTTTAGCCCGCCTGGTGGCGGCCGAGTGGTGACCTTTTATGGCGAAGAGGACACCTGAAAATAAGTAAAGTTTGTTTAACGCAATAATCAGTACTATTTCATAAAGCCCTTGTGAAAGGACATAGGTCTGATGCACTCGGTATACTCGTCTAACCAAGCTTCCTTTCCCTTCCCTTGCAGAGACACCGCGGGCCGCTTGCGCCGGGGATGGGTCTTAGTGCCTTAGCATTTACCGCAAACTAATTTACTTTGGACTCTACGCCTTGGATGCACGTGCAAGTACTCTATTTCTTAGTAACCGAAGAAATCCTATGTCGAAACAACGTCGATACAAACACTGGACACGACAACGGCTCCACTGCGGACAGACACAAACGCCCGCCCCGCCACTAACACTGCGCTGTATAAACTATAAAGTATAAACATAGATAATTAGACAAATTATTGTGAGTCCTGTAATTATTTGATAAGTGACAAGGGGTGAGGTGCTCTCGCGATCTGTTCGATAACATCTCATTCTTAAACATTCAATACTTTTCAAATGAATTGGTGCGATGTGTAATCGGTTAGGTATTAATGAGACAAGATCACGTAACGTAAGTAGACGCGCCAGGCGCAGATTCTTATTTTCAATCGAACTAAATTGACTGTTAAAACCAAAGATAAAGTTTAATTCGCAATAACCGTAGGTATCATCCGAGATGAACTGAATCAATTTGTATTCTTTGTTGAGATTTTAAAAGCTTAATCTGAATCTGCCTCTGACGCCCGTTTTAATTATAGGACCATGTACTCATTCCTATAATGTACTGATTTTGATAAATTTTTGGACGCGATTTACACGTTTATACGATTAAATTATATTCCATTAAATTATTCGGCAGTCGGACGATGTATTCCGTCGCTGTCGAAGCTCTGGATGAATTAGCGCCGCCGCCGCTCAACGGAGTCTTCCGGCTCGGCCGCGTTATCTAATATGTATCGTACTAGATCTATCGAAAGGAGAGTCCAGGGGAAGCTCAAGCATTTATTGTAGAAACTGATCTGCGAGGGAGCCCGCCGGCCGGGCAAGGAGACGCTGCGATGCTGCGATGCTGCGATGCTGCCCCGTGCGCAGTAATATGTGTCGTTTACTGGGTCCAAGCAAGTAAAGGATCCCGACTCTAGTCATAAAGAGACGGATCGTTGAAAGTGTAAAGTGACATTATGCAAGATGTCCCGGAGTTGTATGGAGTGATCCTTCGCAGAGCGGCCGATAGCTGATAGGAGTGTGTAGTGTAGTCGTCTAGTTAGTTGTAGTTGTAGTTGTAGCCGAAGCCGGGCGCGGCAGCCGAGTGTGACAGGCGTCATACAAGGTAAACCCCCGTCTGCAGACTGGGTGCCCTTGTGCAGGGAATATCTATTTACACCTTCTGCATTCTTTCTTAGCATTATTCATAATTGCGCGTAAGTAAGACTGTTTTTTTTCTAAAACGTCGTCAGTTTCATAAATTATATGTTAATCGCCGTCCGCCGCTTGTGTTTGCTCATTTGCAGCAGACGCCAGCGAGCGTGCGATACCCCACTACCCCGCGTGAGCCACTGTACTGTACCCGGCAACGTAAGATCCACTCTCTGTTGACGTCGCGTCAGCGAAAAGATTAAATCGTACGGATATGACACAAGCCTGCGGTAAGTCACGTAACTGAAGCCTGACGTTTGCCATCATTTCCATAAAATTTAATCTTTCCGCAGAGGCGTTAGCGTGAAGGAAAACTAAACGCTAGGCATTTGTCAAGACCTCTGATGACCGTTCATTCCTAAAACTCTATCTGACAGCAGAGTAAATTTTTTACGACATTTTGTAGGCTTAATAGTGCGGTGTGACTGCCGCCTGGCGCACGCCTCACTATACAAGTAGTGATATCCCGCGCCCGGCCGGCACTTGCCAATGCATAGTTATACATATATTTTACGCATATTATGACATTTAGGTTTCGTTGTAGTTCTATGATATGAAATAATTTAAACATAGTTCCATTTATTATTATTTAGTAATCCGAGGCACCGATCGGCGAGCCATATGATACCCGAAGCGTATCCGATGTATTTTACGTATCAGACCTATTAATTATTATGTACTGTTTAACCAAAAATGTGTTTAGTTTAGTCGCCGCCCCCCGGCCGCAACATGGCATAGTGCGGCCGCAACATGACATAGTGCGGCCGCAACATGGCATAGAGCGGCCGCAACATGGCATAGTGCGGCGCGCGTCCGCCGAGCGCTGTGCTCTTTGTTCTGACCGATTTATCTATGGTAACAAAGAAGTACGCGGTATGTACCAAGGTGCTTACATTTTCCACAGTCCATACTTTTTTGATCGGAAACAATTGTATGATTGGAGTGCTTACGAATAGATGAGCGTCGTTGTTATGTTCGGTCGGCGAGCGCCGCGCGGCAGTAGCGTAGATATCGCGATGTCCTCGCGTTGGGTACAAATTGAGCTGCGAGCTTAGTCGATGCGATGCGTGCTACATTATATTATCCGCTTATGTTAGGATCGATGCTGCAACGGCAATAAAAGTTTGAATACAGTCGCTTGTTTTATTACAAACCCAAAAACTATATCTATAAAAGGCGATGTGTGGATGTATGTTCCCTATAGACTCCGTAACGGCTAGACCGATTTCTATGAAATTTTTAGGAAATCTTTTAAGTTAGGTAGCGATCGGATCAACAGAACTAAGGAACGGACATAGGCTACTATATGTACTATGCGTGCGAACCATACCTCGCGCAGTACTGCCGCAGTCACGAGATCGGCCCCATCTGCACACCACACACTATACCAGAAACACACCTTGGTAATTATTCGATTTTCACATATAACGGTAGTGATCATTTCAGAATAACACGAAGTTACGTTATGATGTAGAACAAGCAAAGATGGAGCCACTAAATGCAACTACCTATCAATCTTTTTATCAATTATTAATTCTATGGTTCTGTAAATAGGGCCTTCAAAGTGTATGTAACTTTTGCTACTTACCAACAGATGGTATTAGTTACGATAAATACAAAAGATGTACCTATGAATAAAAACAAATGAAACGGAATCGGTTCACCTTAGCTCCGGCGCCCCACTCGCGTCCCCCGCACGCCTCGAGGTGCGAGTCGGTGCCGGTCGGACTCACGAGCCGCGAGCCCGGTTCCGATCCGACCAAAATTCGAGACATCGTAACTCGGTTAGCTACCTAATAATATAGCTACATGGTGTCGTTACCGATCTACGATCATCTTACAGCAAATTAAAACGAAAGGGTACCGGCTATTTCTCCATACAAACGTAGTCGACTGTTTCTTTCCTGGATAATGACACTAGAGCAAATATTTTTGTACCATAAAATCTTTAACTACAATGACCATGCCCCTATGTCTTGGTTTTTTTTTATATTCTTAGGAAGTAGGAGTCTTGAAAAACTATAAATATTGCGTTTCAGACTCATCCACAAAAAAATACGCATATTTACAAAAAAATTAGAACATAGGGGCATAGCTGAAGGTTTTGTTTAATTAGGTTTAAATAAATGGGCATGGTTTGGGGGAGTAAATAGTCGACTACGAAATGCTGTTTTTAACCGACTTTATCAAAAAGGAGGAGGTTCTCAATTCGTCGGAATCTTTTTTTTTTTTTATGTATGTTCTCCGATTACTCGAAAAAGGCTGGACCTATTTGAAAAAATCTTTTTTTGTTTAAAAGGATACTTCACGGTCCCATATAAATTTTATCAAAATCGGTCGAGCTGAAAAATCAAACAAAATCTAAAAATTGTATATTAAACATCGATACCTCGCTGTCTCATTGTCTCAGTGCGTTTATTTGGCCTACCCATATTATATATTATACAAAATACATCTACTTTCCACTAAAAATGTATTATAGGCTCAAATTTCATTCAATGAAGTCGGTTTCTTTTTAGTTTTTAAAACGTAATTATAGTTAACACATTCACTGCCACTGACACGCCTCGCGTGTTCAGGCTAATCTAAGTCTCTACGCCAAGAACACGCCAGGCGTGTTTTGAATGTTTCGATTATATTTCCAAAACTAGGCCAGATTTTCTGTTCAAATTTTTAGTGCATCATTTTTAAAGGATAGGCTATGGCATATTGAAGCGGTTCCCTAAAAAAACTAGTTAGATTTTTTTACGAAAAATAGGTATTTTGTAGTGCCGAGAACACGCTAGGTGTGTTCACTTACTGAAGCTACCCTTAGGTTCCCAAACTTTTTTATTCTATTAAACGCTTCGCTAATTTCAGAGTTATAAGCTTGCGATATGTGATTTTTAACCAGTATTTGATGACAAAACGGAATGTCATAGTTTATCGGACCGTTGTTTTTACCGTATACAGTACTGTGTCATGTATGAATAAATAATAAATAAATAAATAATGCCGGACATTTCAAAAAAAGATAAGAAATCAATTTATTTCATTTGAATATTTTGAATTTAATTCATACTTATGTAATTAGGTAAGGCCAATCAACCAACATTAAGATAATACGAGATAAATAACGTAAACAAACTTTCTGCAGTTCAAAGCTTTTTATCGGTTTAATAATTTAGATGAATTCACTCATATAAGACTGAAAATATGTTTAAATATGATTGTCACTCAATATATTATTAAAACCAATGTACTTGCACTGTTAACAATGCCAATGTTACAGTTCACAATAAAACTTTATTCATTTATGCATGGGAATTTTAGTAAAAAAAGTTTGAGAACCTTATATTACGTTATAATAAATTTACTTACTAAAATCTGTTTTTCCAAGCAATGCCGCGAGCACGCCTAGCGTGTCCGCGGTTTTATACGGCCGCATCTCGATAAACTTCAATAAAATCGTGGTGGCAGTGAATGAGTTAATAATTATGTACCTAAAACGGTTTGAGCTGCAGTTGTCCCTTTCTTGCGCGAGGCGCGGCGGCAGCATGCAGCGAAACAGGAACATTTTATTCAAATACCTATGTTTCTAAAGTCCTCCGTCAGTTTTTCGATGATTATTATTATTATATTACTATTACATATTTTATTATTTATCATAATTAATACCATAAATAATTTTAATAAATGATTAATTACAATTATATTTATATTAATTTAAATATTATACATAAACATTTCAAATTGAAGATTGATGATCTTCTACTGTAGGTACAGGTAATTCTGAAATTCAGAATACACCTGCATTGTAGAACACCTTCTTCAAAAGCCATGTTCTCAATCTATTTTTAGATAAGGCTGTGGCCTTTATATTTTCGGGTATTCTAATATCGATACCTCGCTGTCTCATTGGAGCGGTGCGTTTATTTGGCCTACCCATATTATATACATATATACAAAATACATCTATTTTCCACTAAAAATGTATTATAGGCTCAAATTTCATTCAATGAAGTCTGTTTCTTTTTAGTTTTTAAAACGTAATTATTGACATGCAAAGTTTGTGCTGTGGTGTGATTGTGGCAGTGCTTATTACGACGAAGAGCACGGTTTGCGTTGACACAAATCCAAGTTGTGATGTGTGAACCTACCTTGTAGATGAGCTCGCATGGTAATGTCAATATTTTTAGTTCTTTGAACAGATCTCTGCAAGATACATCGTCTGGGACACTCACAATGGCGCGGACGGACCTCTTCTGCATCACGAAGGCACGTTCGGTGTCAGCTGCTTGCGCACCACGTCACGAGATGCGGTGTTCGCTAGCCTACGAATGCAAAACAGGCCCGCCCAAGTTTCGTGCAGATGCCGTCAATGTGTGAACCCTAAGTGGTGGTGGTTTGTACCCATTTAACCTAAAGTTCAAAAAAACTTTTTCTTCCTGGTAAGTGCGAGGCCATTAGAACTAAACCACGTCTCCTGGGCGCTCTAAAAGACTATGGGTCGACGCGGTGACCACTGCGGACACGTCGTACGGGTACATTACATATATATATCAGCGACAAGGATTTAGGCAGATAATTAAGGACTGTTGGAGGAGGCTGAAAAGGGTGTTAGAGAGACAGGATCCATGCGACACTCACATTGCATTCTCCAGCACAGACGATATAACGCGCCCCCTCTCGCCCGTAACAATCTGCGTTCGCTTCGACATGAACGATGCAAGGATGGACACGGCTGGACCTCGAATGCCGTAGAAGACGCGTAGCTTGTCTTCAACGAGGAAGGGATTGGCTGTATCGCACACGCGTAGGTCACAGCATAGCAATGCCACGCGCAGACCGGCCTCGCGCGCACTTAACGCGCACCACACTACTTCCCGAAGTAGGTCTGTCGTAGCGCTTCTGGCTCTGCAGGCGTATTGCCTTTCAGTAGGATATTGGGTTGGGTCATGTGTTTCAGCAATATGTTGTTCAGCCCGACTTCAAGAATTTTACTAAAGACCGGGACTAACGATATAGGGCGGTAAGATTTTGTATCCGACTTTTTACCTTTGCTTTTATACAGCGGGCAGATCTTCACTTTTTCAGAATGACAGGGTATGTAGGTACATGTACCCTACTTAAAACAGATGTTAAATAGTTTCAACATTACAGTGGCAAGTTGTTCAACAGCTGTTCAACAATATTTGCAAATAAACCATACCGATCGGTGGTTTTGGGAATGGTTCTAGGATGCTAACGCATCCGTTGATCTTCCTGAACACCTTTCGGCCAGAACCCACTGTACACGAATGACGATCGGTTGGCACTCTTAACTTAGGCGCGAATTATACAGAAACGGCGTAAGGTGAAGGCGAGGCGAAGGCGCGGCGCAGGCATCTTGCCGCTTCAAAACGTTTCAATACAAAATGTAGGTAGGCGACACTTTGTGAATTATACTCAAGCGGCGCAGCGCAGGCACGTCGTTTTGTCACCTTTTCCAATTTGCCTTTCTTTTCCACGCCTGATCTGCGCCTGCACCGCGCCTGCACCTTACGCCGTTTCTGTATAATTCGCGCCTTAGATGAATAAAAATTCACATTATGGCGATATTCCGTTAGGTACTTAACCGGTACAAACCGGACTAAGGAAAATTGGATTTTTCCGTGTTACAGTTGACCAATCCAAGGAAAAAAATATTCAGCTGTCCGGTCAACCTAACCATGGAAAATAGTAACTACATTCTTCTGGCGCTTCGGAGGCCGTTGCCGCGGCAAGCCTTGCGAGTTGTTTTCTATACCTACTCTAACATAACTTAACCAACTGATTTCGATCTGATTTAAACTACTGTTCTTATTGAAAGGCACGGGAAAGTAAATTTCCCTTCACTCTACTAGTAGTGCCAAGCAGTAGTGCGTAAGAAAAGAAAGCACCATAACTGATATACCTACTACTTTTATAAGTACTCTTGTAAATACAGACATATTATAGCGGTCATTACGTTGGCACGGTAGTGTAGTCCGGGCAGCAGGACTATGGAAAATTTGTTTTTGCGTCACCGAACAATCGATCAATGAAAAACCGAAAAAAACTAATTTTCCAGTCCGGCTGGCCGAACTACACAATGTACGGTTGAGTAGTTCGGAAGAATACCTCGAGATTCCAACTTCATGAATCTCATGGAGAGGCCGATCTTATGTAGGTACTCTATGGCTCCCTCGGCCTTCAATCCCGTCACTACCCATGACAGGTAAAACTGAGTGGTTGGTACATCTGCTCTGGTGCAGTCGGTACAGCTGCGTTGCCACAATGGGTGCGACAAATGGTTTTCCTCCTCTCCTCTGAGCAGCCTTTCCAAAGCGCCTACCGACCGACGCCGACGTCTTGTTTGTCGTCGCTAATGCCTAGATAGGCTCGCGGTGACGCCAACGCAGTCACGCTGCCGGCCGGCGTGGCTCGTGCCAGTGCCAGCTTGACGTGACGTGATTTATGGATGAAATGACAAAAGACAATTATTAAGAGTGCAAGAGCCATACTAACATACCTAGAATGGAATTATCTTTAAATAGAATGGATAAAGATACGTTGAATAATCTTATAGAAAGAAACCTGACGAAAATACCGTATCGCCTCTTCGTCAGCGTCAAGGTAGGATGATTACAAAAGGCCGAAGTATAAAATTTGCGTTATAATTTACCGAATGTCTGGCCGTCACAGAGTATTTTTTGGTTGTTAGCATATAGACCTTTCGCTGTTCCACGACAAGATAAACCCTGAGATGAAACCCATAGATTATCTGAAACTACTGGTAAAATCATAGTTACTAAACCAGTGTATTGTATTTTCAATTCAAGGGTAGAATGCTCAAACTACGGTTAGCCGATATTTTTTTTTACTATAGCTGTTTTGACACTGTCAAATGTGACATTTAACCTTATTAATTTTTGGCACAAATCAATGCTTTGCCGAGAAAAGAAAACTGCTTGCCGTCCTTCTTGGTTACAGCAAAAATCATTGTTGCTAAAAAGAGACGAAAGATGATAGACAGAAGGAACTCTTAGTTCGCATCGCATTCGCGCATGCGTGCTAGGTAGCTGCACCCACCTTCGTTGTTTTCCCAGTCAGCTGAGAGAAATGGATTCACTATTTTATTTTCATTGCGAGTATCACATGGAAAATTAACTAACCACAGTTTACGTCATCGTCCTCTATTTAAACTCTATTTATTAATCAAATAGAAGTCGCATCATTTTTGACAATCGTTGTCGCCGTACGTTACCGTGTTGTTCGATTTCATACGCTAATTTGATTCCATCGCGGACCGACACAAAATGTGAAGGTCGTTTCTCAGTTCGGCAGGCAACGTCAGTACAGTCTCGAAGCATCCTTGCCGAATCACAACGAATCGCGCCGTCGCACTCGCGGTTTACGTAACGAGCGCCCGAGACCCACGCGCGAGCCCAGCCAGTATTTCCGTCGGATTAGATCGCAGAATCGGCAGCGCAATGCTGAACGTGCGGACCGTCTGTGCGCGCGGCGGACGCGCGCTGGCGCGCTCGCTGTCGAGCATCGTGGACTTGCCCCAGATCGAGGACTTCTCCGTTGTGAACGAGCCCGTGCTCGGCTATCGCGCCGGCAGCTGCGAGCGCGCCGCGCTGCAAGCCGAGCTGCAATGCGCGGCCGCGCAGACCGAGGACGTGCCCATCGTCATCGGCGGCGAGTGCATCCGCGAGGGCGAGCCGCGCTACCAGGTGATGCCGCACGACCACTCCAAGAAGATCGCCAAGTTCTACTATGCGAGCGAGAAGACGATCAAAAAGGCGATCGAGGTGGCGGTGGAGGCGCAGCGCTGTTGGGACTCTACGTCGCTGGCGACTCGCGTTTGCGTGTGGCAGAGAGCCGCCGACATGATGGCGGGCGAGCATCGCCAGCGCCTCAACGCCGCCACCATGCTGGGCCAGTCCAAGTCGGTTGTGCAAGCGGAGATCGACGCTGCCGCGGAGCTCATCGACTTCATGCGTTTCAACGTTTTCTTCCTGAAGGAGAACGCAAAGTACCAGCCGATCTCGGAGCAACCGTCGGTGACGCGCAACTCGATGCGCTTCCGAGGGCTCGACGGCTTCATCGCGGCGATCAGCCCGTTCAACTTCACGGCGATCGGCGGCAACCTGGCGTACACCCCGGCGCTGATGGGCAACGGCGTCGTGTGGAAGCCCTCGGACACGGCGGTGCTCTCCAACTGGCGCATCTTCAACATAATGCGCGAGGCGGGCCTGCCCGACGGCGTGGTCAACTTCGTGCCGGCGGACGGGCCAACGCTGGGCCGCGCCATCACCGCCTCGCCTCATCTCGCCGGCATCAACTTCACGGGCTCCGTGCCCACCTTCAACTGGCTGTGGAACGCGGTCGGTAAGAACTTAGACGCCTACCGCAACTACCCGCGACTCATCGGAGAGTGCGGCGGCAAGAACTACCACTTCGTGCATCCGTCGGCGGACATCCAGTCCGTCGTGACCGGGACCATCCGCTCTGCCTTCGAGTACTGCGGACAGAAGTGCTCGGCGTGCTCGCGCATCTACGTGCCGAGGTCGCTCTTCCAGCCTATCGTCCAAGGCCTCGAAGCGATGACCTGCCACTTGAAGATCGGCGACCCCTCGGACTTCTCGGTGTTTACTGGAGCTGTGATCGATGAAAAGGCCTTCGCGCGCATCAGTGGCTACATCGAACGTGCCAAGAAGAGCTCCAAATGTAAGATCCTTGTAGGTGGAGGGTACGACTGCAGCAAGGGATACTTTGTCCAACCAACGATTATCCAGACTTCAGACCCTCACGATAAACTAATGACTGAAGAAATATTTGGACCTGTGTTGACCATGTATGTTTATGAAGATTGTGATCTATTTAACGCTCTCTCTATGGTTGGGTCGTCGACTAAGTTTGCGTTAACCGGAGCTGTTTTTTCAAATGATATGGCCTTTATGCAGAGAGCTATGGAGGAGCTCAAGATGACGGCTGGTAACTTCTACATAAATGACAAGTCCACAGGCTCCGTGGTGGGCCAGCAGCCATTTGGCGGCGGTCGCATGTCTGGGACCAATGACAAGGCAGGTGGACCTAACTATGTCATGAGGTGGACCACACCCCAGTCCATCAAGGAGACCTTTGTACCTCTCAGAGACATCGACTACCCCTACATGAGGGATTAGATGGGTTGAAGTATTATTCTATAAATTGTTTGCCCTCTTGGGGCAGAGGTGTGTTACACTCACACATTCAATATCAGTAAGTACAATAATTTACTGTTAGGTAAGTATGTGCTAGGTTTAGCCGAGTAAGATCTGGATTATCTCAAATATTTTAATTTGTAGAGTCAATGGAAAGTATTATTACCTTATTTTTTCAAATTACTGTTATTTGTTTAAGCCAAATAATGAATTGTAATTTGTGCGTGAAGCTTTCTCTTAAAGTTAGGATAAATGCTTCTCATATAGATTTGTACACTAATAAATAGCTTTATAGAATGTTAAAGACAATGTTAGAAATTTTTGTAGAATAGGAAAATTCAATAATTTAGATGAAAAGATGTAATTATTGTTAAAAGTAAATTAATGCTATTTAATTAAATGTAACTTACGCGTGCATTGCACCAACCAGTTGACCCAACTATCCTTATCAAGCTGGGAGTGTTTGCTCCCACACCCATACCCGGCCCCGGCTTCTTATCATTCAATACTTTTATCTGTATGTTACTTGTCTCCGCTCTCTCTACTTGTTTTCTGCATTTATGCTTAATTACTATTTATATTTTGTAACTTACCATCTTATTAATAACTTATTAACTGTTGAAGTTGTTATGTTTATTTATTTATTGTTGTTTATTATATTCAGGTGCTAGTTCCTGTTGTCTCTATTTGACTGGATTTGTTCTTCGAATTCCAATAAATCTCATTAAAATAATTTTTGTATTTTTTTTATCCAACTGGTAGAATAGAATAGTAGGTAAATAATTTATTTATATATACTAAACCAGTACCAAAATAAAGTGACCAAAGAAA
This sequence comes from Lampropteryx suffumata, assembly GCA_948098915.1. NCBI lineage: Eukaryota > Metazoa > Arthropoda > Insecta > Lepidoptera > Geometridae > Lampropteryx > Lampropteryx suffumata. The sequence continues at coordinate 385,091 of OX402545.1, forward strand.
CCCACCACACACTACAGTAAGAAATAAAAAAAATATATATATTTATTAACAGCAAAATAACAAACTTAATTTTACAATGTAGGCTTTTACGATAAATAACATTTACTTAATGCTAAATAATGGTGCTTAAATCTACATTTATCCTACAGAGGTGTCCTAATATAATAGATAATAATCCTGGACATTTCAGAGCTTGTGTTATGTGTACCACATTCACATTACTGATATACTAGGTACTTATATAAGTACTTGTTTTTTGTAAATACTTAACAATATTATTTAATACAACAGTAATGTTACTACTAGAATATTACACACATACCGAAGCAAATACGTGCATATCATCATATGACCATCATACAACCATTTGTCCCGCGGCGGGAATCTAAGTCGCAACCTTGTGTCTCAGGCGGGCTTTGGCCCACTGCGCCACAGTAGGTACCTACCTACCAACCGTATTAATATCTAGGTAGGTAAGTACCTACTTACCTATTTGGTAAATACCTACCACAAGACTAAATGGCCAACTTTCCGAATGGACCAATCACATCTGACAAATCATCACGAATCACAAGTCATATTTTATTATTTTTTCTTTATTTTATAGTCAAGTATGTAGTCTTGACTATTAGTGGAGTAGTAGTAGGTGTAGGGTATACCTACCTACTAGTAAACAAAGGATGAGATGAGCACATAATGTGTTATCTTATGTGACGCAGTAGTTAGCACGAGGAAACACTATTGTTATTATTATTAGAGTAAGATAATAAGATAGTGAAAATACTGATAAATATAAGTATTTCCATTTTATAATCTTACTTGTATACCCTTAAAATAAAGATCGCTAGATTATGACAAAAAAACAGCTTCATCAGTTTTTGTACGCTAATATCTCTGCACATGCGTATTCTCGCTTGGGCGACAGGCGAGTAAGGCAGCGGCTGATTGAGTCGTTTGTCAACTCGTACCACGTGATACGTTAAAAATAATAGTATTTTCGTTGTTCAACTCGTACTTTTTGTTTTAACTAAGTAACACTTTTTGATGTGAAACATCTATAGGGTAGGATAAACGTAATTGTTGGTGTGGCGATACTGGCGGTGGCGATTCCTCGCCGCGCTATGATAGAATATAAATAGCGACTCTTGCGGCGACGCAACAAAGTTCAATTCAGCTCGCATATCCTCTATAACATAGCCAAACGCTTCTTACTTAAAGCGGTGTCACTGTCTGGGCCGGTGCGACGCATTTCTTAAAATCTATCTTTGGTGTAATTTCAAGAGTAGGTAAACCTAGCAATCAATAAAGTATGTTGGGTACTTGTAGGTATTACGTACCTACTATTTGGGAATTATTTATTATGCGTGGATTCTAGTCAAACTAAACATCTAGTCTCACCTAGGTATGAAGATTAAAGTAGTACTCTTCTCGTAGGTACCTACCTAACCTTCCGACACTTGTTTAAGTTTTATTTACATACAATTTATACCTACCTAAAACATCGTACAAATTCGTAATATTGTATTTTTTCATCATGCCATATTTATTAGTTCCTGTCTTAATCTGTACTTTTACGCCTATTATGTAGGGGAAAAGGGGGTAATGGGAGTCACTTAAGCAAGATATAGAATAAAACACACAATTTTTACTTTATCTTTATTTTAATCAACTTTTAAAGTACTTTAATCATTAGACTATCAGTCTCAGACAGTTTCATTACCTTTGGAATCATATGTTAATTAACATTAAACTTGAAAAAAAATACATCTTTGACCACCATTATCCATATCTGAGGGTAATTAGAGTCACTATGGGGACAATGAGAGTCAGCCTAGCCTAAAAATTGTCACATACGTAACCTTTTGGTGAGTCCCATCCTGTGCAACTAGCGTGTGCCCATAAGCCACAAGAAGTGCATCTGTACCATATCTCATTGTTGCAACCAAATTCATGGCGAAGTGTTGCAGCCACTCAAAGAATAGATGTTCATTAATCCACCCATTATCTGAACATTTGTATATAGTTCCTACAGGACCGTCTTTCTCAAGAGGAGTCATACTTTTTTTCGGAAAGATGAACATTGTTGGGACAAAACTACCAGCAGCGCTCATGGCACACAAAAGTGTGATATTTTTTCCTCTTTCCCAACTTGTTATGGAGCCAACTCTTTTCATGCCTTTGGGAGCTAATATTTTTCCAGGATCTTGCACTGTGGAAATGCCTGTCTCGTCGCAGTTATAAATATTATTAGGAGTAAATTTATATTTGTCCATTAGATCTTCTAAAAGTCTGTAGAACAGTTGGACTTTTTCTTTATTGAAAGCTCTTATTCTGTTGATACTTGTAGCTTCAGGTTTCCGAACAGAGATGCTATTTTTTTTTAATAAGCCATCTAGCCAATCGCGTCCAGCCATTTTAGCACTCTTGTCAAAATTGTGTGAAATTTTAAGTTCTTCTGCATACTGGTATGCTGCTTTCCTTATTTGAATCACTGCGACTCCATAAAAAATATAAGATAAGTATTTTATCCGGTCTGACAAAACCTTTTCTACATCTGCTGTGAATACAGGAAGTCGTCCGAGACGTGGTTCCGATGAATTGTTCGTCTTTAGCCGCTTTTGGAAGCTTGAAAAAGGTATATTCATGGCTTTAGCAGCACTTCTCATAGAGTGGCCTTGACTCATGAGAGCCTTAGCTTTTGACAGTTTTTCAGATGACCACTGAGCCTTATTTGTGAACCTGTGACGTATTTTCGGCATTTCTGGAATAGTAATTAATGAGAATTAATTTGTTTAGGTATGTTACAATGATTGCGGGCAATGGGAGTCAACTCTCATTGCCCGCACTGCAGTGACTCTTATTACCCGATCGTACTAAATGTGTAAACAATTAAAATAAAACTTTAATTTGCTATTAAAATACCAAAAATGTTTTTTAAATCGATAATATAAGCTTAAAGACACACAATAATCTACTCTAAGTATTTAAATTTTATGTATTGATGTACTTACCGCTTATTTCGTGCACACGTAAAATTACATCAAATGAGCGCGAAACTGCGCAATGGCCTTCCCGTGCAAACGATGGACGCGTACTGAACGGGCAAGCGGGGGGCCGCGAGTTGTCACTTAACGAGTCCTTATGGACGATATTCGTTTGTTTAGCTACTTTCGTCTAGGAACTAGAACGCTGACCACCATTGCCCTCTGACTCTCATTGCCCCTTTTTCCCCTACTTGTACAAAATAATTTCGATGTTTCACATCTGCCAGCCGTCACGTGACGGCTCACATTTTTTGTTTATTCAACACAATATTTTTTTTAAATTGGTGACACTGACACCGCTTAAAAAGAGAACCAATATTCTAAACCCAATTGTGAGTTTTTATTGTCATATTCCAAAACATGATTTCCACCTTTAGATAGAACTAACCAATAAAGTCGGTTCGGTTTGATGTTAATTTAAATGCTGGATATAAAAAAACTATAAGAATATATATTAGATTTATAATAGATATTTTAAATAAATACAATTATTTAAAATAAAACATTTTGTATTTGTATTATTGTACCTTTCGGTTTAACAAAAATAAGGCTTAGGTCTTTAGACATAAACAATGACTGTGGCCATCAAAACTCAAAAATACTTTTTATAATAATGCCAGATAACTTCTATACCGTTTTATCTTGTTAAGACCCGTTATAAAATCTATTTTGTGCGACAAAAAGCCAATTTTTGTGCGGGTATGTAAAAGATTCCTTTTTTCTTTACACCCGTGTCAAGTAGGGTGCAACATTTCTGCAAATTTGTTTTGTGTTTTTGGACTCTTAAAATCTTGTGTATGCCTTTGTACATTGGATTTCGATTCGGTTAACGTGTGTTCAACTTTTTTGGTGAGTGCAATTCGTTTCTTTTTATTAATTACGATGAAATCATGAATGAAACCTGAAATTTTTCGTCAAGCCTTTTTATCAGCTGTATTCACTGCATATTGATTTAGGTAGAACAAAAACATATACTTACTTAGTACTTAATAAAGTGCCCGTTTTATTTGCACTTCTACCAAACAAAACAAGACTAACATAAGAAGCAACCGCAGCATTGCTTCGTTGGTCAATTAACATTTGATTAGTTCCAGAATGGAACTCACAAAAGGTTGTTATTACAATTTCACAATAGGTAGGTATGTCTATGGAAGAAAACAAAACATTAAAAAATCACGAAATCGAAACTTATTCGACGTTGTTCCGCTTAATAGGTACCCACTTTACATTCCTCTCTCTAAATCTCTAAAAAAACAAATGAAATTCAATTCAACGATAATTTTGAAGTTTGATCAAGAATCAAGAGTTTTTTACGACAAATGATGTTGCTTCAATGGACTTCACCAAACTATAAATATAGTAGACTAGCTGTCCCGTGCGCGACTTCGTCCGCATGTTTTATGGCGGCTGTACACACTCGTCGAGATACCCCGAGCGAGACAGGCCGAACGCGAGTGTGTACAGCGCGCTCTCGTCTCGTCTCGCTCTCTCGTCCTCGTCTCGGTCGCTCTCGGTGGCTTGTCGGTTTTTTGCGCCCGAGTCAAAGGGTCTCGTTGGCTCTCGCGAGGTAAACGAGAGCGAGCATGCACACACTCGTTCATTTAGTTGCTTTCCAGTATTTATGAACAGACGTGTTTCACTATGTGGTCTAACGAACGAGAATTACACTTTTTGGAGTGCTATCAAACAGAACCTGTTTTATGGAACTCGAAGGATGTGAAACACAAGGATAAGCAATGTATCCATGACGCTTGGGTGCGAATAAGCGAGCAAATTGAAATCCCTGTCGCCGCGTTAATTTTCTTTTTATAGTAAATGTTTAAATAATTGTAATAGCTCACGGCACAAAGACAAATAGCAGCAGCAATTTCTACGTCCATTGTCGCGTAAGTCTTCAGTTCAAATGTTAGAACGAGTGTGTACAGGCATGCTCTCGACGAGAGTGTTCTCGGCCGAGGCTCTCGGCGAGAGGCCCTCGTCGAGTGTGTACAGCCGCCATTAAAAATATCACATTATAACACTTGACTTGACTTTGCCTTTATATGACACAATCACACCCATTAAAATGTTTCCATACAAAAATTCACACACCATTTACTCCTTTACTAGAGTTATTTTGTAAAATCCTGAAACACATGTCCATTTATTTTGCTTTTTAAGTATCCAAACCAAGTTTCTAAGAAATCACACCACCCGTTAAAAAAATCTCATACAAACTTTGACACCTCATTTTACCCCTTTGTAAAAGTTATTTTGAAAAATTCTGAAACTCGTGACCATTTATTTTGCATTGTAATTATACATAATATCAAGTTTCCAGAAAATCGCACCACGCGTTAAAAAGTTTCATACATTCGTTTTCACTTAGGGGTTGAATTTCAAAAAATACCGCCTTAGTGGGTGGTTTTGCCATATACCTTCAACATTTTTGCTTTCTAGCTTCAGCGGTTTCGGCTCGGCGATGATGAATCAGTCAGTCAGTCAGGTTAAGCTCTTTTGTAGGTATACATAATTGGCACTATGTAGATCGCCATTTATCTATACATAGATCTCGTCGACACCACAGTGTTCTTAGGCATAACTTTAGATAATAAGCTGCAATGGGGCCCGCACATAGATAATTGTCGAAGAGACTCAGCTCTACGGCATACGCTGTTAAAAAGATCCGTCATTTTACCGACGTAGATACCGCTAGACTCGTTTACTTCAGCTACTTTCATAGCATTATGCCTTATGGCATTCTGTTGTGGGGGAGTGCTGCTGATATTAACACCATATTTGTGTTGCAGAAGAGGGCTGTTCGTGCAATTTATAACATGGGCCCCAGAGAATCACTTAAAAATAAGTTTAAAGATATTAATATTATGGCAGTGCCTTGTCAGTATATATACGAACATTTAATGTACCTATGTGCACAAAAATATTCATTTATAAAAAAAATTGCGTTAATCATAGTATTAACACTAGAAATAAAGATAAACTCGCCGTTCCCACTGTTAGGCTCGCTAAAGTTAATAAGTCTTTTATAGGGCAACGTGTACGCTTCTATAACAAGGTCCCAAGCGACGTGTTAGATTTGTCGATTGGCAAATTTAAAAACGTAATTAAACAGAATCTGTCTATTAAAGCATAATATAAAATATCTGATTATTTAGATGACAAAAAAGCTTAGGATGAATCTGCTCCAACTCGACTCGGCATCCGTAACAAAATTATCAAGGATCATACAAAAAAGTGTAAAGACCAGACAAGTTTCTTGCCGGATTCTTGTTGAACTGGGGTTAGGAGGAACCGGCACCTAGATTCACTAGCATGTAAGAAGACGGTACAAAGTGGTTCTTGTGATTTTATTGAATAAAGATATATTGAATTGAATTGAATTACCTAATAGTTTGTAATACTTATTTGTATAAATATACATAATTAAAATACAGATTACTTTGATTAAATCATAAAAAAGTACTTACATTTATGTAACTGCAACATTACATTAGGTAAGGTATATATGTGTTTTATGCTCTGTAGATTTTTTTAGAAATAAGGTATTTTCCTTTGCAATATCACCTATTAAATAAACATATTCTGCCATTTTTTATTAATACTTTACTACTATTTTACTTATTACTTTACTATTTTCGCTTCTAACTGTACTAAATAAAAATGGTACGAATTGAACAACCAACCTTTATTTTTGCATTTCGTCAACTCGTACTATCTGGTACGAGATTTTCGTTGCGAGTTGTAGAAGGACTCGGCCGATTTCTGTTATATAAGAGTATACATATATTATACGACTTTCGACTAATATCGCTGTAATATCGTGTAATAATTCTTACTTCCTTACAGAAGTAAGAATTATTACTATTATATATTTTAATATTATAAATGCGAAAGTAACTCTGTCTGTCTCGCTTTCACGCCAAAACTACTGAACCGATTTAAATAAAATTTTGTACACAGATACCTAGTCTAAAGCCTGAGAAAGGACATAGGCTACTTTTTAATTGGAAAAAAGTATTGTATAGGGTTGAAAAGGGTTATGAAGGCTTGGAAAGTCTTGTCATTTTCAGAACTAGAGCCAAAAATTTTAGGCTGTTGGTCCTTGCTAATAATATTATAAATGTGAAAGTAACTCTGTCTGTCTGTCTGTTACGTTTTCACGTCTAAACCGCTGAACCGATTTTGATGAATTTTGGTATAGAGATAGATGGGACCTTGGAGAAGGACATAGGCTACTTTTATGTAGGTGCCATGCGTGCGAAGCCACGGGCAGCAGCTAGTAATATAATGTCGTATTGACATTAAGAATAATATCGTTGTGTTGCTATTTGCTGTCGCTACTACTTTTACGTAATAACCGTCGAGACGTCTCAGATCTTTAGTAACATACCTACCTAGTACCTACTTATTTTGAGGTTGTCTAAGGGCACTCAGAGGCACGTTCAACTCGTTAAAACTCGTTCTACAATGTCGAAAAAATGTAGTTTGAAGATAGTAACACGGTTCAGAAATTTAAGGACTAAATTGAATGCTCTATGTTATATAAAAATCGTAGGTATTAAACATATTTTACCTATTCATAAATTTACTTTGTGCTGACTAGGGCCCGAAGTAATTAAGTAGGTACATTTTTGATGTATAACACTTACCTCTCACTTTCCATCAATCATGTGTGCAATCTGTGGGAGTGATTTCGCGAAAAGGGACGGAAGAGTGTTACAGGAAGCCGAGGAAGCGCGTGCTATATTTGATATGATCAATGAGTAGATATTAGTAGATAGGTAGGTACGCGCGGTGGTAGAGTTGGCTGTCACATGTTACCAACCCATTTTCTTGAGATGTCAGATGTTACACATCATACATTAACGACTAGGTACTGTAAGGCTCGCTCGTTTTACGCTTTACAGAACTATATCTCTTTTAATTATATTAGCTTATTTGAGAAATTCATTAATTTAACACTAAATGATTACCTAGTTTATTAGAAATACGTTCTATGAGAGTTTTTAAAATATTGTTCTTTATATTTTGTCAAATAGTTGCGATTTTGCGATTTTCTCTAACAACTAAATTAAGTACCTTGATATTATTTTTGAAAGGTACGTAACCCAGCGTGAGCACGCCTTGCCAGTAGGTAGGTAGTTATATTCTAGTGTGCCAGCCATGATTGATTCTGCCGCGTTTAGAGTTCATGGTGGTTATTTAATTCTGCGTAAATTACTCCAAACATGTTACCTAAGTATTTTGGTGGTGATAGAGGTTTCCACATAGTATTCTTTTATCGCCTTTTCGATCTGTTTTGCCTTCTCTGAAACATTTTCGTCATCCAGTCATCAAAATAATGTAGAAAATTCATCTGGTGGTAGGTAGGTATGATAATGATAATAATAATACCTAGGTAGGCATTTTATTTCGTTATTACTTATCGTATCTTTTTTGATACCATTTCTTTTCAATTCAATTCAATTCTTGGTTAATGGCCTTTGTGGAAGGGACCACAATTTCGCCAATGTCACGTTTTATGTTAGTCCTTTGCACGAAGAAGGCCAATATTTGAAGATTTGTGACCGGTGATCGGAAATTTTGTGACTACAAATCTATACCATCTGAAAACAAAAAAAAAACACTCTAAACTAACTACATACCTACCTAACTATGATTATAAAATAATATACTTATAAATATGTAATAATAATAAAATATCTGTAGTAGGTAATAGGTACCCATATAGTGTCCCACGGCTGGGCAAAGGTCTCCCCCTTTACCTTCCTGGGTCTGCCGCGTCGTCTCCGACTATCGGGCACCCACTGAGTGACGAGCTTTGCCCAACGTTCTGAATGCATTCAAGACACATGCCCTGCCCAGTCCCATTTCAAACATGCAGTCCTCGTACCTACATCCGCTATGCCCGTTTTCGATCGGATTTCGGTATTTCGGACCCTATCGGTTCTTTTGATTCCCAAAATACTGCGCTCCATAGCTCTCTGGCAAATCTTGAGGTCTGATTTTTGTGACTCTGTCAATGACCATGTCTGAGCACCGTATGTCTCCTGTAAGATACAAGTGTCGATGAGTTTTCGCTTTAGTGATATTGGGAGGTTTCCCTTCATATGCTGCTTCATGGCCCAGTAGCTCTTCCATGCGTTCTCAATGCGGCGACTTATTTCTCTGTCCTGCATTTGAAGGAGACTACTTGGCCTAAGCAGATATACTCATCGACGAACTCTATTATTTGCCCATCGACAATGACATTACGTTTCGTGCTATTTTACATGATTTGAGTCTTTGATCGATTTATGGCCAGTCCCACCTCAAGACTTGCTGTGCTTAAGTCTTGTAGCATTGACTGGAGCTCCTGCGCTGATGATGCAAAAAGAACGATATCATCAGCGAAGAGCAGGTTTGTAAGATTTTTATCTCATATATATACATATATATGTATAGTAAATACCTATACATATATATATAGGTACACCTACCTAGTTTTATTTTATATATATCTAGGTAGGTATATAATTTACATAAAATATTTACAAAAACGGTTAAAATCTAGGAAGAGTAGACATTTGAGAAAGAGAAGGACGAGGAATATCTGAATTTGGAGGAAATAATCATATACCTAATTAAAACCGAAAACAGTTAAAAAATATGTAATCAACAGTCCTTTCTTCAAGACATTCAAAATTCAAAACTCCACATTCACATAGAGAGTGATCCCTAATCCGGATTTCAGCTTTTCAGCTACAGCGCGTGCAAAATGCATGCTGTCGTGTCGATTCCGGTTTAAAGTCCACCTTAGGAATAGAAACACAGGCGTAGGGTCAAGTGGTTAACAGTGGATCACTTTTTTTCTGGAAGACTTAACTCGGCTCTGGATAGAGCTAAGACATTGAAATTGAGGATGAGCATAGTGTAGTTCAGCTAGTTTGATCGTGTATTATTATTTTCGTGACAAATGAAATAGGAAGAAATAAAAAACAGATTTAAAAATAATTTAGTATGAGTCACTGTGTACAATGGGGTCGACACAGTGGCTAGGCCTTAAATATACAGTGGATCGGGGTAGTACACAGTGGATAATTTAATAGGATTAACAGGAATAAAACAATTTTTATACCATAGAATCAGTCTTCGATACTTTAGTTTTATCTTAGATGCTTAAGAGTGTACTATAGCTCAGCTAAAACTCGAATTTTGCCTCCACTATCTATCTATCCCGCACTATCTATCTCGCACGCACAGTTGTGCATAAGGTGACGCGAGGTCAAAGCGATTTCGTTTGGGTAACTACACTTTTGTCGAACATAATAAGTAGGTAGGTAATAATAATCATCATACATATACATATATGCGTATACATACCTAAAATTACTAAGCTAAGAGATAAGGTAATCATTTACCAAAATTACCATACAAAATAAAGATAGCACACCACCTTAGTCGACACTAACAAAAAACATTCATCTGAAAAAAAAACCTGCTTCAAAAAATTGTTGTTTTTAAAGTCGGTTTACGGTCGATAATTTTACGTGAAAAGTGACACTTTTTGGTGGCGTTCATACATTTAGACGACGTTATCACGTCAAAAAAATATCAAAGAAAGAGAGAAAAATCATTTATTCAAACCACCACTTTACAATATTAATACAAACAAATAAAAAAAATTAAACACTAATGACTAAAACTAAAACAAAACAATATAGAAGGAACACAAATTTTAGACCTGAATGTGAAATATTCAATCACTTAATTTTTTTGCGTGGAAAAACCATTACTGGTGGTAATGCTAATCCACTTGCACTTATGATGCAGCATGTAGGTAGTTACGAGTGTTCCTCGCTCTCCACTAGTAACTTTGCCTACGTTTTGGCGGCTTTTTGAAACAATGACACGTTGAGGTTTATGAACTGTGGTAGTTGATGTTTCGTCAAGGTTAAAAATACGAGTTCCATCCTTAAACAACGGGTTCCATCCCAATAAATTCTCCAACTTTTTATAAAAAGTTTCAACATTGGTTCTGTTGAAAGCGGTGGCTTAAGCCAGGCTGCAAGGCTCTGGTTTCCGCAGCCTGTTATGTTTGTGCCTACGCCTGAATTTCTTCAACCATTCTTTTCCAGCCATTTGGTTTTTTATCCAGCTGTCAGGCATTTTCAATTTGTTTATGTCCGCCATTTGGTAGGCCACTCTTCTACTATCTTTTGCGGTCACGCCATAAAACAATGAGGAACATGTACACAAGAGTACACAGTGGATCATGATCCACTGTGTACTTACATAATATACTTGAAATTATATGGCAGTTTTTTTAGCAATGCAGTGTTAAAAAACCATAATATTAACATTTTAATCTTTTTGGCATAGCCCAGACTTTATTCCATGAACGGTGGCAGTGTGATTTAGCATAGGGAACCAGACAGATCATTGACCCTTTCTTTTGTACTTCTCTATCGATCATTATTGTCAAACATCCCTCTGTTGTCATTGTCGAACTGAGCTTTTATTGGGTCGGTTTTTCGAAATCCACTTTTAATATATTTTAGTATAATATTTTTAGGAAATTCAGACTCATGGGCTTAACAAATCTCAGGTTGACCTATCCATTTACTCATAATTAGATCAAAATAGCTTTAACATAGAATTCAGATAACACACATATAAGTTGAAAAAAAATGCTCTAGATTACACATGAAATAACCAAACCACAAAATAACTCACGTGACCTTAACACAAAACTTCACAAACACATAATAGTCATTTATTGATAATGTTACTTTATAGGTCAGAAATAACAAAAATAACATAGCAATGAGTAAATAAACAGCTAACCACTAACTACATCGCTATTTGACAATTACACATTATATTTAAATTAGATGTAATGACAACATAAAAAAATAATAATATTGGACTATTATTACAACCTTGGATAAGGTATATTACTGCCCATGAACTCATCATAGGTATCATCATACACACTCTAATATTACAATCCTTTAGCTGTTGCACTGTCGATCACCACGAAAAAATTGCCTGAGTGATGGTTTCGCCCGCCTTATATAGGAGGGTTGCTTCATCGCCAGTCTCCTGGTGGAAGAAATGCTAACACGGCTTCTCCTGACTATGGTCGTCCTCGAACTGGTCTCCTTCGAACTGGGTGAAGCTGCCAGACCTTGTGACTCGCTACGACGATGGTCCTGCTTCTGGTTCAGGGTCTAGTGAAGGCTTGGGAAAAAACTTGCTCCGGAACTAAATGTACAGAGTTTGGTGAACGTTCATCTGGTTCATCTGCTTCTTCGTCTGAAAATGAAAGCTGTACTAAGAAAGTATGCCAGTTTTACACATAGCGTTCCACACTCTTCTTACACCATCTTTCATTCAATTCATTCAAAAACGTTCACCAATTTCTGTACCTACATAGTTCCGGAGCAGGTTTTCTCCATGCTTTCAAAACACTGCTAAATCATTATGACAGAACTTTTCAAGTTAGGGTAACTAGGTGCAAGGGCACAAAAACAGCGAATAAAATGGGGCGAATAACTAATAGAGATTGTGAGCCCCGTCGCCGTTTTTGTAGCCGTTTTTTAACGTCGATAAATACGTCTCCTACGGTCTGATCTGGCAAATGGGCGCATCGAGAAACGGGTTTTAACACAATCAGCGTGTCTAATGTGCTTGAACTTGTAGGTTCTGCTCACAATGATAGAAAAATACTCTTGGCATGACTTTGATCCCTTGAGAAGGAGAATGTGCTCTCGTTTGGGGTGCCAAATATGTTGACATGTTAGCTCCCTTTCATCTAAGTGAGACAAGGCTGAAGCTAAAACTCTAGGCGGCACAAATATGAAATCCTTTCCAGTGATTTAATACAAGCGCCGCTTGGTGTAGGGACTATGGGACCATGAAGGCTTAATGTAATGAAAATGAAGAAAATGTATGTGCGCTATACCAGTACTTACCTACTCTTAAACGATGAAGGAAAACATCGTGAGGAAACCGGCCTGTCCATGTCCAAGTTCCAAGACTTGTGCCATGTGCACGAAAAGAGCTTCAGAGTCACACTTTATCCTTTCACCATACTCTTTCAAAATAACTAAGACACGATAAGAGATACTTTGGAATTAGATTGCGGCGCCTCCAAGGGATATTTAGGTCTCTTTTGTACTGCAAGGTTCAAGTGAACAAAATTCGTTTTAGTGATAGTTAAAAGAAAGCCGTTAAGGAGGAACCACCTGTGTGGATTCTCAGCTACCTTGTTCAACTTCCTCTCCAAGACGTCCACAGTGGGCGCCGTGACGACAGCAGCAACGTCATCTGCATATATAAGTGCATGCGCGTCACTTACGCACATAAGCAGGTCATAGAGGAGGAGGGAGAATATGATACTGAACAGCGATGATCCTTGAGTCACTCACTATAGACGTTCTGAGAGGTTTCGACTTCGGCATCAGTCACGGTCTAGGCATTTTTTTCATAAAATCGCTTAGAGAGCCAGAGCGGGCGCATCGATACCGTAGTGCAGTGTGCTAACATAGTAGTGAGCACACTCGCACACTCGCAGTCGCTCCTCACAAACCCGCAGCACGCGACTCACCAGCTCTCAGGCTATGTCTGTTGTATAGTTACTTTCCTAATCCTGTTCTATAGGCAAATTGCCTATCGGAAAGGGATGAAGTATCATCCAGGTGTTCGTTGAGGCTTGAGCTTGAGCTTGAGCACGGCCTCCGTGCTCAAAAATGTTTGCTATTTCGGGTATTATTGAGACATTGGTCGGTAGGCAGGCATCACCTACCGACCAGTGTCTCAATAATGGTGTAATCTCGTGCAGGTGTAATAAAGTAACTTTTGATGTGAAACATCTATAGGCTAGGGGTAAACAGGCGACGTATCGCCGCGCTATATGATGGAATATATGAACTACACAAAAAAGTCAGGGCACTTTCTTTGAAAGCGGTGCTTCCCGATACCGTCGGTAGACAACTCCTGCTAACCAGAAGTCGGGTGCGAGGAATAGGTACGTCCTTGTACTTGGCAACTACCCGGAGTAAGTACGACTCTCTATTTCATTCTAACAGCTTCAAGCCATGCACAAGTATGGCAGGCGGCTCCCTGATCCGGCATCGGCCTCTCTCGTCTACGCACCTGAGAATACTGTCCCCGGTAGTGGTGGGGTCTAACCGAGACACATAAATCGACACTGTAGGCTCCACCGTTTGCAGAGTGAGCCCAGCAGATAACGGAGCGGTACCTCGCCGATTTCAAGACGATTTCGGTCGGTGTTTCTTTCTTTTCCACGATAGTGAACCCTTCATTGTCGACCGTATGCAAGCCACCGCTGCTGGGCTTCTTCGGCCGTGCCTGACTCATTCGGTACGTCTCGGCTGTCATAATTGTAGGTCTCGGCGTCATATAATTATAGGTACCTACCTACCTAGGTACTTACTTTGAAAACTACTTATAAATTAAAACAACCCAAAGCGGGGTTAATTTATTTTGAACATGTCAGGCAGGTAGAAACCTCTAAAAATTTTTTTTAATGCTTTTATTTCTTAATTTTGTAGGGGCCACTTACACCTTATATCGTGCAAATTTCATCACGATATGGTTATGGCGAATAGTCTGCAAGCAAAATATTATTGTGTTATGAAATTATAATTTTGCTAGTTTATTTTTAATCTAATTTTTCGCGTAGGTACGAAAAATGTTTAGGTAAACATTTTGCTTTTTCGTAATCAGGTGGACTTTTATCCAAATAAAACGAAATGTTTACAATACAGATTAAAAATACAGGTTGACTGCGACTTTGTGACATTTACCAAAGCTAAAGATATTTGACATTGGCAGTCATCATAAGAAAAGAAGACAAATGCCATTAATGGAAGTGAAGAAGAAGTGTCTCTTCTAGAATAAATTGGAACTAAATTATTGATTGTTTTGTGTGCGAGCGAACCAACATTGCTAGCGAGCAAATGTAAACATCATAAATGAAAATTGCCAAATAAACATCAACAGCTATGTCTAACGTATTCGGGCTGATCGTGTCCGGCCGCCTGGTGCGTGAACGAAGAGTACAAGTTTACATTATCGATAGTATTGGCAAAAAATTACAATATAATGTGTTTTGTGCAGGTGCAGACCGATTTCACGCAACTGTCGGAGACGCGGTTCTTAGTGACGATCGAGGAGGCGGACAGCATCAACCACGCCGTGGTGTTCCTGACGGGCCTGGCGCCGCTCCCGGCGGGCACGGCCGGCATGGTGTACTGGAGTTGGCCCGACCCGGCCGCGCCGCCCAACTGGCAGCTGCTGGGACACATCTCCAACACCAAACCTTCCACTATATTTAAGATATCAAACTTAAAGAAGCTGCATGAACTATCAAGTAAGATATGAACTTTTATGCACCAGCATTTGAAAGCAGAGCTGACAAATAATCTTACATTTACCATAGCTGAATATTACATGATGTAAATTATCCCATTCTGTTGGTAGATTTGATAACTATAACTTGGTGATCAAAATTATATTTTGTTTTCAGGTGAAAATAAATTCCTCAGTGCTTTTGGCCATCAGAATATTTGTCACAATGCACAGATAGGAATCTCAATAGAACCCGAGGTCAACATCCAGTTACTATCTTCCTCAGTGGTGAGTTCTACTCGTGTTTAGCATTAATTTATGTTAATGTATGAATGTGCAATCAAGATTCATCAATTTGTTTCAGGCCCAGCAAACAAATTCTTATATTTCATTTGCTCAAAAAATGTTGGAAAACTTAGTAAATTTTGTGGCTTCATTCTCGGTAACTCAGGAACAAATGACACCGACCCCAGGGGTCTCATACATCCCCCTCAACACTCTCCACTCCTGGTACCAGAACTTTGAGCGGCGGCTCCAGCAAAACCCTAACTTCTGGAAGAATACATAACCAAATTACTTTATTTGTATTAGGTAATTAAATATAATTTGTAATAATGCTTCATGGAAGGGTTGTATCCAAGCTCGGATGAAACAACTGTCCTTGGCAGGTTTGAAATCAAAATAAATAGTTTATCGATGCACACTGCTCGTGAAACACAGGTGAACAACAGGACTACAAGTTATATAACTGTGTGCCTCCCTCTTTGTACAAACTAGAGAATGTACAGTGCTTTGAGCCGAGTGTGCAGTGACACTGCAGCACTGTGTGCTACAACAGCGCATATGTAAAGACTGCTTTATGATAATTATTAAAGTAATTCATATTTATCATTTGGTTTAATTTGTATAGGTACATAATGACCCCTCCATTCATCCTCCTCCTGTCCATTTATCTTACTGAAAAGTTTGAAAGAGAGACCTGTAGTTCGTATTTGGAAAATTAAATACAAATATTACATAAATAAAACTTTAATGTTAATTAAATATTTAGGTAACACAATTGTTCCCTAGCTAGTCCTATGCCAGGCAACCACGCCAGGCGCTTGTGAGCAAGATGTCACATTCAATAAAATTGGTTCTTGGATACCTATTCAAACATTACAAAACAAGCTGTTAATCATTATATTGAAGCTTATCTACAATAGCCAGTAATAATAAGGTTGAGAGACCCTGAGATAGGAAAGTATTTAATTAAATTAGTTTCATCTCAAGAAAAGAAAATATGAGAGGGTTGCTCCCCAAGGTCAAGAGTATTTTGTACCACACCCTTTACAAATAATGTACAATAACAAATGAGTTCTCAGCTCACGTCCATATCAACTCAGGGTTATAATAATCTTATGTTACTGATAACCTGTCGAACGGTTATATTACTTTGATAGCTGTTTTTAAACTAAAAACACTGCAATCCGCGCGAATAGCACTTTTAATAAATAAAACAAATTTCTTATTGGCTTCCTAGACAACAATTTTTTTTCTGAATGTAGTGGTATAGTACATTTCGCGCAGATTGGCACACCAGCGACCAGCAGTCAGCACCGATCCAAACCGAACACTAACATATTTATGTTACAGCAATATCCGTCGGCGTCGCTCCAGCTACAAGTAATAATACTTACATGCAGCTATGAATAGAACAGGTTGACAACGCACGGCATCGCCGGTACAGTACTTACAGTACAGTACAGTACAGTACAGTACAGCATAGGTAGCGTAGGTAGAATCTACACACTTATAAAAATAGGTAGGCAGCTAGGTACCTACATTACATGACTACATGCTTACGTAACATGAATGTTCAAAACCACATTTAGTAAGAATCTACTATTTCAGTATTGCGTAATATTAGACTATTCTCATCGATTTCATAGTATCTATGACTGACTATTTTGCCACCTACGAGTATTTCATTCCAACGAGACATGATATTACTGATCCTCTGTCGTTTAGAATAGAATAGACCGATGCTATAACAATTGGAGTCTTCTTTTATGGTTTTTATCTGTTGGTGGTGCCGCGTGCCGCGGAAGTAATACCACGAGTGAAAATAAACAAAAATGGCGACGTCGTTGAAAATTTCAGCGCTAATACATCGTGGCTTTGAAATCAGAGAGTCGCAGCTCGATGCCCTTGACTAAATTCGTCGGAAGAGGTGAGATAGTACCAAACGTCAGTTAGTCTTTTCAATTACTTGAAGCGTTATTAGCACATAGTCACGCTTAATCAATTAACAGTAACGTGTGACGGTTCCAACAATGGCATAGACGCTACAGTTAATGTCTAGATTTAAAGTCTACACTATTTTAGCTCGTAACTTTCTCGTAAAGATCGACACTCCTCTAAGGTAAAATAACATGAAACTGAAAATCTAGGAGATACTTTTGACTTTTCCCCGATAGGGATCGGGAAATCGGCAGAAGTACGCATCGAGTCTTCGTTCGTTTCGAAGTCGTGCGGCCGCTCCGGTCCCGAGCCGCGCCGACAACGTCACAGCGTCATCCCCTTCCCCTCCGGCAGCCCCTCCCCCTCCGGCAGCCCCTCCCCCGTCAGAAAGGGGTGTCGCAGCGCCTCGTCGGCGGAGGCGCGGCGCGCGGGGTTCGGCTCCAGCAGCCGCGCCAGCAGCGAGAACGCACTGTCCGGGAACCCCGCGATGCTCACCGAGGGGTCGAATCGCTCCGGCTGTCGACAGATAGCGACCCTTCAGTCGGGGGGGGCGGGGGGCGGAGGGCTAGCTGCGGGAAGTAGGCCGCGACGTACGTCTCTCGCGTCGTCCCGGCACACGCAGTGGAAGGCGGGCAGCGCGCAGTGGCGGCAGGGGGCGGGGCGCGGGGGCGCGGGGGGCGCGCAGCCGCGCAGGCGCGCCGTCAGTCGCCGCAAGCACAGCCCGCGTCGCGGTCCCGAAACCAGCACGCGCCGACCTGCGGACGGACGGACGGAGGCGGAGGTGAGTGCCGCGCGAGTGCGACAGGTGGCGCGAGAGGCAGCAGGGGCCACTCACCCAGCGCCCTCGCGGCGGCGGCGAGCGCGCGCGTGCCCAGCAGCGTGCAGAGCTCGGCGAGCGCGCAGGCGTCGTCAGGCGCGCGCAGCAGCGGGTAGCGCGCCGTGAGACAGCTGCACAGCACCACGCCGCACGCCCACAGGTCCACGGCGGGGCCCTGCGTCGGGACCTTCAGCAGCACCTCGGGCGGGCGGTAGCCCTGCGTGCCGGCGCGAGGCGCGCGGGCCGCCGGCCGCGAGCCGCACGCGCCGCACAGCGCCGGCAGCGCCGCGCACTGGCACGCGCCCGCGCCTGCGCCCGCACTCTGGGGAACTCAACACCGTTTACATTACAAGTTTTAATAGACAAGTTTTCTCACTAAGGCGGGAACGGCGCGTCATCCGAGATCCCAGGTTCTGCGAGTGCGACGAGGAGACTGAACCGCACCCGGGACGGGAACGGCATACCTTGGTGTTGGTGATGCGCGACGCGGGGGGCGCGACGGGGGGCGCGGGGGCGGGGACGGGGGCGGGGCCGGGGGGGGCGCCGCGCGTGCGAGACGACACTCGCAGGTCGAGAGCGACGCGCTTCGCGTCCGGCGGGGATTCACCCTGTTATAAAGGTCCAGCAATTATTTTTTAAATGAAAACCTTTCAACATTTACTTAAATAATTAGATACTTTCTAGTTTTTCTTAGTTGTAATTTTTTTTTATACGTGAAAACCTGTAATTGGCTTTCTTATTCTATGAAAATAACAATATTATATTCTGTTTAAACAAGCTGCAGGTTTTCCAATAAATAAATAAAAAAAAACCCACGAATATAAGAAACTGTATAGCTTCTTATCTCATTTTATCTCACGTTAAATCTTATGAATGTGTCTGCCTCTTTTTACTGTCGCTTTTTCGTTTCATCGATGAAACAATCAAAATCAATTTTTCAAATCACAACGATGATAAAGAAGTTTTCACTTAAAAAAAAAAAGTGACGCTGACCTCGTCCCGTGCCCGCTTGCGTGCCCCGGCACAGTGCGGGGGCGCCGGGGGCGCGGAGGGCGCGGGGGGCGCGGGGGGCGCCGGCTCGGGCGCGGGCAGGAGGCGCTGCGCTAGACCGAAGTCTACCAACAGGTATCTAAACACAAAACCACATAAGTACCTGACCTACCTACCGAATGTACAAGAACGATAATATACGATTACAAGTCTGTATTACGAATAACTTGTTAAGATTAGTGTGATCAAGGTTATTTTTCATAATTAATATATTTATTAATAAAATTTACTATAGAATACGAATAAATAATAATAAAATAATTAATTTGCATTTAGATACTTATTAATGTGTAGAAATACTTACAGTTTTTATACCATATCCAGTGGATGCATAAAAAATAAAACGGCGCGTGTAAAAACAGGATACAGTAACATTAAAACACGGACAAATTCACAGACAGAAACTACAAACCAATAATCTCAGACAGGTACGAGTACAATCGAGTCACGGGGTGCGATGGAGCAAGGGAGCTACCTGCGGTTGTCTCTGTCGTACAGGAAGTTGCTCGGCTTGACGTCGCGGTGTATGACGCCGAAGGAGTGCACATGGCGCAGCGCCGTCAGCAGCGCGCGCATGTAGCGCCGCACCTCCTCGCCGTCCATCGAGTGCACGTACTCCTGGCACACGTCAGCGCCACGTCAGTGCCACGGCAGTGGGCTCTCGCGCAGGTCATCTCAACTCACAAGGAAAGGTACCGTTTCCCGGTGAGATGATGACGACATCTGCGCGAGATGATCATCTCGCTTGCTGAGCATCACCTCCCTACGGAAGCGCTCGTGGTCCGGCTGATTCGGTCCTTTCATTCAAAATTATGCAATCTTCTGCGAGGCAAGTACCGGGATAGATGACTGCACTGCAGTGGCATTTCCACCTTAGCGCTTCCGTGTTTGGGAGGGCATGTTGAGCTGTCGGTCTTGGCTTTTCAAAAGTTGCTAGGCCGCGATGGAGGTCTTTGGAGATTAACTCTGCCACCGTAGTTGGCCACCGACTCTAATATGTATATGTATAGCTACTTAATGATTTGAATTTGTATTTGAGCATGACTCGTTGATTTTTTAATTGTTTCGAATTGAATAGAAAACATCGGGACATCGGGTCCTCTCTAGAAACTCTGAATAAAGAAAGTAGTAGCAGCATCAATACTTACCGAGAACTTTCTATGAGGTATGTAAGGCATTATAAATACTATAGTGTCTAAATGGCGCAGGCACAAGTCCACTCCGATCACATTGTGTTTTCCTCTGGAATAATGCAGAAGTAAGAATGTTTACAAAATTACAAGTAAATACCGGAACGCACAGACCCAATAACAATGACTTTTAATATTCAATGCAATTAAAATGAGGTTGTTTCTGGATTACAAGAATACTAGTGATAAAGAGTGATGTGGGGCTCGTGTCTCACCCCATGTCCTGCAGACAGCGCAGCTCGTGCTCGACGCGCGCCGGATGCGCCGTGGGCACGAGGTGCTTGATGGCGAACCAGCGCCGCGCCGCGCCCGCCAGCCCCGCGTGTCGCCGCAGAGAGCCCAGGTACACCGAGCTGAACGTGCCCTCACCGATCTTGCGGTGCACTTCGAATATCTGATCCAACTTGGGCAGCTTCTGTAGCAGCTCCACTATTTGACTTTCTAGATGAAAATACGCATTTTGTATATATCCTTAGTATAGACTTGTAGACTTTATAAAAATTGTTTATTTCAAGCTTTAAGCTCATATGGTGAGAAACATTTAAAATTAACACAATAAATTACACATAAATAAAAACATAAAATACACAGAAGTACATCAAAAACAATAATAGAATAATTTAATTTTTCAATTTTAAATTGCTGATGCTTCTCATGATAGCGTGAAAGCAGTCTGATCGAGCCTCACAAAACATTCCTGACCACTGCAGTAGGACGGTAGCCCCAACATCACCCTAAACACATTGTTATATTGTATGTGCAGTGTGTCGTATGTTTTTTTTGTATAGTTGACCCACAGGCTGCTTGTGTACAATGACTGTCAGTAGGCCTTAAAAAGAGTCACCTTCACCTGTCTGGTACAACGAGTGAACCTATGAGCCAACATATTACTTCATACTGATAACGCCCTGCGCTCCTTCTCCATGTCAACACAGTCATTTAGGTGTACGGCCTCGGTGACCAAGTGGCCTAGATACTTGAACTGTGGAACACGATTGAGCTGAGTTCCGTCCAGATAGATCGGTGGCACTGCAGAGTAACATTTAGTCCCGGCCCTTAAATACCATATACTCACTTTTTTTCACATTGTATCTGAGCCCCTGAGCCAATGTATAGGACTCACACAAACTTAACAGCTTACGCAGACCCCCTATCGATGTACTCAGCAACACCATATCGTCAGCGTAGCTGATATTATTGACTCAAGTGCCATCTATGTGACAGCCGATTTTGGTGGTACTTAGTTCATCTATTAAACTGTTCATGTACAGATTGAAGAGAGTCGGAGAAGAGATTCCTCCCTGGTCCACACCACACTCTAACCCGTACCTGTCAGCTAAGCTACCTGCCCACTTCACTCTATTCGTCACTTTATGACTTATCGTAGGACTAAAAAATACTGCTAAGAACTCACTTTCGGCGTCATCTTTAGAGTCTGAAGATGGTTCTTCGGTATTTTGCTTGAGAATTTCGTTGAGACCATATTTACGTGTCTGTAAAACTTCTTTTTGAACTTTTACTTCGATTCCCCTAATTCTGGACATCACTTAATCATTCAACGCAATAATCTATTCAAAGAGAATGAATACTCAAATAATTACAATACTAACGAAGATATTTATTACTAGTCTGCCTACTTCCCTGGCCGCTGCTGGTATGGTATTCAGGCAGGATACACGCAGAATACAGTAGGCATACATACAGGAAAAGAAAAGAAAAACAATAACCAAACAAAACAGCTGTGAGCTGTTTCCAATGTTGCCAACACTATCAAATCAAACTGAAATTTCCACCATGTAGTATTGACTGAATGGTAGCAAAACGTAACGGTGCGGTGGGCCTCTTTTACCTGTGACACAACCGAGAGAAAGCGTTGCCGAATCTTTAGGATTAGGGAAGAGGACAGTTACCTAAATTCTCAAAGAGAAATACGGACCATCGGCGCTTAGAAGAGAATACTTTACGTACACCGAAAAAAGAAAGAGAGAAAAGAAAATTGTTGGCGTTGACAATTTTGATGCTGCTGCAATTCGCAAACACATTTATGGATATTACTCAAGAAAGGAATATCCTACACGGAAAAAACTCTAATGGTTTCATTAAAAGAGGCAGGTTTATTTTCTGGCGGTAAATCGTCACTGTCAAAGGTTTTCAAATCAATTGGCTTCAGATATAAAAAAAACAGACAAGCGAGAAATCCTGCTGGAACGATACGATTTCATTTTGAAGAGAATAACATTCTTACGTAAAGTACATAAAATAACTGATTGCGACAATGTTCTGTTTATTGACGAAACATGGTTAAATATAAACCATACCGTTTCACAGACATGGACCGATGGCACAGTGGCCTCCGCCTCAAAAGTTCCACCGGGAAAAGGAGCTCGCCTTATTATATGTCACGCGGGCTCAGCTTCTCAAGGATTTATTCCAGACAGCCTCCTCGCATTCGCGTTTAAAACTACGAGTGATTACCATGAGTAAATAAACTTTAATATTTTTAAAGAATGGTTTGAAAAGCCGCTAGTCAGATTAGAGAAGACAAACGTTTTTTTTATGCAAAAGTAATCTAAAAAAAATTACAAGAATAACTGTGTTTTTACTTTTTTTCTACCTTTAAAAATGGCTGAGAAAATGAAGATCAAAGTGTGCATTTTCGTACGACATTATAAAAACGCAGTTGGCGCTCAATCATGCGATGACGTCACAACTTATTTCGTCGCGCGCGAAAAGTTTCTGGAGTGGATGAGAGCTATACGAAGAGTTGATTCAATAGGACCTAAATCTGTTGGGTTCTGCTGTGAAGATCATTTTGATGTGAGTACCTATACCTACTCATCGTTGTCTAATACCTACCTACTTGTGCATTTCTTTACATAATATTTTATATCTACTACCTACCTCTGACAACGATATCCCCAAAAATATGCATAGATTTTGCCCTTAATTTAACCTTTTGAATAGGTACACGCTAATACAACCTTCTAATAAAAACGTATAAAATAAAAACGTATTTAGGTTTATTGATGATGGCATAGGTATTAGTTAATTTTGATCTCTTGTTGGAAAACGGTGGGTTAAATATCTTTTTTTGTGTATAACTTAATGTTATTTTGCACGACCCGAACGTACAGTCTTTCAAGATGTAAATTATATTGCAAGTCAAAAGTAGGTATACCATAACGTAAGTATGATTGTATTAAGACCGTAGGTACTATTCAACCTACAGTAGTTAGCGGGTCGCAAAACATAGTAGGTATAGGTAGGTATAGAAGTATGGAATATACCTACCTACCACACATTCAGTTTGAACTTCGAAATAGGTAGGTATGTATGTAGGTATAACTTCTAAAACTATCATGGTTTTGAAAAATTACTTTTGTTTTGGATAGTTAATTTATCGAGGAAGGCTTTAGGCTTTATAACATCACGCTCCGACCAATAGGAGCAAAGCATCAATGGAAAATGTTGCGAAAGCGGGAAACAATATTCCTTTTTGAGAGCTTCCGTTGCGTGCGCTGCGTAAACGGTTTAAGTTACGCAAAAATGATGTATGATGGGATTATTCCTCTTTAAAAGTTCTAAAAAAATGTCTGCGACAGCAAATGTGTATCTTTTAAGATTGACTCACTATAACCTTTTATATATGGTAATCAAATTTGTTCGAAATTAATGCATTATTTGCGAAGGAGTTTTATCAACATTTTATTAATCCTCTTCCAAATAAATATGTTATCAATCACAAGCATTTCATTGTGAACAAAATTGTCCTTGACATCACTTGATTTCAATGAACATCTTAGGAGATATCATAATTTTAAAATAACTGCCCAACATAATAGGTATGTCTCGAACATTCATGACCGCAGCCGTGACGTCACGCAGGGAGCGCGCGAAATCTCGAAAATTTAAAAAGTGTCTAAACTTACTAGCAGTCATAACTTCGGTAATACTGCATGTATTCACATGAAATAAAAACTAATATAACATACATAGTCTACGCTTTAATGTTAGGTATATTTTAGTGTAACATTTTGACCCTTTTGTGTTCTCCCCGTATCATTCTGTTCAAGTTGATAAGCCACCAACGCAAGCAAATAAAACACTAGAAATTGTCTCGTGGCTGGAAAGTAATGGTGTGGAAGCAAATCCAACTTTATTAAAAGTTGAGTTGTTGAATTTGGTAAAAGCAACTAAGCCGCCCAAGCCTCGTTATATAATCGATGAACTAGCCCTAGAGCATGGACACGACGTTATTCGATTACCTCCCTATCAGTGCCAGTATAAAGCTATCGAGCTTACTTGGGCACAAATAAAGTATCATGCAGCGCGTACCAATACTAAGCCACCCTTGTACAGCAAAAATGTTGGCATTGGCTACGAACTGCGTCTGCAGAAGTCACTACGGAAGACTGGATAAAAGTCAAAAGAAAATCGAGAAAACAAAGAAAATAATTTCAGATGATTTTAAACGAGATGTGAGAATAGACAATATGGTTCAAAATGAATTAATCATATCTTTGAGTGCGGGGACAGCAGTGATGACGATGACAACACTAGCTATGATTGAAATAACTCAACTGAATAAATGCATTTTTTGTTGTATGTATACTATGCACTATGTACATGTCTTTATTCTGTTTACATAATTTACGATTGAAAATCAATCGATAATTTAATTTAATCGATGTTTCTAAGCAGGTCATCTCACTATGAAGCTAAACATATGAGGACAATCAAATATGGACAATCGAATTGTATGTGTATTGCTATTGTGGTGCAATGTAATTTGAACAACGAGGAAGCCCAAAAAAATTTTAGGCGGCCATTCCGCGTGACGTCTAGAAAAGACGTTTGACACTGGCAAAATTGACATTATTATGTCACATGCCATAAACAAATAAGAAGCAGAAGCAAACAAACTTCCTTCCTTTCCTACAGCGATTTGCACAGTCGCACAGAGTAATTTTTAATATACTGAAAGCGATTTGTTTTGTTTGGGCTCCAGTGTGTCGTGCGAGCTTTTTATTACTTTATTTTTCGATTATTACAAATAAAGTTATTGTAATCGAAATCAAACGTTAAATATGTTAGCGAATACTTTATTTCCTAAAATAGTTGTAAGCTCGCTTAAAAAGGTATAATACTTAATCTTATAGTGTAAGGTTATGAAAATAGAGTACTTATACAGCTGATTATTGTTTTTATTACAGGTAAATTATGTGACCAAACCGCCAAAGCCAGAAATACCAAAGAACCCGCTGGAGAAAGTATATTCGGCGCCTCATCAAAAAGACAATGGGGTTATATATGATAAGAAGCCCTTCAAGATCACCCTGGAAGAGGGAAAGACTTACCACTGGTGTCTCTGCGGTCGGTCAAAGTCACAGCCACTATGTGATGGCACTCATAAAGATGTGCATCTGAAAATTACACACAGGTGAGCCTAGTTTTCACCCTATGGTGAATGATGACAAGGCAAGCTGAGGTGGGTGAAGTTTCTTCTTCACTGACGTCACTCAGCTTCTAATACAGGAACCAATAATTATAACTGGTAAATATGAAACATAACACCCAGACACCAACCTTATGTTCATCACACAATGTTTGCCTTTTGTGAAATGTA
This sequence comes from Lampropteryx suffumata, assembly GCA_948098915.1. Taxonomy (NCBI): domain Eukaryota; kingdom Metazoa; phylum Arthropoda; class Insecta; order Lepidoptera; family Geometridae; genus Lampropteryx; species Lampropteryx suffumata. The sequence continues at coordinate 411,398 of OX402545.1, forward strand.
GAATCAAAACCACACCAAATGGGAAAAAGACTGAGTTACTACCAACTGACCTGTGGAGCTAGTCGAATTTAATTTGTGGTAATTATCTACTGCCCTATATCTGTATTCTATGGAGTGGTGTTGGTGTATTTTATATCAACCTTGGCTGTTTTTTGAAAGTAAAATAATATAGGTTTTATTATGCAACATCACCAGCTAGTGCTGAACTGTCTAAATATATACTAGAACAGAATACAGATTATACTTGGTACTGACAAGACGAACAATTAGTCAAGGTTGTCACTTTCAAGGCTGAGGAGTTTTAGCCCGGATTTAGATACGCTAGGGCCCCCTTCGACTGCCTACAGTTTTCCATATTAGCCCAGTAGGTTTGAAGTAGGTGTGTTATTCATTGGTGAAGCCAAAAGCTGGCCTGGCTGTAGGGGTGAGGGATTATTTGCTCAATTGGATTGGATTATTGGCTGAAGATGGAAAAACAAGCAACTCCAAGTGACCTGAAGCTATTAACTCGTCGAGAGCTAAAGTCTGTAGGGTGATTTTGTAAGAGTGAGTTAATTGTTCCAACACCTTCAGGCATTTGACTGGCCTCACAGCCCAGTTGCTAATAGCTCTGCCTTCTGCTCTGTAGGTTGAGTATTCCATTCAACAAACATGTGTGTGAGTATAGATGTTTGTTCTGTGTGTGGGTGTTTTTCTTCTTCTTCTTATAGTGCCACTAGTTATTTCTAACCAGTGTGGTGAAAGGATTAAAGTGCGCCTCAGAAGCTGCTTTCGTGCACTTAGGTAAACCTTAATGTAACGGCTGGCACCAAGCCGGGCTTGTTTCAAGTTTTCCTTCTCTATTGCTAGCTCTTCTGTTAGTCAGCAAGGAGACTAATCCCCAATAATTTGTTGTCTCCAAGCAGCACTCATCACTCATGGGTGTTAAAAGATATCATAGGTATATATCGCACACCTAGATCAATACTAAGACAAGTCAAAAAACATCAAATGGGAGATAACCTTGTATTCGATAATGTTATAACTAAATGCAACTAACCACGAAGACAGATTTAACAAAAGCATCATAAATGGATCAATAGATGGCGTTAACTTTGTCTTGGTGAATGAACGACGTTCACCCCTAACCACCACACTGGTGTATTGTCAGTTGCACCTGAGAAGTCGGCGCTCAAGTGTGTGCGAGTTTTGTAGAAAACTAGAATATTTTGAGTTGTCTCGGTTTTGTTGAATTGATTTGTAATTTTTCTTAGAGATAATTTGAGTTGTTATACATGGGGCACACTAAAAGTTTTGCACTTCTAGCTAATCGGAACTATTTAAATTTCGAATGTTATATTTTTTTAAACGTTGCAACCTTCGTAGTAATAAAAAAAAACAATTGGCGGGAAATAATTTGTCAATTGTTTTTTATCACACATCAAAGTTCTACGTACGCAACGAAAATGGAATTAAGTCAAAAAGATTTTAGAGCGATGATTTTTTATGATTTTAAAAGTTCTCTCTCTCCGTAAGACTGTGCCGTTCGTCTTCAAAATGCTTTTGGGAGAGAAGCACCTTGTTTGAGCACCGTGAGGCGATGGTTTGCTGAATTTGAGAGAGGTCGAGTTTCTTTACATGACGAATTTCGTGAAGGGCGGCCTTCAACTGCCGTCAACGAAAATAATATGGCTACTGTTAAGCGGCTAATTGAAGAAAACCCGTGGATTACCTATGAGACAATTCGGGGACTATTGGGGATTGGTATGAGCCAAATCCAGAAAATTTTACACGAAGAATTTAAAGTTCGGAAACTTTGTTGTCGTTGGATCCCTCATGATCTGACAGCGGAGCAGAAGCGGGCTCGCGTGGAATGGTGCTCACAGATGCTACTGAAGTACGACCACGGACATTCTAATGCTGTTTATGACATTGTCACAGGAGACGAAACGTGGATTTATTGTTTTGAACCCGAAAAAAAACAGCAATCTTGTGAATGGGTGTTTGAAAATGAGAACAGGCCAACAAAAGTGAGGCAGGCGAGAAACGTTGGTAAAAGAATGATCTCGTTTTTTTTCTCAGCTACGGGTCCCATCTGTACAATTCCACTTGAAGATCAAAAGAGTGTTAATGCCGAGTGGTATTCTACCATTTGTTTACTCAGGGTGTTAGAAAAAGTTCGCGAAAGACGACCCAAAAGCCGCATTCTCCTACATCATGACAACGCTTCTTCACACACGGCCAAAAAAACAAAGTCATTTTTAGCTTCCGAAAAAGTACAACTCTTTATTTTCCCCAAAATCAAAGATTTGATGAGAGGTTTCACTTTTACCAACTCCGAAGTGGCAGTGAGAGTATTTTGAAAGCAATAAACATAATATTTTGGTTTTACACTTGTTGTTTTTTTAAGTTACGCAAAACTTATAGTGTGACCTACGTAGTATTGGTGAATCAACTATGAAAATAGTAATGGGACATTTTTAATTGTTCCGGTTTTGATTGATCAGGTAAGTTCATACTTTATTCATTATTTCGAGTTGACTTTGTGTTGTTGAACAATAATGCATATTCCGAGATGTCTTACTTTTGTTGGTCTGAATTTATTTTAGATTTTGTTATTTTATAAAACCTTCGATTTTACGTGCTTTATTTACATCATGTGGGGTTATAAGTGTATAATTGTCTAAAATAGCGATTCTTATTAAACTATGCATCCATTATTTTTTATAAAAGTTTTTTTGAGTTGACTCTCTATTGATGGTTGAATGCAAAAATCTAATTAAGTATATTGTCTTTTTTTAGGAAAATGAATAAACGACGGCCTCGTTTCTGTACTTAGCATATCTTTTTAGATTCAAAAACTGAATAATTGTGATTAAAAAAGCGATTTGATTTGAATAACAAGAACTTTTATTTTCTTTCCACTTCAAGTTTTCCATCAAATCACATGATTCAAAGTAATAATTCTTTGAATTAAAATTGAAAATCTAGTTTTGCCATTTAAAAACAATTTATGCTAGGTCAACTCCAAATAATCGCTCAAAACTATATTAACTCAAAATATTTTTTATTTTGTGTAAGGAATGTCAGTTCAAAAGTATAACAACTCAAAAACAATTAATTGTAGTTAGAAGGCTTACTTTATAGCTTATAATCTTTTCTATTTTATTAATTGAGGCAAAATTCACTAACTAAAATGTTTTGAGTTCCATAACTTTAGTGTTAAAAGTTGAAGATAAACGTTTTTTTAGTCTACTGAAAAATGTGGTATTTTAATTTGTCCTAGTTTTGATCTAGGTGTGCGATATTTAAAATTATATAAGTATTATATTTGTCATCAGGTTCCCATAGTGCAAGCTAGTTTGGGGCTATATTATGGTGTTGTGTGAACTGTCCACAAATATTTATTTATTTTATTTATATTTATTAGCACGAAACGTAATTTCACTGTCAATGGGCAAATCATGCAATACCTATGTTGATGAGTATATCCACTTAGGCCATGTAGTCTCCTTCAAATGCAGGCAAGACAGAGAAATTAGTCGCCGCATTGAGAATGCATGGAAGAGCAACCTAATGTAGGGCAACCTTCCAATATAACTAAAGTGCGAACTCATCGACACTTGTAGCTTGCCCATCCCATACGGTGGTCAAGACATGGTCTTTGACAGAGTCACAAAAATCAGACCTCAAGATTTGCCAGAGAGCTATGGAGCGCGGTGTTTTGGGGATTAAAAAAAACCCGAAAGGGTTCGAAATACCGAAATGCGATCGAAAACGGGCATGGCGGATATGAGGTTCGAGGACTGCACGTTTGAAATGGGACTGGTCATATGACTCGAATGGGGCAGGTCATGTGCTTTCAGTACGTTGGGCGAAGCTCGTCACTCAGTAGGTGCCCGATAGTCGAAGACAACGCGGCAGACCCAGGAAGAGATGGCGAGATGATCTAGATGCATTCGAGCCAAACTGGCAAACTGTGGCCTTGGAGCGCAAAGAGTGGAAGGTAAAGGGGGAGACCTTTGCCAGCAGTGGGACACTATAGGTTAAGGAAAAAATAATATATATATATATATATATTTATATTCAATGTGAAGTCAGACCTGAGTTTGTACCTGTTAGGTGTATGTAGTCAAAGTCAAAAGATACTTTATTTAATACAATCAAGTTTGACGTTTCAAGGATCACTTGAAACGTCATACATACTAGGTGAATTTAGGTGCCAATTCCTCCTAACCCAAGCCCAAGAAGAACCAGCAAGAAACTCGTCCTGGTCCTAGCGCTTTTTTGCATGAGCTATTTTATAACTACCTCAACTACGAAAAACTAATAAAAGAGAATTTATACAAAATGTGTCGGTTAACATGAGGCCAAGCATGTAACAGACCAGCAGTGCTATCTGAGAAGATTCTTATGTTGAAATTGGTTACTTGTGTATGTAGCACTGCGGTTGCAGCCTGTATTATACTAATACATTCTGCCTAAAAGATGAGTGGTGGGTTCCAAGAGGCGTACATATAGATATTATAAGTATGGTAACTAGCCTGCTTGTTGGTAGTTAGGTTTAGATACCTAAATATATAATTGAATCTTACTAATTTCATTGAACAATCAGACCATAGATTCTTGCAAGACCAACATTATACTTGTGTTTCTTTCTTTTAATTTCAGACCAGTCAGATTTACAGTTGAAAAAACCAGAGAATACTGGTTGTGCAACTGCAAACAGACAAAACTCCGGCCTTTTTGTGATGGAACACACAAGCAGAAAGAAATTAAAGAGGCCCATGTCAAGGTCTAGTACAGCTAAGTGAAGGCATTGTAGATATTTTAGAGAAAGTTTTTGTTATAAATATAGTTTAAATCCAGCAAGCAATGATGTTTTCATTTGTGTTTAATCTATAGGTATATGGTTTATCTAACTCAATCTGTCAGAAGTGATCTTTATCAGTTTATCATAATTTGATTTTAAATATTACCCTATTATCATGAATCATCATGCTACGTTGTGTTGGAGCCCATGTGGCGTGAATGATTCATGGAACATGTATAAATCTAGGGCTAAACAAATCTAGTGTGTTAATTGTATGTAAATACTAGAATTATCGCATTCATATAATTTATAACTAATGATAATTCTACATAATCTAATAAAGTAAACTAACGAAGACTAAAACCCAGCTTGGCGCGCAGTCAAAAACCCTTTTATTGTTTTTTTTATGAAATTATACATGGGTTTGAGTTAAGTTTTGAGTATTTTATCTAATCTAAGATGGGTAGTGATTTTAATAGCTACTCGCCGATAGATGGCTCTGTCTAAAATTCAATGGTGGACATTATTTATGCCGAGTTGGTAATACCGTACCGATGGTCCACATCAACAGCTGTCTGTCATCTGTCAAAACTAACTCGTTTCGTTTGTGGTGAGTCAGGCTGTCCCTGTCTCATATTTTTTATTTATTTGCCCGTTTCGCTCGTGTAGTCGTGTTTAACTATCAAGTACCAACCGCTTCGCTTACTAGCAAAGCGATAATCCTACCTACCTAACACTAACAGTATCTCTCCGCTCAGCACTTGGTACCGCCGTGTTCCTACATAATATAATAGTGATTTTGTACAATAATACTTGCGAGGTAAATATTGGCCGGTAGAATCGTCGCCTTAGCTCTAAGAACTATAAGAACTCTCTGAAGATGGAAAAGCAAGCAACTCCGAATGACCTGAAGCTATTCACACGGGAAGAGCTGAAGTCACGCAGTACGCGGGAGGACGCTGTGCTCATCATTCACAACTGCGTGTACGATGTAACCTCCTTCCTGCTTGAGGTCAGTTATTTTTCTTGAAATCATTATTGTGTTGAATAGAAAATAAGCACCGCCTCGTTCTAACAAAATAGACTAAATCCAATTTACTAGAAGTTTATAAAATAAGTATGTAAGCTAAGTTCATAGTTCCTCTATTGATTCTCTGAAAAGTACCTTCCTAAGTATTCTATTTCTAAAACACCTAAAGTACTCTGCTACTCTCTCTCTTAAATAGGTACTACTCTCTCTACCTATTTAAGAAAATGTAATACATAAGTAAGTTTATGTTAGTACATATTGTATTTAATTTTATCCACATTGCGCTACAGAGGTACTGATAGACCAATGTCCAGCTGTGGACTGTGAAGATACTACTACTTTTGTATGTGTATGAAACACAGGGTCAGTAAACACAGGTCAGCCAACTCTGGTGATGGAATTAATATGTTGACCAAAAGCCTCCTTCATGACCTAACTTTTGAATAGCAGGATGACAATGTTGAAGACTCTTTATTTTTTATTCCACTTTATTTATGTGACCATATCATAAGATAGAAATTCCTCATTGCATAATATTTTGAAGAGCAGGATTAGAGTGTTCCCGAGTGTGTGCTAGAGGTAAAACTCCTCTAGAGGCTACTCTTGATGAGGTTAAATTAAATTGGTTATTTTTCTTTTTCTTTAATTTATTGTGGTAAACAATTTTTGTAGAATACAATTTTTCATAATTTTAGCGTACCATAGATAAAGCATAAACTGTTGTGTCATGCTTATGCATTATTAATAGAAGTAAGTAATTAGCTAAGTAGAAGGCTGTTATTCATTCTGTACAATGGCTGGGGGTTACCTACAACCGTGACCCATGTGGCTACTGGCTACATTATCTTACTACTAATGACCATGCTGACATATTTGCGCTTAGCACACTCAAAGCTTTACAAATTGCTGAGCCCTTGCCTGATGTGACTTAAGTAATCAGCAAGTTAGGTATGGTATACCTAGGTCTTATCTAGGTACCTAAATATCAGATAAGACCTAGGTACCTCTTACCTACCAATCACTCCTACCTACCAATACTTGATATTATAATTGATGATATGTGAGTACCTGGACTTACCTACCAATAGTAGTCGGTACGTATTACAACCGTTAGGTTTAAACAAAATTTTAGTTTAAAAAAAATCCAACCATATTTTTATTTATTTATTTATCATAGTCTAGGATTCACAGTTAATAATTTAGTTCCATAAAGTAAAGTGGAGCTATGCTGTATTTAAACCAATTTGAATCCACATTTTGTATTCAACTCACTTGAAACTAATAATTCTAACTAAGTACCTCCATACTACAATAATAGTAAAAAAATAGACCTAGAATAGAATGTTTGTAATAGCATTAATAATATCATTAATATATTGTGTTATGGTCTTTTTATGTCATACTTTCATCACCTAGGTACTAAATGCACTACACACACTTCACACAAACACACCCATAAAATGCGATTGGTGTATATATATATATATACACAAACACACCCATAAAATGCGATTGGTGTATATATATACACCAATCGCATTTTATGGGTGTGTTTGTGTGAAGTGTGTGTAGTGCATTTAGTACCTAGGTGATGAAAGTATGACATAAAAAGACCATAACACAACAAGTCTATTACCTAAACATATATCCTTATATGTGAGCTAGGAAGATACAGACACGTGAAGTGCCCACATACATAGATAAAACCCATTAAAAAAACGGTACCTACTAACCGTCGTCGAAGTATGCAGGATTTTTTTTATGAGATGTACAAATAAACGATTTTCTTATTGTTTCCTTTACTTGTGCTATGAGACCTCGCTTCTTGCACAAATTTAATGATTCTAGGTCAATGGGAAGTACCCAAGGTTTTGAGTTAACGGTGAGTCTCGAAATGTGCAGCATTCATTTTTAGAAGTTTGATTTTTTTCCAGCCTAAGGCTTAGGTATTTATATTAATTTAAACTAAATGCGCGTCCTCCTGACAAAAACCGAATACAAACTCACACATTTGATAATTTCTGATATTAGCCTATTTATAAATAGGATCGCTATATAAATAAATATTGATGAACAATTCACTCATCATGGAGCCTCCTAAGCAAAGCTTGTAGGTACCGTTGGGACTGAATCTCTGATAGAATACTACATACGTGTATATACATTGTAGGTATACTTATGAAGCTGACACCGAGACACAGTATTATGCATGACGATTTAGTTTAGTTAGAGGTTTAGCTTTTAGTATAGTAGTGTGTTGGATTGGACATCATTATTATTTATGCTGTCCATGCTGAGAGGTTTAATCGCATGGAAGATTTGATAACTAATGAACTAAAATCACGCAGTGTAGGTACCGATTTTATTATTTCTCATTTTAACCGTATGGGTAAATTAATGTAGGTACTATGAAATGTGAACAAAATGTGACAAATTAAATCATTTTCATCAAAAAAAGACACTCCTTAATGAGCTGCATGGTACTAGGTATTACAACTTCAAATGAGTCAGCGAGCTACTCCGGGGATGGAGGTAGTGGACCGCCCAAATGCCTCCATTAAAAAGTACTCTCATTCCTTTGGGGAAAATAATCCTTGAGTTTTTTTAAATTACTATTTTAGGAGCTGGTCTATTATAATCATGCTATTCCTTCTCTTCATAGAGAGAGCATGTAATACTCCTACAGATTTATTTTTCGCTACACTTACTTTCGTGAGTGCAAGTCTCAGATCGAGGTACATTCTAGGTCTGAGACGTGTATATACTTGTTTGACAAAAGATAGACTGTACCTATTATACAATTTGTGAAGCACGCGTTTACGAGCTTTACGAGTATATACTCGTACACGTTTCCGTGAAATCATCAAGAAATTAACAAGACGCCTATTTCTTTGTTGTATTATCCTCCATTAAGCTATGATTACATGTCATTTACGATTGTGTCGTCATCTTATCTAACCTGCCTACGATTGTGCCTGTTGACCTTACCTAGTATTTTCAAGAAAAGTTAAATGCCGTTTATATGTTTATATAAATAGTAACAATCAACTTGATGGCGATGTCCCCTGAGCTCCTGTCTCCATGATTAACTCATATATTTACTGAATAGTCCTGCAGAAGTTCACAAGTACGGATATTCCAGATAGATTTAATAAGTATTCAGGAGGCACGTCTTAGGAAAGGAATTTCTCATTTCCCCTTTATGATGGGTGTTGGGAGCGACTCGCATACCGTCTCCGCACAGTGTGGCTGCGACCTAAATAACATCGCCTTATCTCTTGATCGATATTTGGACGAATGCCTCTCCGATACTTATGTCATGGGTACAAACCTAATAATACTGTAGGAACTTACATTACCTATCTGGATACTAATAAAATTGATTCGGAATATTTTTTTAAATTTGATTATTGTCTTAAGGTTTTCAAAAAATAGTCACACAGTCAGTTTACAAACGGTAGCCTCGTGAAGAAAGCGTGTTATAATATAAATTACTATATTGCATCGAGATAAATAAATGTGTATGTCGACAATGCATGCCCCTACCTCCTTCTAGCCTTGCTAAAATTTGCCTCTGTATACGCGATCGTGGGCGGTGTTTTCTGAGTTTGGTCACGGTTACATTTATTACGCTTTTTCATCTCCTGTTGGGTCCAATTTATAATACCGAAGGAATAAGGGACCACTGGGATGGCATACCAGTTAATCAGGCTTTGACTAAGTTTAGCTTTAATATCTTTGTGATGTATTTGTTTTGATTGATGATTTCCTAAATATTTAATTGCTTCATTTTCGTTTAAGGGGTCTATCGATTCGCCAGTTTGCATCTGGTTTGGGAAAAAGTATCTTCGCATTTTTTAAGAAAATTCAAAACATTTTTTAATATAGTTTATTTCCATTTAACTAAAGTATGTAGGTACCATTTTGTTTGATAACTTTTTGCCATCTTGTAGGTAGGGACATGATCCCATTGCTATAGAAATTTTGGGACTTCTGATCAAAATACCGCGACAAGTGGTTTTGGCAGTCCTCTCGTGATGTTAACCTGACACTGCCTAAAGAATTCTGAAGAGACCGAAACAGGTGGAAATCTGAAGGTGCAAGGTCAGGACTATACGGTGGATGCATTAACACCTCCCAGCCAAACTCTCTTAATTTTTGCTGAGTGGCTAAATAGTGTGAGGTCTAGCGTTATCATGATGAAAAACCACACCCCTTCTGTTGATTAATTCCGGCCGCTTTCTCTCAACTTCTTGCTTTAATCTCATCAGTTGTTTGCAGTAGAGTTCAGAATCGATGGTCCTGCAGAATCGATGGTGGTAACAGCTCATAATGAATAATGCCCTTCCAATCCAGTCTGTGAAGCCTGACCGGCCTTTGACCACGACCTTTTTCGCACGTTCTTGTCGTACGTGATCCACTTTTCATCACCAGTTATCAGCTTCTTCAAAAATGGTTCGGTTTCATTACGTCGTAATAAAGAATCACAAATGAGTACACGGTTCATTAGGTTTCTTTCAGTGAGCTCGTGAGGTACCTAAATATCGAACTTTTTTGTGTACCCAGTATTTTATCCCTAATAGGGCGACCAGAGCGACGTGCAACTTTGACATCAAAATTTTCGGATTGAAAACGCTTAAACCAAATTTGTGCTACTCTCACAGACTCTGCACTAGCTCCATAAACATCGCAAATTTTTTTCGAGGCTTGCGTTGCAATTTTACCTTTTTTGTAGTAAAATTTTAAAATGTATCGAATTTCTTCATTAGATTCACTCAACTTGACAGTACGAAAAACAAATAAAAATCACACATTTTCCTATTTGAATTTGGAATTATGTTCTATAAAATTTAAACTTTTAATGATACCAAAACCAGCCAGATACAAAAAGTATAGCCAAAGAGATTTTATTACAAGTTCATACATACCATAATGCGAAAAGACTTTTTCCCCAACCTAATATTATGTACTGTCACGTGGGCCTGCTGCTATCAGAGAAGACAACACCACACGACACGAATATAATTCATTCTCTCACTGACACACACACATTTTGAGCGCATCTTTTCACTCACAAAGACTCGAACTTTAGGTACACTCAATGTTGTATTGTGCTCGATTTCGGCTCTTCACCTCGAGGGTAATAGTAATAGCTGAAAATTTGTGTTTGCTTCGGTATTTTTTATATATTTAATGAAATAAATTGTATTATAATTTATTTTTAAAATTTTATAATATAAATTATTATATATTATACTTATCAATAATTTTAGCTTTTTTAGTTAAAATGCCTATATATTAAGCAATATTATCGCTGAGCTATACAACACACACGCACTTTTAGTTTTAAATATGCTATTTTTTATATTGTTACCATTATGCACAATTATTACCATTGGTTGTACTTACGAGCTGGTTTATCTACGAGTATCTTAATATTATAAAAATAATGATAAATATAAATTATTTTAAAAATAAAATAACACCATCATGTTAGCAAAAGCAAAAGGCACCATGCATAACTACACAAAAGCCGCTAGAGGCACTACGTGTACAATATAATAATATTTTTAGGGTGATGTTGAGGCTGCTCCGTTTCTGCAGAGTGTTTGCTGTTTTAAATTCGTTAAAAAAGGCATCTCTGATTCGCAGAACGCGGGACGGTCAAATCAAAACAGCATCCTGAGAACCATATCGGATTGGTTTACCTCTTCTATATGAAAAAGCGTCCTAAGAGTAATAAAACCCACCTAGGGTAGCGAAGGCGTATTTATTATCCTGTCATCATGTCAGCCTTTATGAAGTCCACTGCTGGACATAGGCCTCCCCAATAGATTTCCAGGAAGAACGATTTTGAGCCCTCTCCATCCACCGACTTCCTGCGATCTTAACAATGTTTTATTGCATTGCTGTTCATTTTAGTAATTTAGTTTGAAGGTTAGTCTATGGATTTGTCAATTATCTAATACAAATAGTTCTATTTATTTAAAATACATACATACACGGTAAACATTTCTAACGAGTTCATCGCTGTATTAGTGCTAGTACTTATAACTTTTGGTAGATAAGTAAGTAGGTACTCAGGTAAATGCAATGTAGCAAACAATAGCTGTATTTCGCAACAGACGTTTCCAAAGGACCTATTGACATGACATTGCTTATTGTTAAGATAATAACGCGTGGCGCGAACCTCGTCATTCTTCTTACGAAGTACAACACCGATTTACCTACGAGATTTCTAAGAGATATGAACTACCATACCTCTTTGAAATCTCGTAGGTAAAAGAGGTAATTTAGCTTACCCCTTACGCATACCCGAATACTGAAATAACGCCACTAACTTGTCTGGTCTAAGTGGTCGGCTTGATTAGTATTTTCTCTTCATCCCCGGTGCATGGCTCCTATCCTGCCCAATAAATAGAATGAGCTTGTTAATAATATTAAATACCTAAGTAGTATCATCATCTAACTGCCCTTATCGCTTAGTGGTCAACAACATCTCATTTACTCATTTTGTCATCTTTAACTTTTCACAATCCATGCACCCTTAATAGATATCTAGTATCTTCACAATAATTTGCCTCGTCATCTCATGTTATCGCAAATACTTAATATTCAAAGTCCACGGACGTTATATCATCTCGAAATAAATTGACCTCATATTTATCTTTGTTTACAATGTAGGTACCTAAAGTCTCTGCCCTGCTTTAATATGGCTACGTGTAGGTACATTACCAAAGTGTCCTTGCCCCTTGCCCATGCGAAGACAACGACTTCGTGGCGAGAGGAAACAAGGATAAAAATATCACTGAAAAATTGCACAAAATAGTACATAGTTTCGATTTGCAATTGGTACTCGAATAACATATTAGGTACGTAGGTACGTTCGTTTTTATCTCAGTTTCTATTCATATGACAGCATATTATCTTACAATAAACATAAGCCTTCCGTAATACTAATTCATCAATAGTTACTGAAAACTATTAATTAGTGTTATCAGAATTGTATAATCGCCCGTCAGGGAGTCTTTTAGAAATAGCTTACCGATAGGTCACAATTACCTGCCGTTGAACCTATTTCCACTGGTCACCGAGTGTTTGCACGCGTAGCGTACATTGTGCGCATTTAGCAATAACATTAATATCTTTGGCCAATCATCAACTGAGTGAGTAGGTACCTACATTAGTGACGTGCATGTATCTTGACACTATTTCCTTTAAAGCTTTAGTACTAATATTTATTTTACGGTAAATCCCAGCTTGTCTGTTTTGTAATTTTCCTGCTGGACTAAGTATAATAATAATAATAATAAATCGTTATTCATTATATTAGAGCTAAGTGTTAGGTACAATACGGAAAATAATATGTATTATTATACTATAATACTTATTATGTAACTATACTTAGGTAACTGCTTACTTAATTTTATAATTAACTTAAGTTTAGTTACTTATTATGTAATTAAACTTAAGTTAAGTATAAAGCTAATTAAATAAATGAAGTACAATATAATAAATAAACAATATAAACGGTTATGTGAAAGACAAACAAAGCGAAAACCTGCTTTTAACATAAAAGGTTGAATGTTTTAAATATTACCTACACTACAACTAACAACAACTCAGTTTCTTCGTAAGATAGACCTGATAGGGCCTGACCTGATAGGACGATTAAAACTTTTATACACGAAAGGCCCCGAGGAACACACAAAATCTAGAGGCGAAAGCATGTTTTAGTGGGATGCTATTAGTACGGATATCATTACGCGTCTATTGTCAATATTTTCAGCACAATAAGGAAGGAATCTATGTTGTCTTAGAGCAAGGTTTAGTATAAATAGCTGTTGAACTGTTAGCATTTTACAGGATTTATATAATAGGTTAGTAGGATAGTGAAAGGGCGGTAGGTGGCTTCCTTTAGGATTGCTCTTTGAGCTCTTTCTGCAGCTAATAAAGTTTAAAAAGTTCCGCCCCATGACGTAATACAATAAGAAATTATTGTTTGACATAAAGCAAGATATACATTCAAAACTAGCTTTGAATCTGCAATACATACATCTTAAATACATAATATTAGCTTTCGGATTCTATTGATCAGAACTTCTATATGCGATTTGAACGATAGAGTTTCGTCTATTAGGTACCTATAACGCCAAGGTACTTAAGATTACTAGTGTTTGTAATGGCAGGGCAGCTACATCAATTAGTATTGTATACATACATTGCTAACTAAAGCAGTAGGCAGGCTTGAATATAAAACTGGGATTATTATTGAATTGTTTGATAACCATTAGTGACATTTAAATAATATAATACTAAATACCAATATAATATGTATTGTATAATAATACATTATACAATACAATAAGTATATTTTGTTTTAACTTGGAAGTATCTATTTCGTAAATAATGGATTCATTCATTTCAGATAACAAATACTTAACTACATTATCGATTAAAATGTAGTTCTTACTTACATTAATACTACTAGTTTCTGCACGCCGTTTCACCCAGATACATGGTACCTACTACATACATAAAAAGTAGGTAGTCTATATAATATGGTGTTCCAGCTCACAAGACTACATCTATTAATAACAAGTTTTATTCAAATCCTTTCAGCCGTAAACGTAATGGCTTGATTGAAACGCAAACAATCATAGAAACATTCAAACTTCAATACAATCTTTAGAGTTTATTATAATATTAGGTTGGGGAAAAAGTATTTTCGCATTATGGTATGTATGAACTTGTAATAAAATCTCTTTGGCTATACTATTTGTATCTGGCTGGTTTTGGTATCATTAAAAGTTTAAATTTTAATTCCAAATTCAAATTAGGAAAATGTGTGATTTTTATTTGTTTTTCGTACTGTCAAGATGAGTGAATCTAATGAAGAAATTCGATACATTTTAAAATTTTAAGGTAAAAATGCAACGCAAGCCTCGAAAAATTTTTGTTGTTTATGGACCTAGTGCAGTGTCTGTGAGAGTAGCACAAATTTGGTTTAAGCGTTTTCAATCCGGAAATTTTGATGTCAAAGATGCACGTCGCTCTGGTCGCCCTATTACGGATAAAATAGATGGCATTTTTGAAAAAGTGGAGCAAGATCGGCATATCAGTAGTTACGACGTAGCTGAAGAACTGGGAATTGACCACAAAAAAGTTTTGGCCTATTTGAAAAAAACTGGGTACACAAAAAGCTCGATATTTGGGTACCTCACGAGCTCACTGAAAGAAACCTAATGAACCGTGTACTCATTTGTGATTCTTTATTACGACATAATGAAACCGAACCATTTTTGAAGAAGCTGATAACTGGTGATGAAAAGTGGATCACGTACGACAAGAACGTGCGAAAAAGGTCGTGGTCAAAGGCCGGTCAGGCTCCACAGACTGTGGCGAAACCCGGGTTAACTCGCAACAAGGCGATGCTGTGTGTGTGGTGGGATTGGAAGGGCATTATACATTATGAGCTGTTACCACCATCGATTCTGCAGGACCATCGATTCTGAACTCTACTGCGAACAACTGATGAGATTAAAGCAAGAAGTTGAGAGAAAGCGGCCGGAATTAATCAACAGAAGGGGTGTGGTTTTTCATCATGATAACGCTAGACCTCACACATCTTTAGCCACTCAGCAAAAATTACGAGAGTTTGGCTGGGAGGTGTTAATGCATCCGCCGTATAGTCCTGACCTTGCACCTTCAGATTTCCACCTGTTTCGGTCTCTTCAGAATTCTTAAGGCAGTGTCAGGTTAACATCACGAGAGGACTGCCAAAACCACTTGTCGCGGTATTTTGATCAGAAGTCCCAACATTTCTATAGCAATGGGATCATGTCCCTACCTACAAGATGGAAAAAAGTTATCGATCAAAATGGTACCTACATACATTAGTTTAATGTAAATAAACTATATTAAAAAATGTTTTGAATTTTCTTAAAAAATGTTTTGAATTTTCTTAAAAAATGCGAAGAAACTTTTTCCCCAACCTATTAGTAGGATACCGTTTAGGAGCCGAGCGTCTTCTCAATCTCATTACAACCTTGTGACTACTCTAAAGTACGAACTCGTAGTCGTACCTACCTTATTTTATTACCTATAGCTATAGACAGTGTAGACACTGACCTTCTCTTAAAACCTCACAAACTTTGGTATTTTAGGTAACTTGTTTACCTTCGCTAAACGAGTATTATCTCGAAATCGAGATAAAATAGATAAAATAATATAAAGGTTTCACGCAACACCATCCCTAAAGTAAGCATAACATGTACTTGCTATGGAAACCAGATGACTGATAGAATACTTGTGAATACAAACTAATGATAATCTAACACGCAAACACAGAACACACATCTATGTTCATCACACAAATGTTTGTTCTACGGAGGAATCGAAGCCACAAACTAAAGCAAATATAGAGATAGTTAATATAAGTGAATGTTATGTCACCAGCACCCCGGCGGTGAAGAAGTGCTTCTGGAGAAGGCAGGCAAGGACGCCACGGAGCCTTTTGAAGATGTCAGCCACAGTTCTGATGCCAGGTAAACGTACTATCCTATCATCTAATGCCCATTTTGAGTTTGCTTCTAGTGTACATAGATCCAAACCTTAGTGTCAGTAGTAACAACATTTTTAGAACTTACTGTGTCAATTAGCATTTTTCATGTTTTTTTTCTACCTGATATTATACTGGCTGTTGCTCGCGACTTCGTCCGCATTTTTTTTAAAGGTATTGTAGCTTAAATCCTTTTCCAGGATGCAAATTATCTCCTTACCAAATTTTATTGATAAGTTTCAAACCAATCACACCCATTAAAAAGTTTCCATACAAACATACACACCCCATTTTACTCCTTTATAAGAGTTTTAAGTATCCAAACCAAGTTTCTCAGAAATTAAACCACCCGTTAAAAATTTCCCATACAAACTTTGACACCCCATTTTACCCCTTTGTTAAGGTTATTTAGATAAATCCTGAAACATGTGTACATTTATTTATTCATATCAAGTTTCAAGCAAATCGCACGACGCGTTTAAAAGTTTTATACATTCGTTTTCACCCTCTTAAGTATTGAATTTCAAAAAATCCGGTCTTAGTGGGTGGTTTTGTTGTAAAAGGAAGCTACTTTCCAAATCAGCTTTCTAGCTTCAGCGGTTTCAGCTCGGCGATGATGAATCAGTTAGTCAGTCAGTCAGTCAGGTTAAGCTCTTTTATAGGTATAGATAGAACAGCTTTCTAAACACAGAAATAATGTTTGGGCAAACGAGATCTTTCAAGAGTTATTTAAAGCGTACCTAGAGGTCAGTCGGGGGTTATTATACTTAGGTTGGTGGCTTGTGACTTGGGGTTGAAGTACAATAAGTACTTACCTAATTTATTTATTATACTATGGAGATGTTTCATAAAAGCCATCTGTTATTCAGATCAGTTTGACGCAGTATGTGTCCATTTGACTACCAAAATAGGGAGCGATCTGTTATTCCCGTGGCTACAAAGCTGCATGCATAACATATTTATTCTAATCAATAAGAATGTGAACAAAACACAAAACAATGGCAATGAACCTTTGTCGAAAATAATGTCATTGGACGGGACGCGCCTGAAATCGATAAAAATATCTTCATAACTGTTGAAACTAAACATTTAATATTCCCTGCTACACCCAAAAAGGGGTGAGGGGTGACACAGTGAGTCATTCGCGTACGTCGAATCACCCTTTCCTAATAGATATAATCGATAGGTACCTACATAAAACACTTAAATGATAGTCATTTGATGGTTCGGAGTGGGAAAACTACCCAACTAATCCTGAGTTAGCGCCTCTTGACAATAAACTGTGTCACAAATAGCCGGCGTGATTCTTATTTCTGTTATTGGTACTTCCATAGGTTTATACTATTATATATTTTAGGTTTATAAGTACCTACTTAAAAAAAGCAGTCGCTGTCTATTACTCGCCTGTCGTAATACGCTCAACTGATATGCTTTAAAATAAAGTTTGTCGTATAAATGACTGTTTGATATATTTTATATGTTTCCAGATCGCTTATGGCGAAGTACAAGATAGGCGAGCTAGTAGAAGAGGACCGCGTGGCCACCAAGAGCGCCTTCGCGCCGCAGTGGACCAACGACACCCCTCAGGAGCAGGGCAAGTGCGTCATCGCGTAGATACCATTCGCTACCTCCCCTACCCTCACTTTACATACTACACCAAACATTCAGTTAGAGCACAAGGGGTAATTATATTGGGATGTGGGGATCTGAAGAAGGCACTCTCGAATCAGTTAAACTGGCAGGCTTATTCAATCTCAGGAAAGGAATATATTAATGCAATAGTACTTAATATTTGTTTATATATTCAATATACCAAATACCTATATGTAAGTATTTGATCTGAGCATTCATATGAAATTAATGGTGCGCTTCCCGCCTGGAATGGTTGGGCAATATGCCTGCTGCAAGCAAAATAAAATACTAGGTAGTTATAATATGTAGATATGTATCATGCAAATAAATCACATGCAAGGCTAGGCTTGTATTTAGTAATGATTTTCTTTACGATTTCTACTGATGCGATACGCCTCAGTAGGATCGACCTCGTGGGTTTAAACAATTCTGGATTTTATACATTTTTTGGAGATATTTTTTTCTACTTTTGTAGTTACTTATTACCTACTTACCTTTTTGTTTAAGTACTTATTTTTAGAGTCGATGGCTAAAAGGCAATCTTTCATAATACGTAAATAATCCAAATTATAAGTTGAATATTTTTTGTAGGTACTACCTAGGTACCTATTTTATAGAAAATATAGACGTGTTATATAAGTACAAGGATAAAGATGTTATGGCGATTAGTAACGCTAAAACTTTATAGATCGTGAACACAATAATAGATACCAAATAAGACATAGTTAAAAAATCTAATACTTCGGTAGGTACACATCGGTCGGTACATATTGCTCGATACTAATTAGTTGTTTGTCAGCCTAAGCGTTTATTTTTAAAATGATAACGATAGAGTAAACCAAAACAGGTAAACCACATGTTTCCTAGTGACGATGACGGGCCGCGTGGCCAACAAGTCCTACAAGTAGATGAAAAAACTGTTTCGCAACACTAGACGCACGACTAACGACATTTCAGGGATTTTGAGTAAATTATCCGCAAACATTACAGTAAAATAACAAACATAATTTTCTCATAGAAGACTAAAACTTAAATATATTATTCAAGAAATCTGAAATTGAAAATTAACGGATCGTACACGTATTTACTTAATGTACTTTTATATTATTCTTATTTATTCATAGAAATACCCGCTTTTGCCATGTTTTATGAAGAGCCAATATCCGTCCTAACCTCTTGAACTTGTACATCATGTACGAGTAACAGCCAATTTTACTTCTATCATAAATATACACTTATTTTACTTTCCTGCGAATTTTACTATCAAATAAGCTTTAGACTTAATTTAGAAACCATAGTAAGTAGGATATTCATTAACATTGTCATTTGTCAAATATACCTACTGAAGTCGTAATGTAGGGGTCGTATGATCTGCTATATAGATGTAAGTTGCAGCTGAACGACAATAATGTCACTATTTACGGGAATGTATTATTATTAGAACCGCACGCTGTCCATAAAAGCATCATAGCGATGTTTGTATGAATTCAGCTGCTATAGAACTGCACACATTTTCATACCTACCTACATCTAGATGTATCTATGCCTACCAAACAATTTGTATTAAAATCCTGCTTATGTATTTAGTAAGTAGGTACCTATCTAGTAAAAAAAGTTCCTGTTTCCCATTTCTCATAGCACTTTATGGAGTACCAACACCTATTTTGTGTAATGTTCTTCGGAACTTCCTAAACACTTACATATTAACTAAAGTTCCGTAATTGTCTTCAGAACGAGTAGGTATAATAGAAAGTTGTAGTTATAACTGAAGTTCCTTAGGCTGCACTTGCTCGCGTCGCACATGGCTCTGTGTACACGATTTGCTCACTATTATGTACTTATCTTTAACTTTTGTGATTCTAGATTATGTAAGGCTTGTTTTAATTGTAAGCAAAATTAAAAAATAGAGGCTTTCTGTAGGCATTAGCTTGTAGAAAATGATCTCTTGTATTTGGTTAATTGTTAGATCGCAGTCATCTTAGTTTAGTACACTTACCTACTTATAGATTGGTGCTGATTTGTTTATAAACGCTATGTGTTGTGGAATAAACAATAAATATAATCGTTGAATGGTTCAGTCATTTGATTGTACTCTCCCTTATCCTTTGTTTACACAGACCCATGTGCTTATAATATAATAGGTATTATGTTTATTTTACAACGAGACACATAACATTTGCAAATTAAAGAAAAGCATTTTCTCGAAATATAACAAGTTCTTATCAATCTACACATCACACGTTACACGTGGCTTGGTTAATTTTGTTGAAAGTACTAAGCTAGCTACGTCACGTACCTACTGTAACTCAAGTGTGCAGTAGCTACATTCATGTAGGTAGAACAGTATTTAATATTATGCAATAAACATGATTAATATTATTTTTAGGTCTTGCATTTTGAACTTTAGGTAAGTATAGTCGGCCGTCTGGTCTGCGGTCATTTAGATCCGTGTTCTAGAACTAAACTAGAACTGACTAAATAATCATGCTAACTTGTACTTACTTACATTTATTGTTGGCGTTTCGTTCTGGAATACGGACTACCGTTAACAAGCGTGAGTATGAATTAGACTATCGAAGTTCACTCCGTCCGTAGGCTACCGTGATTGGTATGACGAGAGCATCACATGCGCTTCGATGGACAGAAGCGTTCAGATAGGTACATGCTTAGAAGCGGCGGTCACTGTCATCTAACTTGACCAGTATGACAAACAATGTTAAAGCAAAGTGAAATAAATATAAATCATTGAAATGGAAACCGTTCTGAGCTTGCTTTATTAGTTAAGTATGTATGGTATAATCGAGTTTGTTATTAGTTGAGTGTGTGACGCATGTTGTAATTATCCGCAGTGCGTGGAGCTCGTGGCTGACGCCGCTGCTGCTGGGTCTGGCCGCCACCGTCCTCTACCGGTATCTGTTCGCGTAGTGCCGCTGCAGCCGTCGCCTAAGCCATCGCCATCGCCATCGCCGGCACCAGAGTCCTTCCCTGTACTTCACGTCTACAATCTACCTTCAGCGTGTTTATAGATGAAAAATAATATTTGAAGATGCAAACATAAGTACATATAACTCACAGCGGGAATCAAACCCGCGCCTTTAGCACCTTATCAGGACACTCGTCACACTGAGGCGAGTGCGAAGTTGATAATATGTAGCATTGTGTGTTATGTTATGACTATAATTGGTTAGGGTGATTTGTTGGTTACTCTATTAGCTACACAAACGTAGGTACCATGTGTGAGAGTTATTATTATGTTGTTTAAAGAAGTACTTGTACTTGTTTCATTTGTTGTCTATAGAGATTGTTTATTAATTTTGTCCTGTGAAGTTTGAGTTTATAATTTTAGTTAATTGCCACAATTTGTATAAATATATAAGTATACTTGTATATTTTTGAACTTGAATGTATTGAATAGTATTTCTAAGATCATAGTATGCTCCATGTATGTACCTTCGCAAGAGAGAATGTTATATATATACAGAGCATTTACTAAAGTACCTAAAGGAAGTTTCAGTAATAATTAGATTATCAGAATAATATAATGTAGATTCTGGTGCTCGGCGAATTGCGTAAAACTTAAGAATATGGCATTTTATAGATATATACCTATGTATTATGGTCTTCATTGAATGTTATTTACATGAATGTTCTCAGGTATGTATTTAAGAAGACTTTATTAGTATAAAGGTAGATGTAATATTAGCTACCTGTAGGTTTTGCTAAACTGGGTGAACAGTGTATGTAGGTTAAACTGAAACCTGACCTAAGATGTATGGAAAGTGGTTTATCTTTTTTTCTTCTACTAAGAATGCTTTTATTATATTTCATGGATGGATGAGGGTATTTTTAGGTGCTGCCTTTTGACGTTAAATTAATCACCATGCTTAAGGTATTGTATGATGGTATCAGATACTGTTTATATGGTAAAAAGATGTTTTAAATATTTTCCGCACAAAGTATATATATATCTTAAGTATGTAACTTTTTACTTTTATATGAAATGAAATAATAATAATTGATGCTTATAGCACCAATTATCAACAGTTTAATGCCAACCAAAGCTATTTTTGTTTGTTACCTATTCACAATTGATTGATCACTAGTGGTGTTTATACTTGTGTGTAAGGTTCTTAAGTTTTATACATTTTATAATATGGTGGGAATTTACATAAGTACTTTTAATAAACAACAAAATCAAATCATGTGTTTAATTTAATTCTTTTCTAACAAATCCATCAATATACAAATCATAATATACTATTGACTTACAGCCATTTATACAATAGAAAACAGTCTTGAGAAAATTAAATAACATATCTGATCTAAAGGGACAAATACTACTTAACTATAGCAGGACACACATACTTCTGTTCCTTCAGACCTGAAAGGTAGTAAAAATCATGTAGAATTATACTATGAATTAATGAATATTACCACTTCTCAGATGTTTGACTTGCTAGTTGTAACACTTATAAAATTATGTCTTACCCTGAAAATATGCATTGTGTGCAGTATGCCTTCTCACAACGAGTACATCCATGCTGGCACGCGCTGCATAGGACTGCTTCACAGTAAGCACACTGAGACTCCACTGCCCCACCACAGCTACAGTGCCTCACCTTATGCTTGCTAGATACCTGAAAGCACACATCATGATGATGACAACCTACCAATTCAAACAAATAATCAGTTCATGAATGATTAATTCATCATTAATTGACAATTTGCATCAATCGGGAATCTAATTATTTGTTAAACCATAATGTAAGAAAGTAGATCGATTGAATAGATAGATCTATTCTAACATAACAAAAGATCTTAGTAAGCCGCCAGAGTGTAGAATAGATAGATCTATTCTAACATAACGTATGGACACTGAATTGAGGTTCCGAGAGCAGGCTGTTAACGTGTGCAAAAAAGTGCTTCGTTGTGCACATGGCTTTACAAACACGAGAGCGCTAACAAGCACGTATGATGCTTTAGTCAGGAGTCAGCTGGAGTGCAATGTTGCTGTGTGGGCTCCTCATGAAATTAAGTACAGTGGTATGATGGAGCGCATACAGAACAAGTTCGTTCGGTACCTATACTGGAAGAGATATGGAGTATATCCTTTTTATCCATTGATGTATCCAACCTTGTTCGTTCTGGACATGGTTGGATACAACAAGCTGGAAACACGACGGGATACGGCATTAGTTTTATATGTTGTGAGAGTACTCCGGAGAGACATCAACAACCCGGTCATATTGGAGAAAGTTGGATTGTGCGTGCCCGATTACTACGTGCAACGACGCCGGCGGCCGTGCCTACTTGTGGTGCCTCGCGGTAGAACCAACTTGATAGACCAGGCGCCTCTGACGCGTGCCATGCACACGCTCAACATAGTTGCGGAATGTGTAGTACGTGTTTCATGTTTCGCTGAACGAAATCACAAAAGCTACTATGTTTGTATTATGTTATTATAGTAGGTAAGTAAATTATATGAATTATTTATATTGACACAGAAATCTTGACATTTAAATATTGACAGTTGTTTTTAATTTTTAATTAGGTACTAATTTATAATAATTAGCATATAGTTATTATTATTGTTTGTTTTGTGTTATGGTTATAAGTTAATTTTAATTTTACATTTAAATATTGACATTTGTTTATCAAAGCAATTAGTAATAATATAAGAATTATTTAAAATCAATTGTTATATTATATAAATTGACCACACTATTGTATTAGGGTAACCCTGTAAAAATAGATAAATAAGTGGGAATAAATATATAAATAAATAACAAAAGATCTTACTAAGCCGCCAGAGTGTAGAAGTGTCCCATCTTTACCAATGAACAATTGCTTCATCTTATCTTTCTTGGTACAAATGAGGTCAGAATCGTCCGTAGCATTTGGTGCCAGTATTTTCTTCGCGCCTTGAAACAACAGGTCCAAAGTTTTTTCTGAAAATGAAGGTAGAATGGGACAAACCGTAAGTCAAACGTGGTCAAATTAGGAAGTAAGTAACTCGCCGAAAGAGGGAAAGCGTTGTTTTTGTACTTAGAGCTTCTCAAAAGCTTATCACAATTATACTAGTGATAATTTATCACAATTATCTAAAAAATATTTTTATAGTTTGTTTACCATACACTTTCTTTATACGATCATCGTTGTTGTTGAATTGTTTGAGTCCAACGTGCACTTTACTTTGAGGAATAAAATCGTCTACAAAGGGATTAGCTCTTTTCCCCATTCTTTACAAAAGATGTTTTATCAATTTAGCTTCTTTGACTTTGAAATATTTCCAATTTCCAAGCCAATCCAATAGGTTTGTTTGTTACTCAATGATAAATAACATAAGCGTTATGTAGTAGGTATCCGATTAGTTTGTGTGTGCTAGTTTGTGACCTTGCTTGCTTGCCTTGTGGTTTGTTTTGTTTAGTATTGTGCTACGAATATAACTCAGAACAGAACCGTATGAATGAGCTGGTATGAGCTTGAGCTGGCTACTGGTGTGGTGACTGGTGGAGCTCAGTGTGACCATCAAAGAGTATGCAATTGGTATGCAATATCCTTTAAGAAGAGTCGGGACACCATAGATTAATATAGACTAACACTTACGTCAATGTCAATCCTTAGGTACACATTTATACAGGCAACCAAACATAAACAAAATAGGGCTGTTCAGCGATAACATTTAAAATTTATCGATATCGATGAATGACCTACCTGATGACCTGCCTGACCTACCCACGATTGCAATTCCTAAGTGGTATTGATTTAACTATCATTTTGTGGTGGTAAATGAAACTCCAGAAGTTTCATTTAACACCACAAAACAAGGTGCTAGGCTCAGTATAGATTTGGGTTCAACAATAAAACGTCATTAAAATAATCAAACAAATTAAAAAAAAAAAAATTGTTATTAAGTACGTCCTCTTCCTGATTATCATAATAATACCTGTAATAAAAAACGAACAGATAAGAAATTACATATTTACTTTTTAAAATTGACCCATTCGCTTGCGGCTTTTCAAACCTTTGATGCTTCTTTTTACCATGGCTATGCTATGTTTAACTGTGTTCTTTTTTTGGAAGGTTTTATCATCATAATGCTTTCTGCTAACAAATTTTAATTCATTAAGTTTTTCAATTGATAAGTCCTCATTGCCTGCCATCTTCACCCATTTTTACACCTAAAAATTATAGCATCGAAAAAATATCGATGTTTGTAAAATGTTTCGATGCACCCCTATTACTGAGATTACTGTTATTATAATAATATTTTGTTCCAATATGGTGTAGGTGTAGTACCTATAAATGTGCCTATAAGTTGATATACTCACCGCCCCTCATCCAGGGGAAATCTGGCCATAAAAAACCGATTATTATCATATTTTCTTTGTGAACGAAATCCACATACTTACCTCGCATTACACGCCATACACCTCTAAATTTTGATGGAAAACAGGAATTTATAAGAAACACACTCATGTTTATCATGCTAGCAGCCTTTTAAACCTTATCTATCAGTATTTATTACAATTTAAAACGATTATTGAGTTCGTAAACAACATGTAAACATTGCAAAAAGTGACAACTGACGCTGAACTGACTGACTGACTTACCAATTTATGTCAGTGCTGGAAAGAGGGAGAAGCTTATATCTTCCATTGCATCAAGTTTAGCCATATAGCATAGTTCGTTTTCTTTTTTTCATGTCGCAGCAGACTAGACTGGTGACCATCTTCAAATTACAGATCCTGCCTTACCTTGGTTAAAAACCTGCCAAATCCTGCTAAAGTCTAAAGTAAAAAATGCCTAAATATTGCCAACTTTAATTACTGTAGTTTAAACCAAGAAAAGTAAAAATACGCATAAATATGCTATATATTTATTTAATATAAATTATACATTACAGTTAGCTTCATATTCTTCATTTTCTTCATCTTTATACATTTACTTATTCATTAAAAGCTCCTTTAAAGCGGACAACCGCGTAGCCAATTTGCAGTTACAGGCTTTACCATGTACCATTTAAAAGCCATGTCTTGTTCATTTTAGCTTTGGAAATCCATGATGAAAGTAAAAAATCTTGCTCCCACTCCGCTATATACGATCTTTCATATTTTCGCTTCATCAACACCACCAATAATAACTATCGCCTACGATATATCACTAACAAGTTATTACCATGAAATCTAATTGGAAACAAAACAAAAGTATGTCTTTCTAAGCTAAGACTAATTGAAATATCATATTAACCAAAAACTCGTGTTTATGGATATTTGTTTTATGATTATCAACTTTACACGCAAAGTTTTAAAGTTGTTAATTGAATCTAATACAAACATTACACGAAAAGTACTGGGGAATCCCCCACATGCCTGCGAAGTATCTTCAGGATTGTCGTTTTTGAAATTTTGAGTTGCCATAAGTAACATTTATTTTCTACACCCAATACTGCCAAAAACTGCCAGGTTTTTTAAAACGTCAGCCGATGATGCCACAGTTTAAAATGAGAGGCCAATCCTGCTAAAATGGCAGGAACCTGCTACAAATGGTCACACTACAAATGGTCACTACTGCTGGGTAAGGTAAGAGTTGTCCCCTGCCCCCTGCCGTGATGATGGCATTGTTGATTGTCAATCAGTCTGTTGTTGTCTAATTCCACCCAATCCAGTGCGATCTTGCGTCGCCGCCATGACAGGTTAGTAATATAGGGATACCAGCTATGATATGTTCGATGATCACATTTCATTTCCGAGACTCCGAAAAAAATAGTTAACTAGGCAAGCTAGAAAATTGTCAACGACGTGAATGGCTTTATTAAAAATGAGACAAATGTAATCGTTGCTATTTTAAAACTGGTAAAATACGCTACAGCTACATCAGCGAAGCGCCTTTTAATTGCAGTTTACTTACATTGCTAGTTCTTAACTGGTTCACTGTAAATAATGTTTTACTAAATGCTTAACAAACTAAATGTATCAAATCACTTTGTCAAATGTTATTCATAGCCCGACCAACATTGAAATTAATTGAGAGGCAATGTATCATGTAGATTCCACGATCTTCTTAGGTTGATTTTGATTTGATTCCTATTGATGCAAACATCAGCGGGAACCACAAATTGAAATTCTTGCTGGTATTCGGTGATACGTAGGATACGTTAGACTAGTTTATTTCAACTACTTCCATAGTGTTACGTCCAGCTGATATTCAGCTTCCAGATGATATTCAAAAAGTATTTGTAATTCAAAAAAGGGCAATACGTAGGTACCATTTATAAAATGAAATCGCGATTCTTTAAGAGAAATATTTAGAGAAATTAATATTCTCACAAAAGCTTCACAATATTACCTATGGATTTCAGCAAAATTGTGCTCTTCATAGAATAAATACAAGGAACAGAAACAAATTACTTAAATATATATATATATAAATTATACATCCCTAAGTTTTGACTAGAAAAATTAAATAATTCCTTTATGGGAAACACGGTGCGCTTCTATAATAAGCTTCCTGAAAATGTAACTAATCTACCTATTAAGAAATTTAAAGCTTACATAAAGAGTAGTCTTTTGAAGAAAGCGTAGGTATTATAATATAAATGTCTATATTATTGATAAGAATGCATGGTCTCATGTTACTCTGCCCTCAGACAGTTAACCGACACATTTGAAATGTATAAACTCTTTTGTATTAGTTTTTCCTAATGTTATTAAGGTAGTTATAAGATGGGTCATGTAAAAAGCGCTAAGACCAGAATGAGTTTCTTGCCAGTGCTTCTCGGGCTTGGGTTAGGTAGGACGAATTGGCACCTAAATTCATCTAGTAAGTGATTGTTTTCAATAAAATACCTATTGAGTTGACTTTGACATGCAGAAACACATTAAAATCAATTTGGTAAGAACTTCACCAGCCAAACAACAAAACAAAAACAAAAACAATACCTACTCGTACAAAACACCCCTCCACCTTCACCGAACATTATTAAACGGGACGGGACCTTCTTTTTCTTCTTCGTTAATGGGAAATGACAATTATGTCATAATAATGTAAATTTTGCCACTGTCAAGTGTTTATATTATGATGTCAATTATGTTTGGTCGTCTTAATAATCCCGTCTCGTCGTTCGGTCGTCCCAAAGTATAAACATCGAACGACAAGATACGTGATATACCTACCAAAGAGTATGCAATATGATACCTACTATAAAAAATATAAACAGCTGACACTTGTTACGATTACGATTACGATTAGCCCATTGTGTCCCACTGCTGGGCAAAAGCCTCCCCTTGATCTCTCCAGTCATCTCGGTTTTGAGCTGTTTGGACCTAAGCTCTATCAAAGGTGTCGACCTTTGATAGAGCTTAGGTCCAAACAGCTCATTTCGCCATCTCTTTTTGGGTCTACCACGGTGCCGTCTCGCCGTCTCAGGTCTCCACTGAGTGGTGATTTTGGCCCACAGCTCATCAGGCATGCGACAGACATGACCAACTCAGCTTCACTTAAGCTTCGCAACGTTTCGAGCTTCATCAGCAATTTGGGTTCTGGAGCGCACAGACACTAGTAAAATGGTAATTATTATGACACATGCCACTAACGAAGAAGTAGTATGAGGTCACAAAGTCCTATCTTGTCTTTCGCCGTTCGTTATTTTATATACTTAAAATGGTTTCTTACAATGTAAAATAATTACAATGTAAAATATTATTATTTTTGCTCAAATAACAAAGAAATACAAAACTTTTATTTTAATTATATACACTCGAGTCAATAACTCCAGCTCTATTTAATAAAAACATCAAAATTACTTATAAAAATAGGAAACAAAGTCGAGAAAAACAAGTAATATAAGAGCGCAATGTTTGCTTCGCAAGGCGACCAAAAATAATAAACGGGACCTCTTATACTACGTCAAGGATGGAAATTTTAAGATAGGTTAAAACCTTTAAACCTATAAACACTAATCTAAATTCATTTGTGCTTCTTGAAACGAACTTATTGGAAATAAACAGGATCGCTCAAAAATACTTCATCATCGACCAACCGTTTTTCTAATTTATATTAACGATCTCTGCAATATTAAATTGGATAATGCTAAGACAATAACATTTGCTGATGACACCGCTATTATATTCAGAGGATCGTCATGGAAGGATGTGTATCTTGCGGCTGAGAATGGGATGAGGATCGTGCTTGATTCGCTAAGTACCTAGTAATTTACTAACCTTTCATTTTGACAAAACAAAATATATTTCTTTTTCTATCTATATCAACAGTCAACCCAATCATGAACTTTCTATAAAAGGTCACACTTGTTCAATCTTTAATAATAATTTTGCAAGTGCTATACTCTCCTTTCCACAGATAATATTAAATACTTAGGTGTAACCATCGACAAAAACTTAAACTAGAAACAGCATATCATATCAACACAATGAAGTCGCGTGTCAAGAAGCTTATACCAATTTTCAAGAGAGTAAAGCATCTAAAAGATGAAAATACCAGTAAAATTGTATATTTGACCATAATGTCAATCTTTATTAACTTTAACCAGATTACAGGTGGTCGTGGTCTTTATTTATTGTGTTTCTTTTATTTATTGTAGATTTTGGATTTTTTTATTTTATATATCCTGGATTGTCCTCATTGTGTCTTGCCTTGTTTATGTGTTATCTGATTTGTTGCGCGCAACAATCGCTCATCTTATGCCTCTGGTCTCTCGCAATACGCAAGTCGTTTGTGTAACGAACAAACGACAGTAAAAACAGACAGACACAAATTCATATTTAACGTGGGAACTATTTGGGTGAAAAAAAAAATCATGGAACTTGCGTCATCGTCACCGAACGCTTTGCATGAGCTGTATGTATACTGTCTGTATATGTATACTTTTTGGCTGAACAAAAAGCGTGAAACTCGCGTTATTGTCACCCACCGCACGCTTCCCTAGAGCTATTGATAAAAGTTGATTTTTAAATAATTATATATATGTCCATCGAAATAGGAAGAAATGTCAATGTTGATGTTGAGTGAGTTAAGTAAAGAATGAATGAATGATTTGACTTCGATACCTGGCGACTGACTGTCTCACTTGTCATTGTCAAACGGTCAAATATGGCGACATCTGCCTGCCAACAGGGCACCTTCGATCGATGGGCTGCTGTCAACAAATTTTCTAAAATATTCCTGAGATAAATCACTTCACAATTCAGGTAGGTATTTCTTTCCATGGGTTATCTCCAGCACCCATTGGAACCGTAAAAGTAGTATTTCAGGAGCCTGCTACCTAGTGAAAGTGAGAGTGAAAGTGAAGTGTTTCATTGGATGATAGTGACGGGGCTTTTTGTCTCGGGGCCAGCATATGTGAGCCCCTCGCGAATGTTACGTAAGCGGTGATAGCGCCGATGTCGTGGATGAAGCGGGGACAGGCAGGCGCGGGCGCCGGCACGCAGCCCTACGCCGCACCCCAGGCACAGGTGAGCTCAGGTTATACTTATCCATACGGACGTAAACAATGACGTGGACCAACCGCAGCATTTGGATTCCCTCGTCATATGATCGATAACAGTATAAACAACATGATAACTTATTTACTTGTAAACATTTTTCCTTCATTAATAGCCTAGCAATGGACCATTCCATTTGTTACTAACTAAAGGTCGATACGTAAAGCATATGGTGTGATGCATCCCATAGATTACCAAGCTCAAAGCCCACTACACAAAATAAATCTAAAAGGATAGAAACAATAAAACTGGTAAGTAATGAGAATGATAAATGGATATTATTATTCAAACACCACTTATTGGTTGTTGAAACTAAATGCAATCATTAATTTTCCAGCATCATATTTACATGCAAAGGTCAGACAAATGTCATTACTATTGCTGTTAAATATCATTATTTGTTTCAGCCTTTTGGAAACCAGCAAAACATGTACCCAAACTACCAAGGGGGCACTGGATCTACTCCTACACAGCCTCCGCAGCAGCAACAGTTTTGGCAAATGCCTCCCCAACAGCCTTCACAACAACCGTCCCAACAGCCACCCCTGCAGCAGCAATACAAGCAAACCCAGCAGTACAGTCAGCCTTATCCACAAGACTACCCACCCAATGCTAACCAGTACCAACCAGCAGCACAAACGCAATACAACCAGAATTATGCCAATCAGTATGCAAGTTCTCAGCAAAACTATCCTCAGAACTTATACCAAAATCAACCAGCACAGCAGAATTTACAGCAAAACTATACTCAAATTGCAGCAAATACTGGTACCGTTAATGCTGATGGTTGGGAGGATAACTGGGACTGGGGCTGGGAGGAAAATGCTAAGAAAGCACAGAGTATGCAGAACACACCCCAGCAGCCACCTGCACAACCAGTGTCCAACAATGCCAATGTGATAGAGGAAAGTTTTGCCAGCACGGACAGTTGGAACTGGGCAATGGATGAAAATAAAGGAAGTACAGCACTTGCAGGTTTACAACCTTCTAGACAAGAGAATATTCAGCCTGCCACATTACCCACACACCCTGTTGAAAATAATGTGGCACCACAGCCTGCTCATATTATCAACAATCAGGCAGAAGTCAAAACATTGAGTGATAGAGAAGTGATCAAAGAGCGGTTACCTAACTTAGCTCTTGGGAAGCGCTTTCACATAGAAAATTTAACCCCTCAGTGGTCAATAGAGTCCCAAATGTCCCAGGAGTCTAGTGATGGTCCTCAAACTCAATCAGAAGGTACTTATAGAAGTGAAAACCAGTCTAGAAATTCAGGAGAAAGTCCTGGCCCTAATACAGACAATTCTAACTTTAACTACACACAACCAGGATTTGATGAAACATACACACAAAACCGTGAATGGTCTAAAAATTCAGAAGAACCAACGATGGCAGATGGTGACAGTCACAGTAGAAAGGAGAGTCATGAGGAACTGACTAATTCATTACAGGAAATGAGCATAGCTAATGATCATCATTCCTCAAATGGTATATCCACACACTCAATGGTAGAGTCTAGGAGTGTTCAAGATAATTTAAGCATGCAATCACCACCAGCTAGTTTCCTAGCACCGTCCGTGTCTAGCAGCGTTTCTGTGCCAGTAATGCCTCCTCCGCCGCCCGTGTCTTCCGTGTTGCCTCAGTTGCCTTCGCACGCATCGCTACCGTCGCTCCCGCGGCCGCCTTCATCGTCGTCTACATCATCGTCGGGACACCCTGTGCAAGGACACCCATCACAACCGCCGCCAACATCATCCCCCGCCGCGCTACCTCCTTCATTGCCGCCTCCTTCTAACTCGCAGAATCCATTTCAACGCGCTGGGCCGTTCTCCCACAAGTCAACAACCAAAGCATCATCTGTTCCTGCCCAACCGTTTCAGTCCCAAATGTCTTGCTCAAACCTAACGTCACCCGCGGTCGTAAACAGTGTGTCACAAAGCAGAGGTCCCGTAGGTTTCGAAGCTAACCTGGAGACAACGCCAGACAACTCTGAGCGTCCAGACCAGCCTCAAGCGCTGTACAGACCTATACCGGCGCCGCAGTCCATTCCCGACAACCTGGAAGTCGCGCCGCAGAACGACAGGAACGAGTACCTGCAGACCGCGCACTTGTCCGGCGGGGACTACGGCGAGAACACAGACTTTACTCGTAACCTTCCCCCCCCTCCGGGGCTAAGGAGAATGGTGGTCGGTCAGCAGGAGTCTGAATACCAGAATCTGAACGTATCAGGCGATGAACCTCCACCAGGGCTGTCGCGGATGGTGCCAGGCCAGCAAACTGAAGCCGATAATGCGTACAGTCAACCTAGTGATGACTATATGGATCGGCATATCGACGGCCAGCCTATGGACAACGCTGGCTCTGCGCGCCCGTTCAGACAGGCGGACGGTCAGCAGAATCCTGATAGCTATCCGCAGCCTGTAAACGCTCGCGCAAACGATCGTAGACCTGTCGGCTTCGACAGAATGGTCCCCGGTGAGCCGAGCAACGATGAATACTCTCAATACCAAGGGTCCAACTACGTGAGCAACGAGCAAAGGGTTGTCACAGGGGTAGACCGTGATTTTCCCATCCATATCGAAGCCAGCCCTTCCGATGTTAGAGAGCAGAATATGGACGGGTCTGACTACACGGAACCAACTCTGAGAAACGTGATTGGGGCGAGGGATGTCGTCAATGAAGTGACGCAAGACTTTGCTGCGCCCGACGAGACGCAGCGAGAAGTCACTATGGAAGGAGAAAACTTGCAAGATTTGAGTGTCATATCTTCAGTGGATCTCACTTACTCGCGGGAACACTTAGACGGAGCAGATCTGAACATTACGGACGGCGGCACGGATAGGAACGACGTGCTTGAACCATCAGACAGGCCGGCTACAAGCTCGAGGAAACAATCGCTTAACCGCGTTCACTCGTCCGGAGAGGACTCGGAAAGAGACAGGGCATTCAAAGCGTCTCCCAGAAGAGACAGACATAAAACATCCCGCGATCGAGACCGGGACAGGAACCGAGATAAAGACAAAGAAGGCAGATACTCCCGAAGCGATAGAAGCGATAGAAAATACGAGAGAGATGATAGACGACGCGACGATAAACGCACGGATAAGGATAGAAGGGATAGAGATCGAGTGAGGGAGGGAGATGCAAGCCCGGATGCGAGAAAACATCGCCGCAGTACCAGGAGTCGGAAGTACGAAGAGGACGATACGGACTACTACAGCGATAGAGAAAGAGATCGAAGGTGAGTTTTATGTATATGACAATTTTGTTACGCGTCTGCTGAAAGTAAAGATAAAAAAACGTGTGCATCTCGGGACGCAAGTGATAACTTAAACTAATTTAACTAGCGCTGTGGGTTAGAGTGAGAGAGGAGAGGATCCTGCCTACCGCTGCCGTATGAGAAAAGGAAGCCAGACAGACTGGCGCCATATCGCGTAACGCCATACGTAACGACATACGTAACGAAGCGGTGTACCCTCCCATAAGAAGTTATCACTTCAATAATTGCGAATTTTCGACGAAATTGACTAAGGACAGGTATCTGTCGAGTTTAGATAATTTAGATGGCGGTTGTTGTTCGACAGGCGCTATCGCGAAGGTTCGTACACGTCGAAGCCGCCGCGAGGCGAGGACAGAGAGCGCTCGGACCGCCGCGAGCGCCGCGACCACCGCGACCGGCCGCGCGACCGGCCGCGCGACCGCGACAGATACGACCGACAGTACAACGACTACAGAGACATCGACCCCTCCCGGAAGTATGGGAACCTACACCGCGAGAGGGAAGAAGAGAGGAGGCGAGGTTAGTATGTCACTTTACTGAGAAAGCTCGGTCGATGTGCAGGAAATATTACTCTTCCCACTATCTTTATATACGATCCTTAGAAATGAGTTGGTGTGTGAGTGTGCTCCGTACGACTGCAGACGTGGCGATGCCTTGTAGTTTGCATGTTTCTAAATACGAATGGTGAACAAACACCTTCACCATGTAAAGTTTGTCAAGTAGTTTAAACACAAATTAAGGTTCTTAAGCATTGAATTTACATAAATTTGTAATTCCATAATTATGTACAAGTTAAGTAGCAAGCACTACTGTAATATTTAACTCTGTAATTAGCATTCGTGCAACAGAAAACTTCGCGATGTCTTTATAGGAATGAATTAGCCAACCGACGGAAGGAATCGGTCACACATCGCGTTTTAACTCCACACGCACCTCATTATAGGTTACTTTTATTTATGTATGTTACCTTTACTTCTATTAGGTTTTATGTATTTATGTGTATTCTCTTCCAACTAACCGACTGACAACTGTTATATTTGTTTTGCAGTGACATTCTCATCAGATGCAAAGTTTAATGATAGTAAGAGCGAAGGTATACCCTTTCAACAATGTATTGTGACACTCACAACATCCCCCTTGCTATTAAACGATGCGTGTTAGTCAAAGAATAACATTTTTGACATAATATAAGACATTTGTAGGTCGAACAGTACCAATACGTCTTTATGTATTCAAGTCTATTCGGCGTTTGCTAGTAGCGGGGAATATTTGCATGTGACACAGTTTCTAATCATTCTTTTGAACACAGCATTCTCATTCTATTATAATATAATAGTTGCAGCTCTAGCTTGTACTAATTGATTTATCAAGTTTGACTTGTAGTAACCGAATGTGTGATGTGGATTTCAACATTTTAAAACGAAACACGAACGCTAAATTGTTTGAAAACGTTACGAATCATAACCATTATTTGCATCGATACATAGACGTTGCAGGCGGGATTGACAATCTGTTTTTGGTGGTTTTTGGTAAATCACAAAAGATAAACATACATTTTAATCCCGATAAGAAACCTTCAAGTAGGTAAGTATTATTGATTGGATTCGCTTCACGTTATCGCAAAAAAGGCCAACTTTACATAAACATACATACATTTGTAAATGATAAAAGAACCATGTTACTCTGAAAATAGGGTCACCTTTTCATACGGCACCATGTTTATCATCTAGTTGAGACATTCCATCGATATCTAAATGTCAATCACTCATATCAATCGTTGGATTATGAATTTATGGCTATTCAGTTTACGAGCAAAACATTAGGTATATTTTTTGACTAGATTTCTGTCTGAGTCTGCGATACCGAATATAAATGTTTATATAAATGGGAAACGGGACTTTTCTCCTTAGTCCAGCTAAATTTAAGATGGGAATATAAAGTCGTATTTAATTTATAATCAAACAACATGTAAACCTCGCTGCATTCGAGTGTTAGTTTACGATAGGTACAGCGAGCAATAGTGAGGTGTGCTTGTGTTACAATAGGAGACACGTACTCGAGCGCGTCGCGTCCGACGTCGCGCGAGGCGGCCGCCACGGACGAGGAGGCGGCGGGCGCGCGCCGCGGCCAGCAGGCACGCGTCCGTCGCTCGCGGCATCACCGGCCCGACCCCTACTACGATGGTGAGTCCATTCTCATCAACTCTCAACACATACATTCCATACAATCACAACGACCACTTTGAATAGTTATTCAGGTGAATTTAGGTGCCGGTTCCTCTTAAGAGTACACTCGTCAGCGGCACAAACTCATCATACAAGCGATACAAGCATAATTTATAACGAAACAAATTGATAGGTACCACTCTTAGTTTAGGTTGTTTAACTTCAGACGGTGCGCGGTGGTGTGATCATCCTTCGACGTTCGTATCGCAAGAGTATCGACTAGTTCACTCTTGAAATGAAATGAAATGAAATGATTTATTTGCGTGAAATGTGGTACACAGAGAACTTATATATATAATTAGAATCACACATTTCGCTAGGAAACCCAGCATGCAAAAATTAAGAAGGTACATATAATAATTTAATTAAAGACTAAATTTTTAAACAAATTAAATAAACATTACAATAATTATTACAATCTCGAATAATTAAATAAGAATAATAAAATAAGCAAATATCTTAAGCCAAGACCGAGAAGAACCAGGCAAAAAACTCATCTTGATCGCTTTTTATATGATCATATTAATAATAATGACGGACATTTGACACAGCATCATTTGGCCCCAAAGTAAACAGAGCTTGTGTTATGGGTGACTGGTATACTACTTAATATAAATACACACATAGTTACTCTGTCCGTTAAAATGCGAATCGTGATGATGATTATGAATATGTTAGCTCTAAGCGCGTCTGTTACATCTGGTTTACTTATACTGGGAATGCCATGTTACAAATGCCTCCAGCGTTTATACGAACATTACATTACTTGCATATGCCACGCTTTTTACGACTAATAAAATGTGATAATTTTTTGTCTGTGGTCAATCACGCTGTGATTGCAACTTGGAATAGTTTAGAAACCTGCCTGACGATTATGAAATTCAAGATACAATCAATGTCTACCAGTTTCGATTTGTAATTACGTGGGTACCCAGAAACAAAAGTGTAAGAATTACAGAAGGTCTCGTATGTAAGCGTGGTTCCCCCAGGATACGGCGCCGGCGCCGGCGCGGCCACGTACGCGGACCCGTACCTCGTGCAGCGTCAGCAGTACGAGTACTACGAGCAGCTGCGACTCACCGACCCCGCCGCCTACATGCTCGTCTACCAGCAGCTGATGGCGGGCCACGCGCCCCCCGCGCCCCCCGCCCTCGCCCCCCTCGCCCCCGCCCCCCCGGCCGCGGCGCGCGCCCGGCACTATGCGCCAGGAGAAGGTCGGTCTCACGTCGTCGTAACGTTCAACGAAGCTCTCACCCAGCTAGATATCTGCTTGATTCAAAGAAGCATATTTTATGCTATGAATATTTTGTCTCTCAACTCCCTCGATTCGAATAGTTTTTAAAGGTTTTATTAATTCTGTAATTTTATTACGAAACAAAACCTTAAATATTCCATAATTATCATCTTCGCATCAGCTTACATGAATATTAAGAGAATAAGCTAATTAAAAAAATGTCAGTTCAACTTTTTATGAATCCCTTTTTGGAATGTTTCTAATATTAATCGCGATTTGAGCTCCTTCAAAACGCTTCAAGGTGATTTGCTCAGGGAGTATGAGAGGTCGGTAGTTTCCACCGTCGCGTCGGGCAACTAAACTTATGGCGAAGCGTCACTTCATTTTAAGAAACTTAGGATGGTATGACATAAACCTCTCGCTAGATCTCTTAGGTCAGATTATAGTTTCTAAACTTCTAAATTATATATTTACAAAACGACTAAGATCGTGTGGTTCCAGGTTACCCCAGCTTAGGGTACGAGGGTCAAGAGCGAGGCAGCGTCCATTCCGGACGATCCAGCACCACCGGACTCAAGGGAAATGACACGTATGTACTTTGATATACGGTTGAGATTCAATGTACATTATTGTCTCTAAACTTCAGAATTTCGTGAGGAGATACGAGTACAAAGGCAGTGTGTTTATCGAAATTTTAATAAGATTTGTCGCGACCATTTTCCGTAAAACCTGACGCATGGCATATTTGTGACATTTCATTACGATAAACGCACTCCGCGCATTGTTTAGGTTGAGTCCAATTTATTACATTTATTAAAAGCTTTTGCAAAAAGCTATGATCTTAAAGCCTAAAGTGACGTTTACATGGATTGACTCTCCAAGATAAAGGTAATGATCATTGACAGTTGTTATCGAACGATTGACAGATAATCGATACGCTACTCTCGTACGAGAAACCGGTCCACCGTAAACGCCGCTTCGTTCTGGCTGAGTCAGCATCACGCACGATTCCGGACCATAGCGTAGTTCGTGCCATAATAAATCTAAAACTAGCGTTATAGAGCCCATTTCGCATCGAAATGAATGATCGATTTTAAATGATATTAAGTCATTTAAAGTCGCGGCTTCATCTGCTTGAGTTTAAAGTTTAGATTAATTGTGACATAGCTGCCATCGATCTCGAAATGAGAAACTAACTATCATCGGGATGCAAGATGAACATGGTCCATTTAACACAGTTGCTTTGGAGGGAATGTTAGAGGGAGAGTCCCTCTACCGTTCTCTCGTAGGCAGTGCAGTGGGTGACGTTACGTGCGCGTAGGTTCTACGTGTACCGACACGACGCGTCACTGCGCGACGCCGCGTCACTGCGCACCGACGCGTCCGACAGGTAACTATCTACCTACCTCACTGCAACACGATCTATTTAACTTGAAACGATCACATGATTACATTTTAAAACGCCCAAAAGGTATGATCTCTCCTTGTCATTGTAATGTCAACGAATAAGGATGGCAACTAATTTTAAAGCCACATGAGGTTTGAACACCATTATAAGGGGATATATCTGTCCGTGTCCAACTGGCGAGTACTTCGTTACTCGCCGTACCGAACCCGATTTACCCATAGTGGTGGTTTTCCTTTAAATTGAAATATAACGGGAAGTATACAACAGTTCTGAGGTAACAAACATAAAGAATATGAAGTCTCCTTCTATTTTGAAGTCTGTTAAAAACAAAGAACAAAAATCAAAGAGCTGTTCATTGTTCGAGTATTGCAGCGACTAGATATATACTCGTACATCTCTCTTCAAAACTGAACCTAGCTTCACTTGTTATGACTGCCGACGTCGGCAGGATTATATTTTGTCGCGGCAACAAAAAATACCCGCTCTGTGACCCTTGACGGCCAAAATACTTACCCTGACATGTTTGTCTGCAAGTACTCGTAGCTCGACGACATGTTACTTGTTTCACGTTGCTCGCCGATCGCTCCTGGTCGGTCAGTTTCAAGTTAAATTGTCCGTGATTGTGGTAGCTCCATCAATCGCATATCTCTCGTAACGGTAGTTGGTAATGGTAGTTAGCTCTTCGTTCCTGGCTCCAGTTCTTCCGTCTGCGCTGTGTAGTTATTGTAGTTATCGTTCATGACTATGGCTGATTTGGGAACTGCTTATCGGTTAATATTTCATTGGAATCATAGCTTACTAACATAATGGGTATTGGGGGTGTGAGAAACCCCAATGGTCGCATATCAAAACACAGTTTGGTTTTCGAAGCCGCTAGCTTGTGACCGTACACGTACAAGTATTCAAGACTTACGAACTATTTGTTTACCATCCGTCGGGTTTCTCCCACCCCTCCGACTACCAGGCATTCAGTATATTCAATATTTTATATAAATTTAAATGTATGTCTTTTTCACCGAATTGGTTATCCGATCCATCAGGGTGTTGATTCTGCTAAGCTAATTATAAATGTCAATGACGTCATCGACAACACAAAGATCGAGCAGCGTAGGCAAGATAGCGGTCAGTTAACAGAATCGACACCCTGATGTCTGAAGTAACCGCTATAGTCAATAAATATTATTTGGTGGAATATGAAAATGGTAAATAACCTTCATATTTAAGTACTTACTGTCATCTTGGAAGGATACGTAATATGTATTTACTCGGTGTATTCTTTCAAATATCTTACTTGCACGTTTTTAAGGTAAGCTTTCACTAGCAAGTTCTCTCCGTACAGTTGGGAATCTTGCAGAATTAGCTTGCTACATTTGCTTCTATTGGATAGTGTAAACTTGGCCTTACAATCTGTCTTGGTGGGATAGGTTCGTAATGCTAGTTTTGTGGTAGTGAGTTGTTGATGCGAGAGGTGGTGTGGTGTCGCAGAGACCTGAACACGGAGACGTCCCTCGGGCTGCAGCTGGACGAGTCGGGGGCGCGCTCGGACCGCATGACGCCGTTCCGCTTCTCGACGGCGCATATCAAGGTAACCATTCTCCTACACTCAACTATTGTGATTTCATTTACGTGTCGTTGGCTCGAGTTTCATCGTTTTCTTTTCTATCCCAAAAGCGAACCTCGGGTGCATCTTCACTACAATGATTCAATTACAATTCACATTCTAACACTTTGAACTTGAACTGGGGTTAGGAGGAACCGGCGCCTAGATTCACTAGCATGTAAGAAGACGATTCAAAGTGGTTCTTGTGATTTTATTGAATAAAGATATATTGAATTGAAATATTGAATTGAATTGAATTTGCCGGATTTTTATCCGTCACCAGCTGCCTCTGAACTTGTAAACTGTCTAAACACTTAAGATTTGCCCTACTTGTCCTTATTATCTTACAAAAAAGGATGGCATTATTTGAAAGAGTGATAAAATGTAGAGTTTAGCGAGATGTTTGCGAGTAGATGGGGAGTAAGATAACTAAGGAGATGGTTATGTCGGGTGCAGGGTTCGATCGGCAGCCGGGACGTGGTGGTGGTGCCGGCCACGTACCCGGTGGACGGGCGGCCGGCCACCGTGCAGCTGCTGGCGCTGGCCGAGCTGACCGCCGGCGAACTGGAGCCCGCGCCCGGCCCGCTGCTCAAAGGTACTCTCACTAACTCTTGATACGAATCACCCTATTTTATAGTAGCACCGGTCCCCGAATAACACATTCAGACCCTTCTTAAATTTACTAAATCGACGCTTGTTATACGTGTTTTAGCGCATTTGAGTCATCAGTCATCACGTAAAGAGGTGTTGATTAAACGTGCTGTAAATCTTAGGAAAAACTCGATATTCAAAATTCAATAAAAAAAAATTGGATGCAATTAAAACATATTTGAACAGATCCAAACCAAAAATGTTTTTAGGAATAAATAAAATGCACGTTTATGGTACAATCTAAGTTTCAATTTATTTTCAATACTGCACTAACCTTATCAAGATGCGTGTATTTTCGTCAGCGCGATCTAGGATTAGGTCACTTTTAACAGTGACATCTAGTTATGTAAATGGAACTAAAACTGTTAATCAAACATGACTGACTTTCAGTAAACATTCCGCCCACCAAGAACGTTATGAAGCGTTCTTTACAAATTACCGCCCACCATGAAGCACGTAGGGCTTGCAGTTACTCACTAAATATCACTTATAACTAGTTTATATAAAACAAAAACTATGTCTATTATAGAAATAACATATTTCTAAACTACAATTGCCATTACCATAGAGTACCGTATACGTAAATGAATTAACCTACTTAACTTAACAATTTAATTAAACTTATTCTGTAACTGGTAAAATGCACAATTTTGAGACTGGTCTCTTTAATAAAGATTGACCACATCTCAGGGTCACCACTCGAGTGATGTTATCTGTGCCGGGATGTTTGGCGACCACTCTGCCTAATAACCACCGGGCTGGTGGAAGGTTGTCCTCCTTAATTAAAACAATGTTGCCAATTTCAGGCTCAGGAGTTATTTTAGCCCACTTATATCGTTGCAGCAAATTCCTTAAATACTCATTGGACCACCTACGCCAAAAATCTTGCACCATTCTTTGAGTCAACTGCCACCGCCGAAGAGTGGTGATATTGCTTTGCTCGTAATTACGCATAGGAACAGTGACTAAAGGTTCGCCGACGAGAAAATGTCCTGGAGTCAACGGTGAAGGGTCCTTGTGATCAGTTGGTAACGTTGACAAAGGTCTCGAATTGAGGCACGCTTCGACTTCTGTCAAGACTGTAGTCAGTTCTTCAAACGTGAGCGTTGAGTCACCTATGACGCGTTTAAGGTGAAATTTTGTTGCCTTCACGCCTGCCTCCCAGAGCCCACCGAAATTAGGGGCGTGAGAGGGGATAAAATGCCATGTCACGTGATGGTTGTTCAACGACTCTCGGATTTCAACAGCGACTGAAGATTTCTCTGCTGTAACGAGTCTCACAAGTTCCTTGGAAGCTCCAACGAAATTAGTTCCGTTGTCGCTCCACACATCACTCACATGGCCTCTGCGAGCCACGAATCGCTTAAAACCTGCTATGAAACCATCAGCGGTGAGATCGCTGACAGCTTCCAAATGTATGGCCTTTGTTGCCATGCACACAAAGAGACAAATGTAGCCCTTGTATGATTTGTTGCCTCTTCCCTTGGCCATTCGGATGTTGATGGGGCCAGCAAAGTCGACGCCGCTGTGAGAAAAGGCCCTAGCCGGTGTGACTCTACTGGCTGGTAACTGGCCCATAAATGGGGTCTTGGTGCGTGCTGCGTGACGAACACAAACTACACATTTACGCACATGAGCCTTGACAAGGCTCTTAGCTGAAATTATCCAATAATGTGAGCGCAAATAGCTCAGGGTAAGTGTAGGTCCGCCGTGCAACGTTTTGCGATGTGCATCATCCACAACCAAATTTATAAAATGGCCCTTGCCGGGAAGAATTACCGGATGTTTTGTATCTATGGGAAGTTCTGCTTTGTGAATCCTGCCCGCCGCTCTTAGTATTCCTTTCTCGTCATTGAAAGGGCATAGTGGTTTCAGCTTTTGTTTGGCGTCTACTAACTCAGTTTGTTGGCACTGTCTTATGCAGACATCCAAGGCGTCTCTCAACTCACAGCTTGTCAAAAATGACTCTTGCTTTTTTTTTCTTTTGTACCTTAGAAATCTACGACAGTACGCGACAACACGGACCAATCTCGTTAGTGACGAGAATCTCGACCACAGCGGAATGCTGGTTGCAGAAACGTCTGCTATTACGTGAACCTTGATTTTTCTTTGTTCGAGATCAGTGGCAATGGATTTGGGTCGGCTATAGGCAATAGTTGGTTCTTTTAGCCATGATGGACCCCTCAGCCACAAGCCGTGATCAGCAAGTTCTAGAGGTGTACAACCTCGGGATGCGATATCTGCAGGATTCTGGGCGGATTGAACATGCGCCCACTGTGTGTTGTCCATTTTTGATAGAATTTCTGACGTTCTGTTA
Organism: Lampropteryx suffumata; assembly: GCA_948098915.1. Taxonomy (NCBI): domain Eukaryota; kingdom Metazoa; phylum Arthropoda; class Insecta; order Lepidoptera; family Geometridae; genus Lampropteryx; species Lampropteryx suffumata. The sequence continues at coordinate 454,631 of OX402545.1, forward strand.
GCGATGAACGTTGTCCAACGACTGGGGTGGCTACTTAGCCACGCAAGGACCACAGTGGAATCTGTCCAACCGTGAATATTGGCACGTTCAACACCTAACATGTTAGCCACTTCTGTGACTAACTTAGCTAAAAGAACGGCTCCCATGAGTTCTAAGCGAGGAATTGAGACTTGCATAGTTGGCGCTACCTTAGTTTTTGCTGTTACTAGATTGACATAGATGTTTCCATTAGAGTCAATAGTTCTGAGATAAACCACAGCGGCATAAGCTGTATTAGATGCGTCGCAAAAACCTTGGAGTTCTCTGCACTTGTCGTCGGCCTTAGTTTCAAGCCATCTGGGTATGCTCAACTGATGAACATGAGTCAACTCGGATTGGTAGGACTGCCATTCTTCGAGCAGTTCCTCTGGTAGTTCATCGTCCCAATCTATTCCAGCCAACCATAACTTCTGGATCATCACCTTGGCTGTGATGACACATGGCGCAACCCATCCGAGAGGGTCGAAAAGACGGGAGATGCTGGAGACTACCTTTCTCTTAGTTACTGAATTCAGAAGAACTGGAAGTTGCGACGAGTAATGGAACGCATCGGATTTCTTATCCCAAGTCAGACCTAGAACCTTTACTACTTCATCCATTTTAATGTCAACCTTCCCTTCCTGCTTTCCTTGTCCTTTCATAACTATCTCACCCAAATCTTTGTTATTTGTAACCCATTTTTGAAGCTCGAATCCTCCTTTTTTAAGTAACTTCTGCATGTTTTCATAAATCTTCCTTCCTTCTTCCACCGTTTGACAACCTGTTAAAAGATCATCGACATAATAATCTGTTTTTATCTTTTCAGCTTCGTCGGGATACGCCTTACCTTCGTCGATCGCAAGTTGTTGCAGAGTCTTCACTGCGAGATAAGGCGCTGCTGCTGTTCCAAATGTCACCCTGACTAGCCTAAACTCTTTCGTTTCAGATTCCGGATCATCTCTCCACACAAATCTCTGGAAGTCTGCGTCTTCATTTGCGATGGCAACTTGACGGTACATTTTGATGATGTCCGCGCTAAGACAGATCGGATGCATGCGCCATCTCATAATGATGTGACGTAAGTCTTGCTGAAGCGTCGGGCCAATCATCAGCGTATCGTTGAGAGACACTCCATTGGTTCCCTTGCATGAAGCATCGAACACTACTCTGACCTTGGTAGTGGATTTGTCCTCTCGTATAACGGCGTGATGCGGTAAATAAACAGACTCCGCTTTAATTTTGTCACTACTCGATATGCGTTCCACATGTCCAAGGTCCAAGTATTCTTGTATTACTTCAGAATACCTTAATTTCATCTCAGGATTCTTCTTGAATCTTTGTTCAAGAAGATGAAATCGTTTGAGTGCAATGTCTCTTGAATTGCCGTATTTGCATTGAGGGTCTTCCTCTCGAAAAGGAAGTCTTACGATGTACTGACCGTTTGAGTCCCGTTGGGTCGTTCGACGGTAAAATTCCTCACAACACTGTTCTTCTTCAGTGAGAATTTTGCTTGCGAATACATCCGACTCAATTTGCCAAAATCTTTTGAGCAATTCATTATCATCAATTTTTGTGTGAAGATTAACGATGACGTTGTGACAATGTGATGGATTGTCACTATCCGACAGATGAGTGGGACCTGACAAGATCCAACCGAACGCTGTGCATTGAGCTGTCGGCGTGCCATTAGGACTTTTGATCAGACCACTTCGAATGACCTGTCCATAAATGTCAGCACCGAGCAAAATATCCACCTTGTTCGGGGTGTGATATTGCGGATCGGCAAGAGTTATATCGTTTAACTCAGGCCAATCAATGTATGCTATCTCCTCAGATGGAAGGAGGCTTGTTATGGCACCTAAAACATGCGCACGTACCGGTATCTTGAAGTCTGGCTCGTGACGTGATTGAATATATATCGTCACTACATATTTAGAAGCCAAAGAGTGTTTGTCACCTCCTATTCCAGTGATGCTGCTTCGGCTTGGTAGCTTCTTGAGACCGAGTAACTGTACCGCTGATTCCGTGACAAATGACGCCTGCGAACCCTGGTCTAACAGAGCTCTTAGCAGGAGTCTTTTACCGTTTCTTGCCTCTGCTTGGACAAAAGCGGTTGCCAGAAGAATTTGACTCTGGGCCATTTGTTGAGACATGTGCACTGCGACACTTGACTCAGGCCTTTCCAACGATGCCTTAACGGTTTGCACCGCTGTATTAACTTCGCCTTTTAAATCTGGTTTGGAAACTACAGAAGCCTGTGCATCTGTAGTTGGTTTAGGGTGGAGCAATGAGTGGTGTTTATGCTTACAAATCCTGCATCTAACAAATGACCGACAAGTATCGGCAGAGTGGTTGCGACCTAAGCAGTTAAAACAAAGACTGCTTTTGTGTACATAAGTATGCCTAGCATCATAATCGATTGCGACAAATCCCTTGCAATTTGCTAATTTATGATCACCCTTACAGTAAGGACAGACCAGCTTTGTCACAGCGTTGGAGCCAGCGATTGTGTGCATTGTCTTGGACTTTTGAGTTGGAATGTACGCTTTAACTTTTGGTTTAGAGTCCAAAAACTCGAGTGACCGAAATCGTGATTCCAAAAATTCTCGTAATTGATTTAATGTTGGAAGTTCGTCTGTGGTACTTATTTTAGCTTCCCACAACTTTCGGGACTCCGAATCCAACTTTGAACCAATCACGTAGATCACGATTGCGTCCCATGACTCAACACATATTCCCAAATTTTTTAACCCAAGTAACGTGTCGTTTGTTACATCAAGAAGGTCCTTGATTGCACTACATCCTTCGGCTCCAATGCTAGGTTGATTCATGAATCTCTTCAACAGACAACCGACTAAATACTTTTTATTATTATACCTATTGTTAAGCGTTTTCCATGATTCTTCATAGTTAGCTGAGGTAATAGGCACGTGTCTTAATAGCTGATCGGCCTCTCCCGTGAGATGCCCCTTTAGATAATGCATCTTTTGCACGTTGTCTATGGAAGGGTTATCATGGATCAATGATACATATAAGTCCCTAAATGATGTCCATTCCGAGTACAATCCCGAAAAGTTTGGGATACTGATTTTAGGTAATTTTACATTGTTATCAGCCCTTGTAGTTATCTGAGAGTGAGAGCCTGAACTAGTAGTGGCTTGCTGCTTTATTGTCTTTAAAATCTCTTTGATATCGGATTTATAATCGATATAAATTTCCTCAACAGTCTCATAAATGTCTGGAATATGTTCAGTCTCTGACTCATCTGGCAACTCTAGTGTCAACTTTCGGTGTGTCTCAAAAAATATTGTCCACTTTTCTTCAAGGGATTCCAATCTAGTTAGCAAATAGGACTCTTTGCGTAATCGATCTTTGGGAGATTTTTTAAAGTTCTCGTACGATTTTTCGATTGTATATTTGTATTTACTTAAACTCTTTACTAACGCTAAGAACGACATGGTGAACTATTACCACGGCCAAATTTTCAAAGTATTTTAAATAATTCGAAAAATCTTACAAGTGCCAAAAATTCGCAAAAATTTTACAAGTGTTTCAGAAATTAAATGACCTAGCAAAAAATGGGCGTGGATTCCCCGTCCAAACACATTTTCAAAAACTATTCTAAGTTATGCAAACCAACTCCGTAGATGTAGATGATGATATTGACGGCGTTGCTGCTCGCGCCACGGCACACTGTTGACGGCCTTGCGGCGGCCTGTTGGCGGCCTGGTGGTAGCCTTGCGGTGGCCGTGTCTTCTCTTTGGCTGGCTCCCAGCAGCTTCCTTCCGGCCGTGTGTTCACCACACGACACGGTTGTGAACGTCACGGCTTGTGACGTCACTGATGAACTGCTAAGCTGAGCGTCCCCACTCCAAGCTCCTTTATCCTCGATTGCCGCGTACACGCACAATACTACTGCACTGCACACGCACACAATCAACCGACACGATTACAATCGTTCGGTGATAGCACTCCTAGTAGCGATCCACTACCGATTCCCGAGCGCTTTGCTGGTGGAATTAATTCCCGATCCGGCTCGAAGGACCATGAACAGATCCAAACCAAAAATGTTTTTAGGAATAAATTAAATGCACGTTTATGGTACAATCTAAGTTTCAATTTATTTTCAATACTGCACTAACCTTATCAAGATGCGTGTATTTTCGTCAGCGCGATCTAGGATTAGGTCACTTTTAACAGTGACATCTAGTTATGTAAATGGAACTAAAACTGTTAATCAAACATGACTGACTTTCAGTAAACAATATTTTAGAACTGTTATTTAAGTGTTACGCTAATTCGGACTTGGGTTCGAGCAAAGTAAGGTTTAGGTTGGTTCGTATTTTAATAAATGTTAGCTAGTCTGGTGAAACTACCGAGTCGGAATCGCTGTCTGGCACACCGAGCTCATCACCCTAAAGGCGTTCATTTAACTGTTAACGACCGGAGCCAACCGGGTATCGCCGTCTTCGCGCATCGATATATCCCTTTCCTTCCAAGTTTTGTTATCTAACGGCCATTTATTTACAGGCGTTACTCACAAGAAGAGCGTGATCGAGTACTGCATGGGGCGTGTGCGCAACGCGTCGCGCGAGGGCGCGCGTGACGTCATCGGATACGTGCTCGTCTGGGAGCTGCTCGCGCTCATGCTGCGGCAGAACGGAGTATGTGCATGCCCCATCACCACTTTAATATAACCCAAGCATTTTTAACCGCATTTCGTAGAAGATACGATGTTAATTGCAAATTTATTTGCAGGTGGTGGTGGGTACCGACATCGCCGAGTTGCTGATGAAAAACACGAAGGAGTATGAGCAGAAATCGCCCACGTCCAAGTCGACGCGCGACGAATCTCAGCGCGAGTCGTCTCTATCCGGCTCGCTGCACGAAGAGACGCACAATAGTTCGTCGCCGCCTCTATCGGCCGCGCAGCAGAATGACTTCTCCCTCTCCGAGACTATGGGTGACCGCTTACATTATATTTCATATAAGTAACGGGAAACCGAATTCTACACTTTTTTTTTGTAACAATGACAATTCAAAATATTTTGGAACAATTATTTGATTAGTCCACTTTGGCAGCACTCTCGCTGACTCGCTCGTAGATTGTGATATTGTTAGTACTTATTGTATCAGTGCTGCTTGTCTTCCAAGCGACCGGTACATCTTTTTATTCATCCAATCCAATCATTCCAATTCATGTTACTTTTTTTATGAGCTGGAATGCCCGCGTTACAAGTAAAAAGACGAAGTTGCATCAACATCAGGTATGGGGTAACATGTTTTACCGATTTCGGTGCGCAAACCGAGAGAATGGCACGCTAAAGTGGAAACAATAAATCAAATAACAAAATAAAAAATTAGGATAATAGATTATTAGGTATTCCAGTGTATCGTGTTCGATACGAGTAACACCCTTTTGAATTTTTTTGTGAATGTTTTTGAAATAGTTTGTTGAATATACGTATGTGAGACAGGCGCGGAGTCCCCCGGCCCCGGCCCCGGCGCGGCGGACGGCGCGGCGGACGAGCTGGCTGCGCTCGGCAAGTACCGCGAGTACCTGCTCTACGGGAACCAGCAGGAGGCACTCGGTCAGTTCTCACAGTTCTCATAGTTCTCACGCCTCACTTGTGTGCGACCGCGGCGCACGCGAGTGCTCATTCATCTGCAATAAATGCACTAACGTGTTATAAAAACCTGTCGCGTCTTTAAAATGACCTTTGTAGCGTAGTGGGCTAAGGTCCGTCTGAGAATCTGCGATTATGAGACGCAAATGGTTGCGGGTTCGATTCCCGTCGTGAGACAAATGTTTGGATGTCTCGTTCTGGGTGGTTTTTATGTTTATTACGTCCGCATTAAACAGTAGTAATTAGTGTATCGGTTTTGCGGTACCCGTAACACGAGCTCTGCTTACTTTGAGGCCAGATGTGTCAGTGTTTAAAATGTTATGTCATTATTTATTTATTAAGCAAATTAAAAATTTGTCAATCGTTTTTTTTATGGATGTTCACCGATTACTCAAAGATACATTTTTTTTTTCAAAAGGGATACTTTACACGCGGTTTCATTAAAATTTTATCAAAAACGGTCGAGCAGGTTTTAAAAAAAAAAAAAAAATTATATTCATGACATTTTTCATATACATGAAGTCGGTCGTCTTTTTATTTTGTAAACGTTATCATCATTCAGATTAACGATGTTTTAAATGAGCTCGTAGCTCGCTCCGCTCTTCAATTATCGATACTCGGTAGCGGAAGAGCGGTCCGGCGCCGGCGTGCGGTAATGGAATGGAGTAATAGAGTAGGACCGTGCGTCGGTTACAGAGTGGGCGATGAGCAACAACCTGTGGGGGCACGCGATGCAGCTGGCGGCGGGCATGGCGCCGGCGGGGACGGCGCGACGTGCGCGGGCCTGCGTGTCGGCGCGCTTCCTGGCCGCCGTGCCGCGTCACGACCCACTGCACACGCTGTACGCCGCGCTGCACGCCGCGCTACCGCCCGCAGTGAGTACCGCACTCTGCAACAAATGTGCCGCGCTACCGCCCGCAGTGAGTACCGCACTCTGCAACAAATGTGCCGCGCTACCGCCCGCAGTGAGTACCGCACTCTGCAACAAACGTGCCGCGCATCTCCTCGCATCTACGTTCATGTTATCACATAATCAACGGGTATTTTTTATTATTACCGGGTAAAAATTCGACATTTATTTTACAATTAAAATAAAAAACCTAATTACTTTTAAAAATGCTTAGTAAGTAGGGCAGCCTTAATACTAGTAGGAAAAACTAAGCCATGAGTTAAAAATATGTTTTTTCAACTTTTTTCAACTGCATCCAAGATCGATTGTTTGTGTTCATCATTTAATATGTTATTAGTGGGCAAAATGAAGTCCATCTTTGATTTGATATCTTTGAATGTGGTGAATATGTTAGGCCTGTTGTGTATCTCTGGGCCGACTATCCGGTGCCTCGCTCAACTACCGTCCTCCCCACTCACCTAACACACTCATAATATGAAAAAGTTGAAAAATAATAAGTCGTGTTTACAGCGGACGCACGTCCTCTCGCTCGAAGTGCACCTCTCTAATATTCGAGGACTTCACTCTAACCTCGATTCGGCCCACCACCATCTTGTGACCTGTCTTGTATTGCTGTCATCTATGGGATGGTTCAGCCAAACACCAGCTGGCTGCCTTAGACTCAATCGAGCGTAGAGCATTGAGGATGATGGGTGAACAGCTTAACGCTGAGACTAAGTTCCAGAGTCTCGAGCACCGTCGTAAAGTTGCTTGACTTTCGATTTTTATAGATGTTTAAAAACCTTTTTTAATCGGCATAAAATATTTTATTGTACCTTGCTAGTACAAAATACGATTATCGATTTAAACAGTTTCATCAATCGGTCATTTTTGATTTGTTGTTCATAGTAGAAGTGCCAAATCCCTAGCCCCCGCCGCACCCCTCGCCTGCCTCCAATTCGAGCCACCACCTTCAGATGTATGAAGATCTAATCCTGTATGTTTAAATGTTTGGTTGTCGCAGTGCGTACCGGAGGAGCGATGCGGCTCGTGGCGGCCGCACGCCGCCATGCTGCTCGCCAACAGCACGCCGCGCGCCGACGGCGACCTGCGGGCGCTCGCGGCACTCGGTCAGTACACACTACACACTACACACTACGTGGCGGCCGCACGCCGCCATGCTGCTCGCCAACAGCACGCCGCGCGCCGACGGCGACCTGCGGGCGCTCGCGGCACTCGGTCAGTACACACTACACACTACACACTACGTGGCGGCCGCACGCCGCCATGCTGCTCGCCAACAGCACGCCGCGCGCCGACGGCGACCTGCGGGCGCTCGCGGCACTCGGTCAGTACACACTACACACTACACACTACACACTACGTGGCGGCCGCACGCCGCCATGCTGCTCGCCAACAGCACGCCGCGCGCCGACGGCGACCTGCGGGCGCTCGCGGCACTCGGTCAGTACACACTACACACTACACACTACACACTACGTGGCGGCCGCACGCCGCCATGCTGCTCGCCAACAGCACGCCGCGCGCCGACGGCGACCTGCGGGCGCTCGCGGCACTCGGTCAGTACACACTACACACTACACACTACGTGGCGGCCGCACGCCGCCATGCTGCTCGCCAACAGCACGCCGCGCGCCGACGGCGACCTGCGGGCGCTCGCGGCACTCGGTCAGTACACACTACACACTACACACTACACACTACGTGGCGGCCGCACGCCGCCATGCTGCTCGCCAACAGCACGCCGCGCGCCGACGGCGACCTGCGGGCGCTCGCGGCACTCGGTCAGTACACACTACACACTACACACTACGTGGCGGCCGCACGCCGCCATGCTGCTCGCCAACAGCACGCCGCGCGCCGACGGCGACCTGCGGGCGCTCGCGGCACTCGGTCAGTACACACTACACACTACACACTACGTGGCGGCCGCACGCCGCCATGCTGCTCGCCAACAGCACGCCGCGCGCCGACGGCGACCTGCGGGCGCTCGCGGCACTCGGTCAGTACACACTACACACTACACACTACGTGGCGGCCGCACGCCGCCATGCTGCTCGCCAACAGCACGCCGCGCGCCGACGGCGACCTGCGGGCGCTCGCGGCACTCGGTCAGTACACACTACACACTACACACTACGTGGCGGCCGCACGCCGCCATGCTGCTCGCCAACAGCACGCCGCGCGCCGACGGCGACCTGCGGGCGCTCGCGGCACTCGGTCAGTACACACTACACACTACGTGGCGGCCGCACGCCGCCATGCTGCTCGCCAACAGCACGCCGCGCGCCGACGGCGACCTGCGGGCGCTCGCGGCACTCGGTCAGTACACACTACACACTACACACTACGTGGCGGCCGCACGCCGCCATGCTGCTCGCCAACAGCACGCCGCGCGCCGACGGCGACCTGCGGGCGCTCGCGGCACTCGGTCAGTACACACTACACACTACACACTACACACTACGTGGCGGCCGCACGCCGCCATGCTGCTCGCCAACAGCACGCCGCGCGCCGACGGCGACCTGCGGGCGCTCGCGGCACTCGGTCAGTACACACTACACACTACACACTACACACTACACACTATACACTATACGCTACGTGGCGGCCGCACGCTGCCATGCTGCAATGCTGCATCAGTAACAGTTGAGTCAACTCCACCGGTATGCTTCGAGCGTGGATCGAGCTTCTCTGATGCGACTGCAACTAATTCGATTTTGAGACTGAATATCGCTGGCACTGAAACTAGTATCCAAACCGATGGTTCAACAACTATCTGGCTCTCCTGGCTTCAACTGGTGGTTAAAACTCAGCGAATAAGCATTACCGTGTTTAGGTTTAAAGGTAACTGAAACTAGTCAAATTACAGAACAAGCATTCTGTCGGTCTGATATCTCCTGGTGTTGCAAACGTCATAGGTTACGGTGACAACTTATCATCACGTGGCCGTGAAAGGACTAGTTTGCTAGCTCAGTTGTAAATAAAATGAGCGAGCTTTACAGTAGTCGTATATAACATCTGACATCTCACCCTGTGGTAATCAGCAAGAGAAACACACGTGAGAATGCTGATGCATTCTCATTTTCTATTTCTCTTTCTCTTTCTCGTCACACACATCCTATTAGCTGACAGTACCAACCTCTTGGAAATCGGGTCGGTACCATCTGAAGGCCAACTCTACCACTGGTCAAAGCAAATAGCGTGCGGCTCCCCGACTTCCGGTAACACACCACAGATCGCTCGAAAGCCAGAGAAAAGAGCAAAAGCTAACACAATCTTAGTTAAAACTAAACTAATGAAATGACCACAGTAGTAAACGGTACCTACATTAACATAAAAAGCAATATTTCGTTACCCAGGTGACAGTCTAGCATCTCGCGGTCAGATATACTGCGCGCAGTTCTGCTACGTGTCCGCCGGCGTACCCTTCGGGCGTCACCCCCTCGCCCCGCTGCCGCCGACCCCTCCCGCCCCCGGCGCGGCCACCCCTCGCCTCACGCTCCTGCTGGCCGAGCCGCGCCCCGCCACCCTGGCGCAGCTGGCGACCCCCCGGGCCATCCTGGCGACCGAGATCTACGAATATGCGAGGAGCCTCAACGCGGACTACGTTATCGACGAGTTGCAGGTGAGGCAGATGGACCGTGAGATGTCGCGACCTTGTCAGCCGAGCCGAAAGCGGTCGGTAGCGGTCTGAACGATAAACGATGCCGTTTCTAACGTTCGAAAATTACAATTTAGAATCGATCGGATATGAAAAATACAAGATGCGCGTCATTTACATATCGATGAATCGAAGTGGCGATCGACTTATAGCCGCATTAACCGATACGTGATTCAAAATCATCGACCGTGAACCGTTTTAAGATGACCTTCCATAATATCCCATATTATCACGTAGATCTATGGAAAATAAGGAGAGTAATATAATCGGCAGGTGTTCAAGTTGATGTGTGCGTGTCGGCTGGTGGACGGCGGGCTGTACGAGCGCGCGCTGGCGTACGTGGAGGCCGCGGCACGCGCCGTGACGCTCGCCCCGCGTCTCTACTCGCGCGGCCTCGTGCGCGCACTCGCCGAACTCGCAGACAGGTACCTACTGCCGTACTGTACATACGTGGAGGCCGCGGCACGCGCCGTGACGCTCGCCCCGCGTCTCTACTCGCGCGGCCTCGTGCGCGCACTCGCCGAACTCGCAGACAGGTACCTACTGCCGTACTGTACATACGTGGAGGCCGCGGCACGCGCCGTGACGCTCGCCCCGCGTCTCTACTCGCGCGGCCTCGTGCGCGCACTCGCCGAACTCGCAGACAGGTACCTACTGCCGTACTGTACATACGTGGAGGCCGCGGCACGCGCCGTGACGCTCGCCCCGCGTCTCTACTCGCGCGGCCTCGTGCGCGCACTCGCCGAACTCGCAGACAGGTACCTACTGCCGTACTGTACATACGTGGAGGCCGCGGCACGCGCCGTGACGCTCGCCCCGCGTCTCTACTCGCGCGGCCTCGTGCGCGCACTCGCCGAACTCGCAGACAGGTACCTACTGCCGTACTGTACATACGTGGAGGCCGCGGCACGCGCCGTGACGCTCGCCCCGCGTCTCTACTCGCGCGGCCTCGTGCGCGCACTCGCCGAACTCGCAGACAGGTACCTACTGCCGTACTGTACATACGTGGAGGCCGCGGCACGCGCCGTGACGCTCGCCCCGCGTCTCTACTCGCGCGGCCTCGTGCGCGCACTCGCCGAACTCGCAGACAGGTACCTACTGCCGTACTGTACATACGTGGAGGCCGCGGCACGCGCCGTGACGCTCGCCCCGCGTCTCTACTCGCGCGGCCTCGTGCGCGCACTCGCCGAACTCGCAGACAGGTACCTACTGCCGTACTGTACATACGTGGAGGCCGCGGCACGCGCCGTGACGCTCGCCCCGCGTCTCTACTCGCGCGGCCTCGTGCGCGCACTCGCCGAACTCGCAGACAGGTACCTACTGCCGTACTGTACATACGTGGAGGCCGCGGCACGCGCCGTGACGCTCGCCCCGCGTCTCTACTCGCGCGGCCTCGTGCGCGCACTCGCCGAACTCGCAGACAGGTACCTACTGCCGTACTGTACATACGTGGAGGCCGCGGCACGCGCCGTGACGCTCGCCCCGCGTCTCTACTCGCGCGGCCTCGTGCGCGCACTCGCCGAACTCGCAGACAGGTACCTACTGCCGTACTGTACATACGTGGAGGCCGCGGCACGCGCCGTGACGCTCGCCCCGCGTCTCTACTCGCGCGGCCTCGTGCGCGCACTCGCCGAACTCGCAGACAGGTACCTACTGCCGTACTGTACATACGTGGAGGCCGCGGCACGCGCCGTGACGCTCGCCCCGCAACTCTACTCGCGCGGCCTCGTGCGCGCACTCGCCGAACTCGCAGACAGGTACCTACCGTACCGTGTACCGTACTGTACATACGTGGAGGCCGCGGCACGCGCCGTGACGCTCGCCCCGCAGCTCTACTCGCGCGGCCTCGTGCGCGCACTCGCCGAACTCGCAGACAGGTACCTACTGCCGTACTGTACATACGTGGAGGCCGCGGCACGCGCCGTGACGCTCGCCCCGCGTCTCTACTCGCGCGGCCTCGTGCGCGCACTCGCCGAACTCGCAGACAGGTACCTACTGCCGTACTGTACATACGTGGAGGCCGCGGCACGCGCCGTGACGCTCGCCCCGCGTCTCTACTCGCGCGGCCTCGTGCGCGCACTCGCCGAACTCGCAGACAGGTACCTACTGCCGTACTGTACATACGTGGAGGCCGCGGCACGCGCCGTGACGCTCGCCCCGCGTCTCTACTCGCGCGGCCTCGTGCGCGCACTCGCCGAACTCGCAGACAGGTACCTACTGCCGTACTGTACATACGTGGAGGCCGCGGCACGCGCCGTGACGCTCGCCCCGCGTCTCTACTCGCGCGGCCTCGTGCGCGCACTCGCCGAACTCGCAGACAGGTACCTACTGCCGTACTGTACATACGTGGAGGCCGCGGCACGCGCCGTGACGCTCGCCCCGCAACTCTACTCGCGCGGCCTCGTGCGCGCACTCGCCGAACTCGCAGACAGGTACCTACTGCCGTACTGTACATACGTGGAGGCCGCGGCACGCGCCGTGACGCTCGCCCCGCGTCTCTACTCGCGCGGCCTCGTGCGCGCACTCGCCGAACTCGCAGACAGGTACCTACTGCCGTACTGTACATACGTGGAGGCCGCGGCACGCGCCGTGACGCTCGCCCCGCGTCTCTACTCGCGCGGCCTCGTGCGCGCACTCGCCGAACTCGCAGACAGGTACCTACTGCCGTACTGTACATACGTGGAGGCCGCGGCACGCGCCGTGACGCTCGCCCCGCGTCTCTACTCGCGCGGCCTCGTGCGCGCACTCGCCGAACTCGCAGACAGGTACCTACTGCCGTACTGTACATACGTGGAGGCCGCGGCACGCGCCGTGACGCTCGCCCCGCGTCTCTACTCGCGCGGCCTCGTGCGCGCACTCGCCGAACTCGCAGACAGGTACCTACTGCCGTACTGTACATACGTGGAGGCCGCGGCACGCGCCGTGACGCTCGCCCCGCGTCTCTACTCGCGCGGCCTCGTGCGCGCACTCGCCGAACTCGCAGACAGGTACCTACTGCCGTACTGTACATACGTGGAGGCCGCGGCACGCGCCGTGACGCTCGCCCCGCAACTCTACTCGCGCGGCCTCGTGCGCGCACTCGCCGAACTCGCAGACAGGTACCTACTGCCGTACTGTACATACGTGGAGGCCGCGGCACGCGCCGTGACGCTCGCCCCGCAGCTCTACTCGCGCGGCCTCGTGCGCGCACTCGCCGAACTCGCAGACAGGTACCTACTGCCGTACTGTACATACGTGGAGGCCGCGGCACGCGCCGTGACGCTCGCCCCGCGTCTCTACTCGCGCGGCCTCGTGCGCGCACTCGCCGAACTCGCAGACAGGTACCTACTGCCGTACTGTACATACGTGGAGGCCGCGGCACGCGCCGTGACGCTCGCCCCGCAACTCTACTCGCGCGGCCTCGTGCGCGCACTCGCCGAACTCGCAGACAGGTACCTACCGTACCGTGTACCGTACTGTACCTACGTGGAGGCGGCGGATGTTTTCGTTTGTATTTCAAATTATCGAATTATTCACAACAGCTCAATTGGTACTGACCGTTTTCTACACCGTAGACCATTAGTGCGATTCCCACCCATTATTTAGCAGCGTCGCAATATGATATTCGAGAATCCTTCAGTCAACCTAGTATGTTTAAAAAGTGATTTGTGTGATGTGAAGGTTGAAGTACCACGACCCCAGCGTGCGAGCGGAGGGTGCGGCGGGGGCGGCGGGTGCGGGGGGCGCGGGGGAGGAGGGCGCGGAGAGCGGGGAGGGTTCCCCGCGGCACCACTGGCTCGACGACGTCAAGTCTCTGGCGCAGGCGCAGGTACCTACCGTACCACACCACTGCCCCACTCCGGTACACCTTGTTACCATCTTTGTTTATTAACTCTCACTTTGTATACACATTATTATTTCTTCACATTTCCTTCTATTTATGATTTTATATAATATCTGTGTATCTGAAGCCACTAATAAATACCATAACTATCTATCCATTTATACTATACCGACCACACTGAACTAAACGAAGATTAAAACAAACATAAAAACGCATTCGTGTGTGCGTGTGTGTGTGTCTAAAACTAACAGTAGTGTGTGTGTGCGTGTGCGTGTGCGCAGATGGAGAGCATCTCGCAGCAGGTGACGCCGCAGCACCAGTACAGCGAGCCGCAGAACCAGTACTCGTGGGGGGATCAGGTACCTAATTATAATCCCTTCCTTTTAAATAACATAATCCGCAGCGAAGCTCTTCGGCTTCTTAACTTAAATAGGGAATAATACAGAAAGACGTAGGTCTGTGAATACACGAAAAAAGACGATCATCTCACAGCGGTAATCGAACTCGCAACTTACAACTTGCTCGCTGTATACTTACCCACCTAATAGTAGAGGTCGATAAGCCATCTATATTTTTTTTGATTCTTTACATTTGTATCACAATCTACGATCATTTATTAACTCGTAATCAAAATTTATTTTCCAGGCGCAACAGTACCAACAAACTCCGAACCAAACCTACGTCGAGCCAGAAGAGCCGACCGACTACCCGCAATACTATCAGCCGACTCCCGCGCCCGTCCCGACCCTACCCGACCAACCGAGTCAGACCGCAGACCAACCGAGTCCGTACGCGATCCAAACGGACCAGCCGAGTCCGTACACGAGCCAAACGGACCAGCGGAGTCCGTACACGAGCCAAACGGACCAATCGATCCCGTACTCGGGACAAGCGGACCAACCGAGCCCGTACCGAGCGGATCAGTTCACCGGACAAGGTGCACCAGAAGAGAGCCCGCAGTATCACTACGAGGACTGGAGCAGGACGGAGGAGACGCACTCGCAGTCCTACGGGGACTACTGGCAGGGAGACTCCGGCTACGCGTACGGCGAGGTACGTTTACCGCACTCGAGATAAACATCCTTCCACTTAGAGATCTGTCGATCGACTCATTCATTCGGGTATTCTTTTTAATAGGATCGATTGCGTTTGCAATTATTACAACGTTTTACGAAATGTTTATAAATCGATATTAAATTAAGAAAAAAACCTCAATCTAAACTTAACCGGAGCGTTATCGCTTCGGCGTCACGGTTGTTACGATCCAGTTGACTATTCGAGTGAACCCGATCGCGTTGCGCGTTGATGGGTGAGCTAAGTTGGTGTGCTAACGTGTTGTGGGGCGCAGGCCCGGCCCCCGCCGCGCCCCCGCGTCCCGCGCCCCCTCCCCGCGGCGCCGGTGACGTCAGCGGGCGCGCCCGACGCCTTCGAGCTGCTGGAGCTGCGGCCCTCCCTGCGGCGCCGCGTGCACCCCGCCCCGCCCCGCGCGCCGCCCGGCCCCGCTTTCGCCGCGCCCCCCGCCCCGGCCCCGGCCCCCGCCCGCGCCCGCGCGCCCAGCGGCGACTCGCTCGACAGCGGGCGCGGCAAGTCCCCCAAGCAACTCTCCGACCTCGACATCCAGATAGCGCACAGCCCGCAGCTCGGAGTTGCGGCGCGCGCGTCCCCCCCTCCCCCCGGGCCGGGCGGCGCCCCCTCCCCGCCGCGCTACGGGTCGGGGCGCGGCCCGCGCTGCGGTCGGTTCATATCGTCGACGGTGGACACGTGGTCGCGGCGCGCGCCCCCTCCCGCCGCCTACAAGCCGCTCGTGTTCGGAGGGACCTACCCGATCGAGGTGCCGACGTCGCCCCCCGCCCCCGCCCCCGTCCCCGCAGCCCCCTCAGGCCGGGAGCTACGGCCGGTGATCGCGGACTCGGAGGCGCACAAGCGAGAGCTCCGACGCACGATCGAGCGCAGCCTCGACAGGTTCGAGGCGATCCTGTCCGCGCGCGCGCCGCCCGCCGCGGGCGACGTGCCCACCTTCGACATCGACTTGCCGCTGGCCGACGCCCCGCCCTCCCCGCGCCCCGCACGCCCCCCGCGCCCCTCGGACGCCGCCTACTACGTCAGCGGACCCAAGACCTTCGACATCGACGAGCCCTACTAGAGTCCGGTGTTGTGACGTAGTGTCGCGCACAAATAATTATAACGCATTTCGTACACAAGTATAACGCATTTCGATGTTGCTTCGAATTAGCATTTATGAGCATTATTGTTATAAATGTTGATGCATTCGCTAGCTGCCATGTGAAAGGTAGCGTACCGCGCCAGCGCTTATCGTGGATGGAGATCGTGTGTAACATTATTAACGTCCATTACTTTTCGATAGTTACCAAATTCGTTGCGTGTAACCATTTTGCTAAAAAGAACCAAAGAGATGATATTTCAATAATAATTATATTAATATTGTCTAAGAAGCAAGCTTATAAGGTATTATGTAAAGGTTTTAAATTGCACTGTGATATAGATTTTTCGTTGATCTGATTTTGAAATTCTTATGAATTTATTTGTGAAACTCTGAAATATGATTCCTTATTTGATGTAAGATCTTATTTTGCGATAGTTTTTTGGCTATTGTTGATCTGCTGTGAGAATATCCTTTTTTGTAGGAAAGGTATGTAATCTGAGTGTTTAATAAATGTTTTAACTGTTCCATGTCGTTTCATTTCACTATCCACTTGTAAGATGCCGAACGCAAGCCAGCGTGCACTCTTTGCACAAATCTATTATTTGCAAAATTTGACTTATATATAATACATATTTTTATAAGTCGTGTTATTTGAAACACACTTAATAACTTTCCTTCCAACCTAGTAACGCACACACGTGTCCTATAACACATATATCGGTCGTTAATCATTTATAAATAATAGCGAGAGTAACCACAAGATAACACAAAACGCTACTTTTCGTATAAGTAGTATAATAATCAAGGGTAGTATCAAGTAACCGCCCTCGCTACTTGGCGGCTACCGTCAGGCCGCGACCGCGGGCCTTATAAATGAATAGCTAATATCCGATAAGGAGTCGTTAACCAGGGAAACAATAGTATAGATGTTGTCACGTGGTGTGCACAGAGCGGCGCGGGTGCGGGGGCGGGGCCGGGCGCGGGGGCGGGGCCGGGGGCGCGGCCTGCTATCTCGATGCCGGGCTCGGCGCCCGCGCGGCCGGGCGGCTCCTACGCCGGCTACGACGACGACAGACCACCCAGCGCAGAGGTACCCACCATTCATTTTTCTACTCTCCGCATTTCAGCTTCCAATAAGTGTAGGTAAATTAAAATCTAAAATGCCATAGAGAGTATTCCGATGAGCCCGAACACGATACCTCTGCCGTAGTCGGTGAGGATATCGTCCAGATTCCGGGTGATACTGCAGCATCAGGTCGGATCGTTGAAGTACCGGGATGCCTCATTTCTGAATCGATCAGACCTGCGCAGGTTGCTCAGATCCCTTAATCGACCAGAAAAGAGCTCACGATCTCCAAACGGCTGAACACATTTTCTTGAATCGCAGCTAACGACGTTCTCTAATCGGTAACCTTTCAAACAAAAACTTACATCAAAATCGGTTCGTCCGTTTATGAGCTACGATGCAACAGACGCACATACCTTGATACCACTAATGGGTCCCCCCTCCCTCCCCCAGCCTGCCGACCGCGCGGACGGACAGCGGCCCTCTGCCGACGGCAAGGACGGCAAGTCCAAGGAGGTGAAGACGGACAGTAAGGGCCGCAGCTGGATCGGAGGCATCCTCACCAAGCTGTCCCTCCGCCCGCCCAACCAGATGATTCTGCCGGACGACAAGAACCCTACCGTGAGTGAACATAAGGCTCCAAATCGGAAGAGCATGGGTGTTCCCACGCTCTTATAGTACGTTATTTGTAAATCTTTATATTTAAAATGTACTTTTGTACTTTTGTCTCCGTTAGATAATGCAGCATTGTCTTCCTAGAATTATAAAACTAAATAGTGTTTGGTTTCTCTAGTACCTCGCAGGTGATAGATTTTGTTGTGCTGTGATATATCTTAGTTGGAAAATGTCTTTGACTGAATTTGGTGATTTGTCGTGTTCTTAGTTGGTTAAAAGCAATAAGCCTAAAACTGTTCCATGTATTCTTTTCTTGTTAAATAAAAGAGTTCCATGGTATTAGATAGTATTTTATTTACCGAACCTTGATCTATCATCAACTAATTTATATCGCACCACACGAAACTAATAGCCATACGTTTTGTAGTCTCATACGCATCATTGTACGAGTGGAAGCTAGTTTGTCGTTAACATGTAACACTAATAAAACAATAAGTATATACTTATTAACTTTCCTGACATTGGTACTGTCGCAATACATTATAGGGGCATTTGACAGTCGCCAGACATTATAGAAGAGCCTCGACTAATTTCATTTGACATTTATTTTCAGCTCTATACAATACATCAAACTATTTACTAAGGTGGTTAGGTGGCGCTAACGTCTCTTGCTAAAATGTACATTTTGCATTCTACAAATTAAAGCTTAAAAAAAATCTTGATCATTGCTTAACACGTTCACTGTCCAATGACTTGACAGTCACATTTGTGCCAAATGCATACGTCCATGACTCTGGCTGGAGTCATACTGCATGGGTAGACTTGATGTTGTTTATTTCACTGGACGGAATCTGGAGCCTACGTAAAATGTTGCCAGCTTGCCATATATATGGGAGGTTAAATAAAACAAATTATGTTATGGAATGTTGTTGTTTATTCATTTTAAATCTATGAAAAATGTTATAACATAGACAGCATAAGATTTTTATTATTATTTCCTTGGGTTCCTTTGCAATTCGTTGAAGAAAAGGCACGAGTTATTCTTGTAAGACTTTCGTAGTGACTCAACTGATCTGACACATCGATATACCTTTTTTCCCTTTATTATACCTACTCTAAAATGCATTCAGGTTTTAGTACTGGTCTTCACCCGCTACTTATTTTCATTCCTTTCCGTTGCATGTTGAAAAAAGTGTCACGTCACGTTTATCATGCCACTTTATGACAGTAATATTGCCTTTCTGCATAGCTGCAATCTCGTCTCTCTTCAATTTACTGTCGGTGACAGCTTGCGGTAGCCCTCTTCGTTTTCTATTCACTGTACCTAGCAAATCAGTAAGACGGCTCTACAAGAAGGTGGCTGGCGGTATGCTGGCTTAAAAACTATCAGTTATTATCAATTTACCCTCATCTAGCAAGTTTTCAGCAAAACGTACGACAACACTTTCAGACAAATCCAAATCGATTCTTTGGATTTGATATTTCATACCACAGCGTACTAACCAAAACAAGTTAATAATAATCTTCGTATTTAGATACATCTACAAGTCCATGACTTAGAACGAGACTACCATATTCAATTCATACGTCCATGATTCGAAACGAGTCACAACATTTTATGTTTAGACGTCCATGACTCTTTCCGGAGTCATTTAGTTTTTTTCTGATTTTTCCTGAAAAACATTTTTTTTTTTTCAGTTTATGTTAGCATTATTGTAATCCCTCAAATCCTTTTGCT
The DNA here is from genome assembly GCA_948098915.1 of Lampropteryx suffumata. Classification (NCBI taxonomy): domain Eukaryota; kingdom Metazoa; phylum Arthropoda; class Insecta; order Lepidoptera; family Geometridae; genus Lampropteryx; species Lampropteryx suffumata. The sequence continues at coordinate 474,256 of OX402545.1, forward strand.
AGGTTATCAAGAAATTTCAGTTGGACGTTAGGGTATATTTTAAACTTTTGTTTTGGACAGTGAACGTGTAACACTTCTTAAGATTCGTCCTGTCACTAATTGTCAATAAATAAATCGACCAAGTGCGAGTCGGACTCGCCCATGAAGGGTTCCGTAGCAGCAAGTAACATTTTATATTTGAGTTGATTGAATGAAGAGTAAATTGCGGTTTACGATTTATGACGTATTAAAAAAAGTGTCTCTCGCGCAAACTATTCAATTTAGAATATCATTTTTGAAGACCTATCCATAGATAACCCACACGTTCTAAGTATGAGGAACCCCCAAAATTATTTGTTTTTTTCCTATTTTTGAGTGAAAATCTTAATGCGGTTCACAGAATACATCTACTTAGCAAGTTTCAACAGTATAGTTCTTATAGTTTCGGTAAAAGTGGCTGTGACATACGGACGGACAGACAGACAGACATGACGAATCCATAAAGGTGAAATGGCAGCCAAATGGCAAAAACGGAACCCTAAAAACCTTATAAAAAAAAGGGATGGTAGGTACTATTTTAAACAGTGATTTTGACAAAAACTCGTTTATAAGTAAGGCCGAAAGTATGGGCTTAAATGTTAATTTTTCATCAAAACAGTCGAGAACACCTTTGTCGCGACTGGCACTTTAATCCGTCTGAGTATGTGAGATACATGCGTGTGTGTGTGTGTGTGTGTTCGCTGTGATGTTGTTGTGTTCATGCATCAGATCGTGTGGGACGCCGAGCACAAGCGGTGGCGCAACACGGGGGCCGGGGGGGAGGGGCCCGGCGAGGGGGAGGGGCCGGGCGCGGGCGGGGAACCGCCCCCGCCGCCGCCCCGCACCGCCGCCGTGCTGCCGTCGCATCAACCTCTCGCGTGAGTAACTAACATGCCGCAAACTTATGTATTTTATGACTACCTTCGTGGATAGAACCTACATAAAAAGTAGCTAATGGTATTCTAAGTTGCATACTAAGTTTCTTCTAAATCTGTTCATCGTGAGTGAGATACAAACTAAAACAAATACAAATAATTTGTTTCCCAAAGAAAACATAAAATAATACAAATGCTTTTTAATTGACCCCGCATTTGGCTAACTACAAAAACTTAAACATCCAAACATTCTAACAACTTTTAGTTTTTTATAATTAATAAGATAAACTAAATCAGATGTGTGTGACACATAGTGTTAGTGCACTCCTCTAGAAATGTGGCTCTCCTGTGAGCCAGGAACAATAGAAAAACTATTGTCTCTGGAAAGAGAGTTTGTTCAGATTGGTGATGTTACTGTATAGTCTATTTGAGAAAGTAGGTACTTGTTTTTGCCTCTGGCTGCCAGTTCCAGAACTCGACGACACGATAAACACTAGTTATGTTTTTAGTGTTGATGTAATTTTTTGGAAAATCAGCGGCTTTTTCTAATAATCCTTTGAGAAATAGGAAGTTTTCCATTCACATTACATTTGACTAATAAAAGATTTTGATTGATCGAGTTGATCTGATGTGTGTTGATCTATTTTTTTTGCTGGTATTATATGATGTACAACCAGCAAATCAAACCAAATCTTGTTTGGTATTCCCTAGCTGTAGTTAAAGTTATAAAAGAAAAAAAAGCGGCCAAGTGCGAGTCGGACTCGCCCATGAAGGGTTCCGTAGCAGCAAGTAACACAATATAAAAGTTATTGTAGTTGTTGTAACTTGCTGATTAACTTTGATTGATGTTTTCATAATAGTTATTGATATTTACGATTTATGACGTATTAATAAAAACTACTTACTAGATCTCGTTCAAACCAATTTTCGGTGATAATGTACATCATATATTTTTTTTAGTTTTATCATTCTCTTATTTTAGAAGTTACAGGGGGGGGACACATATTTTACCACTTTGGGAGTGTCTCTCGCACAAACTATTCAGTTTAGAAAAAAATGATATTAGAAACCTCAATATCATTTTTGAATACCTATCCATAGATACGCCACACGTATGGGTTTGATGAAAAAAAAAATTTTAGTTTCAGTTCTAAGTATGGGGAACCCCAAAAATTTATTGGTTTTTTTCTATTTTTGTGTGAAAATCTTAATGCGGTTCACAGAATACATCCACTTACCAAATTTCAACAGTATAGTTCTTATAGTTTCGGAAAAAAGTGGCTGTGACATACGGACGGACAGACAGACAGACATGACGAATTTATAAGGGTTCCGTTTTTTGCCATTTGGCTACGGAACCCTAAAAACCAAGTTCCATAGAAAATGGAAGCCTTATAAAAACTATTGCGACTAAACTATTCTATAGATTGCGAGTGAGTCAAAAACTGATACCAACACAATGCTTTGATTTATTCATCAAGCTAGTATAAGATCCTGGAATTCACGGTTTAGAATATTTTGTATTGTAATGTTATTTGTAGGTACTTAAACAATTTAAACTGTAGGGGAGGGGAATAGGCCATTTCGTTGATGAATGTTTACCAATAACCTGTTTTTCTAGTTTTTTTTTTAGTTTTTAAAGTCCTTTTGTTATTTGAGAGTATAATAAGCTAGTGTTGTGTGTGACGTCACAGGAGCGCGTCGCCGCCGCTGCAAGGCGCCGCGCCGCCCGTCTCTAACATATTCAAGATGCAGAAAGGACGCCGTGAGTATCACTTGTAACATAACCTCGCCTAACCTCGCCTAACGTCGCCTAACCTCGCCATGCCATTCAGTTGTGCTGCCGCTAGAGCAAGGGTCGCGACCACTAGGGGAAGACACACTCCGACACACTGACTTACCGATAAGGGTAGACTTCAAGATGTTATTGACTTCTTTGTTACTAAGGTAATGTCGCACTATTCTGCAATGATCGACTCATGCCTTGAATGGTTCTTCAGCTCACTTTCCTGTACCGTGTAACCATGTAACAATGGGCACGGATTTACTGGAGTAAATGTATAACAAGCACACAGATTGGGACTGGTTCAAAGAAATAATTGAAGACTTAATCTGCATATTACTTTTAAGCCCCGGTGAAATAGAGGAGGCTGTAACTCGTTTTACAAATCTTATTATGAATCGTACTAAAACTTTTTCTTTCAACTACGTAATAATGTTATCATTAATCACTACAAAACAACAGGGGATTAGCAGGGGTACCTCAGGGTTCAGTACTGGGCCTTATACACTATCTTCATATCAGACCTCCCAGAATTGGCTGCATCGGTTCCCCGGTAGAAATTCTGTCCTAAGCCCGACAACATTTTCAAATAGAACAAAACAAAATTAAGCACAACAAACTCCTAATCAGCAAGCCCATATGGACGTACACGCATTTAACAGTGGGAATACACGACACTCTAATATCCCAATAATACAAAAAGAAAAGGTATCCTAAAAATACTTTTTTCAATGCTCCATGGTTCCATAAGACCACTGAGTTGCAAAGCGAACATCTTACAAACCGGACTCTAACAACAAATCTGCTCATCGTCTGAAGACTGATTACAGATCAAAATAGAACAAAAAAAAAACCCTTATTTTGATTTAAGTCAAATTATAATGAATCGATTCTAATAGATTTTGAAATTATCATGATTACTACTAAGGTTAGGTTTTGCCATTAATTATAATAATAGGGACAAATCGATGTAAGTATTTAATTTTTAATTTTTTTTAACTGCCCTTCAAATGTTTCATTTTGTTTGTTGTTGCTAAGTTCACTATGCTACCGTTTGGTAAATGGTGTACAATATTTTCTAACAAAGTGATTTCGATAATTCTACACGTTAAAGATGTTAGTTTTTGGTGGAGTGAATGTAAGGTTGTTGTTATTGTGTTGCAGACATAAAGAAGTCTTACGTGGACGTGTTCAACCCGTCGGGTGCCGCCCCCCGCGCCCCGCCCCCCGCCCCCGACGCGCTGGGCCCCGCCCCCGCCCCCGCCCCGCCCCCCGGGAACTACTTCGTACCGGCCGCGGTAACCGACCAGCTTATACCTTGTACATGTACATTTAGAACGAGCTTACCCCTCGAAGCGAAGACGAGATAACAAGTTAATGGATGCGTCCACGCTAACACGTTATACAGTCGTCAAAGCGGTTGTATTCGACACTATCACGAGGACTACTTGAAATCCTCCTACATGCTAGATCGATTTAGGCACAGATTCTGACAAAAATACTAATTATAATATTATTATCTCAATAAACAATCTTTTCGCTTTGGTACTTAATATTCACTATTAACATGATGCATTAAGGTAAAGATCCAAAGCGACTGATGAATTCTTTCAGCAGTGCACTCTTCTGAGTGCACGTTTGCGTCTCAGTGAGCCTAGTCTCCCTAGAGCGACCTCTGCGACCCCTCCGTCGCTGACAGTGCTTGCGATGTACCAAAAATTTATAAGATAAGAAATTCGTAAATTAGAAAACATCTGAAAGCGGTGCCTGTGAGGGATAAGGGAAGAAGTCATAGGTTAACGTAGCGTGGTATGGGCATGTTAAGAGGAGGAATGAATGTCAAGGGACGAAAAGAGTGTTAGATGTTATGTGGATAAACACAAATGTAAAGGTAGGCCAAAGAAAAGAGGACGTCATATAGAACATGTGGTCATATGGAAGGCTGATAGAAGGAAACGTCTCGGGCCGACCCCACACTGAACGTGGGACAAGAGCAGGGAGATGATGATTAACATTAACCATTTGATATTTCCATCCAGAACAACATGAACATCCACGTGCTAGTTCCTCTCCCCTCCACTCCCCCTCCCCTCCCCGCCCCTCCAGCCGCTCCCGTAGAGGTACCTAACCTGTAGCTAATCATAACTGTGTTTTCACGCTATCAGGAAGGAGAGAAATTACCTAACGGCCACTAGAAGGTAATGCTAGCTAGATGTTTGGTTATAATAAATAATGCTGGACATTTCACACAGCATCATCTGGCTCCAAAATAAGCGGAGCTTGTGTTATGGGTACCACATGACTGATATACTACTTGTATACTAGTTACTATATTTAGTCACTATATTATATTATTTTTAGTTACTATATTTAGTCATCGGTATAATGAGAATAAACATAACATAAATATGACATCTAGTTAATATTAAATGTAATTTCCAGGGTCCTTACGAAGCGGAAGAAGACAAATACCCGCGCAGCGGAATTTAACAAAACATAAACAAATACTGGTAGATACCCTACATTACCTAGTTGTCACTTTTCCGTTTAGCGTAAAGTATTCTTTCTTGTCACGTTCATCAGAGTGTAGTCCTTAGACGGACTCCATTGACAACTCTGAGGCTGGAGGCTGTACGTGCGCAGACGTTACTTAAAGTCGTACAGTTAGCAGAAACATTTCCAAAACGTGCAGATCGTCTGAATATGTCAGTGAAGTGCGTCTGGCGTGCTGAAGTACTAGGTTCTTATATGGCACGGATCAATTTAAAGTCAAAAACAAAGAAGGCTGAGAAGTTATTTGATACGTTGTCGTATCGAGGGAAATGAAGCTGTACACGCGACGCGCGCCACATCACATTCCGTGGATCGTTCACTCTCTGAGCTCTATTTTCTATTGAAATGGTTGTTTTAGTATTATCAGATTATGTTTTATCGAGAAGTACGTACTTACCACGATCAATTTAATTTTTCTCGTTAATAAAATATAAACACCACAGTATTTCCATTGTCATCGTATAAGAAACCACGAATATAATATTATCGCAACACGGAGATTAGGACAAACATTTGTCCAGCTGCGGGAATCGAACAAGCGCAATCGACGTCACGCACGTTAGCCGGACGTCGGTCAAATAATAATGATTGTGATCATACAAATACCAATCATAGCAATAATCTAAAATAACATAGTGCTTTATTGAAACTACAACGTTGAAGGTCGCTATTAGGTTAACAGATGATATTATATAATTATACAAACGTTATTGCGCCCGTAGCTCTTATAACAATGTAGTAAAGTCTCGATTGTACTTCAGTAATCCGTTAGGTACTGTTAGAACCATTTGAATAAGGTTTCTACCTCATATTAAATTCACATGAATTTTTACAGCACATATTCGATTAACATAGCGGCACCTGGAGTCCTTAATTCACTGGCCTACTCTCGAACTTGTTATCGAGTATCAATAAGACCCGGTAACTTAATCGATGATCTTCCAAAATCATCCATTACTTAGCTCAATGAAAATCATAACAGACCGTTTCCGTTCTCATAGAAAAATTAACTGAATATTACTAACTACTAACGGATGTTTGCATATTATAGGAGATACACGGCACAGCCCGGAACTGTGCCGGGCATCAACTCTGATGTATGCTCGAGTGGTTGGGAACTCAAGGTGCGACTGCTTAATAGTATTTTGATAGACTGCATTAAACTATTGTGAAAGTAATAATTGTCTCGAAGTATTTTTCTTCTTTTTCGACTTTAGTTGTGATAGGTATCTACAATAGGTACCATACAATGTAATTGTCCGTAGCTATATTTTCTTTCTTGACTTATTCAATTCTTATTATTTTATCGTTATCAATTTATTGGTGTTAGTAAAGTTTTATTATAATTGGAGCTAAAACTATTTAGGATTTTGATTTAATTAGGTTTGTGAAACTATTGTATTTAATTGGATTGTTTATTGAAATTGATTTACTTATAATTTAATGATAATAGAGTGTTTTTGATTCCGCAACTATATTATTCTGTACGGCGCTAGCTGTAGACTATTTGTATATAATTTGTATGCGGATTATGAGAAATGACAAACGAGACGATGTGTATGTAAATGTCAGTAATCATCTGCTCAGACCCTCTTATTACAAACACTGGAATACCTCGGTACAAGTTTAGCTGCGGTTTAGCTATCTCTGCCTTTTCTTGATAAGTTATAGAAAGAGAGAACTAATAATCAAAGCACGAGGCTAAACATGTTTTTGAAACAAGGGATTGTATAAAGTTGTACTGCAGTAGGTAGTTTTATTTCGTTGTAGTCATGTATAGCTGTAGACTCGTATCTGTATATTTGGAGGGTGGCGGACGACGCGACGCATCTATTGTAATGAATTTCCGAAATGTATTATATTGATTTCAATTTGAGGTAAATATTTAAATAAAATGTTTATGTTATGCTTACATTTGTTTTTTATTTATTCGGATGTGTACGTCTAGACGTCTACCCAACCAGGCCAGCCGAGCGCTGACTTTATTTCGTTTCGTCGAGGTCCGCGGTTCCCTCTGCCGCGCTGAGGATCTGCATAATGGCGACGGTGATGATTCCCAGCGTGTAGCCGGCCATCAACAGAGATATCACCAACATTATTTTATTCATTGTTATTATAAAGTTCCTTATACCTGCGATAGCCCACCTCGTAATTAGCGGCGTCCGTCTGTCAGTTTTGATCGAGTCAGATTTATCCACACATTATGGAACTTCTAAACTTCTTGATGGAAGAGCACGAACTATCGCAATCATTACCTACTTGGTAAACATATTTGTTACTGGCCTCCAGCTCCGGCTCCTGCGCTGTAGGTTGTGGTTTCGATGTTCTGTGTCTTATATGATATTGCATAATAGGATATTGCATACTCATTGATTGCATATTCTTTTGTTCTGTGTCTGGGTGTTTTTTAAGTATCTATGTCAATAATCATCCGAAGCCCGACTTTTTCCCACTGCTGGGCATACCCAGCATACTGCTATACCTACCTACTTAAAAAACTGCTGCTGTTGTATGTTTGTACTATCCGATAAGTATAATCCATACTAATATTATAAATGCGAAAGTGTCTCTGTCTGTCTATTTGTACGTTTTCACGGCTGAACGGCAGAACGGATCTTGATGAAATTTAGTAAGAAGATGTATTGCATTCGGGGGAAGATCATAGGCTACTTTTTGTCTCAAAAACAACCTTGAAGGGGGTAAAATAGGGGATGAAAGTTTGTTTGTGCAACTCATATTTTCTTAAATTAGGCAAAAGCCTAAATATGGTTTATTTGGTAAGAAATAAAGAAATACGTGTTTCAACGTTTTAACAAAATCATCCCCAAAGGAAGTAAAATAGGGGATTAAACTTATGATGTTCTTTAGATGCACAAAATGCATATCTTACAAATAAAGGTTCTAAGCATAGGTACCTGCCTACGTGAAAGAAGTCGCGGGTATTATAGCAAGCCTAGTCGCATTTACGTCCTTTGTCAAAAGTTGATCTTTTGATGTGACAAATAGTGAGGAGACGAATCTTAATCAGTATTTATGCAGTGTTCAAGTTGAGAGGCGTTTATAAGTAAGACCTATGATGTTTGACATCTGGCAAATAGGTCAGTAGCAGTAGGCACTACTGACGGTCAACTCAACCACCGCGCGCGCTCATTGATCTAATCTAATAGAGCGCGCTTCCTCTGCTACGTGTTACACACTACCGTCCTTTTTTTACCAAATCACTCCCTCAGATTGCAGAAAAGGGAGAGGAAAGATGTTACACATTAATAATTAAGTGAAAAACAATATATCAGTCACCTGGCTCCCGCAGTACTGAATACAGTAGGTACAAGCTATGCTTAGTTTGAGTCTAGATGGTGTTCCGTGCGTCCGTCGGCCACCAATATGCATTGTTCTTATATTTTATTTATTTAAACTGCGTTCCATTTTTGTATGGAAGGAAAGTAAAATTAAACAGTAGGCGCTGCCTTCCAATATACCAATTAACACCATTTTTGTGTTGCAGAGAGGGCTGTTCGTGCAATTTATAACATGGGCCCCAGAGATTCACTTAGAAGTTAATATTATGTATAATAGTGCAGTCAATATGAAAATAATAATAATACCGGACATTTTACAAAGCAACATCCAGCCCCAAAGTAGGCAGACCTTGTGTTATTGCCGACATTTAACTATATAAAAAATAAACTCGGACAGCGAAATTGCGGACAACTTGGAAGTTGATCCAGACCACTCTGACGATAAAGCAGCAGATCCTTCTTTCGTGCAATTCCTACTAGAAGAAGAACTACAAAATATTGTGTTAGACGATTCTGAGCTACAGAACATTTCGATACTACTCCAATCCACACGCGCTGCGTTGAATTAATGAGTTCTGGTACAGGGTAACCTTTGACAGGGTTACAGTCTGACATTATCTACGAGAACTGCTACCAGGAACATTATCCGGCTAAAAACAGGTGTCATAGGACCGGCTGAAAATGAACAGAGATGAGAGGTACAGAAACTGAGGAAACGAGTTAGAGATGCAGTACAAGAGGTTTTGGCTTCTGAAACTCGGCCAATTGTAAATGAACCAGGTGTAAAAGAAGTACGTGTACCTATTGCTCTGATAAAAATGAAATGAAAACTATTTTTTTGAACATCGATCTTCAAACTGCAGCTCCTGCGACAATAAAAGAAAGGCATACTTCAAATTAGTTTCGAGACAAAACTGTGATGTTCCAAATAGATTTTATTTGTGTTTTATAATGTTTATATATTATATTATAATATCCTTACAAAACAATTAAACATATAGTAACAATTATTTTTTACGAAACACTAAGATTTGTCGGTGATATAAGAACAAATGTGCATAATGTAAGATCAGTCAGTTTTATTTTGAAACTGATGTTGATAATATAAAAGGATTTCGAGTTTAGTTTTTGAAAAAGCAGAGGTTCGCTGAGTAATTTGTACTATCTTTTAAAAAAAAAAAAACTAATATAAAAGAATGGTTTTATTAAAAAAGTAGCCTCCCGAGCGATCATTAGTATTAAGCCGTGTTAAATTTATATTACATACACCTACATGACGACCTCTGTGGCGCAGTGGGCTAAGGTCTGGCTGAGACGCAGAAGATTGCGGGTTCGATTCCCGCCACGGGACAAATGTTTGTATGATCTGCAAGTATTTGTCTCGGGTCTGGGTGTTTCTATGTATAATATGTATGTATTTAAAAATGTATTTAAGTAGGTAGTATATCAGTCATGTGGTACCCATAACACAAGCTCTGCTTACTTTGGGGCCAGATGATGCTGTGTGAAATGTCCGGCATTATTATTATTATACTTAATACATATTAAACATAGAAAACATCCAGACCGAGCCAAATACTTGTCCCAAGGCGGAAATCGAAGCCGCAACCTTTTGCGCCTTAGGTGGACCTTCGCCCACTGCGCCAAGAGGTCGTCTAATGTATGTTAATTTATTTAAAAAAAAAAGCGATGGTCATAGTAATCCTTACTAATATGATAAATTTAAAAGTAACTCTGTCTGTCTGTTTGTCTGTCACGTTTTCACGCCTAAACCGCTAAACCGATTTTGATGAATTTTGGTATAGAGATAGATGGGACCTTAGAGAAGGACATTGGCTACTTTTAACTATTTACCACGCGTGCGAAGTCACGGGCAGCAACAAGTAATAGTATAAATAAAGATGAACTCGCTGTTCCCACTCGCTAAAGTTAATAAATATTTTATAAGGCAAAGTGTACGCTTCTATAACAAGCTCCCAAGCGACGTGTTCGGTTTGTCGATTGGCAAATTTAAAAACATTATGAAATATAAGCATATTATAAAATAACAGATTATTTAGATGACAAAAAGCTTTGATGAATCTACTCCAACTCGACTCGGCATCCGTAACAAAATTGGCAAGATCATACAAAAAAGTGTTAAGACCAGACGAGCTTCTTGCCGGATTCTTCTGAAACCGAGGTTAGGAGGAACCTAGATTCACTAGCATGTAAGAAGACGATTCAAAGTGGTCCTTGTGATTTTATTGAATTAAATATGTTTTGACTTTGAAATTATTCGTCGGTCGTAGATGAACCTACGAACCTACCTACAAACTCGCACACAAAGAAAACTATGATAGTTTCAGGTTTAGTTTAATTTAGCGTCCATCGAGCACGGTATCGATCCAATCGGCGAGAGCCGGCGCCGCCAGGCTCACGTAGAGCTGCGGCTCGCAGGCCGCGCCGCACTGCCGGTTGTCACTCATCAGCGCCAGCAGCAGTCTGCCGCGCACTAGCGGCGCCCCGCTGCAGTAGTTGCACGGCAGGCCCCGCGCGTACAGCACCCCCGCGCACAGCGGGCCGGCGCCCCCCTCGCCCGCGGCGCCCCCCGCGCCCCCCTCGCCCACCGCGCGCCCCGCCTCCAGGTGGCGCACGGCCCAGCGCACGGCGCCCCCGCACTGCCGCGCCGGCAGCGCGTACACCGGCGCCGCGCGGAGACTGCGCCCGCCCTCCACCGACCTGTCGCAACACGCAATGTCCTGTACTGTACGTTGTGCTCCTGCAGGCCGTTTGTGGACCTCTCGATAAGTCTAACGGTTTGACGAGCGATATGAGAGCGTGTCTCACGATCGACATCGGCCTTCCGTAATACCAATTCATCGATAATAATTGTCTGTATCAGAATTCGATAAACGCTCGGCTGATCTCCTGCTCCCCTTGTACTTTGTACTTTGGTTCGTTTGCAGGTTTAATGCCAACGCAACGCTGATTTTAGTTGTAATCTTTTGTTCTCGTTGTTATCTGCAGTGAGCTAGGGCTATAAGGGGATGAGTGGATGGGTTATGTTTGGCATATGGTAGTTATGTTTGGATCTGTACTCGTTCGTCCTTCCTCCCATATATTTTCTGAAAGATGTGACTTCTCTTCGATTTTAAAACAACTTGTGTGAAAATAATAATAATAATGCCGGACATTTCATTCAGCATCATCTGGCCCCAAAGTAAGCAGACTTGTGTTATGGGTACCACATTACTTATATACTCTTTGTAAATGCATACACATTATACTACGTAGAAACACCCAGACCCCAGACAAATACTTGCAAATCATACAAACATTGGACTCGCGACGGGAGTCGAACCCGGAACCTTCTGCGTCTCAGCCGGGTGTTGGTGCGTGTTGGTGCCCACTTATCCTCATTTGATCATGTAGCATATTAAGATTTGATGGCTTTAGAACACATCAAGACTAATTGTGGAAATTATTCATATTTTTTTTTTTATAAATTCTAGAGATCTCAAAAATCTACCTGTAAGCTCCAAAACCGAGAACGTGGAATCTTTCTCCTATTGTGATTATGGAGTGATCCAGTATGGTCGGGAGATCCACAGCCTGCCCGTTAGTGAGACCGCTGTCACTCCTAATCATGGCCAGGTCATAGCTCTTATTCATGCCCTGGTAGAATGGGTGTATCTGTAGATCCGAAATGGAATGGATCTTTCCTTTAGATGTAGTTCCATAATCCTCCATGATGACAAAAGAGTCCAGCGAGTCCACTTCTTCGATTGCCTCGATGCAGCTGGCCGAGGTCAGCACCCAGTGTTGGTTGATGATGGTCAGGATGCAGCCAAAAATTACACCCTGAGGAGGCTTCAGCTTCACTAAAGACAGAACAAACTTATTCTGTAATGGTCCTGCATTCTCCCCATCTGATTGATCATCTTGTATGAAGTCTACGTTACGTTCCAAGTTTGGATCTAGTTTCATATGTAGTTTTGGTTTTGATGTGGAAGTACCCTTTTTAGTGTAGGGACCTTTGCCTTTTGCCTTTGGGAAGGCTATTTTGGTAGTTGAAGTGTTATCACTCTCATAATAGTGTGTCAAAGCCTCGGTCTTAGCAGAGGGAGTCCAGGTGCAGTCCAGAGAGGGATCCATCGTTTTTATTGTTGCAGTAGTGGACCTCTCTTTTACATTTTTATCTATAGTGGATTTATTTTTAGCATGTTCTTCTGTGGTGGGCATCTTTATTTTATGTTCATCTGTTGAACCAGGAATATCTGTTTGTTCATACAAAGACTCGTCAGAATCATCAAGCTCTTCAATTTCATCAACTTCTTCAGGCAAATTATATCTCTTGGGTGTAGGGCATGCCACTAAATGTAGAATCAAAAATATCAGAAAACCAATAAAAACCACTAAAAGAACAGTTTCCAAGATGGTGAGGGCTCTCTCAGTTTTGGTGAAGGATTGGCACCAGCCCTTGCATTCCTTGCAGAACAAGCCACAACACATATTATTTCTCATGCATTTTAGTTTTGCTGTCACTTGAATTATAATAACACCATGGCCAAGTAGATCTAATTTAATTAAAGTTCAGGATTGCTTATTGAATCTTTAGAAGATTTTTACTAGGTATTGTACCATTTATGTGTGGATATTTACTTACAAGACATAAACCTCTTTCTACGAACATCACTTATTGTCCTTTTGTAGATGGATGGGCTTAGCAAAAGGTCGCTCCTTGCAACCAAATCGCAGTTGACCAGATTCTCTCATTCCTCCAAAGCCACCCCCCAGCCGACGTGGTCGCCAACCACGGAGCCTGCGCTCTGCCTCCAACTCTACCATGATCTGAGAGTGCTCCACATCTTCCTTATACATTCTACTGAGGGCTGCTTCCACAGAGCTAAGGCTCTTGAACTCCACAAATGCATATCTTTTGGACTTTCCTGTCACAATATCTTTTACAAGACGAATGTGGCGAATTTCTCCAAACTTCGAAAACTCTGACTCAAGTGTTTTCTAAAAAATAAGGAAGCTATCAGTATTTCAATAAATAACAACTTATATCATATTTATTCTGAGCACCACATTATATACCTGTATCTTACACAGCACCATGGTATTTAAAAGGAACTATTTTAATAATTTAGAAGTATTAAATCAGTGCATTTAAGTGAAGCAAACACAGTTTTCAACAAAGACTTTATTTTCAACATTGTGTGACGTAGACACATCAGCAGAAGCTACTCGTCTATAATAAAATAAAAAAATAAAATTAGCTGTTTGTTTAAGTTACCTCAGTGGTCCTAGGGTTGAGCCTGCCGACAAACAACGTGCGGTAAGGGTCGCCCTTCACCAGCTTGTTGCAGGAGTACTCAGAGTTTTTAGCTCGGATAAGAGCTCGGTCGTGGGGCTCTGTGTCAGTTCCTGATTATGAAATTACGAATTCATATTAAAAACTGTACTTTTGGAATTAATATGTACATAAATAATGAGTAAATTTCAATCAGCTATGGAGTAGAATTATGACAAATAGTAAAAACGGTCCCTTTTCGAAATACCGGATACTTACCTCCTACGTGCATTACGAAATGGGCTAAATTCTGGTACCTTAGTCTTAATAATTGAATTAAAACCACCTACCATCAATGGAACCAATTTTGATTGGGTCGTATTCTGTAGCATATCTCTTGAACACTTCGTCGCGACTCATTGAGATAATTTATCAAAAAAAAATATTTGCCAACCAATAAACTTATTGTACAGTGCAAAACCACAAACAACAAAACAAAACAAACAGATTGACATTTGGTTAGCAATCAAAACAAATAAAAATAATCCATCAATACACACACACATACACTCACACGCAACCAACACTAACAACTAGGGTAGTGAGTGGTGTTAGTAGTGTTCAAAGTTGCTACAAGGCAATAACATCCTAAGGCTATTTGCTTTCTTCCGTAAGCATGTTATTTTACGTGCTTTTTTTTTTACGGCAAAACAGCATAGAAATATTACAATCACTGTTTACACTGAAAAACCACAAAGCAAAATAAGTAGGTAGGTATACCTACCTATAACGTGAGCCGGCCGTGATCGCGAATTTACCCATGATGAATAAAACACGCAAAACAACAACACTATTTCTCAAGTCTCAATCAATCGTCCTTTATTACACAATTATAGTCAAAACTGCGTGTCCAATCACTGTTTACACCGAAAAAAAAAGCAAAATAGGTAGGTAGGTATACCTACCTATTACGTGAGCCGGCCGAGATCGCAAATTTACCCATGGTGAATAAAACACACAAAACAACAACACTATTTCTCAAGTCTCAATCAATCGTCCTTTATTATACAATTATAGTCAATACTGCGTGTCCAATTGCTGTTTACACCGAAAAACCACAAAGCAAAATAGGTAGGTAGGTAAGTAGGCATACCTACCAATTTATTACGTAAGCTGCCTGAGATCACGAATTCGCCCGCGGGGCGATGACGCGCGCGACCGATCACAATCGTTAGCATGCGACGACTGAGACTGACCGTGCTTTTTGCTTATGAATGATGTTATTGTTATCCATGCTTATGCTTTTGCGTTTTGCGTTTTGAGTTGCGACTTGCTATTATTATTATTGCGACTTGCGACGGACGGATTATAGAGAGGGAGAGTGCTAGTTATGCTTTTGCTATTAGATAAGCATAAGCAGATAGCAACAATTGAGAGCCACGATATCATTTGCTGTTTGCTATTTATGGAAAGCACGATGCTTTTGTGGTGGTATATCATAATAGCAACATAAAGTCCGTGCATAATGTAGGTACATGCATAATAGCAAAAAGTAAGTCCATTGATGGCAGTAAAACTACTACCTACGTCGAGAGCTGTCGTTTAAAACGAGTGTTACTAATTAAAAGCAACTTTAATTGGAGCTGCCAGGACGCTGCGCTAGCTTTATCCGCAACCGCCTGTTTTATAAAAATAAGCACGTAAAATAAAATGCTTAAAAAATAAAGCATAAAGGATGACGAGCTAGCGCCCAAAGTGAACGGACGTGTTTAAAAACATTGCAATTACAAACGAAAAATATTTACGTAAAATATTGGTTGTTCTGAAGATGTTGTTATATTGGGTTCGTAGGGCGCTCATAGATTTCTGCGTATACTTAACCCATAAGCTGCTCGCATTAAAAGCTTCGACAGAATGCTTTGAAAAGCTTTATTTTTACAGGGATGGTACATCGAGCAAACCTACTACGGGGCACTATATTGCCTCTAACCGCTAGAACCCTACGTCCCCTCTAAATATCACAATTATCTAATAGATCAGCAGTAAGAATGTGCCCAAGGTACTTGAATCGCTTAACAATATTTAGGTTAGTTCCGTAAACCCTTACTGGTGGAACATTGTCAGCAGGTGGTTTATTGCTTCCTGAAAATACTAAAATCTCGCTCTTTTTGGTACTGTATAATAAACCATGCTTTTCAGCATAGAACTGACACAAACTCAAGAGGTGTCTAAGGCCGCTAATTGATAGATTCAGCAACACCATATCGTCAGCATAGCATACATTATTAACTTTCATACCGTCAATGGAGCATCTCACATGGCTGTTGCTGAGTTATATAGGTACCTAAGTTAAGTATATGTTCATTCTAATAAAGGTTGAAAAGCTTAAAAGATGTAAGCCCCCCCCTCCCTGTCTCATCCAGCATGCCAACCTATTTGAGTCTGAATTTGCACTAGACCACCTTACACTATTCACCTAATTTCGATACCAATATTTGAAACAACCAACCACTTTTAGAGGCAAAATGTTTTTCAGCTTATCCCACAAAAGATTTTTCTATCGGTATAGTAATTGACAGTATATATTAAGCTCAAAATGGCACTTTCAGTTGAAGTTCCTACCTGAAACCCGAATTAGGCATCATGCAAGCGCAAAGCTTTATCCAAGTGACCATCGAGTACGGCCAAGAACCTTAGCAGCTATGGTCGCTAATGAGATGGCCCTATAATTATCTTTGCCTGAAATATCACCAGTTTTATTTTTATCTATGGGAATAACTGTTGCCTCCATCAGCTTTTGTGAGAGATAAGTATGACGTACACAAAAAGTATACAGCATGGCCAGCACACGTGACAAATGTGGCCCTGCACAGAGCTTATGTTCAATACTGAGCCCATCATGTCCTGGCGATTTTCCTCTTTTCATGTTCCTAAAAGCGTTGGCTACCTACATCTTTTGCAGAGAAGTGCACTAAACAGTTTGACAGATAAAGTGGTTCATGAACATTATTGAGCAATATCTTTATCTTCACTTACACTATTAACAGATTCTGGTTCGGGTAATCTAGGCTTAATTTTCAGACTGGCCGTCGACTTCCAAAAGTGCTTATAATGTGTTTAATTTATCGATTATTATCTGGTCTTGATGTTTTAAACAAATGCGGAATCTATATATTAATACGTAAAGCAATAACTTTGTACCACTTTTTACGGAAATTGCGTTGGGTAGTAGTTTATATGGAAATGGAATTAAATGCAAATGCAGAATGCTATTATTTTTCTAAATTGTGCAAAAAATTACATTAATTATTAATTAATTATGGTCGAATTTCGACCAAAAATAGAAATAGAAATAAGGTACCTTGCCCTTAGATGGCCCGGTACCTAAGATGGCCCACTTTAAATAAAGGGTACTTTCGGTAATTTAAAACTTTTAAAATTTGATGAGAATGTGCGAACGCATCCATTATCAAGCTGACCATCCATTATAATACCGTTTCGTCAAACATTTTTTCATTTTGGTGTTCTATGTGTGGATTTCTTTTGTTTCTATTAGTTAACCTCAATGAATAACGTTTTGAGCCCTAAACTTCACGAAAGTATTTTTGTGTAACGTATTTACAGTGAATTTGTTGTTAAATTTATTCTCACAGGGAAATGTCCTTTATGATAGCCCACCCCTCGTGAACCTTAGATGGCTCGGGCCATCTTAAAGCTATGAGCCAAGTTATTTCATATCGAATATTACGAAAAATACAATGCTGATATAGTTTGAACATGCAAACAATTCTCAATTATAATTATAATTGTAAATATGGTATAAAATAATTATATTCAAATAAAAAAAATAAAAATATCATATTCAAATTGAGCTCATGACCCTAAAAAGAATACGTAACAAAAAATATGTATTATGTGGGTTCTTATTTATATTTTAACTTTTTTAGAGTAAATAAATGGATCATCCAAAGAAAAAAATAATGTGGCGAGTGGACTGAAAATCTGTTAAAATAATTGGTTACTAAGTTGGATCACATAAAAATAACTCAATTATTTAATGCTTTGTGTTAGTTTTGCATAATTTTTTTTTACAATTTTTGCAATATTTTTAAGTTCTTTTTCATAGTCCTAGTAAGGCCCATTTTAAATTGAGATATAAATAAACGATAGAATATCGTTTTTTTTCTTGTAACTTTTAAAATTTTAGTTGCATTACTGATATAAACTGTAATATGTAGTTTTAAATTCATACTTAAGGTTTTGATTTTATAGCTGTTTTTAATGTTCATAGATTTTAGATAGCCCATGTCTAAAAAATCTGACAAAATTTAGTAAAAAGTACGTTAACCTAAAAGAGTATTGTTATACAATGTGGTGATTTAAGGAAAATCACATCCAAATCTCAAAATGAAGTAAACACAACATCTAATATAGCGGGCCATCTTAGACCGATAGGTTTCTAAGATGGCCCACAGTCTAGTTTTTAAAAAATTGAATTTTCACAGTTCTTATGAAGAAAATTGTCAAGAATTTTAAAAAATGGCATTGAAATATAAATTAACTAGGTCATACTTACGATTGTGTTCTTATATAATCTGGTTTCACGAGTTTATTGCATTTTATAATAAGGTGGGCCATCCAAGGGCGAGGTACCTTATTTATTGCATTTATGTTGTTACAGCAAGATGATGATAGGGTAGTCGTACCAATACATGAACGGTTAAGCGGAATACTTACAATTTGTTTAATTTTTATCGAATCTCCTATACAATGCATATTCGTTGGTTTTGGTTGTATAATTAGATAGATATGTGGTACCTCAACTAGTTAAACTGTTTTTACTCTAAATTATTTAAAATAATGTTAAAATTGCGAAAATATCAAAAGAGACACTTTGGCCCCAGTTGTGAACGGTTTCAGCTTTATTTATGAACTAAAAAAATTAAATGCTAAATGGTGAACACAAAAATGTTACACTAAAATATACCTAACATCAAAGCATAGACTACGTATGTTACATTCGTTTTTATTTCATACATGCAGTATTACCGAAGTTATGACTGCTAGTAAATTTAGACACTTTAAATTTTCGAGATTTCGCGCGCTCCCTGCGTGACGTCACGGATGCGCGCGTGAACCCGAACATACCTATTTTGTAGGAGAGTTATTTTAAAATTATGATATCTCCTAATGCTACATTTCCATGCTTTCCAAGCGTCGACCAACGTCCACAAGCCGCAAGTGTCCACAAATCTCGCTTTGCTTTTGGAAGTCGTTTACATGCTTGTGAATGCGTCAGTGTGCTACGTACAGCGTTTGGTTTAATGAACTTTTTTTTATCCTTTATTTATTTAGGTATCTATTTGTTCTATATATTATCGACGATTTATTTTAGGACGACCTCTGTGGCGCAGTGGGCTAAGGTCCTGCTGAGACATAGAAGGTTACGGGTTCGATGCCCACCGCGAGACAAATATTTGTATGATCTGCAAGTATATGTCTCGGGTCTGGGTGTTTCTATGTATAGTATATGTATGTTCACCGATTACTCGAAAAGGCCTGAACCGATTTGGAAAATTCTTTTTTTGTTTGACAGGGTGGTCCCATTTAAATTTTATCAAAATCGGTCGAGCTGCAAAATCAACGAAAATCTAAAAATTGTATAAATCGATGATGTTTTCGTGTCCTTCGATACCTCGCTATCTTATTGGAGCGGTGCGTTTATTTGGCCTACCCATCATTACATAGTATAAAACAAAGTCGCCTCCCGCTGTCTGTCTGTCCCGATGTATGCTTAGATCTCTAAAACTATGCAACAGATTTTGATGCGGTTTTTTTTAGTAGATAGAGTAATTCAAGAGGAAGTTTTATATGTATAAAACATGCATAATATAGTAGAGAAACACTGATAATTTTAGAGGTTAGCGTATATAGGTTCAACGTATTAAAACTACTGAGCTACACCAACGCGTGGCTGGGTCAGCTAGTATTATTTTTAGAGAAGAACAACTAAAGACGAACAATTCCATCATACATAATTTTAACAACAAACTTAAACCATTTACGCAGCGCACGCAACGGAAGCTCTCAAAAAGTAATATTTTTTCCCGTTGTTTCAACATTTTCCATTGATGCTTCGGTCCTATTGGTCGGAGCGTGATGTTATAAAGCCTTCCTCGATAAATGAACTATCCAAAACAAACCAGTAGTTCCTGAGATTAGCGCGTTCAAACAAACAAACTTTTCAGCTTTATAATATTAGTAGGTAGGTATAGATAAGGTTTTTGGGGCTATGAAATTCGTGGCATAAAAATGAAAATGTCATTTATGTATTATATTATAACACTTAGAAGTAACACAGTGATAGGTAAATACCGACATACAACATTTTCACTCAAAACGAGATATTTACCATGATACCTACCTATATGAGTTTTTCTGCTTCCCGATACACACCTACCTATTTCGAACTTCAAACTGAATGTGTGGCAGGTACCTATTAAAGTCATGGACTTGAGAAAAATATACCTACCTACCTAACTGCTATAATAATTAAATAAATTTCGGTTTGGTTTTAGTTAGGTACCTACGAATATGCACTTTCCAAGGTAGGTAGGTAATAGATAAATACATACGTGCGGAGAGAAATTTGAGCAATTTTGGATTCCAAGTTATAAAGAAATCAGGGATAACCAACCTTACCGCAAATAGTTGACAGTTTAAAGTTATTTTGTTATATATTTGTTTCTAGGTCAGGAAGAGAGAGCTACGGAGATTTTTTTATCTTTAGGTGGCAAACTAAAATATTTAATCTAAGTCTCTGTTTCTTTATGACTAACATTATTTGTTATGTTTACATGGTTTTTTTTTGAGTTTCTTGTCTATATTAGTTGTATCTTCCGGTATTGTGATTCCATTCGTACCTACCTTCTAAAGGGTCGATTTCGACGTCTTCAACTTGATCAGTTATAAGATTATCCACTATATATATAGCTGTTCAGACATGTGAAGTGTACGCAATTTTTTCAATTGATTTAGTTTTAAGTTTTGCTATAACAGAACATTCAGGTTTTTCAACTAATCTGTTCAACAAGCAAACTTTTGAGGCACGGCGTGTTTCTTGACATTGAGTGGTATTCCAACTAATTTATGTGAAGCATAAATTAGTTGTCCATGTCATTTTCCACCTAAAATAAATAGAAAATATTTACAAAACAAAAGTGAAAACCACATCATTGCTTGTCGATTCATCTAACTAAAGGATAGGTTCCGTACCTATTATGTAGGTTGATGCCACAGACGCATACAGAAACAAACGGTGTAGGTACCTAAACAGATATTTATACAATACAAATATAGGATACATAAACAAACGGCTTTTAAAAACACTTTCCGTCGGTTAATAACGTGCATGTTATTCTTACGATGATGATAGTTATCTACTAATAAATACGGGCCGTAAGTTTGATATTTCTGCCAAAATATTGGTATTATATTGATATCAGACAACAATAAGTAGGTAGGTACCTACTTACATCAAAATGATCTTCACAGCAGAACGCAACGTTTTTTAGGTTTCAGTCTCAGAATACAGAAAGGACCAGAAGCCGCTTTCAAGTGTTATTTCAAGCCGCACGCTGTGTCCAAAAACAAACAACGTCCCCCCGTCCGCCTCACTTCCCACCCGCGTAATGTTGCTAGCTCAGGCATTATTTGCCCGTTTTTGGGGTAAACGTTGAGACTATTAGAGGTAAGATTATAATAGAATCAAAATTGTCCTTTTTTATATAACTATGTACCTAGCTGATAATCTCAAGAAATAGTGAAGTTATTTAAATAAAACACGGTTTTGATAAAAAATAATATTTAATTTCCTTTTTGCTGAGTAAGCTTTTTAAAATATTGTCTCTTGGAGTTTGAGCTAATTAACAAAGACTTACATTTAGATAAATGATGAAATCTTATGTCTAGATATTTTTCAATCACAGCCCTTATGAGACTGTTTCTGTGGCTTAAACCATTTATATGGCTATTCTCAACTGGAAATATGCAATTTTTTCCGATGAAGTCTTTATAAATTGAAATAACGAATGCCAAACGTTGAGTATTCGAGATTATTACTATATCTTCGTTTGAAATTCTTCGAACGTGTGCTTCGCAAATACAACATATGTCATAAACGCACTGAGAAGGGAAACAGAGACCACCTCTATTCTTTAAACCAATAAGCTTATGAAACCATTTGACATCAGATGCTAACATTGCTTCTATACAAAACTGACATTTTATAGGCTTCACTAGGTAATGAACAACACTCCCAGCTATATAACCTACAATATATTTAGACAAGTCATGTAGTTGAGGCAAATCAGAAGACAATAATTTTGCGATACTTCCACCATTTTCTTCAATAGGTGATGTTGGAACTTGACTAATTATCTGATCATTGTCTTCAAATCTTTGTGAGTGCGCTGACAAATTAATTGCTTTGGTTGACGATGAACAATTTAATATGCCTATATTTTCTAAAGGTATACAATTGCTGCTATCAGAGGCTTTAAGTTCTAGGTGACATAATACTTTTCGATAAATGCCTTTAAATTGTTTTGCATTTGGGTTGTCGTTATGGCCCCCATGCATTCGTATCATCCCAAAGAGTAGTTCCAAATGGTCTTGGCTGCATTTATATGTTGGTATAAATACAAGCATACTGTCAATCTCAACTAAATTCGCGTATAGGGATTTCAGACTCTCAATACATACAAGAATGCCAAGAAAACCTATTTTACACGCACATTCTAAAATCGGTTTATAATTTTTTATTATAACATTCACTTGTCGTTCATCTTCCTTGATTTTTCTTTTCGTAGCATTTTTAATTTTTAATCCACGAATATATGTTGTCATTCGATCAAGAAAATCATATATCATGTCTTTATTGCGTCTATTCAATGGTTGCTTGTAATCAAATTGTTTCATATTACGGGAGTTAAACATATCAAAGAGATTGTTCATGTTTTCTATGAAAAATTCGGTTGGTTTGGAATTTTTGAATGCAAACAATTTGGCATCCTCTCGACAAAATTTTAACGCTGTTGCGACACTTTTACTCAAAACTTGACTAGCAAGCTTAACCTTCATAATGTTGTTACGGAACATTATGTGCCTACGTGTAAGCTTATTCGCTATATGGAGCCCTTCATTT
This sequence comes from Lampropteryx suffumata, assembly GCA_948098915.1. Taxonomy (NCBI): domain Eukaryota; kingdom Metazoa; phylum Arthropoda; class Insecta; order Lepidoptera; family Geometridae; genus Lampropteryx; species Lampropteryx suffumata. The sequence continues at coordinate 497,267 of OX402545.1, forward strand.
TCCTGAAGTTTGTTAAGCTCACACAGTAGATTCCAATTTATTTCTTGGTCATTTTCATCCAGAATATATTTTTTTGATTCAAAATGATTTCTTATAAGTTTGAACATATGTACGGGATCTAAAAAAACAGCCACATCGGAATGATCTACAGGGTGTTTAAAAGTGGTTTTCATTTCATTTTCATGGTCTATTTTACATCCTAGTAACTTCATTGCCGTTATGTTAGTTGCGTGCCCATCAAACGTTAAAGACACTACTTTAACACCAGCATCGTGGCATTTGACGAGACATAATTTAATTAAATTAACTTTTTGTTCTGCGTTTAAACCGTGCACCAAGAAATATCCGAGAGGTAATTTAAAATTGTCGTTAATGCAATTCAATAAAAGAACGTATGCTTCAGAAGCTAAGGTTTTGCAATTTTCAGAAGTACCGGTCCCCATGTCTATATATCCGCAATTTTTTTTACCATCCCACAAACTTTGCTGTCTGATGGACATCTCATCAGCCATTAGCGAACAAATTATTTTACGCTTGGAAGACTTAGCCTTCTCCTTTAAAGCCAAAAACGATTCGTCTGAGAATCCAGGCTCTCCGCTTATATTAGAGTACCATCTAGACAATGTTTTCGGGTGTGGAAGGCACGTGTCAAATGTAGCCCTTACGTACTTATACGCAGTCGGAGAAAGAAAATTGAGTGTTAGACAAAACTTTTTTATCTTGGCATTGTATTTTGGTCTTTTCTTTTTTAGAACGCATTTTTGGTACACATTATTAAAAATATCAGCTGCCACAATATTTGTCGAAAGCAGGTCATACACATCATCGTTGACATAGCGATTATTTTTTAAATTCCTTAGAATACTCTTTAAAGATTCGTTCTTTTTGACAAGACGTCTATTTTTTTGTTGCAATGTCTTTATTTGTCGAACATGCTTCTTAGAAAGTATCTGTTTGCGGCGTAATTGGGATCTTAGTTTCACTTTTTTCGGCGTGTCAAATATATAGTCCAAATCAGATATGTTTACATCACCAATCTCCAAGTTTGATTTAGCGGGTGAATGAGGTTGCTTAGCCTGAAATATTTAAAAAATGAGTCTGTAAGTCATCCTGAAAAATATAATGTCCACCGTAAGGCGCCATTTAATATGCTGTCATAAAACTTATAACCAGCGGAACAGCACGAGATTTCCAATTTTAATACTATAGGTAACTAAGTAATGATTAATACTCACATTTTTTGTTTTTTCCATGCATGACCCGGACTCATCTGCTATCATGGCCAAATGCTGAAATGTTAAAATAATTACTATTCAATTACTCATAAATCATACTATTACACCAGCAAATACGTCTGCAAATTCAAATAAAATTTCATAAATGTGATTAAATATATAATTAGAGAGACTAATTATGTACCTTATTTGGAAAAGCTTCTTTCTTAAGTCTTTTTAAACCACATTTTGTCTCGTAAATATATTTCTCCTCAAAATGCATCGAGCAAACTACGCTTCGCTTCGAAGGTTCCCAAAACTCTTCCAGCCGTGCTCTTTGTATTATTTTTGTCCAATCCGTTTTCCTTTCTTCATCAGCAGGGAAGCTAACATTTGAGTTATCTAACATAGAAACACAATTTCATACATGTTAGGGAATTATAACAATATACATACATACGGGCACTGACACTTTATACTATCTTTTTTCAAGTCGGTTATTTTTTTTAAGAACGAATAAAAGCCCTCAACTGGTAATAAAATAGGGAAAATCAAAACTCTTATATTGGCAACACTAACAAGATGGTCGCATCATTCTCTATGACAATTAAAACTGAAAAACATTATTTAATAATTAAATAAGGCGATACGTAAATGCGATACTTACACGTGAAATGTGATCCCATCGTGTTTTTTTTGTAGCCCCGCTGCATTTTTACAGGTAGGAACAACACAAGACGGCATAATTAATTTTAATTGGTCACCGGTAAAACACGTTACGCGTTACGACGTACACAAAGTAACTGACTAACTGATCGGTTGCGCGTCAAACTACTCTATTTTAAGAGTAGTTTTTGTAGCTTCAGTATTTGGCGCGCTCACGGCTTCTGGTCCTTTCTGTATTCTGAGGTTTCAGTCCTATTGAATCAACTCTTCGTATAGTTGACATCCACTTCTTTCTGGATTTTGGGTCCTTCAGCACGATAAAAAAAAGCTTGTCCGGTGTTTTTAAAAAGGAATTAAAATATTTAGGCACGACACAGTATTTCTTTACCATTTTTAATAAGTACCCAGAAACTATTTAGCAAGAAACGATACGAAGGAGGGTTAGCGCGGGCTACCGGTGAAGGAATGGGCTTGGCGAGACAAATCGTAACGTCATCGCACGATCGAGCGCCATCCGCATTTTTAAATAATGTCGTACGAAAATTCACACTTTGATCTTCATTTTCACAGCCATTTTTAATGGTAGAAAAAAAGTAAAAACACAATTATTCTCGTACCTAATGTTTTACTAAGATTACTTTGCCATTAAAAAAAACGTTTGTCTTCTCCATTCTATTTAAAAAACATAATTTTAATTACGCATGATTTCACTTAAGGCGCTTCCTGGAGACAGATACAAAACTTAACACTTTCGGTCACTATTAAGTGGCTATTAACTCGTTAATTGTAAGAATAAACGAAATTTTAAAAATATGTTCTGTATGCTGAATATTTTGTCTTCAAGTTCCTCGTTTAAAATTGTTTCTAAAGTTGTTGTTAATTCTGTAATTTAATTTTGAATTCAACACGAAAATTGGAAATAATTTATCATCTTCTAAAGTTAGCATCACTTAAATTTGCGGTTTGCACTAATAAATAGATATTTTAATAGGTAAATAATTCCTCGTTAAATACTTTTCAAATTGCCTACTTGTAATTTTTCCCAATACAACTTCGAGAAATTTGAGCGAGTTTTGGTGTGGCTGGTAATGCGCGGGCCCGGCGGGCGCGGACGTCAGTGCGCCCCCAACTCTCGGACGTGGAACCCGTGTCGCTCGCATCCGCACCGGCCGGCCGGCTGCCGATGCACAATCTCGTGGTTTCTTCTAAAAGTACTTAGTTGTGTTATTTTGTTTTTGTTTATTGTGAAAAGAGGCTTTGTGTTTATCAAGATACCTACCCTACCTCTTTAGTTATATTACCTTTAGTTTGTAGAAGACTTTGTTATACTAGTATTGATTGTGATTTGTGAAACATTTCTCTGAATTACCAACTGCGAAAAGACGCTTCGATTGCCTAGATTAGAGTCGGTACCTAGTGATCTACTCTCATGTGTTTTATATACCTACGTGCCTAAAAAATGCCGAAGTTCAAACAAGTGAAACGACAAAGGCGTCAAAACGCAGAAAGATTGAATAAATTTATGTAAGTACATACCTATCTACCTAATTATTGCTATTTTCATCATCCATACTGCCAAACTATATCATACATAATATCCATAGATAGGTACTTACTAATATTATAAATTCAAATGTGTCTCTGTTTGTCTGTTTACCTGCTTGTTTACTGAGTTACGATTAGGTAGGACCTACCTACTACAGACTTACTACTTTGTTTATCTAATCACCTGCTCATTTACTTACAATGTAGGTAAATACCACAGTAGTTACTTACAAGTACCTAAGTACACAATAAACACAGGTAAGTAGCTGAATAACCTATAATTATTTGTTGTAGACGAACGCGAAAAGAAGAATTATTTGGAACATGCTCTAATAACGGACAAAATAACAATACAACATCCCAATTGAATATGGATGAAAACGAATAAGTACCTACTTCAGAATAAATAGGTACCTATCTATTTACTATACCTACCATAATACTTACAGTAAGTAGATACTTCAATTTCGATGGTAGGTACCTACCTACTTGCCTGTCTACCTAAGTACCTAAATACTTGTTATTTTGATAATCTGTCGGTAAATAGCAAATTTATAAAGAAAAAAAATCACGTGTTAGATACCTAGTAGGTACCTAGGTAGGTAAATCAAACAACTAATCAAAATAAATCTACAATGTTTTGTTTGATCAATAATCGAATCATCGCTGCGAATAGGTAGATACTTCGTCATCGGTGTGCGAAGAAAAATGAACTGTATCTCGCTTGGGTGTGGATCATAATGGAAACACCTAAACACCTGCTTTGGTATCTAAAATTGCAATGTAGTGTAGAGCATAAAAAATACAGACACGACACTACACGAACGCAAGGGTTTTTTAGGTTGCCGTGTAATATTTTCTGATTGCAGAACTATTTTACATGATTAGGTACATGCTTTATTTTGTAAGTCGACTCTATTAGAATATTTACCTGCCTAAATATCAATAATAAAAAGTTTTTTTTTGCAGGATAGGAAAGCGTAATAATCAATGATGAGTAAGTAGATTATATATATATATATATTATAATACCACGTTTTATGCTATATTATACATGGTGTTTTTTTAAAAAAACGATGTTGGTATCAATTATGAAATTTTTCATGTAGATAAAAAAAATGGCATCCATTTCAAAATCTAAGGAGGTACATTTTAATAAAAAAAATAATGTACCTACGCACAAGATTTTTTATAAAATGATCCTTCTTATAAACTATGATATTTAGACGTTTGTTTGTTTGTTACTTACGCAATCACAACGATGCTAAAGAAATTATACTTCAAAAAATACATGTGTGCAATTCACACGTAGTAGAAAGGAAACCTTCAAAAAACAAACGTATAATACGTACACGTATACATAACACCACGGTTGTTGTGATGCCTTTTCTCAAGCTTTGTAATACGCATGCGCGCACAATCACGTAATAATAAACACGTATAATGCTTCCTATCTCATTTTCTCCCACGTTAAATCTTATGAATTTATGTGTCTGTCTCTTTTTACTGTCGCTTTTTCGTTTCATCGACTTTCAAATCACAACGATGCTATAGAAGTTTTCACTTCAAAATATCTTGCCTATTCAATTCATGATAAATGTATATTTTTTCAGGATGATTGAAGAGCGCTCAGGATCACCTTCACGAGTCATCGAAACAAGTAACAACGAATCCTTTGACGATTATGAAGAGGTGGGTATTATAATTTATAAGGCAAACTCGAGGTCGAGATTAGGCTTGTATACAATAACTTATATAATGGCTTGAGTTTCCAATGTGGTTCAGATAACTTAGTTTTATATTTTTTTTTTGCAGTTACAAATATCATACGAGAATGAAACAGAAAACAAGACAGTGACGAGTAGAAGAGGGATAATCGACGTCAGCTATTTTTTATCAGAGCTTAAACGCATATCTACTCATGGACCGCTCGGATGCAGCATCACTGAACTCAATTTGATTTCAGAAACACAAAGTGGTCTGCAATCGAAATTTAAATTTAAATTTCGTCTCTACAATAAAAAAAATGTTATAGCAGGTGATAACTTTAGTGACAATTATTTGCCCATTAATACATGCGCCGTTGCCGGTGCAATGGCAATTGGCGGGGGTCAATCTCAATTGGTAGAATTTTTTTCGGCTCTTAACCTGCCTGTTAAATCTGAATTATATGCAAAAAACCATGACATTGTTAGTCAGAAATGGGAGGATGTTTCTGTTGATGCAATGAAAGAGGCTGCAGAAAACGAAGACTATTTGCGATTTCTAAGGACAGGGTCAATAATAATGGCATTCCAATCATCGATGTCATTGCGGACGGTTGCTGGTGTAAACGTAGTTATAAAAACAATTATAATACTCTTTCATACAAAATTCAGGAAAGGTTTGCCACTTGTAAACTATCCATAATTTTGTATGAAATTATGTATAAATTGCCTCGCCATCATTTGTTTGTAATTTTGTTTGATTATAAAAAAGTTTAAATAAAGTTTATTACGTGACAAACAGATTTTTTTTGTACCCTCAACCATAACCACCTAATAATTAAAAATACATAAGTAATATATTTTCCTGACTTGTGAGGTAGGTAGGTACTTTTACTTCTAACACACACAGAAATTTACATGTTACCTAACCTTAGAGGATTTAAGGTATAATCAATAATCTAAGTACCTAGTTTAGTAAACAATTATTTATTTCAGGTCCAGAATTACTTTAGATTGATGTCTACAATATCCACTCGTATAATCAGTAGGTATATTTAATTTTAAAATGCAAAAATACTTATTATAAGCATAACTTATCAAAGTCAGTCAAATATATAGTAAGTAGGTAAGTAACTAAATAGTTATCAACTCACAACTTACCGAGCTACTTTGTTTTATTTCACCGGCCGTGTCTGTTACATTTCTAGGGTTATGTTTTTACAAATGAAATCTCAGAATAAGTACACGCACAGAATAAGGACGTTCTGCGACGGCGACGAGCGGCACCGGCTCGCCAGGCAACGCCACCTACGGCGTAATTTTGTCAACTTTCTCGGCCGTTTCTGTCTTTATTTTAGGTACTGGAAGCGCCTTAATTATAAGTATCTTGAGGTATATTACCTCAGACATTTATGACCGTTATGAAGTTTCATGTAATATATAGAAAACATATAAAATAGGTAGGTACATACTACCTACATAATCGATCTCGTTTAAGTTTACTTAGATGAACCCTAATAAAATGTACACAACAATTTTATTTAAACATTGTTAAAATCATTATTGGTTCATAATTAGATTTTAAAGTCCTAATTATGAACTATTAAAATTTTGAGTTCACAAATGATTCACGTTTGGAATAATCATGAACAGCTGAAGTTATAACATATAGAAGTTTTTTCGGTAATTTAACCCCGTTCATGTTTTAGTTTATTTAATTATGTATTCAAAGCAATTAAGAAGAATGTAAAATCAATCAAAAATCAAAGATACAATCTACAATATCAAAACAAAATTTACAGGGCAGAGTTAATTCTAAACACTGGTTCACAAACAAGATTGGTGTGTCTCTTTTAGACCAGTAATTGATAGCTCAATTTTCAAAAACCTTAGAAACCAATAATTGGGGCCTATTAATATCAATGAATCAGCAATCCACTCATAAGCTTAAGAAACTGGTAAACTCATCTTAGCTCGTTCTCCATACAAAGTGCGAATGTCCGAAACACGTGTGTACTGAACGAGCTCCTAGAGCGCGATTGACAGTTGAGTGAGAGTTTATTGGATATAAATGAGAGGTACAGAGTTGTCGCTTCAAAAAAAATATGCCACTACAGGTAAGGCATCACTCAATTATTAAAATTAAACAAAATGTTCGTTTCGTTCAACTATTGGGGGGCGTTCATTTATTGGTCCGACTACCGTACATTGTTTTTGTCTCAAACATAAACCCTGTGGGCGACCACTAGTAAAATTTTATATACAATTTATTTCTAAAGGAAAATGGTCAGACGCATAGTTAATCTTTATAATCAACTTAGACATTCTTAATCGTTTGTATAGCAGTTTTGTTACTATGCAATGGTCTAACCACCTTTTACTACCATTTAAATCACTAATAAATTATATTGCTTATAATTTAATTTAACCTATATAATATCGCAGAATCATTACCTAATAACACTTCGAGTCAGGATTTCTTCGTGGAACTGATCCTAGATGAGTGGAGAGTCTCCACGTCTCCGTCTCCGTCATCCGTCTCCAGTGGAGACTGATGACGGAGACGGAGACGTGGAGTCTGTGATAGTCTTCAAATTATTGTGGGTTAGTCCCCCTGCTGACTAACAGAAGAGCTAGCAACAGAGAAGGAAAACATGAAACAAAACTGGCTCGGTGCCAGCCGTTATGCACCTGCAACCAAACGGATACCGCCTGTACTGACTCGTCTTTCCTGCAGGCCCTGTCGGCAAGATTGAGAGGTTAGTGTGGGTACCAGGGAAGGCCTGCGCTATCAAACAAAATTCCAGGCAGAGTGGCGTCAGTGGAGAGGAAAATTCACCCATCTCAGCTTGCTAGAGTGGATCCATGAACGAAAGTTTTCAATTAGAAATAAGTGCTCTGTAACTTGACGTCAAATCATTTTCATAGATAAACTAGGACCAATGATGATGATGAACCTAATAAATCGATGTCTGCACATACCCAATTAATTTACATTGCAAAAACTATGGAGCTCGCTGTCAAAAATCTTACTCGGATCGGATATGCCTTAAAATCTCATAAAACATAGGCCGCTTCACTATCACTACATTCAATTATTGCTTTAATACTACTCAAACAGTCTATAAACTCAGGCAGATTTTGAATGGCATTCGTAGGCATGTAAACACTACACAAAACAAAGTACCTAACTAACGATCACTTATTTTCACTTTGACTGCTACTATCCTATCATTAGGTACTACACTTAATTGTATAGTATTATAGTATTTACCTACCTTTAGTGGTAAAATTATAATTTTACCACGAAACGAAACTATTGTCCACGAATTCGATACACATATAACTGAATGTACTGTAGCAATGAGCTTCAATCATTAATAAATCCACCTAGGCGTTACGAGACTGGAGGTATGATAATTACGTTTTAAAAACTAAAAAGACAACCGACTTCATGTATATACACAAGGTAGCTACTGTAAAATGATGAGGAGTTCCCTTGACTGTCCTTCGTCTTCATCATCAGACCCCTAATGACAGTCACAACCCATCTAGGTGTACAGTTCTCATCAATACAAATTAATCAAGCCCAAACACCAGGTACCTAATTGCGGTAAATCGTTGAGGAGTTCCCTCGACTGTCTTTCGGCTCCATCATCAGATTGACTCCATACCTTCATTAAATAGTAGTACTTTAAAATACTTTCATAAAAAATAAACAAACGCACTAGTCGCCACTACGATTTTAGTGGCGACTAGTATAGGTAGGTAAGTAAGGACGATTGATTGAGAGATAGTGTTGTTGTTTTGTGTGTATTGGAGCATTTAATGGTTTAAAATGTCTGTAACGCTCATTTGGTGGAACATCGAAGTAATTGTGAGTATTGCATTTTTACAGGAGAGCGATTATTCCATAGACAGAGAAACTAATAGACGACTAAATAGCATCCGTCGCATTCATACAAGAAAGAGAACAACTTATGTGCAGATACTGTAAAGAAACGAGATATTTGATTTTTTGTTTCATTCCGCGTGCCTGTTTTTTCAAGATCCGCACCAGATTGTGCAAAGCAACGTTTGACAGTTTGCCATTGTTTGGATGGTTTGTGCTGGCTTTGTGTGAAATAACCGGAAAAAAACAGTTAATAATAAATTGTGAACACGCTGAATTACTTGCGAATTGCAAATAACAAATTCCTTTACCGAATTTTTTTAAAGATAATGGTTCGATGTATCGTTTTAGGATGTAAAAGTGATAGTGAACGGAAACACCCCGATTTATCTTTTTACTCGTATGTACAAGTATTTTTGTATAGTTATTAGCTTTCAAACTGTTTTTTTAATAATATACACAATAGATAACAGCATTTCGAACTGAACTTTGTTCGCTACAGCATAATTCATAAATCATAACAAATAATTTATTTATTTTGGTGTTGCCTGCATTCGACCTTAACATTCCCCAGACTAGGTACATAAATTTTACATAAAATATGTTTTACATTTCGTATGAATTTTAATAATTCAATTTAACGTAAGTATCGTACAATGTTGATAGATGAATATATGGAGGCAAGGTAGAGGCAAAAGCTGCTTAAAATCGGTCTGAGGAAACCTTTCATACATTTTGATGTCAATTGATTGTGAAATAATGTCCTGTCAGCGACAATAACCATACCGCCCTGTATAAATAAATAAATTAAATTATTCTTACATTGTAAAATAAAACACCTCGCTATTAATTTGTTACAGTTTTCCATCAAACGATAATGTAATAAATTAAACGAAAAGTCTGGACACCCAAAAACTCTTCGAGGATTTGTAGTACCCATTTTGAGAAAAATGTCTTGTTTAAGAAGAATAAATTAACTATTCTGTATCCTAATGCTGTTCCACTGGTGGTTAGTAAATATATGATTTATGAGTTTTTATTCTGTAGGTAGGTAGATACTGATCAATACTTTTCGACTAGAAAAAGTAAATAAGTCTTTTATCGGGAACACGGTGCGCTTCTATAATAAGCTTCCTGAAAATGCAACTAAACTACCTATTAAGAAATTTAAAGCTTACATAAAAGAGTCTTTTGAGGAAAGCTTATTACAATATAAATGACTATATTATTGATAAGAACGTATGGCCTCATGTCGCTCTGCCCTCAGACAGTTAACCGACACACTTGAAATGTATAAACTCATGTATAAGTATATCGTAGCTAATTTAGTTATAAGATAGATCACGCAAAAATGCCCTAGGACCAGGACGAGTTTCTCTTCTCGGGCTTGGATTATAAATTGGAACCTAAATTCACCTAGTAGGAGGTAAGATTTAGTTTCAAAGAGATCCTTGTTATTGTATTGAATAAAGTATCTTTTGACTTTGTGTTATATTTATGGTTTTTTTTATTTCTGTAATGTTATGCTTAGCTTTAATAATAAGTAAACAATTAAGTACACAAATGTTGTTATATGTTTTCTATATCACACATCTGTTAAAAAGTTTGAGTTTTGTGATAGAGAGGAAAGCTCTAGAGATTTCTACTACAACATAACGTCTCGAATAAATCTAGAATTACTTAGGACTAGGGTAAAAGTTTTAATGTGGCAACACCACCCACCTATCGTTCTATCTCCCACGCGGCACGATCACCATGTGTCTATTGTTTTCTCTGTCTACGGATTATTCTGTTTTTTTGGGGTTCTTTAATGAATTTGTAAGCAACTGGTGGTAGAATTATGATTATACTCACAGAACAGAAAGAACAATAGAAATAGCATGATGACTTTTTATAAGGAGAACCAGTGTAGCTAAACTCACACATGCAGAAACAAACACACTTAGATATATAAGTTATAATTGGCTGAAAAAGAACGTTAAAAATGACAAAACCGTAAAACAAATGTTATAAGTAGATATAAAACCTTAGCACCATCAGAACATGTTTCAAAACTCAATACTTAAATTAAACAGTACTAAAATGTAAGTCTATTTACCAAGAGATGACGCTTTTGCGAAAGATTTTTGTTATCTCTAACAACAAGAAATATAATTGATAATGCAATGGCTGTTATTTGATTCCCCACACTAAACATAGCTACTTCCTTAGTGATGTGCCAAAGGATACAAGACGAATGTATCGATATCGATTATTATACCTACCTACTGATGGACATCAAAATACGAATAAGATGGGTACGTCAGGTTATATTTGTGGTGGGCCAAATAAACAGCTTTTCTTTATTTTAACACAATCACACGCTTGTGTTTCTTTGGCGTTGAAGAATAAATTTTGTGTCTGTAATTTTTAAAACTTCTTATTAGATTTAAGTCATAATTCAAACAAAAAAAAACAATGACCTAGAAATTATACACCTTTTAATTTTTACCTTTTAATAGGGGAACTATTTACATGATGAAGTTTACGATAGCACATTCTTCAGTTTTTTAGGGTTACATCCCTAAATGAATAGCGAAAGATGAGGTTTAAGAGAAACACGACCTTACATGGTATGATTCATAGTCTGTTTTTGTTTGACGGTTTTGCATTTTAAATAAAACTTAAATAAAACCGTTTAAAACAATAAAATAATACTTACCGGGGATATAATTTCTCCCTTTTGTTAAATTTTTAGTTTGGCTATCATTTTTGCACTCCAGAACAGCACAATAAAGCATTTTATATTTTTTTATGATTTTTTGAGTTACGTTTAGGGTACGTTCAGATGACAAGCGTTCAACGCGCGCTGAACGCGCGCTAAATTTTTGTATAGTGTTCACATGACACGTGCTTGTCAGGCGTTGAACGCGCGTTGTCGCGGCCGCCATAGATTTCAGACTTCAGTAGAGTTCTACATTTGCCGGAGATGGACGTAGAAACAGTTTTAGCGGTGATTTTATACCGACGGCTGAACCGACGCGACAGAAGACGGAGATATTGGGTCCACCCAATTTTGTCACACAGGCTGACTGAAAGCCAGTACATAATTTTGTATCCTAAATTAAGGCAATTCGGACCCAAATTTTTTAACTACTTCAGAATGTCCATCAAGTCATTTGATGACCTACTGGCTCTCATAAACGATGAACTCGTAGCAGATAAAAACGCTGTGCGATATAGCATTTCACCAGAAGAAAAACTCATAATTACATTGAGGTAAGTGTTTTATTAATCAACATATCTATATACATTTCTATTAATCAACATATCTATAAATCAATAAAATCAAATTAACTTGTTAAGAAAAGAAATATTAAAAAAAAACACTTTGTTACTCGCAGAATAACTCTAACTCCGATTCATTGCTGGCATTAGTTGGTGCTGGCGATGGAGTTGCTCCCATTGCTGTAGTATAACCATAATGTGCTAAATTATTTGGCATACTAGATTGCTGTGATCTATAATCATGATATTGAAAGCCTTCAACAGAAGCTTGATGACGCTGCTCTTGTGACAAGTAATTTCTTCGTGGTGGTTCCGGGTTACGATAGTTTTGATTTTCAAATGCCTGGTTCTGTAAGATTAAATTATAAATGCCAATTTTAGTATGAAGTCGTCTATATTCCGGGATTTTTTTTGCTCTTTAACGAGTGACAAACAAAACAGCTTGTCTTCATCGTCATCTTCTTTTGGGTGCGAAACATGTTTCTGTGCTAAACTCTGCTCTAATATGCTTGCAAATCTTTCGTCGGCAGAACTTATCTTTTGTTTTTTACTTGGTGTAGATTTAGGACTCTTAAAGGCAGGAATTACTTCTACTTCAGCAACTTCTGACGAAGCTGATGCGTTATCAGCATCGAAACTATTTTCTGTATCTTTGTTGGCTATATATGCCTGTAGAAATCGTAGTCTATTATAATGAATATATGACGAAGTTTTGGAAGCTCCTGATCTAGATTTAATAGTCTTCATTTTCTTCACCTCTCTCATATAATTATCTCGTAAACTCTTCCATTTCTTTTGCAGGGATGACGCTGAAAAAAAAACAGTGGTTAGTAATAGTTCATGTTCTTTTTTTCAGATATTTGGCCACAGGATGTTCACTTAGGACATTAAGCTACGATTACAGACTTGGCAAATCTACTGTGGCTACTATAATACCACATGTATGTGAAACTATTTGGAGAAAATTGAGACCCATTGTTATGAGTGAACCAACGAAAGAAAAGTGGTATGAAATATCCACGATATTTGAAAAAAAACTCAAAGTTTCCCAATTGTTTGGGAGCCTTGGACGGGAAACATATACGGTTAATCCAGCCTGAACACACGGGTTCCATGTATTATAACTACAAAAAATATTTTTCCCTAGTTTTATTGGCGCTAGCGGATGCAAACTATTGTTTTGTGTGAGTTGACATAGGTGCCTACGGTAAAAACAGTGACTGGTATATTCAAGAATTCTTCATTGTACAAGAAGCTGACAGAAACGTCATTAGACCTACCTGAGCCAAAGGCATTGTTAATACAACACAGACCGACAGTGTTGCCATATGTTATAGTGGCTGATGAAGCTTTTGGCATGATGGAGAATTTAATGCGGCCATATGGGGGAAGGTCACTAACTTATGCTAAAAAAATATTTAATAACCGTTTGACTTTAGCACGCCGGTATGGTGAATGTACTTTTGGCATAATATGCAATAAATGGCGCATTTTACATAGGCCGTTAGATGTTAACATCGGTTTTGCAGAAAAGTTCGTAAAAGCGATATGTACACTACACAATTATGTCAGAATGAGGGATGGCTACAATTATGAAGATACACTTCATACTCCACCACTGGAAAATCTAGCCTCACATTATACCGGGCGTGCTGTGCGACAGGCGGATAATGTTCGAGCAAATTTAACAAATTATTTCATCAACGAAGGAAAAGTTGATTGGCTGGATCACAATATTTAATTTTTAACACAAACTGATTGTTAATGCAAATAAATATAATACATATGATCTCACATAATAATTTCTTCTTTTCTTCATTGTCATCTCCTTCACAAAATTTGAGGACGAGTTCTTCCCAAGCCCGTCTCTTTAAGTTCTTATCTGAATAATCGCGACTTGTCATGTCCCATATCGCAGGACGTTTCTCTATTTCATCTATAAACAACTCCGTATTAAAAGCTTCGGTTTCCATTTCGGACGATTTCTGAACGAACTGATCCCTAAAATGTGTATATCCGCGTCGAAAGCGCGCGCTCAACTGAACGGAAACAAAGAAAACCAATAGCTATGTCCACACTGTACCATTTTTTGTTCATTAAGGGCATGCGTCATAGCGCAGTTAACAGCGCACGTGAGGCATGCCCTTACCGCATGCGCGATGACAGTTGAAAGCGACGCGCGCGCTGTGGTTCACGCTATCCGACATCGGGTGGATTTCTGTGCCTTATAGCGTTCAACAACAAGATGGCGGACGAAGAAAAGGATTTAACGTTGAAGTTTATTGAAGATTACAGTAACTTTCCACAGCTTTGGGATCAAAATAATAAACTTTACACAAATAAAGTGAAAAGGAACGATGGTTTGCAAGTTCTGGCCAGTACATATAAAATGGATATCGATGGAGTTAAAAAAAATATAAAAAGTCTTCGCTCATATTTTTCCAAAGAGCATCAAAAAGTCACAAAAATCAAAAGCGGCGCTGGATCCGATGAGAGATATGTTTCACCGTGGTTTGCTTATAAACATCTCTTATTCACTGCTGACTCGATGACGCCAAGGGAAACTAGAGAAACTACAGAAACTAGTACTGAGGATGAACAGGTAAGTATTACAGGTAGGTATTTTAAAACGCATATTTATTTAAGCAAATTAATTTATTGAATTTTCCACAAAATATGTTATAAGTACAGTTTAAGTCATTTATAAGTATCGGGTTTGAAACGGTATTGCTCCAATATCTGACATGAAATAATTCATATATTCCTCTCGTATTTGGTTTGACGTATTTGAGGACCTACGAGGAACTCTTTGAAGTGCCCTGTGACCACTGACATCTGCAGTTATTGCTCTCCATGACCCGGGAATGATTTCTCCAGTCCTTACATCCTCATTATCAAAACAGCCTGGAGGGCAGTAATCACGTGTAGAATCTGTCTGCATTCGTAGATAATTGTGTATGTAAACACAAGACAAAACAATATCAATTATAGTACTGTCCACTTTTAATTCAAAGGTCTTACGAAATATTCTGAATACAGATGCGAGCAGCCCAAACGCATTTTCAACGATACGTCTTGCCCTTGATAATCTATAATTAAATACTCTTTTTGGTGACCCCACATTTAAATCGGTTGAATACGGTTTCAGAGTATAGGTACATAGTGCAAATGCATCGTCAGCAACTAATACGTAAGGTACTGACATCGTTCTACCACGCAGTGGTTCATTATTTGGTAAATTCAATTCATGTTTTTCAATTTTCTTATAAAACGAAATGGATTTAAAAACACCACCGTCCGAAATACGACCCTGACAACCAACATTAACATATGTAAAACAATAGTTTGCATCAACGATTGCAAACAAAACTATGCTATGTGTTCCTTTATAGTTATAAAATTCGCCCACTGTATTTTCTGGTCTTTGGATGACCACATGTTTTCCATCCATGGCACCAATACAATGTGGAAAGTTCCAACGCTTGTCAAAATCATTTGCAATCGCTTTCCATTGCTCCTCATTTGTTGGTAACTGTAAAAACAAACAAAACACGATTTAAGTACTATTTATATTGTTTCAGGATGCGCCAGCTGAAATATTAAATAGAGAAAGCTCAGCGGCTTCGCAGTCTACGTGTATGTCTGAAGATGAGCATGAATTTACCCTACCACCAATAAGAAGAGAAATATTAAAAGTACAAAGATTGATGATAAAGAGGAGGAAGCAAATGAAGAATTAACTCAAAAAGATGAGTTCACTATTTATGGACAATTGATAGCTCATAAAATTCGAAAACTTAATACATTAAATCGGCTATTAGCTCAACAGCGCATAAATAATATACTCTTTGATTTGGAAATGCAACAGATGACAGCCGCAACGCAGAATGTTACTGCCATGCGGAATGTGACTGAGATACAGAATGTTACTCAGTTTGATACCGAAATGCCAGATGACTCTGCGGCTGAGTCACAATTAATAGATATTAGTAATTTGTCTGAATTTGTTCTATTTAAAAAATGATTATGGTGGTGTTAAATGATTGAATTGAATTAAAATCTTACCTTAATATAATCCTTTAGTACTTTAATTATGGCTTTTAATACATCTGGTAGCATTGCTGATATGAATTGTTTGGATACCTTGAATAAAAACGAAAGAGACATTAAACTGTCTCCAGTAGCTAAAAACCTAAGCGTTATTGCTAACTTTATTTCACTAGGTATAGCTTCACGTAACTGGGTGGACTGCTTTGTAATTATTGGTTCAAGCAATTTCAAAGGTCGATCGAAATTTCGTTCGGACATGCGCGTGAAATTTTTAAAAAGAATATCTTTATCTTCTCGCAGTTCACTCATAATCACGTTACTTCGATTATCATAATAATGTCGTATCCAAAACTTTTTCTTGGTTCTTTTTTTTCTGGAATTTCTTATGACCAAGTAAGCTGCACATATTCCAACAAGTAAAATATTCTCGTCGCACAGGTCCGTAATTCTTTAAGAGGGTGTTATCCCCTTTCTTAAAGAACAGTACCACCACGCTCCTGCTCTACGCTTCTGGCGTAGTTCCCTCGAAGATGGCGGAGTTAAACAGCTTCTGGAGAACCTTAAGTAGGTACCGGTGTTCCACCCGCTCTCAGAAGCTATTTTGTTATTCCGTCTTACCCCGGTGCCTTGTTTTTCTTCAGCTGATTCAGAGTCGTTCGGATCTCGTATAGGTTCACGTTCGAGATGTCTTCTGTGTAGTGTCGGGCTAGACGGGCTCTTGTATAGCTAGTCGTGCTTGCAGCAGGGCTTTGCGATGAGGTGTACCTACAGTTGTCCATAGAACATCTCAAGCTCTTGTAAAACCGCTGGCTTCGAGGAAACGACACTGCCACAGTCGGTCTTCAGCTTCGTCAACAGGCTTTGCCCAACAGACAGATCTCTCCCAAACACTTTGGAGCCTTGGTTGCGCTCTATTGCGTTCTTTTTACTAAAAGTATTAAAGAGAAGCAAATCGCATCGCATAGACTTAGAGATCTGTTTATTGAGCGTGCTGTATTTCGACATGTCCACTAAAGACTGCAGTTTCATTTCGCTACGTTCTGCCATGAGTTTTAGAGTGTGCTCAGAGAGTTTTTGGGTTCTGTCTTTGCGCTCGGTCTTACAAAACTTTGACCCGACGGCATGGCCAATTTCCACCAGCCCGTCATTTATTTCGTTCATGGATCCGCATTCGGCGAGGCATTGAAAGTGATCTTGGAGTTCCTACTGAAAACTCTTAGGGTTTTGGATTTGGGGAGGACTTGGGCGAAGAGTAGATTTAATCAGACAGGACCTTTCTAGCTTTACGTTAAGATTTAATGAGCCTCTAACCATGCGGTGATCACTGCCGGTTTTCACCATGTTGATCACTGAGACATCATTAAATATTTGCTTTTTGATCGTCATGATAAAATCTATCTCGCGTTTGTGTCCACCGTGGTGAATCCACGTTCATTATCTTGACGACCGACCGTTTCTTGAAAAGGAGATCATCATAAAGAGACTCTCCTTTTCCATGAAGTCGGCCGATCGCTGACCCCGTTGGTTCCGTGTGCAACTTATTTACTACTTCTTAAAGCTCTATCAACTTCTCGTCGGTCCTCAGTGTGCTTGCGTTGTATGTTGCCAGGGCCACGGGTCGTTGGGATTGGTAGCTGGACCTCTGCCGGAGATTCTTCGCATCCCCTGTTCCGCCGTTACCGTGGCCGCCACTTATGCTAGGAATAGCGGAACTCTTCTGTTTGTGTCCATCATTATTTGGGGGTTTTGTCATAGTCGCATAGGCAGCCGGATTGGTGACCGCAGATTTAGTTTTAAGTACTCGGGGGGTGCTGCTGCCCAATCCCCCGGTGTGTGTGTGTGTGTTCCCTTAGTCGCCTTTTACGACATTCACGGGAGGAAATGAAGGGGAAGACTTAATCTTATTGAAGTAACAACGACGTAAACTAGCACCAATTACATAAATATTGCTTCAATAATTCACTAAACATTTAGTCTAGTTGAAGAAATAACGACGAAAGTGACATTCCGCCATTGTTTCCCCAAAAAAGATGTCATAATTACCTTTACGTCGATGTAGCCCTCAACTCGTCCGCACTTCACGGGTCCCCTCCGCGCAACTGACCAATACGTCGTTGTATCGTTCAACAATTTCACAATTTAGTCTAAATGCCATAACGACATTTGTGCCATCTAGCGAAAACTATTAGAGATACAATATCGTCGATTTTTTCCCAAATGTAGATACTTGTTACAGGTGCTTTAACATACTTAACTCAATATTGCCAAAAATTACAATTAACGTCATTGTTCCACCAAATGAGCGGTAAGTACCTAGATATTTTTTTTACTTCTCCATTTTTGTAACAAATTCGAAACCGCGAGGTAATATTTTTACATGCTGTCTGTCTGACGAGTCCAACGATAAGGTAGGAGCTGTGAGTTACAGACGCCCGCCGCGCTTGCTTTATTCGCACCCACCTGTTTTGCCTTAACAAATACGCATAGCAAAAAGCATGCTAGAAAAAAGCACATAAAATAACTTTCTCAAAAAATAAAGCATATAGCATAACGCGAGTTATTGCTTTAAAGCAACTTTGAACACAACTAGCTCGAACACAGCGCCGGAGGCGCACAGCACAGCGCTCACCGTTAAAAACGTTAGGTAAGTAAGTACCTACAATTCGTTTGAATCTGTGCCTAGCCAAGTGTTATTGTTTTTTATTAAGACTATATTTTACTACTAGGTATTCTATGATTCCAGCTTCTTACAGACGTGTCCTAAATCCAGGAGAGCCCGGGTTGGTACCTGGTGGTGCATAGCGCCGATCCAAAGGTCGTACCAAAAGCTCACTCGAAACAGATTTTTCTTTGATGAGCGCAATATCATTAAACTAAAGATACCTACACTAGCTTGTAGTTTACATACTAACCCTCTATCCTATAATTACAAAATTAGCCATCGTGGCGCTTAATGTGCTGTCTTTCTTATTCTTATGTTAATTAATAGAGATGGTAGGTCAGGATGAAACAACACAGCTAGTGTGCAATTATAAAGATAGACCCATAATCTATTGTAGCAACTCTAGGTAGGTACGAACTAGAGATCATGGATATAGGTTGTCTCATGTCAACTACCATGCTAGGGAATATATAGTTGTGTTGTGGATGAGCATGCTCATCGTATATAGATAGACCAGTATTTACAGGACCAAAATAAAACTCCCATGTATAATTAAAAAAGCATGTTACACTATTTACGACTAACTGAAAATATCTGACATTAAAACTCTTTATATTGCAACTAAATGTGCATAGCTATTTTACATGAATCTGTAAAAACTTAATCAAATTAAAGAGCTTTGTTGTGAATGAATCTTTGATAGAGCTACTATTGTATTAGATAACCATTAATTAAGAATTAAGGTATCATTTACAACCCACATTTTGTGTAATAATATATTATTCTGGCTACAAAAATGTTGACAGATTAAATTTATTACTCTCTTACCATTTAACAGAAACAACTACCCAATACATAGGTATAGCAAATAAAAGTTTATACAAAGTAATATACATTATGTACTTCACTTTATGAAATAAAATATTAAACTATCAAGTCAAGTCTTGTCTGTACATTGGCATCACCATGTCTTCCATCACCCACTCAACTTAATACCTTATCTACAATTGTAGAACAGGAACAGACCTAGAGTTGTAGCTATGTGTCTTTGTTAATAAAACTGGTGCCCAAATATTAAGTCAACTAAGTACTAGTGCTTGCTTTGTTTATATATGTATATACAGCATATCAAAGCATGGCATGAAGTGACTTCCCATAGACCCCAGACAATGCAGCACTCAGAAACAGACAAACATTGTTGCACTGAATCACACTTTCAACAGACAAATATATACATAGACCCAGAGGAAATAAGACAAAACTAATAAAAAATTAATGAATGTAAAAGTTTAGTGTACTCATAAGCTTGTGGGAGCGATGCGCATTAGCGTCTTAGCGACAATAACATAGTGAACATGGAGCAGAGCTGCAGTGTTTGTGTTGGCATCACAGCCGCATCCGGATAATTAGAACATGACCTAGTGTAAATTTCGTCACTCTCAATCCCGATACTAAAATAGACATCGTATTTATGTACAATTTACTCATGTCGACGCAAAACTCGAAAATAGGCAGTAGTAAAATCGTATTTTACATTATTTTGATTACCTTCGGTTGCACAAAGCTAATCGCTTACAATATCAGATCAATCTACAGGACCTAGCTCATAGCCAGTCTCAAGCGCGATATCTCCGACGAGACGGATCCGAGCAGAGTAGTCATTTATACAAGTCAGCAGACTCGCGCGAAAGACGTCAATCAGAATCTCAATGTAATACAACCCAATTATTTTTTACATAAGTTACAATAAAGTAATGGAATTTGAACGACGTTATATTTATATTTGAGAGAGGGAAGGTGCTCGTGGCGTCGGTGGGGGCTAGTTGAGCGAGGGCGAGCGGCCCTCGTCCCAGACGACGTCGATGCTGGGCCACTTGGTCTGCAGGCAGGTGAGCATGGGGTCGGTGGTGACAGCGCGCATGGGACACTCCAGCAGTGCGGCGCGACCCGTGCGGTACTGCACACGTGCGCCCGGGTTGGAGCGCGCCAGTCCGTTGTAGTGGTGCAGTGTGAAAGTGTCGGGCGCGCCGCGCTCGCAGCCCGGGAAGAACTCGTCCATGAAGGCGCTCAGCAGGATGATGCCGAGGCTCTCGGCGTCCAGCTTGCGCCGCATCAGCTCCACGTACTCGGGCTCCGAGACCAGCTCGGCGGCGCACAGCACGTCCTGCAGAGCAGCCGACGGGATGAAGTTGTTGCCCTCTGGATCGAACGAGCGGAATATCCGCTCGGCCGACTCGCCGATGGTCTCGGGCGCCGCCAGCCGTCTCTCCAGCGAGAATAGCACCGTCAGGTGCGTCTCCGAACCTAGCACCCACACCGGATGCTTGGGGTTCTTGTAGAAGGAGCCCACTGTGCAATACTGCATGTGCTCCATGATCGTTAGGAACCCGATGTTGTTCTGTCTCTCGATGCCTCGCAGTCGCAGCCCTCCAACAACCTGATCGTGGTCCCAGACATGTGCCACGGCTCGTCCTGTCAGCATCAGATTTATTAAACCCTGAGACCCATAGCCGTAGGTCGAGTCTATAAGAGGATCTGATAGTTCAGCTAACTCCTCCTCCACCATAGCGATGCCTTTGCTGAGAATAATGCTATACAACAGAAGTAAAACACCATACTTGTCTTTCAGAATCCGAATGTTTCGAGTGTAGAATGATTCCACTTCAGATAGTGTCTGAAAAGAGTGAACTTCTATTTGCCGATGAAAGTATTCTATGTTATCACAGGGCTGGTCCTCTCCACTGACGCTTTTATTGCCACTAGTACTCGCATCCTCGTCACCCTTGCGATGCACTGCCACATTGTACTTAGGAGCTATGCACTGGCTTATGATTGCACACACTGCCCTAACCAACAGAGAGTTGCACTTCTCGGGAGTCAAGTCTTGAAAACTGTGGCCTGGGGTCTCGGATAGCAGTATCTCCAGCAGAAAACCCTGCACGGGCGCGATGGCGGCACACGGGCCGCCTTCCTGCTGGATCAGAGCTGACGGCTCCTCGGGACTGAAGGTGAAGCCCTGCGCCCAGCGCCGGAACACGTCCTCCTTCACGTGCTCGCCCCACAGGAGGCGCCGCGTGCGCGCCAGCTCGCGCTCCAGGCTCGTGCTGCCGGCGCTCATTCTATCTTCCAACCGTTATATTGTTCCACTATAAGTCTTCTTGCTTGTTCAGCCGTTCAACATTTGTTTACGCCTTTTCTTCGCACCTCCTACAACGTGAATTTTTTACTTTGGTTAGAGTAGAGTGACGCATAATAATTGGTAAAGTACTACGACATATATAAATAGTAGGAATGATTTCAGCTATTTCTACAGTTTCTACAACTACAAAAAGAAACCTAACCACGTAGTACTTACTGCGATAAAAATGACATGTCTTCGAACTAGTGTTATTTATATTAGTCCGGTGAAAAACCGTTCGACCATCTGGATAAATTAGATTACCACAAGAACCATCTGTAAATAACAAATTACAAACTTTTCAATGTACGAAAGAAAAGAAAAGCTTACGACATGAAGGCTGCCATGTTTTTTCTGAATTTATAAATTATGGCAATACAACGAAGATTTTGAGTTTTGATATCATCAACAGTAATTTCTAGTATCTCTTTAAGTATCATAGCAGTATTACAATACAAACGCAGTGCCATTTTTATTTATTTTGACACGATTATAGATGTATTTGCAAACTATATTTATTTGCAGCCCAGTAAAAATTTTAGTTATCAGATTTTTTGTTACTGGTAAGCGTAATATGTCAGGTACATGGGAATGTCAATTTCATGCTCCCCTCTTCCAAATCGTCAGTCAGCTCAGTCAGTCAAGATCAGTACAACAGTATTTAGATTCGCCAGTGCTGCCAGATTAGGCGACTTATCGCCCTTTAGGCTATCTCGACGGGTGGCGGGGCGACCAAAAAATGCGATCGGCGACTGGTCGCCGTTTAGGCTATTTAAGAAATTAAAAATTATGATATTAGGCTACATCCATCATATTTTTTTTACAATTACAATAATAAGTAGGTACAAAATGGATAAACCGGAATGTTTATTTCATTCAGTCAATGTCAGTTGATGAGAATGTCATTTATTTTTTAATAGAGTGAAAAGTGAATGAAATGGTGGTGGTAAGTTGGATGCATTTTTCGCGGCATTTAATCAATCAATAAATGGAGGAATCCTTGATTTATTATTATTTTTGATTATATATATAGATTTGATTATTTTGTTACTATGTTGCTTTATTGTTGTTGAAGTGAAAACTTCTTTTAGCGTGGTACGCATATTTTTAGATGAGGTTAAACCTCTGGACTCGCGACACCGTTACCGAGCCGCAGCCGGCTGCCGCGCTCGCCCCATTTGATTATAAACCTTAATTCACATGTTTACAGTCTACTTTTGTATGGAGAAGTTTACTGAGTTAGGATCTTTGATATATTATCTACATTCTGAACAAAAACACAAAAGAATATTAAATGTATTTTAAAGTTTCTAATAACTAATAAAATCCAATTCATAAATAAAATGCAATTTATAACCCAATAACCCATTAACCCTAGAACCCATCTAAAAAATGTGCAACCCGTTTTTTTTATTTTATTACTGAGACTCTAGAGGAAAAATAACATAACATGCTTACAGTATTCGCTTTCAATATTTTAATTATCAAAGATTAGTTATGTATGTTTTATTTCCTGTTGAGTCTAAGCAAAAAATAGGTTATCATAGTATTATTACCCGTATTAGGCGTATATTACGTATCTTTGAATTATTAGTAAAATAAACCTACATTTTGGTATCAAAAAAATTGGGCGATTTTAGGCTACTTTTTCTATTATTTTTGGCGATTTGGACCGAGCTTCATCTGGCAGCACTTAATACTTAACTTAACTTAACTTAGTAGTAGTGTCAGTCGAATGTCAATCATGAATCGCGGGAGGTGGTTAGAGTAGCTATTTTATTTTATTTTCGTAATTTTACAAGCTTTTGTTTTACAAATGATTTTTATTACGTTATCTTTTCGGCGCAGTTAGACAAAGTGAAATGTTTTAGTTCGGTGTGTATATTTGTATTTGTGTTAGGTGCAACAGTTTATGTTTTGTTGTTTCGTTTCAACATAATGAAGGTGGACGTGGTATGGAGGCGACGCGGCACTGCGGGCCTTGCAGGTTTGTGTTCACTTACAAATTGGCATAGCTAGCTGACGACATACCGACCTGCTCCTAACCATATTAAGCGGTACATAATAATACGTTTGCGCTTAATGATAATGGCAGCCAAGTAGGTGCCTTCTTTCTACCTCCAACTCAGGTCATGAAATGTAGATTAATATAAGTAATATTCATTTTGCGGTAAGTAGTTATTGGTTTTCTGGACCAGAACCAGGTTACATGTATAACACCACACATGATAGTCAGTAAACATCAATTTAACATTGCTGCCAGTAAATATGAATCTAATGTGTTTGACCATCCATTGGTTGTGGTCTAGTAGAAACCACATCTCAATTTGGTTACAATACAATACATGTTACCCTCAAACAATTACTCATTAGCTTTTTTATAGCAGGCATCCGAATTTTTAAATATTAGGAAAGTCAGTAGGTATGTTTATTCTCTGTTGTTTTTGCCGGCCCTAATTATTTATTTATATAGAAATAGTTAGATTTATAGAAAACACCGTTACAGGTTTTCAAAGGCAATGTTATAAGTACTTTACACAAAAAAACAATATGTTAAATATACAGAAACACTAAGTATAAACTAATAATTAAAAAAAATATATACCTAATATGTAATGAATACATAAAGCTGACAGGATGATAAAACTCTACAAACTACAATGTGGACTAAAACATAAGGTACATAATCATTATACCTATATGATAACTATGCAGTGGTGTCATAAGGCTCATGGTATTTTTATCATCACAGTGGACTGTCCGAGTCCATAGATAAGCCCAAATAAAATAATATATTTTTAAAACTAACTGTTTTCTAAAGATAAAAAAGTACTTCTAGAGGGAGGTATAATTAATCATTTCTGATTGATGAGACATAGCTATACCATACTTTTTTAGATTTTTTGTGTTTGTAACATGCACTGCACAAGATACAAATCCTAAATTATAAATGCTAAAGTTTTTGTAGAACTTTAATGTTTGTTTGTGGCTCAATCATGCATCTCACAGCTGAATGAATCAGAATTAAACTAGGGTCATTGTGTCGGATACCGGCCACCTAGTGCTCCCATCAACTTTAGGACGTCACAAAAAACACTACAACCCTATTATATCTATCCTAGTGATGTTGTATGGTAGCCAATTCAATTAAGATTCTTTATAATACACCGTTTGGCGTTAGAAGCTTTGAGTTATTTTTATTTTAATTATAATCCGAGAAAATGACCAAATTTCAGTTTTCGGCCACAAATTCCAGTTTTCGACCATGAAGTATTCTGTTTTCGGCCACTACATTAAGACTGAATTTAAATGATTTTTTAACCTCAAGTAACATTAAAACAAGTTTTTTGTAGGTTTTGTAATTATTTTTATTATTATATCAAAAATCACAATCAACATCATTCCACATATAGATTAAAAAAACACATGAGAAATATTTTGGCACACGTTAAATAAAACAACTTTTAACTAATCAACTAAGTTAAACATAATTTTTTAAGTAACAGTTTAGCATTCGTATCAACTTCGTATACAATTTGCTTTTTTGATATACAATTTTAGAAACACTTAAATCTTTATAGAACTATTCAAGACTAAAACTATACAATCACATTGATAATCAGTCATCATTATTATAGGTTTTTTTTAAGCTTTCTGCTTATATCTTTGATTATACCTAAGCATACCACATTTTCTTATTGAAGTATATAGTAAGTTGTTTTTTATTGTAGTAGGTAGTATTTAATATCTTTTACTGTCTTAATATTATAATCACATTTATAGTCAGCCATCTTAATGATTCAATAATTTTTAGTAACAGTCTTTGTATTTGACTACCTAACATTAATCTTAGCAGTCATCATCATCTTCCTGCCGTGGTCCCACATTACATGGGGTTGACACAACATGATTTTTTTTCCATTTCCTCTTTCAGTCGTCATCTTAACACTTACACCTTTTTTACACACAATATATCATCTTTCACACAGTCCATCCATCTTTTCATAAGTTTAAGCATTATGTACTATTTTATTAATCAACAATACTTTCACCAATACAATCTGAATTTTAACATTATTTAGTAATGCAAGCATTGCATTTAAAGGGATTGTCTTGAACATCTTCATATCTTAGTCCTGCAAAGTCAGTACATCTCAAATGATACCATTTCGTGCAAAAATCACATCCAACATTCTTTTCCGCATCTTCTTCTGTGTCGCTTATTAAAATGTCTTCGCAGAAGGCGCATTTCACTTTTATCTTTTCGTTTTTTTTATTAGGTTTCTTTGATTTTAATGCGTTTCGCAGTAAAGCTTTTTCTTTTTTTAATTGTTCTCTTTCTAGTCTTTTTAGTTTGAAGCTTTCTTTTCTTTTTTTACTCACTTCTATCTTTTCTTTTTTTATATTTTCTTTATCTTCATAAAATTTCCGCCAAGCCCCAGAAGAAATTGCAGATGGACTGCGTACACTTATCATTTTCGATTTACTTGGAGGATTCGGTATATATAAATGTTTTTTAAAAGCCTCTCTATGTTCCCGTTGTGGCAAACGTTGGGTAATTGAAAGTGGTTGACTTTTTTGCGATAGCGATGTGCTGACTTGAACTGGTATTGTCAGAATATCATCCAGTGATACTACAGAACCAACCTCCAAATAACTGCCTGACAAATGCAGTGATGAAATACCATCGCTTTCATGGAACAATGAACTTGTGGTACACAAGTCTTCAATTGAACTTGATGGTAAAAATAAATTCAGTTCTGTATTATTGACAACCATCGGAGATTCTGGAACTTTGAAAATGTCATCATTTGGCAAAGTATTGGATGAGTCTTCATTTATGTGGGTGATGTCAGTAGTCCTTCCTGTTGTGACATCTAGCTCCAAGTCGCTTTTAGTTTTGTCCTCTTCAACTAATAAAGACGCCGACATATCGTTAATCGTTGAGTTAGTCCTGTCTTCTGAGCAAGTTTCAAAAAAAAACGTCATCATTTTGTGGAGTCTTTTTCTTAAGTTTTTTCATTTCCTTTAAAATAACTCTTACGTTTATATTCTTGGCAGCCAGGGTCTGTTTTAAATGTTTCAAAATCTTTCTTGCGGACACTAGGTCTGCATTGGTTATTTCATTTTTAGGTTGCGGCCTTGTTAAATTTTCTAGTGTGTTCAGAACACATTTACTGTAGTCTACTGCATCTGGATTAAATGGATATAGACCGCATCTTCTAAATCCGTTTTTCATGTTTTCTTGGATGTTTGAGACTTCTATAGTGTCGCGAAATAAGGCACAAAAGTTAGTTTTGGTCACAGCAGAGTTTATATTTTCAGGCTTCGTCAAAAATTTTCTGACCACATTTTTCCAATGAGCTTTCAAAGGGCCAAATACGCTTACGTCTGCAGGTTGAAGCATGTGAGTCGTATTTGGTGGTAAAGCATAAAGAATGATGCCCATTTGCTCACACAAAGCACTTAGCACCAATGACATGTGGGATTTATGACCATCGACCAATAACAGGATTGGTTTTTTGATATCGTTTTTTACTACCCAGTTGTGGAAATCATTGGTTATGTATTCAAAAAATACATCACTTCGCATCCATCCACTTTCTGACTTACCAAGGACCCAATCTGGCGGCATGCTGTCTACAACTTGTTTTGGTGGGCGAACATATGGAAATACAACTAGTGGAGGACATAACTATGCATTTGCATTGAACGTCACCAGAACAGTTATATTATCCTTACTGCCAGCTTTTATTTCATAAAGGTTCCGGTACCCTCTTGGTCCAAGAACTTTGCCAGATTTTGGACATAAGGCAAACCCACTTTCATCGCCATTAAATATCCGTTCAGGAGATTCCAGTATGTCTAAGTTATTTGACTCTGTTAGAAACGCGATAAGCTCCCGGAACCAAAGTCTGATCGATTCTTCTGTTACCCGCGCTCTCGCCTTGTTTATTCCTTCAGATGTTCTTTGGGAAATTTCTGGGTGTCTGGTCAAAAAGTTTTTAAACCAAGTTTGCCCTGGACGATCATTTGTAAAATTATTAGAAGTACCTGTATCTTTAATCACTTTTTGAACTGTGTCGAGAAGCTCTGTTTTTTTCAAAGGAAAACCACACTTCGCTAGGTTGATAAGCCATTCCACTATATCTTTTTCACCTTCGTGCGTTAGTACTGGATCAGGTCCAGGCCTTTTAATTGCATCAGTCGTTCTTCCGGCAATTCTGTCTTGTACAGTAGACCTTGGAATGCCATAGTGACGACAAACTTCTCTTATCGACATCTTTTTGTCACGAATGTCTTTTAGTGCCTGGGTCAATGACTCTTTAGAATATTGAGTTCGTAACTTCCTTTTTCTTTTTATCTTCTCCACAGCCGTAGAAGACATCTGGAGAAAATATGTTTTTTTATCAAGAACACAATAATATTACAGTATAAGAACCAAGAGAAAAAAAAAATTTGTGCAGCAAGATCGAAAACGCACTAGGTATAGGTTTTGAACCGAAAAGACGTACATCTTTAATTATGTTAATAAAAGCTTGTAAAGTATTAGATTTATCTTAAAAATAAAATAAAATATTCAAAAAGATAAAAAATATAAACTTTGTAGTCTTATGGTCGAAAACTAATAGCGACATTCAGTTATCGGCCACATGTTTTCAATACATTTTTAGGCCATGCCGAAAACTGAGGTGCCATTTTATCTATGGGTTGGTTTTCGGCCACCCCCAAAATTGTCACCACTATTACTCTTTATTCATTATGTATGCCACATAATTTGACGGCCGAGAACCAATGGCTAGGATCTTTATTATATTACTAACGTAAAAGAAAGAATCGTGAGATAAACAATTTAACCAAATGAATAAAAGAGACAGAATTGTAGAAGACTTTGATGTGCCACATACCGGCCCCTAGGCCGTAAACCAAACTTTTGAAATAAAATTAATATTGGATCGCGGCCCTCAAAATTATTGTTGTTTTGTACAATTATTATGCGAAAATCATATAAGAATATGTTGATAAGTAATTTTTAAAGTGGCTTTAATGCCTATCAACCTTGTTTACTTAGAAAAATGAAATATAACTTACCTTGGAGTGAATGGCGAGTCACTATTTTTTTTGTAATATCCACACGCTAGGATACCTGCGATGGCCGCCGCCGAACTATATAATTCACTAGGAATCACTCGTAGATTTTACCCGACCAAAAATGTTGTCGGATGCAAAGCAACTAATTTCAGATGTCTCATTAAAAAATTCGTTCAGAAATTGCATTTCCAAACGATATTATCTAAATTGTATTGTATCGAGTATGCGTAAAGGCCGAATACCGAAGACGGCCGGCGAACCGGCTCACAAACCCTACTTAACTTCTATTAGTGTAAACTGCAAGTTAAAACAATGTCCACTTTAGGAGAATATAATAATTATTGTATACTAGCTGACCCGGCAAACTTCGTACCACCTCAGAATCAATAAATAAAAAAGCAAGCATTTTTTTCATATTTACTCACATTTTAAACCTTCCCTGAACTTCCACAAATAATTCAAAACCAAAATTAGCCAAATCAGACCAGCCATTCTCGAGTTTTAGCGAGACTAACAAACAGCAATTGATTTTTATTGTATAGATTTAAGACATTGTTTCATAATTAAATTGTACAACTAACTAGCAATTACTCAAAAATCAATTTGAAACATGCAAGTAGGAGGCAAAATATTGAAAATACATACCATATATATATATTACAACTAGTATTCCTTCAATTAACTAGCAAATAGCCAGTAAGTAAATAGCGGTAACATAAGTACTTAATTATATTTTTTTCCATGCAAAAGTTAATTTGCTGAGGCCACTGTATTAAGTTAACATTTTGAGTAACTCAGTATGTTAATACTATTAACTTACTGAGTTACTCAAAATGTTCCACGCCCAGCAATTAACTTTCTATTTTTAGGACTTCACTCTATGTGCATTTGATAGTCTAGTTACAGTTAGTCTAGACAAATGGCACTCTCTTCAAGGCAAAACGAAAACTGCATGAAAGTGTTAGACTGGAAAATTAATGCTAACGCTATTCAACATGTTTTATAGAGTAGGTAGGTATGTATTGCATTTGTACAGGTTTGTTTTGTACTGTACCTTGCTAGTATTTTGGCCAAGACAGACAAGACAAGGGCAGTAGGAAAGTAAAATGTTAATTTGTGGTTTACGATGTAATGTAAAGAGAAAATTAAATGTTATATTTCGGTGGGCACGGCTCTCACTCGCAGAAAAGCACGAGAGTCGCTCGCACGCCCATTGTCTGAATGCACATGCGCTCGCTAACGAAAGCGGCCTTTGTTTGTCAACTTTCTTTTAAGGTGTTTTCAGTGACATTGACTATTAAGTAAGTACCTATAGTTATAAAATCTTAGTGACAGTTGAGGTAATTGTTTTTTTTTTGAGAAATTGGTATTGTTTCTAAGAGTAGGTAGGTATAATATATTATAATGTCAATGCCGCAATTAACAAAAGTTTAAATAATGTAGGTACCTCCCTACCTTAGGTAGGTGGGTACCTACCTACTTTTAAGTGCTATGTTCATAAAGAATAGGTCTGTGACACTAGTTAACTCGCTTCAAAACCGTGAGAATTCTCTTCTATGCATGGACTCTTCTGCTTGTGGCCCTAATACCTAAATCAGTTGTGTTACCTTGATGCCCACAGAGGATGGTTCTAGTAACTGTAATATTTATATATTAACCCATATTTATTTTACTTTAATTAACACAAACAAATGAAATAGCAAGTTGTAAAAACAGTAATAGGTATTAATTATAACATAATAAGTATTTGCTTTGAAATATCTAAAAAGTTTTCAACCTATTTTGAAATGTCATCTATAAGATATTCGTCCGATAGAAGTTTCTCTTTTCACAGACGTAAGTAAATATATAAATAAATAAATATTATAAACAATGCACACAACACCATCCAGCCCCAAATTAAGATAGCTTGTGCTGATGTCTGATAGAATACTTATATATTTTTGAATACATACCTACTTGTGATACTTTATTATACCCAGATCCAGAAAAAACACCTGTGTTCATCACACAAATGTTTATCCTATAGTCCACGTCCACGCACATTGCACGCTAGTTTTATTATCAACTAGCGACCCGCCCCGGCTTCGCACGGGTGCAATGCTGATACTTAATTATACTACAGAATGGTTATCCCTAAGAGAAAGCCATATAGGTACCATCGCAGACTTTTTTGTACACCTTTTGAGGGTGTCCAATACTGTAGTACATTATTTTGATCTATCTCGTAGAGTTCAGCCAGCGTGCAATGTAAGCGCCTCTAAAATTTTCAGTTCTCTACTATATTATGCATGTTTTATACATACAAACCTTCCTCTTGAATTACTCTATCTATTTAAAAAAACAGCATCAAAATTGCATAGTTTGCATAGTTTTAAAGATCTAAGCATACAACGGGACAGACAGACAGCGGAAGGCGACTTTGTTTTATACTATGTTATGATTATGATATTAGGTAGGTACTCATAAGTTTTACAAAAGGAGAAACTAACGTGGAATCCGCTAGGTGTCTCATTATGCCTGCTAGTGTTCTGTTCAAGTGTAGGGCACATGTGTAGTGGAGTGAGTCGCAAGTGCTATAGCAGGGCAATAGGGCAGGTGCCGCCGCGCCGTGCCGCGGACCCGGCCGGCGATGCGTGAAGCAATTCCTGCCCTAAAACACTGGGTGCTACGTTGTTTCGTTAGTCGTTCGTTACTTATCGATATCTATAGCATCGTGAGGTGTACAGGGACTGTTTGCAAATCCATTGTGTACCTTAATCTATAGACATTTGCTTGTTCAAATCCTTAGCTTTTTTCCGCATCTTATTTACTTACCTGAATCGGACCCGTCAAATTATGACAGGGTAAAATAAAATGCAGGAGCAGCTTAGCAAGTAAACATCATTATTTTATCCGCTCATAACACCTCGTCAACCCAAGGTCTTGGTTCATTCATGAGGTCAGATTAGTGGCGATAGACGATGCACAGTACCAATATACGGGACGCTAAGATCTTACTACCCTGGATAGTACAGCGTTATAGACCGTATTCATATTTGCTTCTCTTTTCCTGTTCTCGAAAGAACTAGATTACGAGGCTGCAAGATTCCCACGTAATATCATAATTGTGCGTTGCGCATATTCCCAGTTAGACGAGAGTCCTGTTATAGTTTAACCCGCCACGGGAGTGCGCGAGCGTTGAACCCGCTGATTGTCGTCAGCACTCTGTTATTTTCTCATGTCGTAGTTGCATGCGCCGCTGGTTCTATTAAAACTGGAAAATGCTCAAAAGATCCCGCTTAATTAAATATACCTTACCAGTGCGGACTTATTAACTACTAGAGATACTATAATTTTGTACTATATTTATTACCCTACTTCATCTCAGATTGATTGAGCACGTAATCGGTACGAAACACTCTTGGCACATTCATTGACACTACCTACATTAGAGGCCATACTTAAAGCTATTTAAAACTATATTCATTATTTTGCATAAAATGAGAATTCATCCAACGTCATTGTATGCCAATGGAAGTACCGGAACGTGAGCTGTCCACTTCAGCACTTGAGACAATAGAGCTAACGGATATTGGGTAACCTGTTGCGAAAACGAAGAGGCATTGTTGCACGTATTTACCCTAGGGACGTGCTATCTAATATGACCAAAAAGGTGCCACTAAAATGGGGACCACGCAAGTTATACCGCAGGCAGTACCTAGATTGATTGATTGAAACAGAAAAGAATCGTGATTTTATTGTGAAGCAATTTGAAACACCATGGTTTAGAGTGCTCTCAAGTGCATTTTGTTGTGTTTTTTGCACCAACATCTAAATTATTTCACGTCAACGTGGCGACTCATTAAAGTTCCAGAGTGACACTCTGACACTTAAAAACCATTTAAAGTTTGTCATTATGAGACGAAGGTATAAAGGCCACGCCACGCCGCCGCGCCGCTAGTTAGAGTTAGTCACGACACGACACAACTTTAAGGATGTTCAAGAGTTTTCACATGGCACGGTTAACGACCATTATACTCGTAAGGCTAAGAGATAAAAAATAATTCCCACAAAATTTTTTGTCTTCACAAAAAAAGTGATCAGTTTTTGCGAATGCTATTTTTCAGAAACTAAAAACAGATTGCGTTATCGCTTCTCCAAAATGGATTGTCCTCTAGTTTGGAAATAGTTGCAGATGGCCAGATGCAGTAACATCAGCATCACACCACAGTTCAATGTAATTCTCACGTAAACTTTACTAGATTCGTGAGAAAATATTATGACGCAAACCATTTAGCTTGCCATTGATAGACAATAAAGTTTCCCTTGCTTTCAAACCGTATGATACGAAGTGATTCAAGCTGCTCTCATTGATCGTATACTTGGCAGTCACGCAACCCTTTCTCAGTTACACAGTTATCATCGTGCCATCGCATCGGTGCGTGTGGCGTGCTCCTTGTCCTAAAGATTGTGATCGTCTTTCTAGGTTAATTGAAGAGAGATTATGGATGAATCTCAACATCTTGCCGTAGTTATGTAACATCTATCCAACGCATTCAATAACACTGCCAGGATTATACAATAATGTTTAAGAATCTATGTTTCTTTCATTTTGTTACACGTATTTTCGAGCTTATCACAGTTCGGGTAATTTGCGTTACTGCTTGGAGTTATAGAGCATCTTCCGCAGTAATTTATATATTTTTCTCAATAATATATTATGAGTGAATGAGATTTGTGATGAGGTTCTCAAGCTGGTTTCCCGATTGGGCCACTTATTGTAGGTCGGAGAACTCCCGAGTTGATTTCAATGGAATTGACGACGGTCATCATAATAATCCACGTCGGAGATGGCTCTGCTCTGGTACGTGACTGCTCGTGCACAGACTCAGATTGCCATCGACTGTGTCAATTATACGTACTACTTTATACAGATGTTGCACCATTTACACCAACACTGTTACAGACTGCCGGGCGGCACCGACAACGGCATCTTTCGCTACCGTTAAATACAGTCGTTTTATAGTCATTTAAATTATATGAAGGTAGTTTCCATTTGAGGAAGAGACTACGTGGTGTGGTGATAATGAAAATGGTGGGACAAGTTAATCTATCGCTTTTAGTGTGCTATTAATGATCTACTCAGCACAGCAGTCTCTTTGTTGTTATTCGCCTTCTGGGCGCGCAACAAATCTTAATTCGGTTTGTTACACTACTCGGTCGATTGCTTTACAATTTTAGCCTGAATCTGCGTCGTTTATTTCATTCTTTTTAGACATTTCAAGCGGTGTTGCTTGAAGGCCGTTATCTTTACTTTCTGTTCGTTGGCTGCGGTGCCAAAAATATGGCATATCAAATTAGTTAGAAAGCTAAATGGTTGCATGGAATTCAAATGCACGATCGTAAATGCTCTACAGTTGCGTTAGTTCATAATGTTCGTATTCGTAACCAGTAGGCTGATTATTAAGACTAAGTAAGTACCTTTATAACTGTATCAAGCGAAGCAGGTCCTCGCTTTTAGGTAAACAGTTCATGAATGAAAGTTAGCACTTGCTTGAATCATCTCTTGTGAGTTTCTTTCCATGAACCCAAGCAGGCTGGTTGCCGGAACCAAAACTCCGTGGCACGTGACGTGAGTCATCGGTCGTTACCTGCCTCAGTGACGTCACCTCAGCGCTATGCGCGCGCGCAATGGTTTACAATTTACTACGTAGGGCACCCACAGATCCTTATTGATTATGAATAGCGATTTATGGATATCCAATGTCTCATTTGGTGAGAATAACGGATCAACAAAGCTCCTATCATTCTACTCATTTTGATGTTTGTTTTCTCATCTAACAAAAGATGAAGGAAAGAAAGTTTTCGTGATTTATTGGCTTGCAAATAAACTCCCCTGGCAAACAATGTTACTCACAGAAGCTTTATGAAGAGCTATATTCTCTTTTTTTACATGTTGGTTTATAATAACATCATCATAACATTATTTTGTAAATAAGTTAAAATAGTGATAATGGCCTCAATTCTGTTGGCCCCAACCTAACTAATTTTAGCTAAAATTAGGTTAAGTACTTACTGTCAAATGAAACGGTGGTATTCTGCTGTTACCAACTTATCCTAATAAAATTTTATCTAATTTAATTAAGCGTTCCTAATTTAGTTTTTTCAAATGCTATGACTAACTAAATATATTTTAGAGAATTCCTAATTTTAGAAATGAATTAACCGAATTGCCACCACTGTACCTACAGCTTATTCTGTCATGTGAAACGTACAAGAGGTCCATTTATGCCGAACTTAACTACCTATTATTAGAACTTTTCTGTTTGAATTTCTACCTTCCTCATCAGCGCCATAGAAGCCATATTTCTGCAACCGGAGCAGGAATCTGGCTTTAAAGTGCCGCAACTTTTAAGGTAGCCTCGGCTCTCGACGCCGCCCACGCATTGTTCCTCAGCTATGATCCGATTGCTGTGTGAATTGCTTGTGGATTGTGTTTAACGTAACATGCCTCCTTTGGTTCTAGCTACATTTTTGAACAGAACCTGATGTTCAGATAATCGACCCTGTTAGTTAAAAATATTTATAAGACTTCTGTCCCATTCTATCTCAGTCAACATTATAATTGATCAACAAGGACTATTCACCCTATTCACGAGAAGTATTATTTTCTGCATTTTCCTAATTTGGTTTTACAAATATCATCGAATTACTTGTTGCTAATTGTGGACGTGCCTCTAACTACCCTCTCCCCTTGGACATGCTGAAAGATCTAAATAATTAGACACATGTGAAGATGTCTACAGAGCCTGGAGATGGCTGTCGTAAGCAACTTTCATTTCATTTCGTCTGTTGCAAATAACAATTTTTTTCTTCTATCCTCTTGTGTTAGTTGAAACTTTACCTGGCCATGCAACCAAGGTTTTAATTCATCAAATTGTAATACAACGACCGTGACCACAGCGAGCAACTAAATCTTATGTTTCAAAGGAAATCAAAATTCTTATCATGCATCGTGCATTTTGTCTTATTTGTGTGTTCATTTTATATCCACGGCCACTATCTCCTCAAAATACTAATAGATCAATGTTTAATTTTGGTCGCTCTGAAATTAGATTAATAATAATAATAATAATAATAATCCCGGACATTTCACACAACATCATCTGGCCCCATACTAAGCAGAGCTTGTGTTATGGGTACCACATGACTGATATACTACTTATATACTTTTTTTTTTGTAAATACATACATATTATACATAGAAATACCCAGACCCGAGACAAATACTAGCAGATCATACAAACATTTGTCCCAAGGCGGGAATCGAACCCGCAACCTTCTGCGTCTCAGTCGGACCTTAAGCCAATTGCGCCACAGAGGTCGTCTAATTGAGCACTAAGTCTTAGATCTAAGACTTACTCGTAGACTAAGACTTGGATCTAAGTCGTACAAATATTTAGTTTGACACTATTTTTGAGTGAGATTCATCACTCAATTAGTATGTGATTTATGTACGTTTTAAAGTACATACTTAGGTGTTACATGTGTTTTGGTATTATACGATTTAACAGTACAGTTTATTTTTATTTTTGGAAGGAATGCATTCTGTGCATCTAAAGAACATATAAGTTTAATCCCCTATTTTACCCCCTTCGGGTTTTTTTTTGCAAAAACGTTGAAACACATATTTCTTTATTTATTACCAAAAGCCTAAATCTGAATTTTCAGTTCCCTAACTTTCTTAAGTTAGGGATCTGAAAATATGAGTTGCTCAAACAAACTTTCATCCCCTATTTAAACCATTCAAGATGGCTTTTTGAGACAAAAAGTAGCCTATGTTCTTCTCCCGAAAAATCTTCTTACCAAATGTCATCAAGATCCGTTCAACCGTTTAGCCGTGAAAACGTAACAAACAGACAGACAGATACACTTTCGTATTTATAATTTGAGTAAGTATAAGATAGTAATCACCTCATGGTAATGGCTAATGACTGGCGTTTTGTTAATCCATTCATAATGTTAGGCTTGCATTTGTGCATTGTAATGTAATAGCACAACAAACTATTGTTCACGCGACAGCTATGCACGCTAATTATGCATTTAATGAGCGATCTTTAACGGAATGCATGCTTCGACAATACGAATAGGTATAAACATACAAAAGTAGACTGTAAACATGTGAATTAAGGTTTATAATCAAATGGGGCGAGCGCGGCAGCCGGCTGCGTCTCGCCCCAGACGGTAATGGTGTCGCGAATCCAGAGGTTTTACCTCATCTAAAAATATGCGTACCGCGCTAAAAGAAGTTTTCACTTCAAAAATCAAAGTTCAAATTTGTATCTACATATCTTTATTTATAGCACAAATATTTATTATGCGGTAATGCACAAATTATTCTACTTATCGTGTCACTAGTTCTGTGGAACCAGTGTGGTGAGAGGGTTAAAGTGCGCCTCAGAGGCTCTTTTCGTGAACTGTTTAGGTTCTACGACATGCTGGTTTCCTTCACAGCT
Organism: Lampropteryx suffumata; assembly: GCA_948098915.1. Classification (NCBI taxonomy): domain Eukaryota; kingdom Metazoa; phylum Arthropoda; class Insecta; order Lepidoptera; family Geometridae; genus Lampropteryx; species Lampropteryx suffumata. Next base: position 535,037 of record OX402545.1, read on the forward strand.
TGAGAGTACTGGTATAGTGTATACATTTTTCGGACATAAAATCCATTGGTGTACGACCGGATTTGAACCTACGACCTTAGGATCGGAAGGCGGGTCACTACACTATCACTAGACCAGTGCTCAATTGATCCTTACGTAGCTAGATATATATATTGTGTTCTTTGCCCTGAGTGTCTCTATATTGTTATATTTGGCGTAAAACTGTCGTGTCGTGTCTCTGCACAATTCGCTCACGTATTTACAAAAACAACTTTCATTAGGCGATACATGCCTACCCTACAGTACCTCGCTATGTCGTGACGGATCGATTCTAACTCGATTAACTCGGCTCTCACTCTCGCGTGCGCTCTATCGATAGCCGCAATTGGATTAGACGTTGGATTCATACAGTGCGCCTGTATCGTACGATGTCAAGGAACTCCACAAACGTGACATTGTTGTGATTGCATGCTCATTCAAGACAACATCGCTCTGGTTGAGTAGACAGCTAGTCACTAGAAAATGCGGCGTGCAATCACATTGCACGGCCCTCAGGTTAGCAACCTGCCTCTTGGACAAATTAAATACGAATTCAGTAATATCATTTAGATATTGAACCGTGGTAAACTGTTCTTCGGGCACCGGTTCTTCAGTTTCGTAAAGAGAAAGCAAAGGTCGAAGTGGAAGAGAATGCAACGCGAAATGCATTTTGTATACCTATCAGTTTCGCGTATCTCCTAATTTGTATTACTTGCTATCTCTAATAAAAAGTAGGTAAAAATACTAGCTTTACCATAATTTATTCACGGTTTTTGAATGCATCGCATCGCATATTTTCGCTATGTATGTTATTTGAGTTATTGTAAGAATTTTAATAAATTCTTTCGAAACGCGCCACGGTTCGAATCCAGGTCAATGCAATCGCGAAATTCCAAGAATTCGGATATTCTCTGGAGTTTTTTAGATTAATTATAAAGTAAGGCTTGCTAAGTTGGACTTCCAAGTATAGTCGAATGCGTTCTTTGATGCTCTAAGTTTAAAAACACTGATTATTGCCTTTCTAAACACAGACAACAGAGGAAAGTCGGAAAGTTTAATCCCACCAGACGGCAGTGGTAGCTTTGTTGAAATGGAGGCTAACTGCGTTCGCAATCTAGCATGTTCAGCGCCGTTATCTAGGACAGCCAATAAATTTACTTCCACCACAGTGCCTGCCTATGTCGTTTCGTAATGACCGTCTAACGCCTGCCAGACAACGCAGCGTCTAAATGCAATTTAATGCTATTCTCAAAGCGATAAGCGTAAAACCTTCTAAAGTTTTTCAAATTATCCTCTAAACGACTTTCTCGACTAAGGAGAATCGTCGATATCTTTAAAGTGAGCCTCTTAATTGCTTTCGAAGAAAACTTTAAGTAGACAAATCGTATTCGGTGTCAATCGTTAGGTACTTACGTATAAATAAAAAGCTTTATGCTAATGTATGAATCATTAGATTAGCTTATTTTCCCCAGTTGCCATTCCTATTGAATATGAACTTGTCGACCGGTTGTGCTTTGCGCCGCTCGCGAGTCGCGAGTCGGGATGACCCGGTTATTCAAGCTCCGCCACATGCAATGGAAGATGTTTACCATTATTCCAACTCATCGAGCTGTTTGGTCGCACACCGCTCGATACCCCTCGCGGTACTACCGCATACATGTAGCTCTTACTACGATTGAGTAAAAATTTAGAATTAACCTAATTCAAATATAAATAAGTACAGTACTAAAAGTAAAGTACGGGAAACATGGCTTGCCTTATTATTCTCGTGGACTCGTGGATGAATCTCGTGGATATTCATAACCACAATCAATAGTTATGACTATGTTGATAACATAGTCATAATATTCAGTCACTACCGATCATAAGCCTACTTTCTCAAACGTCACTCCAGTAGGCGGTTCTAGGCTTCTTAATTGCTCTAAGGACATTGTGAAACATCCCTATATATATATAAAAATCTGTGTCACAGTTTTCGTGTTTATACTCCTCCGAAACGGCTTGACCGATTTTGATGAAATTTTATATGTATATTCAGTAAGTCTGAGAATAGATTTATAACTAATTTTTATACCCTAATTTTAACCCTAATTTTAAGGGTGGCTCACCCCAAAAAATTTTTTTTATGTTCAATAAGGAAAAACAACGTTTGCCGGGTCAGCTAGTATGAATATAAAATATTAAAATAACTTATATAATATTTAGCTGCTCCGTGCTGCTTCACACGAGTGGTACATACATAAAAAAGTAGCCAATGCCCATTCCCAAGATACAATTTATCTTCGTACCAAATTTGATCAGGGTCTGTTCAGCCGTTTTGCCGTGAAAAGGTAACAATAAAACAAACAGACAGACAGACTGACTGGCAGAGGCACATTCGAGTTTATAATATGAGTATGTCGTGCCGTGTCAATTATAATCTTGGGAACTCCAAATTGCAAAACAGAATGGACTGATATTCTCGAATATTCCAATGATTTTTTTTGCCAACAAGTCATCAGTCATTTATATACGAGTATTATTACCTGGGGAATTCCTCATACTCGTTGGTAAAGCGCCGAAGAGCCGACCTTTGCGCACCAATGCTGTGTGTTCATGATGATCATGACATTATGCTCGTAGATGAAGATTGTTCGAATATTAGATCGCTTAGAAACCATTGTTTGCTCGGGACGGCCTATTGATATTGGCAGACTGACATCTCCCTCTACAGAAAGATGTGCAAATTTTAAGACTCAAATCAAATACTATTTCCTTCTGACTTAGGCAATAATGCGCTCGCCCTAAATACGAAATATTCGGGTCATCCTTCGCATCTAACCAACCCCCTTGGAATGCTTCCAAAATGGCTACGCCTTTATTTTTACTAGAAGGAGGCTAATGTTTTTTGGTTTGGTTTTACTTAGTCCGTGCTAAATTGGTGACATGTTCTTTGAGTATAATATTTAATGTGCTTTGTTTTATTTCAGCGCGTTGCTTAGTCCTGACACTATGGTCTATGAGCAACGCGGTCCTGGCGGCAGGCCCGGCCGGACCCTCAGACAGGCCGGAGGCATACTTCAACGGCAGCTCATACATCCGCCTGTCCAAGCCCATTACATTAAAGCAGCTAGTCGGACTTAGTTTTAGGACATGTGAGGGTATGTCATATTGCTTATCTGCACATTCGTTGCTTTATATTTAGTATAATTTATAGATTGATTAGACAAAAAGCCTATTACCCTGACCGAGCCTTATTATACTGAAAGCTACATTATCAAACGTGTTGAAGAATGCTGCTGCGAGACAAGCTACAGCAAGTCTGAACAAAGACCACAAAGACTGCCTTTTCCGAAAAAAGAAATATGCACCTGTCGTAGTCGTAGTGTGTGCCGGCAACGACATCACTTGGCCATCAATCAAGCGTCTCGTGTCGCGAAACTCATTACATCAAGTACGGAATAAATAATAGTGCCGTAAAGAAGGCCCACTCCATGAACCGTAATGAATCTAAAGTCTGGGTAAAGAGCGGCCATATTGCATTGAATGATGAATTGTGGAGTTTGTGCACAGAGTAGAGCGGGACTCCGTGATGCCGTCGAACGCATTTTTTGCGCGCGATTACGAATACGAATGCGCTCGCCACATTATAGTAACCGGCTTTGACATTCGAAGAAGCATTCATATTTACGATCTTGCGAGTTGTGATACCTATGTATGTTGTTTTGATATTTGAAAGGCCACGTTACAAAAGTATTTTTTTTGGTAAAAACCCTTGGATTTTATGTGTGCTTTAATGTGCATGATCATGATCCTACGTTTAACAGAATTGTACGAAATAAGCTTACTAGGGAGACAATTATGATTAATATAATACTTATTGTATACTCCTAAATACTTATGATTCTTATACTATAACACCCAGACACAAAACAAACAACTATGTTCATCACACAAATGTTAGGTACCTAATGAAAAATTATAAACAAAACAGCCTCTCTTTTACCGACTGCTTAATGATCGTGTTTTGTTTTATTAATCGATTTCAAAAAAGGGGGAGATTCTCAATTTGTCGATGTTTTTTTTTGTTATGCATGTTCACCGATTATTCAAAAACGTAAGAACCGATTTGGAAAATTGATTTTTTTATGTTTCAAAGGAATACTTCCCAGGTGATGAAAACTTCAACAATTCAGTTGATTTTAAAAAAAATATTATAAATCAACAAAAATATAAGAAATGCATACGGTCGTCGGTCGTACGTAAGTCGGTTTTCTTTTTAGTTTTTAAAACGTAATTTTTTATTGCGATGTTTTGTAATGGAGACTGCAAACGACCATAAACTACGAATTTTAATTACGATATTCTAATTCTAGGTTTGCAATGTTAATTGTAATTTAATAATTAAAAGTTAGGTAACTTTTTGGTCAAAAAACCTAATTGGAATATTTCCAGTCTCATTTTATTATTAAAATAATTATTATAGTAACTCCGAAAGTTAAGAAATAATGTTATTTCGATATAGTAAGATATACTTAGTTAGATATTTATAGTGTTAGTTTAAAAATAATTATTTTCAAAATGGAAAATTTTGAAGTTAAGTAGGTACTTTTGGAACTTGGCCCTTCATTGTACTCGTAGGTATACATTTTTTGACGTGACAACGTCTAATAAATCGATGAACGCCGGCTTCGATTGCATTCGTGCCGGCTGCACTCACGAAAAAGGATGACTCATTGTACCGTTACGCTCATTGTAACGTTACGATCGGAGCGTGATGCTGCACGCGCGAGCGAAAGGCACATTCGGCTTGAGCGTTCGGCTTGCGCCGCATCTATCTCTCCACTCGCATCTTCCACCTCATTTCATCAATGTTTTGTTATGACGTTGTCACGTTAAACTATCGTCCGTAAACCGACTTTACAGACAACCAATTTTTTTTTAAATCAACAATATGAATGAAGCAAAACATAACAATATGACTTTTAAAGAATTGATATTCTGTAATTTAAAATGTTGCTCGCCAGTTATCCATCTCAGATGACGCATTCAGCTCATAATTATCGTACAATACTAGAATATCAAAACATTGCATTCCAATAGGTAACATATTTTCAATAAATGTTCCATCATCTATTCAACTAAGCTGCTATCGTGCATTGACGAGTCTCGTGCGAAATTCGAGCGCTTGATCGCGTACCGTAGGTACCTACTACGAGTGGTGTGTGTGTAAGTACTATGATATTGTGCGGTGTCCACCCACCACCCACCGGTATCGAGGTTACATCACCGGCATCAACAAACACTCCATCATAGACTGCAAACACGTCGCGTTTAAGCCACAGAGAAAGGATCGCAGTAAATCGTGCATGTGCGAATGTGCACGCTGCTGTGATTAATCTCTACTAATTGTTGTTATTGCTGCGACCGGTTTTCTTTGAATTGACACCATTGATGCGTTGCGCAATGTGTGGCTCAATGGATTAGGTTTCAAAACGATTTTAGAAGACAACGGTTGATATTTTTTAGGATAGTCACGGTAACGTAAATGTAATTTACGTGGATTTGATTAAATTCACGAATTCTATTGTTTACTAGGTTACCGGAAATAATTATGTCGTTATATCTTGCAAGGGTTACGGTTGCATTTAAATAGTTCATTATTTGCCATTAGCTCTGCTTTGCTTCTATATCATCACTACATAGTATAAAACAAAGTCGCTTCCCGCTGTCTTGTCTGTCCCTATGTATGCTTAGATCTTCAAAACTACGCAACGGATTTTGATGCGGTTTTTTTTAATAGATAAAGTGATTCAAGAGGAAGGTTTATATGTATAATACATACGTAATATAGTAGAGAAACACTGATAATTTTAGAGGTTAGCGTACATGGGTTCAACGTATTAGAACTACTGACCTACGGCAACGCGTGGCCGGGTCAGCTAGTTTCCATATAAGTAAACTATTGTGTAATTTTGCAAACATGGTTCCTCAGTCAAGCCAAGCATAATGTTCCTTTGTTATCATTTTCATTATTATATTCAATCTTATTCAATAGCAGACACCCGGAATTCTTCGTGTGATGCGTTAGGTACTGCCTACTTCCTAGTGTTTACCTTCACGTCATTTTGTTTTGTTAATTTGTTGGTTTTATCACGTCATCACACCTCTTTCCTTCATTTCATTTTCAAGTAAGCATCCTTTCCCATCGCTCGTTACAATGTTGCATCGTCTAAAACATATTTCATGAATATGAACGATTGTTCTGTCGACTTATTAATACCTATTGTTAGTTTTATAAAATAACATAAGTTCTACGAGTGATATCTGTCTGTGGGAATTTCCTAGAGTCGGCCTGACATGATTATACCGTTACTCTTCTGAACGGAAGTAGTTCGCGTCCGTCGCGGCCAACACTAACAATATCATTGTTTTATTGAATTTGTGAATCGTTTGACCTCGAAAGACACTTAAGAATGGCAAATGCTTGCTTTCTACCTTGTTAGATAATGTTAAGGTACCTTCCTATACCTACCAATTAGATTGTTGTGTTTTGTGTGCTCATTTAAATTTCAAAACACCTTAGACAAAGCTACTCGTAACTGTGTACAGACATAATGTCAGATCTCAATATTTTGAAAGCGTTGAAATCCAATTAACATCTGAATGGCGACTGCTAGCAAGACTACTCGTGGTTTCAACTACAAGGCACGCACCTAGCTCACACTTTGGCGAACTGGGTTTTTGTGTTGTATGCTTGTACGTGATGTCAATGTCAATATTACTCTAATCTACTGAACAAGCATTTTAAACTAGACATTGTAGAGGTATAATTGAAGATGTTACTTTCCATTTTCAGGAGGCGAGTTATTCTCGCAAAGGTTTGAAGGGTATACACTTCATGTGACAGCTCTGTTCGAGCAAATTGTGGTGTCGTGGGCGAGGCCCTTTCAAGAGCACCAGGAGGTTGCCCTAGATAAAAAGACATTGGATAACCAATGGCATTGGGTCGCGTTGAAATATAAGCCCAATCCACCGTCACTTCAGCTAGAGGTCGATAAGGAAACTCAGGTAAGATTCTTTAGATAAGATTTATAATTGATGCAAAGGAGAAAAATGCTATCTTACCTTAGATGAAATAGTGCGATGATCTAGGCGTCACACCTATCAAACCGTTTTCCTGGAACTTACTCCAAATGGCATAGAAGAATCGGTTGAGTTCAATCTAAGCTGTAACGTTTGTATGTCTTGCCTTCTAGGTGATATCAAATGTGACTTGGAACCCAGAACTACTGACGCCTGGAGCCCTCGAGGACGGGGGAGCCGTGCTGCTCGTGGGAAACGTTTTCAGCGGCTGCATCCTCGAGGGTCCCCAACTGGAGTTTCACACAGCGCAGGCTCAGATCCGGAACGTGGAGTTTGGACATTGCCCACTTGCCACTGACGAATGTAAGTAATCTTTCAACCTAGCAGATTTAAATACCTATTTATATATTAATACGTGAAGCAAAAACTTTGTACCCCTTTTTACGAAACTTGCACGGACGGAGGAAAATTCGCACAATTATAGTTTATATAGAGAAGGAGTGCAGAATGCTAATATTTTTTTAAATTATGCATAAAAAATAAATAAATTATCAATTAAATATGGTAAAATTTCGACCAGTGTATCAACAATATCAACAATAATAATAGACCACTAGTATTATTTAAAGCGACGATGTAACAACCTAAAGTTGTAACAATGTTAACAACGAAATGTATTCGTTTTGTACTATCCAACGTTAAACAGATAAACCAACGTAAATATTAAAAACAAAAAGATAGATCTCGTCGCCACCACAGTGTTCTTAGGCATTACTTTAGATAATAAGCTGCAATGGGGCCCGCACATAGATAACTTGACGAATAGACTCAGCTCTGCGGCATATGCTGTTAAAAAGATCCGTCATTTTACCGACGGAGATACCGCTAAAATCGTTTACTTCATCTACTTCCATAGTATTATGTCTAATGGCATTCTGTTGTGGGGGAGTGCTGCTGATATTAACACTAATTTGTGTTGCAGGAGAGGGCTGTTCATGCAATTTGTAACATGGGCCCTAGGGAATTACTTGGAAATAAATTTAAAGAAATAAATATCATGACAATGCCTTGTCAGTATATATACGAAAATTTTATGTATGTGCACAAAAATGTTCATTTATTTAAAAAAATGTGATAATCATAGTATTAACACTAGAAATAAATATAAACTCGCTGTTCCCACAGTTAGGCTCGCTAAAGTTAATAAGTATTTTATAGGGCAAAGCGTACGCTTCTATAACAAGGTCTCAAGCGACGTGTTAGATCTGTCGATTGGCAAATTTAAAAACGTAATTAAACAAAAACTGTATTAAAATATATTATAAAATATCTGATTATTTAGATGACAAAAAAGCTTCGGATGAATCTGCTCCAGATTCATCCCGACTCGGCATCCGTAACAAAATTAGCAAGTATCAAGGATCCTTGTGATTTTATTGAATAAAGAAAGTTTTGTATTCGTATTAATTACAAATGAACTGCAAATGTTTAGATGTTTGTTGTTCAAATTGATCTGTTCAATCACGGTACAATGGCAGGGCAGATTTGGATAAAATTTGGTAGTATTGGCTACTTTTCATGTCGGTATTACGCTTGCGAAACTTCGGACAGAAGCTAGTTTTAAATGTCTGATTTATTGCGTTCTTGGAATTAATACGGACAATGATGTTTTGATTTGTCTGTCACTCTTGATATTCAGAATCTTGATCAATGAGCAATCGTTGTTTTTATTATCTGTTTCAGGCAAAGACCGAAAAGACGTGATTAGATCTCCACCAAAAGACCATTGCTACAATGAGCCTTGCTTGCGGCACGGGACATGCATTTCTAGATCTGACAAGTAAGTTTCTACCTCTACATTCATCTTTGTATCATGATATCCGACTGCTCTTTTGGTAGTAACTCTCCTTTCTTGACTGTATTAAGGGTTCGATATACATGCAGGACAAATACTTGTGTGATGATCATAGATGTTTATTCTGTAAAGTGTCATAATAAATGTTTAAAAAGTATATAGATAGTATTCTATCAGTTATTTTGTTCCTATAGCTATGTGTAATTTAGGCCTAGACGGTATTGTGTGAAACGTTCGTCAATATGTATTCATCTCGTTTATAATCACTTAATTAGATGATGTGGTGTTATAGGATGGCCTTTCCTAGTAATTCTGATGTCAATGAATAAAGAAGGCAACAGTTTGATACGCCCATTAGCTAATATGTAATTATAAGATACACTTAGACAGATGTATTAGTTTTAGTTTTTAGTGGTATGTAACGTTTGAGTACGAATGGTATGGTTTGGTGAAGGTACGAATGTCATTGCACGGCGCGCTACACCGGGAACAACTGCGAGTCGGACGCCGGAGACCCGTGCGCCTCCAGTCCGTGTCGCCACGCCGGTCGCTGTGTCGAGGACTCTAGAGGCGACTACTCGTGCGACTGTCCTTCTAACTACCATGGTAATTACCCTGAACTTTTTGATTTTTAAAATTAAGTTTATAAACTCCCTAGGGAATTTTTAAAATATTTTTTTTTGGCGGTTGAAAAAAGCGAAAAGGTTTTCAAAGGCTTTTGATGTTCTGAAAGTTATGGTCATTAATCCAAATAGATTTATCATTACTTATCGTTCGTTTCTCGGGAGTCAACGATCACTCCATAATAACAAAAATACCTAACAGATTTGAAACGCGCTATAAAATTATTAACAATAACATCATTCGAGAGTCCCGCAAGGTCTTATTCTCGGTCGACTTCTCTTCCACCTGTACATGAATATTACCTGTCTAGGTAAATACTGCGAGTTGGAAGTGTCACTGGACCCGCTGTGCGTGGCGGGGCCTTGTCAGAACAACGGCAGCTGCAACGTGCCGCCCGGAGCCGACACCTACGTCTGCACTTGCCCTCCAGGTGAATCCCTCAAATATTTTACTTTTACATGTACCATCGCTTGTCGAGTTACTAGTTTTTTAGGCTCACTGAGCACAGAATCAAAACTAGCTCTTGAGTTAGCTCGAAGGTCAACTTACCTTACCTACAGCGTGATGATTTAATCCACTCAGATAGATCTCTTTAGGTCATTATTATAACTTTTTATAGTGATTCTTAGCGTTGTAGAGTAGGTTTATTTGTCATCTATCAAATTTATACTCGATTTTATGTCGTGGTAGTTTACAATGTATATTACTTTCAGGTTTTACGGGAAGGAATTGCGAAACGGACGTGGATGAGTGTCTCGGCGTGGTGGGGGCTTGCCTCAACGGCGGCATCTGCATCGACGCCGTCAATAATTACACATGCAACTGTACCGGCACCGGTGAGCATTGCACATATATAATCCTGCTAATAATAGGTTGCATATGAAGTGGCCGTTCTATAGTAATTTTTTAATGGTTAGATTTAGTTTTCATATATTTAATCAGCATAAATACGCTTAAAATTCGGTAATTATGTATAACGAGTTTTGTCGCGGTAGCAGTGCCTCAAAACAGGGCAGGATATAATGTAGAATTTATGGTGCACCGTAAAGAAAATGAAAAATGACATCTCAGGAAACCGTCCAAGCATCGGTTGGTACCATCTGATTGCCAACTCTATCACCACGCGTGCTTCTTGGTCAAATTAAATAGCGCGCGCTTTCTCGGCTTCGAGGGCGATATTATCTCGTCGTCAATTTTTACATCGGTTATCGTTTGTTTATCACCGGCAAAAAGAAAAAGAATGCATTTCGTTTAGTAATAAGATTGCATTGGTTAGATCGTCAAAATGAGTTATTCGTTGAATTGAGTAGTAATAGTAGTAGTAGTAGTAGTATAGTAGCAGTAGTAGTAGTAGTAGTAGTAGTGAGGTGTGGTGTGTTGCGTTGCAGGGTACAGCGGCGCGCGCTGCGCCGTGAACGTGAACGAGTGCGTGGAGGAGCGCGGCGTGTGCGGACACGGCGTCTGCTACGACCTGTACGGCGGCTTCGTGTGCGCCTGTCTGCCCGGCTACACCGGCGACCGCTGTCGCGCCAGGGTACGTACTCCACTCCACTCACCACCGGGACGGCGTCTCCAGCCGAGGATTGGAATACTTTACAATCGTCTGTCGTTCCTGAAAACTGCGAACTGGGTCTCTTCAAGTCAACAGTGAATAGGTGTCGTCTGTCTAGAAGACGAGTCTTTCAAGTTTTTTATTTTGTATATCCATTCTTTCCATTGATGTATCCAACCTAGTTCGTACTTGGCTGGGTTGGATCCAACAAATTGGAAATTAGAAGGGAATGGGCACTTACTCGGTATGTGCTTGCAGTGTTCCGGTTCGACATTGTAAACCCGAACATTTAGGAGGTGATGAGTTTGTGCCTGACGAGTACCCGTAAACTGGCGTAGGCAGCCGGGCCTGGTCTCGGCGTCTCGAGGAAGGACACATTTAATGGGCAAAGCACCTTTAACGCGCACAAAGCATACGCTGAATCTGGTAGCAGGCAAGATTGACGCATTCCGATGTCCTTTGAATGAATTCGCAAAGGCTACTTTATATGTTTTCTTTTTTTTGGCAAATTTTGTTAAATTTTAATAAATGATAATTTGTAAAATGATACACTATTATATTGGGTGAATCCTGAGAAAATAGCTGTAAGAAGACATATATAAATAAACAGACCGGGCTTCATCGTCGGCCACATCGTCGCTTACCACCAGGCGTTATCACGGTCAAAAAATGGTCTAAAAATATGATTGAAAAAAAAATCGGGTTGCACTCCGGGAGTACCGACAGAAGTGAAAACTTATTTTAGTGCGTTAGAGTTTAGTAATAAATCACTTAAAAATCAGTAATTATGGCGACTGCCAATCAAATACTGAACGAAATGATGCAATATTTTTTGTTCAGAATGTAGATAATAATATATCAAAGCCTAACCTAACTCAGTAAACTTCTCCATACAAAAGTAGACTGTAAACATGTGAATTAAGGATTATAATCAAGTGGGACGAGCGTGCCAGCCCTGCGTCTCGCCCCAAACGGTAACGGTGTCGCGAATCCAGAGGCTTTACCTCATCTAAAAATATGCGTACCGCGCTAAAAGAAGTTTTCACTTCAAAAAAATTTTTATTGGAAGATGTCATAATGAGAGACAAGTGAACAATCGACATTGAGTAGCAACACAACATCATTCGCGATATGATATCCATTCACCTATGCGAGGCGGAAAGTAGATTGTGTAAAATTAATCATTACAATAATCACGATAAAGAAATGCTTTAGGGCATCACCCTAAAGCCTCGTCGAAGATTCGGCGTATCAAACTTTTGGCAATGGATGCGTCTACATCGTTATAAATGGTGATGAGCGGATTGATCAGGTTGTGTGCGTTGTGTCAGATGTCGGCGTGCGCGGCCGGGCCGTGCGGCGCGGGGGGGGTCTGCGTCGAGGAGGCGGAGGGGGGGGGCTTCCGCTGCGTCTGCGCCAAGGGGCTCGTGCCGCCCCTCTGCACCCCCGCACCCCTCGCACCCCCCGCCTCCGCGCCCGAACCCGCGCTCTCCTGCGCCGACTTCACCTGCCCACCCAAGTCGCACTGTGAGTTACGCATCGACTTCTCTTTAAAGTTTCAAATCGAAGCGGATCGGATCCGCGGTCGATCCATTGGATGCGTCCATCGAAGTAATATTTAATCGATGCGCAGGTACGACGGCCGCAGCGCCCGGGGTCGTCGTTAAACAGGTGATGTGCATCTGCGACGTTGGATTTTACGGTAAATCATCCTTTTAATTTGTTACTCGCGATCGCTAGCTAAGCCAGGTATTCCAGAAAACGAGGATGCATCGACCTCGCGTTGAGAGTGTTGAATATTGGACCGATTGTACTCAGGCGCTCCCGGGCCGGCGCCCAACTGCAGCGCGGTGGAGGGCGCATGCGCGGCGGGCGCCTGCCTCAACGGCGCCGCCTGCGTGCTGTCGCCCGCCGCCGACCACTTCAACTGCACCTGCGCGCCCGGGTACAAAGGTACCGCACCCCACCCTCTGCCCGGATTAATTATACTTTTTACCGAGGCTAAAAACGCTATATCGCCCAAGAGGACTTCTCGATCTACGTTACGTGACGTACGAAAAAGTCTCATTGCAATAGAGTGTTTTTCCATACCCAGCAAGTTTTATTTTGCCATGTTAAATGTTGTAATGTGAAATTGTTGCATTTTTGTTCATCGATCGATGCTTGCGGTTCGTTACGAGTGCACGAAGATTTCGAACGACCGAGTAACTGTTTTGATATGTTCGCTTTCGTAACCGCTTCGCTCGGTCGCGATCCACCCCGCCCGCGTCACCGCTCACTCCAGTGCTACTTTTACCCTGATCGGTTGGCCATCTCGGTCTCACATCTTTCGAAAAGTCGAGACCGCAATCGACGCGATAAGGCACGCGCGATGGAGTGCGTGGTGCGGGGTGCGGGGTGCGGTGCTAAGTCCGGTGGCGTGTGGCGTGTGGCAGGCGCGTACTGCGAGCTGGCGGCGCCGACGCCGGCGGGCAAGGCGCTGCAGGAGCTGACGGCGGAACACTGCGCCGCGCAGCCCTGCGCACACGCCGACTCCTGCCAGGACCTGCAGGTACCGTCAGTAGCCAGCCCGTTTCTATTCCTTCCTACAACCCCCAGCTTCAACTTTACCTATTACGTGTCCTAAGCTAAATCATTTCTGAACTTACCTAGAAGAACGTCGTACCCTATGCGTGAGGATTGGTGATGTGTTCGGTGGTATTCAGACAAATATTAGGTGTTCCGCGAGGAAGTACTTTAGGACCCCCTCTGTTCTTGATTTACGTAGATGACTTCGATAATCTAAAATTAGATCGAGGAGCTTTCGCATATTACGCTAGTATATTTTAAATTTTCGCTATCAGAATTCATATTGGTAAAGTGGTTAACGGTTATTTATCATTTAAATTTACGATACCTAATTGCTTGAAATTAGTTCAAGACCTACTATTTTTATAAAAGCCTCTATCGGCGCACTACCGCAAAAATTCAATGTTGTTATACCAAATATGTGGATAATGCAGTTTGCTATGATATTGTTACTTATATATTTAAGTTACCTTTTATCTAAAATATTGTATATTGTAGCTGTTTATTATCCTTAAGTAAATAAAATAAAATTAAAATAAATTTATTATAATATAATTTATTATATTTATTATTATTTATTTACACTTTGTCTTCAGACTCCGAAATTTCACTTACACTTACTGTATCAACGCACTGATATGAAGAAACGCAACGCGTACAATCTTCACTGCTTCCTGTTCGCACGGTTTTTGTTGTCTGATTGCTTGAATACTGAAACCCTACTTTTGATCCCAACTCGAATGGTTAAGAGCCCGTTATCCTTCAAAATTATATGAGGAAGGTGACAGGAACAATTTAAGTGGTGTTTTTTGTATTCGGGCTGTTTTTTGTAATAATATTCGTTGCTTTGTTTTGTCTAATTACGTAGTTGGTTGTTAGTATATACTTAACAAAAAAAATTTTTGATTTAGTGTGTCAAACTAGAACTACAATATAGGTGTATATATAGGCGATGTTATCTAGTAACAGATATTGAGCACATGACTTGAAATGCACCATCTGATGATTTTTCTTAACGAGGTGCACCTTTCACTACCTACACTTGAAATAATTATTTTGGGAATTGCTGTACTTAAACCTGGACTTGGGTTAGCTTGATGAACTAATGATGAGATCACATTATTCATAGTTTGCCATTGTTCTCCGCAGTCTGCGGTTGTGGCTTAGGGTGGGTTTTTTGACAAGTCACGTCCACCAATGGCTAAAGCTTCATCGGAAGATGAAAATATTTTCATAAGTTTTTAACCATCGGTTACGGGACGATAACACACACGACCGAGACGCAGTAAAATGATGGTATGATAGTCGAGGCGAGCAAGTATGTGATTAATGTTTATTTACTAGGCCGAGGACTCGATCAAAGTGTTCGTCGATACGACCGTGCACTCTGTCGATGACACTGTCTCGGCATTGCACTGGTTAAGTGTATTAAATTGAAACCTTTCCAGGTCGATTACACGCAACGGGTACAGTAGCGAAACAATGCAATGAAACAATGTCGAATGAACGAACACTCTGACGAGCGCTCGTCCGAGTGCATGAACACCGCACCCACCTCGTCTCTCTCGGCCTAGTATCATTTTACTGGATCGCTATGGTACCAGGTGTAATCATAAGCATATGTACTCGTGTGCACCAGACGGGCGGCTACCAGTGCTTGTGCTCGAGCGGCTGGACCGGCGCGCGCTGCGACACGCCGGAGGGGGAGGGCGAGGGCGCGGGGGCGGGGGCGGGGGAGGCGTGCGGCGCGCGGGGCTGCCTCAACGGGGGCACGTGCCGCGAGGGGGGCGCGGGGGAGCCCGCCGCCTGCGCCTGCCGCGCGGGCTACGCCGGCCCCGCCTGCGAAACGCCCACCGACTGCCGCGCCTCCTCCTGTCCTCTGCACCAGGTATGCATCCGCTTCCCTCTACATATCCAGGGATACCTGACGTTGTTTCTCTCCGATCAAGTCGGACAGCAGCTTTATTCGATCCAGTCCGCAAGGCGGCCGCTTTGAATACTCTTTATTACGAGCACTCATTATGTGAATTCAGATGCCGATTCATCAAACCAAACATTTATCTTAGGAATGAGACTAAGGATGTCGGTGATGTTTCCGTGCCGCTCGAAAGCCATTACCGGAACAACTTTCAAAAAGCCGGGACCGACAGCTTATCGTGACTTCCGAAGGGTGGAATGCGCTCAGACGAAAATGACACTGCAATCCCCCATTGACAGATTCCGATTTCTATAATTTGCAAACATTAGCAGCATCCGTCAGTAAATTTTTCTATTAGAATGTGTTAAGATTCGACCGGATTGTTTCGTCCGGTGTTTCCATGAAAAAAATGAGAGCAGAACTACCGTCTACCGTCTAACCGTCAGACTCAGAAGTAACAGTAGGAGTGTACACAGGAGTGCACGGAGCAGGCGACGGGCTGGCGTTGTGTGCCCTCCCCTGCGGAGTCGGCCTGTGCGTCCTCCCCGTGCCACAACGGCAGCTGCCTGGCGCTCGCCACCGACCCGGCCGCGCTCTACAAGTGCTCCTGTGGCCCCGGCTCCACAGGTATATACACCAACTAATAACTAACTCGGCCTGTGCGTCCTCCCCGTGCCACAACGGCAGCTGCCTGGCGCTCGCCACCGACCCGGCCGCGCTCTACAAGTGCTCCTGTGGCCCCGGCTCCACAGGTATATACACCAACTAATAACTAACTCGGCCTGTGCGTCCTCCCCGTGCCACAACGGCAGCTGCCTGGCGCTCGCCACCGACCCGGCCGCGCTCTACAAGTGCTCCTGTGGCCCCGGCTCCACAGGTATATACACCAACTAATAACTAACTCGGCCTGTGCGTCCTCCCCGTGCCACAACGGCAGCTGCCTGGCGCTCGCCACCGACCCGGCCGCGCTCTACAAGTGCTCCTGTGGCCCCGGCTCCACAGGTATATACACCAACTAATAACTAACTCGGCCTGTGCGTCCTCCCCGTGCCACAACGGCAGCTGCCTGGCGCTCGCCACCGACCCGGCCGCGCTCTACAAGTGCTCCTGTGGCCCCGGCTCCACAGGTATATACACCAACTTTTATATTATTACAATCTTACTTGTGCCTGAGACAATTTTTAAGTTCAATAGGCTTGCATTCTATACCGTTCGTTCAGCTTGAGTCAGCTGTCAAAAAAAGACTATGGTATCTATATAATCAATCGCACACATCGTCTGATTTTTCACCGTATTCGGTTCAGTCATTGCGTCTTACTTTCTCGGTAACGCTACTTACTTTCCATTATCATTAAGTGATTTCGTTTAGTATATTGTATATTTATTTATTTATTATTTATTGGAACTTTTAATGTAATTTGTGTTCGGAATAAAACGTTTAATCAATTTTCAAAGTTTAATTAGACATGTAATAATAAAATTACCTACTATTACACTACTCGTCTGGGGAGAATACTTTTCCGATCATGTACGCTGGTGTATCCCTTACTCGCTTGCCTTTCAAGTTAATCGAATTAGGCAGCAGCGAAGGATACCGCATGTGAATGCCTCTCGCTTCCGGCGTCCACGCGGCGACTTTGCACGTCGAGTACTTCTTGCAAGTCACCGCTATCCACGCTATGGACGACAGCACTATGTCCCCGCAGCACCATTTGGGTCCTCCACCTTCGAATTTGAACGTTTCATCATGTTTCTTCAAGCCAGGCCAGCTTTTCAGTCTTTCGGCGCCTCCAGACGGCACGGCAAACAACTCTGTCCCAACAAACTTCTCATACACCTCGTCTGCGTCTTTCGTTTTCGTTACTGTGATGGGTATACTTTCGGAGCAGAAAACTGTGAATCGACACGGATCTGAGCATTCAATGTGGTCGATTCGCGCCAAACCGCCGATAAACAATGACATACCCGTGTGTAGATAGTAAGTTTGTGGTTTGATAACATTCTTTGGAATGGTTAATAGCAACTCCTCAGTGCTGAGAAGACACAAGGCCTGGTCCGGGTGGATGACTCCAGGAGTATCATAGAACCATTTGCTGTGAGCAAACAGTTTATCTTTCTCGTTCAGCACAGACAAATGCTTGTCTTGAATAAACTCACTATCAGCAAACTCTGAGAATGATCTTCCTATATGGCCAATCAGCGAAGGATTTTCAACATTAGGTAGACCTTCAAGCTGAGCCTTTCGAATTTCCTTCTCCACTTTCATGAGTTTACTTTCTGCATTTAGTCTTCTGGTTCTCTGGTATATTTTCCAGCCTGAGGGCCTGTTGATTGGGAACTTTAGTAGATTCAATGTAGTACCTGGCCATCGGCTGACTGTAGCTCTCTTGATGATATCTATAGCATGGACCTTACAGTAGTCAGATTGTAGCAAAGCATTGAATAGGGAACTTTTCCCCACATTAGTACATCCCACAAGATAAACATCACCCTTGTACATCCATTCTTTGAACATGGCAGAGATTAGGTCCTCGACTCCATAGCCAGTTTTGGCTGAAATTATGGAAACATACTTGATTTTAGCTTTTGCTAGTTTAGTCTTACTAATTGCTGACATTAGAGATTCCTTTACTCTTTTCAAATAGCCAATACTATCTCCAGGTAAAAGATCCACCTGAAATAAAATTAATAGATTTTGATTAAAAAAAAACATCTTTACATTTTATTCTTGTTATGAAAATATGAAAATAATAAAATAAAAGTATTACATATTTGAAATAATGTATTTAGCCTACCTTATTAGCCACAATGAAAATGGGTCGGTCTGTGCCTATTATGTCCACTATACCGGGCCATATTGAGCAGGGGAAGTCCATTAAGTCTACCATCAAGATAACAAGTGATTTCACATACCTGAAATTAAAATGTATCAGTCCTGTACAAACCAAAAAAGCTTTCTTTTTTGTCATTAAATCATAGGATTCTATAACAATCACCTGATTGACTGCAGCAATTTTTCGTACTCATCAGGGTGTACACTGACATCCAGCGCTATGTTATACTCCTTGAGGAAATGACACCGCTGACACTCCATAAACTTCAACTCGTCATTCCGTCTGTGCTTGAATAATTCACTTGGCAAGTACCCAGGGATAGCAGGGTCACTGCTATGTATAAGGGCTCCACAACCCCCACATGCCACTCTGCTTACCCCCAAGCTAGGGTCTGGTGTACCATAATATCTGCTCCACTCATTGTCTACTTCATCATCAGAGAGTTCAGGAATTTGAGTGTCATCAAAGTGTTCATAGTTAACCATCCAATTTTTTATGTTTAATCGATCAAATTCATCCTTTTCTTTTGATATATTCGCAGATTGTTGACTTTTGGGCAATGAGCTTTCGGTTTTATCAAACTCTACCTGCGTTGAATTACCAAAGGGCATTTGAAAAACTTTCTCAGGTTCAACAACATTCTTGTTGTCATCTTTGAGTAATAAACTGTCTTCACTCACATAATATTGCAAGGACAATGGCAGCGGTGGTAGACTCTTAGCATCATAGTCCTTATCTTGCTGTTTTTTAGCTCTCTTTACGGTTTTCAAATGATACTTGAAATAACCCAACTCGAGTCTTTCATTTTCTAAGTAAGAGTTGAATGTTATTTTATTTTGGTTTTCTTGAAGGAGGGACTGGAAACTTTTAGCTTTTTCGTCAATCTCGACATTTACTGTATATTCGGTTCCGCTCATCGGCCGCAAGTGAATACATCGGTTGTTTCGGAATACATTCCGTGGGCGACATAACCTCAAAACACTTTGCATTGGATATAACATTGTAACGATTTATTTACATGATAACACTGCCCAACATCATTTGTTCTTTTTCGTATTAGCTATTTACTCGTATTTCATTCATATTTGCTGTTATTTCTATTCAATTTGCTCGTCACATAATATAGGTCAAATAAAAATGCGAAGCAATGATTGTTGTTGTTGCTTGTTGTTGAATGTCTGATGTGACGTGACGTCTGACATTTTGTTTGAAAATGATTAATCTTTGACAGCTAGACTTTAGCTGACGTCTCGTTGACTTGACTGAACTTGAACATTATGTACGGCTAGTGTTGTGCGTGCGTAATCGGTTTATACAGATTAATTAATCTTACGTGTCACTTAAAAAACACCTAAGTAGGTACATAATTATTGTCTACATAAATATTTTGAGCTTAATTATTATATTGCAAACAATTAGTTTTTATCAGGTATTGTATTTGTAATGCGCTTACAATGTTGATGTCTTGCCAAGGCTAGGCGTACATCACAGTACCAACCAACCAGTAGTAGTTACTGAGTACAATGTAACTGTAAGTAGTAGTAGGTAGGCAGGTTAGTCACAACTCACAACTCACTACACTGCTCTTAAGTCAACAGTTTTTCTTAATACTTACCTAAAACTTAATGATTTATAGTGACAACGCTAATTAATTATGCGATTTAAAAATTAATTATTCATCAGTTAAAAGTGTTTAAGAGTATGCAAATCGAAATAATTATTTTCATCCTGTTTCTTAACGGTGTGTATGTTATTAAATTAAACTTAAACTGTATTATTAAGTCATTAATTTTAAACTTATTTTTTAGGGAAATATTGCGAAGTGGACATAGACGAATGCATTCAAAATCCGAAAATATGCAACCACGGGGTGTGCGTCAACGTTCCCGGTTCTTATCAGTGTTACTGCAAGCCAGGTACATACAGGAGTTTCGCAACTTAATAATTAAACCAGAAAGCAGTTTTTATCACGTATGTAAAAGTACCTAATGAGGCGTTCGATGCAGGTTATACGGGCGATAACTGCGAGCAAGATATCGACGAGTGTCTCTCTTTGCCGTGCAAGCACGGTGGCACCTGCCTGAACTTGGAAAACAACTACGAGTGCACCTGCATGGAAGGTTTCGAAGGTTGGTCTGTAATTATTGCTGTGTATTTTATGAATACATAGTGTTCATCAATATCATCACTGGATGTACGTTTCTTGTGTCATGTTTTAGATAAAGACTGCTCTGTGAATATAAACGAGTGCGAGTCGAGTCCGTGCGCGCAAGGCTCGACGTGTGTCGACGGCGTTAACAGCTACGTGTGCGTCTGTCAGGACGGACTCATGGGCGCCAACTGCGAGATCGACATAGACGACTGTGAGGTCAGCCCATTTTATAAACATTCTAGTTACCCTTTAGCATTTGTAGAAACTACCCAAAAGCGCGCATGATCTAGGTTAGATTTAAGTAGGTATCTATTTAGTAAATTTAAACCCGAAGTAACGCTGTTATATTGTCTTTTTCATTTAGCAAGATTTGCAGTTGTGGTCGTTATCGCTGCATTGTTGCACTGACGGCCGCTGAATACATATTGTTTCGCGTAATGAGTGTCGAGTTATGTTGACGAGCAGAACGAATCGGTTGACAGTCATTTAGTTTACTTGATGGGATTTTTCCGCGAATAAGCAATAAGTCCCGCATGTAACTAATGCATCATGTATAATGCATACACATTGTATATTTTTAATATTTACTCAGCTTTTAAATGTGTTACTAGAGTTTATTATTACATATATTCACTGATCAGTTCGTCTTTTGAAGGAAAAATGCGTCAGTCAACCAAATATTGCGAATACCAGACGGTGAATGACACAAATAATTCCACCTGTTCCCCTCCAGCGCTTCCTCCGCGACCTCTTTAGACGACATGACCGGTACCGTCTCCTTAATTTGAAGCTAATTCGTAGCTTGCTTTTTCCTGTTCTTCCTTCAACTTTCCCTTATATGGTGGTGTTTATGAAACCGTCGTGCCGTATAACGTAGCCAATCATTGTCCTCTTCTATTTTCAATCATTTTCAAGAGGATCCTCTTCTCTATATTACCACTTAGAACATTTGTTACTTTTTATTTTATTTTGAATTTTTTGGAAAACTTACAGCTAGGTTAAATACATAATAAATAGCAAAACTATGTAACATGCACCTATTAAGAGGTACGTGTTTTCTGAAGGCCAATTACGAGTTTCCACTTATGGAATTTAAACAAGTAATAATAAAAATAAAACAGTAGACGACTGTTGTAAAAAACTTAAGTAAAAAAGGTATAAAAATTAAAGGGTAAAAATAACAACGAAAGAACGAACCAATTTGTCACATAATAATCGCCTCAGCTTAGGTATTGAGGTACTGAACACATCAATATCCAGATCTGACTCCGCCAAAGTGTTAAACGAGCTGCTCGCTCTAATCATAAAAGCGTTTTGCCTGTAGTTTGTCCTAACTAAAGGAACATAAAGTGGTTTCGGTTTTATTAAAGTAGCTGTGTGATAGCGTAGTCCTCAGTCCCGGAATATGAACCCAATCTTGACATTACCCCTAGTTTTCCCCCAAAGAACACGCCTTTCAATTTTCACGTCACTATTATCAGTATAATCAGTATATCAGGATGCCTCCTTACCGACGGCATGACAATTTGTGGTGCGGTTGTAAAAGTATAGTTGACGGCACAGTCCGCGCCATGCCTGCACGGCGGCCGCTGCGTGGACGAGTTGAACGGCTACAGTTGCGAGTGCGGCGGCACCGGCTACTCGGGCGAGCACTGCGACCTCAACATCGACGAGTGCGCGTCCGCGCCGTGCCGCCACAAGGGGACCTGCCTCGACGACATCAACGACTACCACTGCGAGTGCCACTCCGCCTACACCGGTGAGGAGACTCTACTATTATGACTGGCCTTTTGGTACTAGCTCTGTTTTCTTCGCTGTAGCTTCCGTTTACTCCCAGGACAAACCCAGGTTCGGCTGAGACGCAGAAGGTTGCGGGCTCGATACACGCTACGGAACAAATGTTTGTATGATCTGCAAGTATTTGTCTCGGGCTGGGTGTTTTTATGTATAATTGTATGTATTTACAAAAAAAAGTATACTGATCTCCACTAACCTGACTCTTTAAAATACGGTTGTAAGTTATTAAGCATGTTGCTTGCTAAAAGATGATTATTGCTAAACGGTTCTTAGTGATATCTGGCAGTGATCTGAATCGGTTAAGCAATCTATAGATCGTTTTAAATGTATTTTATCTTATCGCACTCGTGTAGGTACATTTCTGTAAATAAATGTACTTTAATTCAGGTCTTAGTTAATAATGTTGAGCTAAAAATAGCCTGGAAATGAATATCTTAACGTGAAAATAATGATAATTCGAGTATCATTTAACTTCAATTATAGATAATGAAATGCCAAAATACAAAATACGTTATTGTAGGTACATAAGCAGGTAGTTACTACAAACTGTACGTAATATTATATGACGAAACATAAAGGCGAGCTTAGCCATAAAAATAATTATCTTCTAGCAGTTTTACAGAGAAGTAACTATGCAAGTACATTCGCAGAATCGCCAGGTTAGCATGGTATGGCAATATCATGCGGAAGAAAGGAAGTCATGTTACTAGAAGGGTAATGTTTTTGAATGTGGAGGGATGTAGGAGTAGATGTAGGCCTAAGAAAAGATGGATTTGTGAAACATATGGGTAAGAAAGAGTGACCATTGAGATGACAAATCATAAGGGGAGAGTGGAAGTTGGAGTGGATTGTATTGAATAAATCATCTTTTGACTTTTGACTTTGGACTTTGGAAGAAGGGAACCAGTTGTGTCAACTGGTGAAACCCTCAGTAGAATAGGGGAAGGCTCGTAAAATCACTATAAATATAGGTACATTTTGATAAACTTGGGCTTCAGGTACTTGTTTTATTATATCGATGGAGGCACCGACACTATTTTGTTTAATCTAGAGAAATTTCATCAATCGTAATTTTTATCCGCGGTTGCTGCTCGAGCTCTCGGTCTACATTCCGCATATATGTCAGTTATTACGTTTAGAATTGCATTATTAAATTAACTTCAATAAATATACTTTGAGCTCCTTAGGGAGCTACCCTAAGCTATCCTACCCTTAGGAATGTTATTTTTTCCAAGTTAAATGGGACCAAACGGGAAGTATATCCCCACGAACAAAAGAATAATTTTCCAAATCGGTTCATAAACTGATTAATTAATTCTGAAAGGGTCAGATGTAACAAACACAAAAAAAACCGAACTGAGAACCTCCTCTTTTTTTGAACTCTAAAAAAAATTGGATTTAAATAAAATGTTAATCTCTAGGTAAAAACTGCGAGATAGATATAAACGAGTGCGAGAGTTCGCCTTGCAAGTACGAGGGAGTGTGCCTGGAGCGGTCTAACGCCAGTCTGTACCTGGCGGCCGGCGCGCCGCCCGTGCAGGTCGGCCCGCAGCCGCAGATGCTGCTGCCGCAGCTCTTCTACCAGCCCTTCGCGCCGGAGAACGCTAGCGGGTATGCTGTTATTATTATTACTGTACATTTGTTACCTAAATTGTGCATAACTTGGATTTAATCGGATATTGCTAAAAATAACATTTTCTTTGCAAAAAAAAATATTTAATACGAATAAATTGTTCGAATAATAACCCGTTAATCGATCCATCGGTACATCACTATCGCTTCCGGTCCTCTGTAAGTATTAGGAACACAAAACACTGGTAGAATGCGAAATTTACTGTTACCAAAAAATACAGCCACCGGTATTGGCGCCAAATGAAATATTTTTTCAAATTTTGAGTGAGGAGGATTGGCAAATAAATAAGTGTTGTTTTATTATTGCAATTTTATGCACGATCGCTTAAGTCACTTGAAATTAGTTTTATTTTGTCCTAATTTGATGTGCAAAATATGACGTCGGCGTCGGTCGGGTCGTTCTCGGTTGCGTGGTAAACAGGTCGTGTTGTTTGTAGTTACGAGTGCGTGTGCGTGGAAGGCACGCTGGGCGCGCGCTGCGAGACCAACGTGGACGAGTGCGCCGGCGCGCCGTGCGGACACGGCTCCTGTGTCGACGGCATCGGCCGGTACCACTGCGACTGTGTGGCCGGCTACGAGGGCGACCACTGTCAGACCGAGATCGACGAGTGCGCCAGGTAAGTTACGCATCTGCCCTTACTAACAAGAATACGCAATTCAGCAGCATCTAGCGATGCTATCTAACCCCAGGAATTGCCAGAATTGTTATGTAAAAATATCAGTAGCGACAGCGATTTGAAAAAATAGACGTAAAAACATTTATTACAGACTAGCGACCCGCCCCCGCTTCGCACGGGTGCAGTGCTATCACTAAATATACTACAGAATGTCTAATGTGATTAGAAACCTCTTATATTGTCAGTGTTTCTCTACTATATTATGCATGTATTATACATATAAACCTTCCTCTTGAATCACTCCATCTATTCTAAAAAACCGCATCAAAATCCGTTGCGTAGTTTTAAAGATCTAAGCATACATAGGGCGTAAGCATAGCAGGAAGCGACTTTGTTTTATACTATTTAGTGAAGCCGTTGCTTAGTACTCAATTGTCACCTTCGCTCGTAGCAGAATGTAAGCATCCAACAACTGCGTGCGGTTGAGGGCAGGGACAACACAATTCGCGAGTCGCGAATACTTAAAATAGGGACGGTTTATTGATTCAACTTAAATTATTAATTACTTTAGTGATTCGTAAAATCGACCACTGTCGAACTTAAACAGACTCTAGTTTTGCTTTTTTGCAATTCGTGTTTTGAGAAGTACTCTTGGAAATTCACCGATCAAATATCTCCCAAATTCTCCATCATTTACGATCATGCTAGCTTTCATCGGCATCCACTTGTATTATCGATCGAAAGTAAAGCGACATGCGACCCGCTCAGATACCAGCCGTGCCTGCACGGGCGCTGCATCGACGGACGCGCGTCGTACTTCTGCCAGTGCGAGGAGGGCTACGGGGGACAGAACTGTACCGTGGTGCTGGAGGGCTGTCGCAACTCGCCCTGCAGGAACAACGGCTCCTGCCAGGCCTGGCTGTGGCACGAGACGGAGCACCGGTTCAACTGCAGCTGCGCCCCCGGACACCTCGGCACCACCTGCGAGAAGGTATGCATCGACAGCGTGCCCTCATTCTCTAATAACTAGCACAGCACAGCACTGAATGCACACTCTGCACTGCATTCATACTCTGTAAATCTTTTTAGACACACAAATTGATTCACAACTTCACAAATTAATTTAAGTGCCGAATTGCTCCAAAGCAAAGTCCGGGAAATATCATCAAATCAAATATTTTTTTATATAATAAAATCACAAGAACCATAAACGTATTACATCCTAGAAGTTGTGGTTCGAATAGGTAGGTATGCAATGATGTAGTTCTGTTGTACACTCCTGATTTTCTTGTTACTGAGATTACAGTCCCTAGCTAAGACTTCTCCGTCGGTCCCCCCAGGCGATGGTCTAAGCCTACCTACGTGATGCCCTAGCGTTAATTGCCAAAATATTATGAAGTCGTGTTACCACCTGCGCTTGCCAAAAGTCCGTGTAACGTTGTCACGTGCTGTTGTCAGACAACCTAAAAGCATATAGACCACGCGCTAAAAGCATATAGTGGTCGACGTCCGGTGCGTGCGTGGGCTCCACAACATGCTTCACACTCACAGTAATACTCTCCTCGCAGATAACAACAATGTCGTTAGAAAAGTCGAGTTACGCGGAGGTTAACACGTCCCGCGAGGAAGGCTACGACATCTCGTTCCGCTTCAAGACGACCCTGGGCAGCGGCCTGCTGGCCATGGGCCGCGGCCTCACCTACTTCTTCCTGGAGCTGTCCAACGGGAGACTGAACCTGCACTCCAGTCTGCTCAACAAGTGGGAGGGGGTGTTCATCGGATCTAACTTGAACGATAGTAACTGGCAGAAGGTAAGGACTTTACCGTCACTTATTGTTTTGAGAATTCTCATTCTCACAAAAAGTCAAATTATCTTTTGATACGATAACCATATTGAATCTTACATGCTGTGAATATATATAGGTGCTGATTCCTCCTACAAATATGCCAAAATGTGATCAAAACTAAATGGGGCCTATTTAATAAGTTTTTGATTTCTATCTCTACGCCACTAGAATTGAAGAGTCATGGCTCATTGTGTTTTGAATCTTATTTCATGTACATAAAGTCACTTCACGACCATATTGAAGAGACCACCAACTTCATATATTTCCAGGTGTTTGTCACAATAAACTCGTCCCACCTCGTCCTGGCGGCCAACGAGGAGCAGACCATCTATCCGATCAGCCAATTGGAAGCGTCCAACTCGTACGTGACGTCATTTCCGTCGACGAGGCTCGGCACGGCCGGGTCATCGTACGCCACTCTGACGCACGGACCTAACTTCTTCGTGGGATGCTTCCAGGACGTTGTAGTCAATGGACAACCGGTGAGTTCGTAACCTTTGTAGGTATTTACAGTATTTTACGGATGCGTTTTCAAGTATATATGTTTTCAATCTACCTTCCGGCTCTTACGGAACATCTAGCTTCTAATAGCTCGTATCGGGACAAGCTTCGCTCAGGTTGGAGCTAGATGGTGCAGGATGAGTTGGATATTATTTTTCATTGTTATAGATCATTCGTCCGATGAGAAGCGCCTACGATTTCATTACGAACTCCTATCTCATAAAGGGATCGCAATCGAAGTCTGTTAGATGCATTCTCCTGAGAGCTTGCGATCTGAACTCTGTTTTCAATCATATCACTCGAATCGGACCTCGTAATATCCACGATAAATTCCGAGTGGGATAAGTGCAATGATATCCCGCAGGTCCTCCCGGAGGAGGCTCCGTCCTCGGGCTCGGAGAGCGGGGAACAGCGGGGGAGCCCCGCCGTGCTGAGCGGAGTGCGAGTCTCGTGTCCCCGCACCCCGCAGTGCAGCCCCAACCCCTGCCGCTCGGGCGGGGCCTGCGAGGACAACTGGTCCTCCTTCTCCTGCTCCTGTCCCCGGCCGCATCTCGGAGACACCTGCCAGTACAGTCAGTGCGCCTTCTAACGAGCGGGAGCGGCCCGAGCCGAGACCCGAGAGGAACTCCGTTGGATATTTTTTACGCGTGTTAGTTTGAACGATTCGATCGCACTAAGGCCTCGATTCAACGGTCGCTTCGACCGCAGCGATAAGTTAAAGAATATCCAAAGGCTCCTAATTTGAATTCGGCGCAACGTAAATGAGCGAGTCGAATGCGTCACCAGAGTGCGTTGGATTGGGGCGTTTCCAGATTACACCGCAGCGACGTTCGGACAGGAGTCTGCAGCGGCGCGCAGCGTGGTGACGGTGCACGTGTCGGAGGGCGCGCGTCGCGCGGTGCACGCCGCACTCGACATCTCCATGTTCATCATGACCAGGAAGCCTACCGGACAGATCTTCTATCTCGGTACCCTGCCCAAGTAAGTCTATGTACCTTGTCGATTCCTCTCGGGCTTGGGTTACCAAAAATTGGGACTAAATTGACCTTGTCGATGAGACGTTTCAAAGTGAGTCTTTTGATTGTATTGAATAAAAATATATTTGAATTTTGTACAGATAACTGTCATAAATGAAGTTCCTAGTGGTTCCGAAAATCTGCTAAGGGTCATCGATTTCGGGGGTTTTTTTTAGTAGAAGGCGCATCCGCGTGCCCGCGTCCGACCGTGATGTTCGTTTCAGGTACGGTCAAACTGAAGAAACTCAAGTGGGAGCCTCGTTAGAGAATGGAGAATTGTTGGTGCATCTGCGGTTCAACCAGACCCCGGAGAACTATACCGTGGGGGGAACGAGGCTTGACAACGGACATTTGCATCTTATCGAGGTACACCTTATCCGCCAAAATGAGGGGCATTTTTATTTGTGTTCCGACTGTGGTGTTCTATACTAATGTTATACTTCATTTCGTTTATTTTAGGTGGTGCGCAATTCGACTCTAGTGCAAGTGAAGTTAAACGGAACCGAATACTTCCGAAAATCGATTTCTGCTGCCAAATTTATCGACGCACAAGTTAGTGATCTATCTTCATATACCTCGTTCTTGTATTTGTTATATTAAGTTTAACGCATAGGTAAGTAACATAGCTTCATTGAAACGGATGTTTCGTCGATTGTGCATTATCGTTTTTTATAATGTGTACGTTCGCAGGTGTTGTACCTAGGCGGACCTCCCCCCATCCCGCAGCCGCCGGCGCTCGAAGCGATGTCTCTGACGGCGGTCGCCCCCGCCCCCGCCCCCGCCCCCGCCCCCGCCACCGCGGCGGCCCCCTCCCCCGCAGCCCCTCCCCCTTCGGCCCCGCCCACTTCCACCACAGCCGCGCCGACTCCGCCCCCCGTCCCGCAGCCCGACGACTCGGCCTACTTCAAAGGAGTTATACAGGACGTCCAGGTAATACTGTCTATTATTTTGTAGGTTGTTTTGTTCTCATTGTTTAATTTTAAGTAAAGTTTACGGGTGTGCTGTATTTTTTTCCAATATCGAAATTCAGAAAGAATTTTGCTGAAAATCCACCGGGGCACGCCTGGATTCGAACCCGAGACCTTAGGATCGAAAAGCGGGCCATCACCACTAAACCGCGGATATCGGACGATATATCTTTATTTAACTAAGCACTACCTGTAATTTGATAAAATATCAGTTACCGGATGACATAACGGAAGGAACGTGCGCGTGCAGACGAGAGTGGAGAGTGTAGGAATGTATTTGTCGCAGATATCGAATGGCGTGAACGTGAGCATAGTGGAGTTCTTCCCGCTGCGCGCTCCCGGCCTGGCGCTGCCGCCGCCCTTCGGCCTCGTGAGCCTGGAGCCGGCCGGCGTGCTGGCGGGCGTGGTGTCGGACGACGCCTGCGCCTCCCGCCCCTGTCTGCACGACGCCGCCTGCCTCAACACCTGGAACGACTTCACGTGAGTCCCGATGCGCCCGACTGTAGCCCGAACGCTCTGGCACATCGCCTGCGACCATATTCCGAGTCGGGACCTCTTCCGGTGCCTTTTATTTTATAAGTTCTCTAAACTTTATTTTGTATCGTTTCAAAATAAACGCTTTATAATCTTATTCTTAATCCCCAGACCGGGTAGACCATCGCGAGATCCGTGATCGCTTAGATCTTTGAATATGCCTAGAAGGGGTTGTCAAAAATCCGTCCAACCGGAACTGTATAATAATATATTTAATATAAAATACCCAGATATATGTATCACAAACAACAAAGATATAATATCCATGTAAGTGTAGAATAAGTGTTGTGTAATGTCCAGATGCGCTTGTCCGCGCGGCTACAAAGGCAAGCAGTGCTCGGAGGTGGAGTTCTGCCAGCTGCAGGGCTGTCCGCTCAACTCGCACTGCCGGAACTTGGACAGCGGGTAACTACATTACCTTTATCCCACTGCTGGACGAAGATCCGACCGATTCTTCTACCATTCACGCTTGAAAATGTATAATCCCACCGACGCTTTCTTGATTGACTACATTACTGCTGAAACTATATTTTGAACTCCCGAAGCAAACATCCGAGAAGTATAAGTATCCCATAAGATTAATATCTGTGTATCTATTAAAATCTGTGCAGCTACATGAAGATATTCACCCTTTTTTCTATCTGATAATGTGTGAGCGACCTCCACAGGTCTGATCGAATCATAATTTTGGTATCCCGTTACTTAATGCTGCAGCACTCGTTATCAACAGGATGCCAACTACTTACCAATTTACAGCAGTGGCTTCGTCTGGACAGAGTTCCTTCAAAGTCTCTAAACGTTCTCCATGAAAACACGATCTTCCCGCCGACGCTTTCTTGTGCAACCACTGCGTCAGTACATTAGTGTTACAAGTATTAGAATGAATGTATTGTTGTAGTTACGAGTGCGTGTCTAACGCGACGTTCGACGGCACCAACACGACGCTCTCGTACAAGCTGCGAGTGCCGCGCGCCGCCGTGCCCATCGCCGCCGACGACGACCTCAAATTGCCAGAAACACTCACCATTACATACAGGTCAGGACTTACATTGTTCATTATTCATACAAGTATGGTAAAACATTTATATTGTTATAATACGAGTAGACTGCTGCTCTTATTCATATTCATATCACTTGTCATTTTAAACCGGTTAATGGAAGTCATGGCAACAGATCTAAAAGCAATTTTGGTCGAAATCAACATGATAATGAACATGGTGTGAATATACGGTGTAAGGGTAAGTAAACATCCGTTAGAAAATGTTTGGAAGACCTAACGATCATAATCAACATTTGATAAATTATCCGTTGTTTTTCGAACCCATATGTTTTAACGTATCCAGCTCGATGAACCACTTTTCTTGACACGAACGCGTATATCCACGTTTAGGCATAGGCTCTGAAGTTCTGCTAAAAGTATTTAACACTTCTAAATTTTTTGCCAGCAATTGAAGTTAGGCATTTGCAGTAGACATTGAAGCATAATGTAAAAAAAAAGTAGGATCATCATCATCATATCAGTCCCTAGAAGTCCACTGCTGAACATAGGCCTCCCTAATGGATTTCCAGGAAGAACGATTTTGAGCCCTCTCCATCCACGGACTTCCTGTGATCTTTACAATGTCGTCAGTCCATCGGGTGGGGAGTCGTCCTACGCTTCGTTTTCCTGTCCTTGGTCGCCATTCGAGAACTTTTATTCCCGAATGGTTATCAGTTCTGCGAGCTATATGGCCTGCCCATTGCCACTTCAACTTTTTCGGTGAATTTCGGTGACTTTGGTTCTTCTACGGATTTCCTCGTTGCGAATTTTATCACGTAGTAAAACACCCAACGTAGCTCTCACCATAGCACGTTGCGCGACTCTAAGCTTGTGTATGAGGCCAATAGTTAGCGACCAAGTCTCAGTTCCATATGTCATCACTGGCAACATGCACTGATTGTAGAGTTTCGTCTTGAGGCTCTACGGTATTTGTGACGAGAAGATGTGCCGTAATTTTCCTAACGCTGCCAACCCGAGTTGGATTCGTCGGGTGACCTCTTTGTCGAAGTTGGACTTGCCTAGTTGAATCGTCTGACCCAAATAGACATAATGGTCTACAACTTCGATTATATCACTCTCAATATGTACCGGTACGGGTGCAACATGAGCATTAGACATGATTTTCGTCTTGCTCATGTTCATTTTAAGACCCACGACCTTGGCACAATTGCCAAGGTCTTCCAGTGATTCTGCCATGAGGACTATACCGTCGGCAAATCGAAGGTGAGTGATGTGTTCGCCATTGATGTTGATACCATGTATATGCCAGTACAAGAGCTTGAAAACATCCTCCAATGCAGAGGTGAACAGTTTCAGAGAAGAAACATCTCCCTGTCTCACCCCTTTATGCAACGTGATTGGTCCTGGAGTCGGATAGACATGGTGGCGTTACTATACAGATTTTTCATCACTTCGATATTATTCTGATATTCGATTTGGCACCGCTGGAGTGACCGCAACACTGCCCAGGTTTCGACAGAATCAAAGGCCACAAACGCTAAACAAAGTGGCCTGTTATATTTTTGGATCTTCTGTATAACCTGCCGGAGCGTATAGATGTGGTCTATGGTGTTAAAGCCTTTTCGGAACCCGGCTTTTTCGGAAGGCTAAAAGTCGTCAAACCTACGAGCGAGAAGATTGGTAACTACTCTCGAAAACAGCTTATAAACATGGCTTAACAGCGAAATGGGCTTGTAATTCTTTAAGAGGGTGTTATCCCCTTTCTTAAAGAACAGAACCACCACGCTTCTGTTCCACGCCTCTGGCGGAGTTCCCTCGACGGATGACGGAGTTGAACAGCTTTCTGGAGGACCTTAAGTACCGGTGTTCCACCCGCTCTCAGAAGCTCTGTCGTTATTCCGTCTTCTCCCGGTGCCTTGTTGTTCTTCAGCTGTTTGAGGGCCGTTCGGATCTCGTATAGGCTGACGTCTGGGATGCCTTCTGTGTAGTGTCGGGTTAGGCGGGCTCTTACATCGCTAGTCGTGCTTGTAGCAGGACTTTGCGATGAGGTGTACTTGTCCAAAGATCTTCTCAAGCTCTCGTAAAACTTCTGGCTTCGAGGAAACGATACTGCTACTGTCTGTCTTCAGCTTCGTCAACAGACTTTGCCCAATAGACAGATCTCTCGCGAACACATTGTGACTTGGTTGCACTCTATTGCGTACTTTATAAAACACGTAAAGAGACGCAGATCGCGTCGCATAGACTTAGAGATCTGTTTATTGAGCGAGCTGTATTTAGACATTTCGCTACGTTTTGCCATGAGTTTTAGAGTGTGCTCAGAGAGTTTTTGGGTTCTACCCTTGCGCTGGGTCTTACCGAACTGACCCAACGGCATGGACAATTTCCACCAGACCGTCATTTATTTCGTCCATGGATCCGCATTCGGCGAGGCATTGGAAACGATTTTGGAGTTCCAACTGAAAGCTCTCAGGGTTTTGGATTTGGATGAAGAGTAGATTTCATCAGACGGGATCTTTCTAGCTTTCCATTATGATTTAATGAGCTTGAGGCCATGCGGTGATCACTGCCGGTTTTGACCCTGTTGAACACTGAGACATCATTAATTATTTGCTTCTTGGTCGTCATGATGAAATCTATCTTGCGTTTGTGTCCACCGGGGTGAAGCTACGTCCATTTTGTGGACGACCGCTTCTTGAAAAAGGAGTTCATCATAAAGAGTCCCTCGTTTTCCATGAAGTAGGCCAATCGCTGACCCGTTGGTTACACTGTCCAAATCCAAATTGCCCCGCTCTCAGTTCATCGCCATTTCTCACACCTAGCCGCGCGTTGAAGTCCCCCATCACAACCGTAAAGTATGTTTTCGAGACTTGCATGGCATTTAAAATGTCATCATACATAGCCTCCACTTCATCGTCTGGACGTTTCGAGTGAGGTGCGTACACCTGTATGACCTTAAGCTAATACCGTTAAAAAAATTGGATCCAAGGTTGGGGAAAAAGTTTCTTCGCATTTATTAAGAAAATAAAACATTTTTTCATATAGTTTATTTACATTTAACTAAAGTATGTAGGTACCATTTTGTTCGATAACTTTTTGCCATCTTGTAGGTAGGGACATGATCCCATTGCTATAGAAATTTTGGGACTTCTGATCAAAATACCGCGACAAGTGGTTTTGGCAGTCCTGTCGTGATGTTAACCTGACACTGCCTAAAGAATTCTGAAGAGACCGAAACAGGTGGAAATCTAAAGGTGCAAGATCAGGACTATACGGCGGATGCATTAACACCTCCCAGCCAAACTCTTTTAATTTTTGCTGAGTGGCTAAAGATGTGTGAGGTCTAGCGTTATCACGATGAAAAACCACACCCCTTCTGTTGATTAATTCCGGCCGCTTTCTCTCAACTTCTTGCTTTAATCTCATCAGTTGTTCGCAGTAGAGTTCAGAATCGATGGTCCTGCCTGGTGGTAACAGCCCATAATGAATAATGCCCTTTCAATCCCACCACACACACAGCATCACCTTGTTGCGAGTTAACCCGGGCTTCGCCACAGCCTGTGAAGTCTGACCGGCCTTTGACCACGACCTTTTTCGTACGTTCTTGTCGTACGTGATCCACTTTTCATCACCAGTTATCAGCTTCTTTAAAAATGGTTCGGTTTCATTACGTCGTAATAAAGAATCACAAATGAGTACACGGTTTATTAGGTTTCTTTCAGTGAGCTCGTGAGGTACCCAAATATCGAGCTGTTTTGTGTACCCAGTTTTTTTCAAATGCGCCAAAACTGTTTTGTGGTCAATTCCCACTTCTTCAGCTACGTCGTAACTACTGATATGCCGATCTTGCTCCACTTTTTCAAAAATGGCATCCATTTTATCCGTAATAGGGCGACCAGAGCGACGTGCATCTTTGACATCAAAATTTCCGGATTGTAAACGCTAAAACCAAATTCGTGCTACTCTCACAGACACTGCACTAGGTTCATAAACATCGCAATTTTTTTTCGAGGCTTGCGTTGCATTTTTACCTATTTTGTAGTAAAATTTTAAAATGTATCGAATTTCTTAATTAGATTCACTCATCTTGACAGTACGAACAACAAATAAAAATCACACATTTTCCTAATTTGAATTTGGAATTATGTTCTTTAAAATTTAAACCATTAATGATACCAAAACCAGCCAGATACAAATAGTATAGCCAAAGAGATTTTATTACAAGTTCATACATACTATAATGCGAAAAGACTTTTCCCCAACCTAAACACAGCTCTCTCCATAGCACGTTGCGCGACTCTGAGCTTGTGTATGAGGCCAGTAGCCGACCAAGTCTCTGTTCCATAAGTCATCACTGGCAACACGCACTGATTGTAGACTTTCGTCTTGAGACTCAATATATATTATTCCAGGAGTAAGATAGGCGGCACCCTGTTCCACGTGGAAGTCCCGGGCCCCGAGGGCGTGGAACTGTTCAGCGTGGGGGTGTTCAAGGAGCATGTGTCAGTGCAGTGGCGCCTGGGGGCCGGCGGGGGCGGGGGCGGGGGCGGGGGCGGGGGCGGGGGAGCGCCGCGGGTCAAGAGTCTGCGGACCCGCTCACATCTGCACTGGACCACGCTGCGGTTTACTCTCACCACGCATAGCAGAGAGAGGATTACCGGTTGGTACTCATCATCTTCTTTTCCACTCCCCTCTATCATTCGTCATTTCAGTAGTCACTCCTATATTAATACCATCTTTGATCTAGTTGCCTCTACCCTTATATCCATCCACATTAAACCATCACCCTTCTTGCGTTTCTTTTTCTTGTTCAATGTTGTTTGGGTTACAATATTTGGAATATAAATTTCTAGCACTAGCAAGTTACATGACTAAACAATTGGTCGTTTTACGTAATACGAGAAACTTACGAGTGACTCCGTTATTGCAAGATTCATAGGTTACCGTCAGGGGGTGATTACTAACACGTGGGTCTTATTCTTGTATATCTACGAGTACTTTTTCGTGTGAGTTAGAAACCAATTCTAGTGACGAAGTTTATAGCCCGCTCAAAGACCTCCATATCGTAACCTAAAAGTCTGGGACTTTAAAATAACGTGCTCGTTTCGTTGATCACAGGTGCATTTGTAGACTACGAGGGCCGCGAAGAAGTGGGACTGTCTGAGGAGATAGACGTGCGAGCCTGGCAGCGGCTCCTCACCACCGGCACCATCTACCTCGGCGGCACGGGGCGGACTGCCAGGGCCACCTCACCTCCCATCGTGAGTATTGCGTCCTGCGACTAGTGAACATTACATGGCGAGGGTAAGTTACGGTATCATGTTGTGGGGTGTTTGTGAACCCATCCTGTGCTCTCCATCCCACAATTAACGCCATTATGTTACAGATAACTATACATTCATCGCACGAGTCGCATTATACCTGTACCTAATTCTAAAATCGGGTTGGATTCTAATAGTATTTGTTTGTGTTTCCAGACGGAAAGCTCTACGGACATTGATCTCGAATACATGGAAGGCGATAACTTCACCGTCGACAACTTGGATGGAGAATATTACAAGGTAGAATTTCAGTGAAATAACTAACCCATTTTCAACCAGGTAAACATCATCAGTAACGCGCACACACTAACATCAGTAAACAGAGCTTTTGTCGCGGAAATTGTGACCGTGGAATAAGGAGTGGTTGTGTTGCAGGGCTGCATCGGCGCCGTGCACGTCGGGTCTCTACTGCTGCCCTACTTCACGGAGGAAGAGCTGTTCGTGGGCGCGGCAGCCGCCTTGCTGGCCGCCCAGCCGCACTACGCACTCACGTACGTACACTGCTGCTGCCCTACTTCACGGAGGAGGAGCTGTTCGTGAGCGGCGCAGCCGCCTTCATAAAAACAAATACTTATCAAATGAAACAAACCTTTGTGTAATTTGGACTCGACTTTATTGGTTAATTAGATGCACATCTGTCCGCTATAGACTAAAGACTGTATAGTTGTGTAGTGTAGTGTACCGCCCGCTTCACACGACAGGTCGGGACGGCCGTGGGGCTGGGCGGCCGGCGTGGGCTGCGTGCTGTGCCTGGAGCAGGACTGCGCCAGCGGCGGCCACTGCGCCGACGTACGCCGCTCCTACGCATGCGCCTGTCCGCCCGGCTACCGGGGCGACTACTGCGAGGTACCTCACCACTAACACTAACACTAACAGCGGCGGCCACTGCGCCGACGTACGCCGCTCCTACGCATGCGCCTGTCCGCCCGGCTACCGGGGCGACTACTGCGAGGTACCTCACCACTAACACTAACACTAACAGCGGCGGCCACTGCGCCGACGTACGCCGCTCCTACGCATGCGCCTGTCCGCCCGGCTACCGGGGCGACTACTGCGAGGTACCTCACCACTAACACTAACACTAACAGCGGCGGCCACTGCGCCGACGTACGCCGCTCCTACGCATGCGCCTGTCCGCCCGGCTACCGGGGCGACTACTGCGAGGTACCTCACCACTAACACTAACACTAACAGCGGCGGCCACTGCGCCGACGTACGCCGCTCCTACGCATGCGCCTGTCCGCCCGGCTACCGGGGCGACTACTGCGAGGTACCTCACCACTAACACTAACACTAACAGCGGCGGCCACTGCGCCGACGTACGCCGCTCCTACGCATGCGCCTGTCCGCCCGGCTACCGGGGCGACTACTGCGAGGTACCTCACCACTAACACTAACACTAACAGCGGCGGCCACTGCGCCGACGTACGCCGCTCCTACGCATGCGCCTGTCCGCCCGGCTACCGGGGCGACTACTGCGAGGTACCTCACCACTAACACTAACACTAACAGCGGCGGCCACTGCGCCGACGTACGCCGCTCCTACGCATGCGCCTGTCCGCCCGGCTACCGGGGCGACTACTGCGAGGTACCTCACCACTAACACTAACACTAACAGCGGCGGCCACTGCGCCGACGTACGCCGCTCCTACGCATGCGCCTGTCCGCCCGGCTACCGGGGCGACTACTGCGAGGTACCTCACCACTAACACTAACACTAACAGCGGCGGCCACTGCGCCGACGTACGCCGCTCCTACGCATGCGCCTGTCCGCCCGGCTACCGGGGCGACTACTGCGAGGTACCTCACCACTAACACTAACACTAACAGCGGCGGCCACTGCGCCGACGTACGCCGCTCCTACGCATGCGCCTGTCCGCCCGGCTACCGGGGCGACTACTGCGAGGTACCTCACCACTAACACTAACAGCCTGTCCAGGTGGAGCATCTGGACGAAATGTATAATAGCTCTAGTATCTGGAGAACGCGCGAATGCAATCGCAAGTAAAACGCTCCATCTGGACAGGCTCTAACCGTAACGCACTCTTACACATTTATTTTATTCATTCGTCACAAAACCCACAGCTCTTAAAAACGTTTACACACAAAACACACATACATACATGTATATGTACAAACACCACACCTTGATTACCCACCTTGTTTATTATATTGTTTGTTTGTTATATTACCAACAGCTAATTACTGATTTACGATTTTATAATTATCTATAAGTTTGCGATGTTTAAACTGTTACCGAAAATATATATTTTTTAGATTGATTACTTTGGCTGCTTTTAAAAATCCGAACGCCACTTATATGGTAATATTTTGAACATATTTACAGATCGACATAGACGAGTGCGCGGAACACCAATGTGAAAACAACTCGACGTGCAGAGATGAAGTGGCTAAATACTCGTGCATCTGTCCGCCCGGCTTCGAGGGGGAATTGTAAGTACTACATTACATAAGAAATTGTTGACGTGGGTTGCGAGAGGTCTTCAGGATCAAATTATTGATATAGGGGTACCACAGGGTTCGATACTAGGCCTTTTTTTATATTCTTAGGATAAGTTACCGATTTACCTTATTTTTGAAAAAATAAAAATTGTGGTGTAGTTGATAAAGGTTAAACCAGTATTTACGATAACGTAAATGAATCCTTATCGTTAGTTCTTAACTAGTTCACTGTAAATAATGCTAAAAAAACGTAGTTTACTGTAAATAATGCAAAAAAAAAATTATGTATCAAATTCACTTAACCAAATGTTATTCATAACCTGACCAACATTTTAATGAATGGAGAGGCAATGAATCTTGTAGATTCCACGATCTTCCTAGGATCCTAAACTACAGTGGGGACCACAAATTGCCACATGCTGGTAAGCTTAATTCCGCTGCAAATGAAGTTCGTGCGATGTGGTGTCTTCCTGATGAAGCTACAGCTAGACTAGGTTATATCAGCTACTTCCATAGTGTTATGTCATATGGCATCATTCTCAGGGGGAAAGCAGCTGATATTGAGGAATTGGCACCTAAATTCACCTAGTATGAGGGACGTTCCAAAGTGATCCTTGTGATTGTATTTAATAAAATATCTTTTGACTTTGACTTGACTTATCGAAATGGATGAAAAAGGGTTGGAAAAATTGGGCAAAGAATTAAAGAAAAACAATCTTGGATCTGCATTTTAGAATATTGCACGATAATTCGTTAAAATTATGAAGCCGACCACCGCATTGCCGCCATAATTCCGTATCCGTTCGGAATACCGTTCTTATCTTTCATACATATATATTTACGATTCTATTGCGTAACAAGCATAGATCATAATGCGGCGAATTGATATCACTCTTAGTTTTGGTTGTTCAACTTCAGACAGTGGAGTGATCATCCTTCGACGTTTGAATGGAATCGGTTAGCATGCTCTCATGGAGAAAATTCTCACGACAATCATTATGTATCGTTCTGTCGTAATGATCGGAGTAAAGATAAAGATAAAAATTAAGTTATTTGCTTTAACATAATGTAGGTTACAGTTGTAGGTCTTAAATATATTAAATGATTCAATTATGTTCTACCTTAAATATAGGCTTGCAAATACATATTTTAAATTATGTTTGTATTACCTACGAAAATGGTTTATAAAATTAAATGGTCAAAGTTTCAGATAGTCAACTAAAAAGTCATTTACAGTACTTACTTACTAA
Organism: Lampropteryx suffumata; assembly: GCA_948098915.1. Taxonomy (NCBI): domain Eukaryota; kingdom Metazoa; phylum Arthropoda; class Insecta; order Lepidoptera; family Geometridae; genus Lampropteryx; species Lampropteryx suffumata. Next base: position 574,569 of record OX402545.1, read on the forward strand.
TAATTGTTTTATTTAACTTTAAACATAATTTCACTAATATTTTAAAAGGACCTTGGTATCTTATTATATATTTTGGGTGCCATACAGACTAAGCTTTTATGTAACAGCGCAGTTTTGCAACTTTATATACAGAGTCTGTTGTTATATCGTCTGTTACGCACCGTAACGTCAGCCTTTTTTACAAATAGATGACGGTTTTTTCTTACAAATAATGCAACTTCAAAAATGTATAGTGACGGAAGTGCAAGAATTTTATGTTTAATAAATAATGGTTTGCAACTATCAGTGATAGGTTCTAGTGGTCCACATCTAAAGATATGGATGAAAGAAGAGTTCATGCGACGGAAATGTGAATGTTTAGATTGATTTAGAATGGATAAAATTAGGAATTGACGGAAAGATGATGATGGAAAGACAGTGAAGGGGCTTAGAGTGGTAGGTATATATGGTAGGTAGGTATGCATGTCATGCGTAGACAAGAAAGGTGCTGGATTTGAATGCGGATATATGTAGGAGTAGCGGGATGCCTAAAAAAGTTGGATGGACTGTGTGAAATATAATAAGAGTAGAACCTGTCCTACATCATTCTCCATAATCACTCCATGATTATGGAGAATGATGTAGGACAGGTTAGAAGAAAAGAACCAATCGTACGGATTCCACGTAACGTGGGATTACGGCTGGGATACGATGATGACACTACATGTAAGGACGGATCGATGAAGAATCCTCAAACAGACAAACTCAACCACAACCGCTGTCACTATCATGTTAAGAAACCGGTGAAGCCCATGCAAAAATCGTGCAAAAATCGCTCCGAATATCTCTATCTCTGTTTAAATGATGTGAGCGCGCGCGGGGCGTGGGAGAGGAGTACTACAATACCTAAATACAACCGTAGTGACGTGTTTATGTGTGTGAGTAGGTTTAGGCAGGTAGGTATACTTCTGTCATTGATCATTGACAATTCGAAGGCGGTAGGTAAATAAAATACAAGCTTCTGTCTGCGGTTTCGTACGCCTTTTTCTGAGATAAAAGTAGGTAACAGATACATAGGTATTTTAATCTTCCTACATCTATGCAAAGTTTCGACCGCGGGGACGACCTCTGTGGCGCAGTGGGCCAAGGGCCGTGTGAGACGTGGAAGGTTGCGAGTTCGATTCTCGCTTCGGGACAAATGTTTCTACGGCAAATGTTTCTATGATCTGCAATTATTTGTCTAGGGTCTGGGTGTTTTTATGTATTACGTGTATGTATTTACAAAAAAAACATGTGTGCAATTACGAATATAAGAAACACTGAATAATGCATCCTATCTCATTTTATCCCACGTTAAATCTTATGAATTTATGTGTCTGTCTCTTTTTACCGTTGCTTTTTCGTTTCATCGACTTTAAAATCATAACGATGCAAAAGTAAATAACATTTTATGAACAATAGCCCAAGCGGGAATTTTGGGCGATTTGGGGATTTCACTCGAGAGCGGCAGAAATATAGGTTTTTATAGAGTCGATCGTCTAAGGCAGCCGATCCGAATAGTAAAAAAATAATTGATCAGATTTAGGAAATGTAAGTTATTTACATGCAGAAAAGAAATACCAATATGAGCCGTTCAAAAATGGTATGAATTTGGTTGTGTTCCTTAATACCAAAAATTATGACTGAAAACATTTAGTATTCTTCACATGGTAATGTTATTCTGTAACTAGACAATATAAGTTATGGTCCTTGACAAACAACATGTAATATATTGTGGTTTTTAATACGAAACCAATAGGAAGAAAACTTGTCAATTTTAGCAAAAAAATTTTCAAAATGCGATTGGCTCTTATTTCATTTTTGATAAGTAATTCGATATAAAAACTATTCAGGAACCTAGATAAATTCTATTTATATACAAATAATACAACAATATAGTGGAAATATGCTTGAGCTACAAATCATTTTGGTATTACGTTTGTAGGGGCAATTCGTCCTCCGCTGGCCTCTTAACTTCATTTCCAATCTCAGGACCGATCTCATAACAGTTTAATTCTGAAACTCCTCGCCCATTACCCGGACCGCACCGCGAACGAGCCACGCATCACACTCGAAACAAACACGAGCTAGCAAAACCAGCACCGAAAGGAGGGTCTCACATTTGGTTTGTTTGACAGTTGCGAGCGCGACATCGACGAGTGCCTCTCGGCGCCGTGCCACAACGGCGGCGTGTGCAGCGACCTGCGCGGCGGGTTCTTGTGCGCGTGCGCAGCCCTCTGGCGCGGCCGCACCTGCGACCTGCCGCACGCCCGCACGTGCGCGCACGCGCCCTGCCATCCGCGCGCGCTCTGCCGGGACACGCCGCCCGGTGAGCACGAGGGGCCGTCACCGTCCTTACATCGCAACCCTGTCCCTAATGTCTCATCTACATTGTAATGTTGTCCTCAGATCCGCCAACGGGCAACAACTTCACGTGCATCTGCGCGGAAGGCTACGAGGGCGTGTACTGCGAGACGGCGTTCTGCGAGGTGACGCCCTGCGTGCACGGCCTCTGCAGGAACGACACCGACGTATGGCGCCCGCTTTTATACCTACTTCTCATCGCAACCATGTTTTATCACAACTTCGATCTTATCCGTTATCTCAACATCGATCCCGAATTTAACATCGACGGTTGCGTGTATCATTCTGTAAACTGTGTGAGAAAAGAAAGTAAGATTTAGTTCTATTATAATTTTATTCCATAAAATCACTGAGACCGTTTCGAATCATCTTTATCGGGTGAAGCTAGATGCCGGTTTCTCCTTCCTCAGTCCAAGAAGACAGACGAGACATTCTTCATGTCTTTTTTGTATGATCCTTGCAAATTTTTCTCATCAAAGTTATTTGATATTATGTATTTATTCTTTATGAGACAGGTTTTGTTTTCTTACGTTCCTTAATTTGCCAATTTACAAACCTTATTTTGGGACCTTTATATAGAATCGTACACAATGCCCTCTAAAATATTTAGTAACTTCAGCGAACCTAACTGTGGGAACGGCGAGTTTATCTTTATTTTAGTATTTTAATACTGATTTATGAATAACGATATTTTTTTAACAATTTTTTTTTTGGTGAGAATCCATTAGATTTTTTTATTTATACCATACTAATAATAGTGATAAACCCAAGAACCCTTCTTCTGTAACACAAACATGGCGTAAATATCTGCAGCACTCCCCCACAACAGAATGCCATAAGTCATAATTCTATGAAAGTAGATGAAGTAACCGAGTCTAGCAGGATCTGCCGTCTGTAACGCTAGCCTCAATGTCTACCTTAATCTGAATATCAGCTTCGTGTAACGTGCGGCTAGAGCCACACCGCAGCTACAGGGTGTGCGTGTGTGTTGCAGCCCGCGGCGTGCTCGTGCGCGGCGGGATGGCGCGGGGCGCGGTGCGAGACGGAGCGGGACGAGTGCGCGGAGGCGGGGCCGGCCGCGTGTCTGCACGCCGGCCGCTGTGTCGACGCGCCCGGGACGTATCTGTGCGACTGCGAGAACACAGGTACTCTACCAACTTGCTCATTTATAAAAAAATATTTCCTGACAAAGTCCAAAAAAATACCTACTTCTATAAAATATAGGAGGAGGTGTTTAATATTCAGTACATCAAAATTCTAAAACCGCACGTGCTACCGCCTTTGAAGCACGTTCCGTAAGCCTGGGTATTGGTTAATCGTTCTCACTCGGAAACACGAACATCGCCGAGGCGCCGAGCTCGTCGGTAGTACTGTACCCTACTGTACCGTTCTTACACTTGTTATAAATGTATACGGAACTGGATCTATCGTCAGATAATTTTAAAACAAGCATGAGTCAAAAGATTTATTCATGGTGTCTAGTAAAAACAACGAATCACAACACAAACATTGCTCGATCTAATTTCGATGAATTTACGTCAAATTTCCTAAAGCTATCCGGACACTAGAGTAACAACTAAGAGTAGTGTAGTCATTCGTAATGACTCACTTTCGTAAACAAGTGTAGCTTCCTATGTTAATGAAGTAAGCAAACTTCACTGTCACTGAACTGCCGCATACAAAATATCAGGTATTCTGCCTCCGAGCAGTAGTGTCACAGTAATGACTGTATTTACCTTTGAAGGACATTGATTCTGATTCTGTAGTTTAGCTACACTAGCTAAAATATCTTTAAATATGAACGACCATATTTTTTTTACTTGAAAGTTCAAATTAGTGTGACAGTTTTCAAATATGTTAAAATTGACATTTTGTTCCAATATGAATTGAATTTCCTAGGATTTACTGCTGTTTTAATCAACACCAAATAAATTGGCGTCTAAAATTAGTTAAAATACATCAATTCGACGTCAATTTAAATAAATTTTATAAATATCATTAAATAATTTTATCTACTCTAATTCAGACTTTGGTGCAAACAAGATAAAATCGTTAGTATTTTACATTAATTTAGGTAGTCCGACGAAACCACGGAATTACTACCTCTGTCAACATTACACAATATATGTATAATAGTCAAAATAACTGTCCGCGGTCGGCGCGCTTGTGGTGCATTTGATATTGCATGGGCCTGTACATTACGACAGCAACTGACCATCATATGGGACGTAAGCTCTATCTTGGCTCCGTTAAATAAATAAAAAGTATAGATCTCATTTCAAATATCTTTTTTTTTATTATCTGTTGCAATATATGACCCTGTAAGCTTTGCACCACCTAAAAGGTATATTATATTGTAAACAGTATTGAGGCGAACAAAACAAAAAATATAATCGGTCGAGCTATTTTCAAGTTTTTACGAGACAATTGATTTTATATAGCAATTTATTATCTGATCATAACATATTCCGTTTCTCACGGAACGTGATGAAGCAGCATCATACCCACTGACCTATTACGAGGACACTTGACGGTATCACGGCTATGTTTGCGTAGCCTATATGTCGCTATCTCGTGATAACGGCTGCTCCAGTGAGGCGCGCCTTATCACTAAATTTACTGATAGCGATTTCGTACTGATAACAGCACTGTGGCTCTCAACATTTTCAAAAACGCTATCTTCGATTAGCTGTGTTTTAATGCCAGTTTTGTGTTATGTGACCGCACTTTTGATTATGTATCTAAAACCAAAAATATATCTGATATAAAATGTATTTGCATCTACTCGTATAAATGATTCCACCTTGAAACCTGATCTTGAATAGCACCGACTGCCTTCATTAACACATACTTGTCGAGCCTTTATGAAAGTATAATCATAAAGTAACGATTAACATGCAAACGCCGACTCATCCTCGCGTCTCTAGGTCACCCACCGCATGAGATGTGTCATCAATTATTTAGATTATTACTGAAGTTATTAGTCATTAGACTCTAGTGACACAGCCTAGCCTGTAGGTGTGGTGTATCATATCCCATTCTATAATAAAATTGAGAAAAAATATGTTGCAAAATATTAGCAGTGATTGTTGAAGGTTGTCGGTATTCCATAAAGATTGTATGTTAGAGAATATTGACAACGTGAACATTTGTTACAATAAACTCAAATGTTTCATTCAAATGTAATCTTCAAGTCTGGCCTTCTATCCTATAATCGAATATTTTATATAACACATTGGCCAAAAACAATAAATATGATTTATGTATGAGAAATAAAAGAATATCAAAATCAAAATAAGTGAAACACCTCGTGGTCTACGCATATAGATCACTCGGGTTGCACTCCGGGAGTGCCGACAGAAGTGAAAACTTATTTTGGCGCGTTAGAGTTTAGTAATAAATCACTTCAAAATCAGTAATTATGACGACTGCCAATCAAATACTGAACGAACACAGATGATGCAATATTTTTTGTTCAGAATGTAGATAATATATCAAAGTAAACATACAAAAGTAGACTGTAAACATGTGAATTAAGGTTTATAACGGGGCGAGCGCGGCAGCCGGCTGCGTCTCGCCCCAGACGGTAACGTTGTCGCAAATCCAGAGGTTTTAACTCATCTAAAAATATGCGTACCGCGCTAAAAGAAGTTTTCACTTCAAAAAACTCGCCACATAGTTGTTAGCTCGATTGACACTATCAACATAAAACCACAAGACTTGTAAGTAGTTTATCTGTAATCCCAGTGAGTAGTGTGTTGAGGAAACAAATAGCAACAAATCATCCACTCACAGTTTGCGATTCAGTGTCGGGCCGAGAGTCGGCCGAGCCACGCGATGCGACGCCGACTCTTTTATTGTGTTATATACTGGAACAAGTGAACTGAATCTCCAGAGGGATGGAGCTACAGTGATGTGGTTGTACTGTGCTAGCGACAGGACTTTGCAGTGGAGCGACTGTGGTTAGACAACGGACGTTACTTACCATGGATATTTTGTCTAAACTTCTGGTTATCGCACTGATAGGTAAACATTCACTTGGTCTAATATATTTTTTACATCATGTTTTGACTCGATATCAATTGAACTACTCGTATATTTAGACTGGCACAGCTCAGTTGGTTGGTAGTAACTCTGACTGATGCTCTGCGGTCGTGTGTCAGGACAAACGTTCGTGTGATGAACTTGTGTGGGTTTCTTCTGTATCTGGGTGTTGTATTATAAGTATGTAATATTTTATGTACTTACCGAACACTAACATGCGAAGCGTCGTCATCGTCATGTGCCAAATGTGTGTGGTTGGTCGTGCCCTCTGATTACACCATTGGGACATCCTACCCTCCATGCTATAATCACATAATTAGTTAGCGTGGCGTTTTAGTATGCTCTGTCCTTGTCGTTCTGTTGTCAATGAATAGAGATGGCAACAGATTTAAACAGTTCATTAGCTAGTGTGTGTTTATAAGATAGACCTCTAGTTAGTATCAATGTTTTGATAGTAACATAATTCCATAACCGCCAGCCTGGTTTCCAAAGTACAAGATTTGATAATTTGTTTATAGACTGTTGTGTTTCCAACAATATTTATTCCAACCTATCACATTACTACAGCTCCTATTGCCTAGTTATGCTTTTCCTCTCGTAAAATAATAAAGTATTCTGGTCAATAAAACTATATCAGCCCATCTTGTACAGCAATTACGTTGTTCTATAACAAATGAAAACCTTTCACATTGAATATCATTCGACTGTATTGTTGATTGTTAGATAAAGCAACAATCCATTGTTACTTTATCTAAAAACCAATAAATATTATCAAGTTATCGAGATTAATTTACTGTTGACGCGATTCATACGGATTCCATTGTGATGTTCATCCATTCACTGCTGAGGTCAAAGTAGGCAATCAATTAATTGGTTTGTACAATACAATACGAGGATCTTTCAGTGTTTTCCCATTACACATTATTAAACGGTGTTTCTTAACGATTATTTTATGAAAATCGTAACAGCACGATTTATTACATAATAATAAATATGTGCTTAAGGAAAGCGCGGCGGTCTCGGCTCTTACAAAGTTGTCAGGCGGATTTAGGGCGGTCTCCGAGTCTGCGTCACCAGAGACGATGTCACTCATACGAATGTATTTTTTAACAGATTCTTGTTAACGAAATATCTGTTACTATATCTATGTATATTATATATAATGTAATTTATTTAAAATTCAATTAGTACAATAATAATATCAAAAACAATAACAAAACAAAATCTTAATTAGACAAAGGTAGATGCTTAACATGAGCCTGAACTAGAGTCTGAAATAATTGCTTACATATTTGAGAACAGTTAAATGCATAGTCTTATAACGTAAACATAAATTACCACTTGAATTAAATCTGATGCCATTTTTCATTAATTGACATTAAAACGATAAGAACGACATAATTATAGAGGGATATCCTCTATATCCCTCTATATCTCTCTATATCTCTCTATATCTCTATCCCTCTATCCCTCTTGGTCTGCAAAATTAACAAACCTAATAAAGTCAATCAAATACAAATAAATAATATTTGAATACAACTAACAACTTCTCTGTATCATCATACTGTTGGGGGAATCCTTGAAGATTTTCTCACAATTAATGTAGTTGAGAGCATAGACCATAAGATAAACTCTCAACTACAGCCAACCAGTCTCCCTCCACACAAGCTCTGCTTATATTGAGGTTAGATGATGATGTTGTGTGAAATGTTATTTATTTATAATAAGTAAATAAAAAATACAAAACAGCGTAGAAGAAAGAAAGTTGATAAGAATATAGAAGCGTCGACTGACCTAAATCACGTATAGTGTTAACCCGCTATGCAATAAATAATAGTTTAAAAAACTAAAAAACACGCTTTATATAGAAAACCAAACTAAAAAATAGAAAATAAATTTTAATAAATGTAAGTAAGAAAAAAATGTGTTTTATTAAAAAAAAAAAGCGTGGGGTGCTTTTTAAGATATTATCGAATTGATAATCCTTCTTCTCTTTCTATTTTTTAATTTGGTTTTCTATATAAAGTTTAGTTTTTTTTAAACTATTATTTATTTTCTACTTTTTAGTTTTATGATGATCGGAATTTTTTTTTTTGAATTTTTTTTTTGAATTATTGCTTTGTCATCGGTCTTTGACAGGTGTGCAAAATTTGAATGAAATCTGGCCGTTTAAAGTGGGTCAAAATCGCGTCCTAAGGAGTCGGTTACATACAAACATACATACAAGTGAAGCTAATATAAAGCGTATAAAAAGAGGTCGCGTACTTAATAATAGTGTGTGCGTATGTACCTACTTATAATATGTGTAACTAACCATACCATAACTGAGTACCTAGTTATCCTCAAGGATAGGTCTAACCTCGATATACGAGAGACTGATTTAATACAGTCGTCAATAATACTTATGTTTTTTTAATCCTTACTAATATTATAAACGTGAAAGTTTGTATGTATGTTTGTTACTCTTTCAAGCAAAAACTACTGAATGGGTTTTAATGAAACTCTACAATAATATAGCTTTTACATCAGAATATCACATAGGCTTTAATTTAAAAAGATAATGTGTGAATTGTCCAAAATATAACAATAAGCGAGTAGTAAGTAGGAAAAAAATCTGCCATCTGCGAGCTATTCTGGCGTGCGCTGCAAAAATCGTTAGAATTACACGAAGTATTAATCCTGCGCAGACGTAGTCGCGGGCACCAGCTAGTCATTAGCTATTAGCTAGTCTGTCCCGATGTATGCTTAGATCTTTAAAACTATAAAACGGATTTTGATGCGGTTTTTTTTATAGATAGAGTAATTCAAGAGGAAGGTTTATATGTATAAAACATGCATAATATAGTGAAAAAACACTGATAATTTTAGTGGTTTCTAATGTGGTGTCGTAAATAAAAAATTTCTTTTGCGCTTACATTGCAAACGCTGGCTGAACCCTACGAGATAAATCAAAATAATGTACTACAGTATTGTACACCTTTAAAAGGTCTACAAAAAAGTCCGCAATGGTATATGTCTATCTCTTAGGTTATGTTATTCTCTTAGATAACGTTATATATAAGGACATTCTGTAGTATATTTAGTATCAGCATTGCACTTGTGAGAAGCCGGGGCGGGTCGCTAGTATTTTATAAAAAAGGACGAGCGAGCCTTACAGTAGTCGCGTATGTGTAACATTTGAAATTTCACCGTGATAATAAGCAATATTAACATTATATCTTGAATTCGATTACATAACAACACACTTTATACGCAATACTGCCGGTTTCAGCTGATGCGTTCTATTTCTTATATTCCCTTCTATTTCCCTTTCTCATTCTCGTCACACCCAGGCACACACTGTTAGCTGACAGGACCAACCTTTCGGAAAATGGGTTGGTACCATCTAACGCGCGCTTCCCCGGCTTCCTGTTACACACTATCGTCCCTTTCAACGAAATCTGGCATGATCTTGCCTGGTTCAGCACTTGCAGACCTTGTATTGGATGTAAAGAAGAAAGTCCCGATAGATTGTCGATCGTCGGTTGCAGGTTGGACGGGCGCGCGATGCGAGAAGGACGTGGACGAGTGCGCCGAGCGGCTCGTCTCGTGCGGGCCCGGGGACTGCCGCAACCTGGACGGCTCCTACACGTGAGTACACGTCTCGTGCGGGCCCGGGGACTGCCGCAACCTGGACGGCTCCTACACGTGAGTACACGTCTCGTGCGGGCCCGGGGACTGCCGCAACCTGGCCGGCTCCTACACGTGAGTACACGTCTCGTGCGGGCCCGGGGACTGCCGCAACCTGGACGGCTCCTACACGTGAGTACACGTCTCGTGCGGGCCCGGGGACTGCCGCAACCTGGCCGGCTCCTACACGTGAGTACACGTCTCGTGCGGGCCCGGGGACTGCCGCAACCTGGCCGGCTCCTACACGTGAGTACACGTCTCGTGCGGGCCCGGGGACTGCCGCAACCTGGACGGCTCCTACACGTGAGTACACGTCTCGTGCGGGCCCGGGGACTGCCGCAACCTGGACGGCTCCTACACGTGAGTACACGTCTCGTGCGGGCCCGGGGACTGCCGCAACCTGGCCGGCTCCTACACGTGAGTACACGTCTCGTGCGGGCCCGGGGACTGCCGCAACCTGGCCGGCTCCTACACGTGAGTACACGTCTCGTGCGGGCCCGGGGACTGCCGCAACCTGGACGGCTCCTACACGTGAGTACACGTCTCGTGCGGGCCCGGGGACTGCCGCAACCTGGACGGCTCCTACACGTGAGTACACGTCTCGTGCGGGCCCGGGGACTGCCGCAACCTGGCCGGCTCCTACACGTGAGTACACGTCTCGTGCGGGCCCGGGGACTGCCGCAACCTGGCCGGCTCCTACACGTGAGTACACGTCTCGTGCGGGCCCGGGGACTGCCGCAACCTGGACGGCTCCTACACGTGAGTACACGCGCCACGCGCCACGCCTTCCAGGAACACTAGTACAGCTGGCGGCAACCTGCAACCTGCAACCTGTGCAGCTGCGAATCTATCTATTTCCGAATCCGGAGGCACTCAAACATAACGTGAAGCTTATTTTTCTGTATGTTAAATCGCATTTAATTTTGACAAACGGCACGTTTAGTTTCGTTTTTGAATCTGAGTCGAAAAATCATCTCTTAAATAGCAGCTTTCGAAAAGAACAGTCGGCATTGAAATCGGTTCACCCATAACCGCTTCCGGTTGTGAGATTGTGGGTTTTCAGCCTGAACTTTGAAGCGCATAGTTTTGATTTACGATTACATGTGCGATCGGTGTTCTGAAATATTCTTGTGTTATTTCAGATGCGACTGCACGGCCGGGTTCTGCGGGCACGAGTGCGCCTTGCGGGACCCGTGCTACGAGCTATACCCGCCGGGGGAGGGGGAGGAGGAGGAGCCGGCGGAGGGGGAGACGGGGGTGGGGGAGGTGGGGGGGAACAGCACGCTGGGCCCGTGTCGGCGCGGGGGCAGGTGCGAGCAGCGCTGCGGGGCCGCCATCGACTACCACTGCTACTGTATAGACGGATGGGGCGGGAAAAACTGCACGCAACAGGTACACATTCCCTCGATAAGCGACATCAACATTATATTTTGAATTAATCGACGGCAACCTGGACCACCGGGCGCGCTCATCGGTCGAATTAAATAGCGCGCGCTCGACCGGCTTCCCGGTGCACCGGTCCGGCCCCATTCCCGAAATACCCTCGCAGATTGCAGGAAAGGGAAAGAGGAAAGATGTAACGTATTAAAAATAAAGCAACCGGACCGCTCGTCGCGTCACGGATCATCGAATCACGGCATCGTTATTTGAGAACCGTGCTGTGTCGCAGGTGGCGTGGGAGGACGGCGACGGGGGCGCGGGCGGCGCGGGGGGCGGAGGCAGCACGTCGCGCACCGCGCTGATAGCGGGCGGCGCGGCCCTCGCGCTGGCCCTGTGCGGCGCGGCGCTGCTGGGCGCGTTGGGGGCGCAGGCGCGACGCAAGCGTGCCACGCGCGGCACGTACTCTCCGTCGGGCCAGGAGTACTGCAACCCGCGCGCGGAGATGATGCACCACGCGCTCAAGCCGCCGCCCGAGGAGAGGCTCATCTGACGCGCCGCCAGGTACTCTATCGACGCTAAACGCGAGTGACCCGACTCGCGAGGGGTTACGTAACTGATGATATGTATTGATGAACCAGCCCCAAACCGAGCGTAGCTCGTATCGAGTTGACCGAACGACTTATGGAATACTTGTGGTACTTAATTACACCGAACCACGGACCGAACGCTCGTGTTTAACGGACGGATGTTGTCGTTGTCGTGAGAAGGAATCGAACCCTCAACCTGCAGCGCTAGTAGCGACCGAGCTGCCGGCCGATCGAATAGATCCGTGCGAACGTTTAGGTGAGTAAATCGACGGCAAAAAGATGGTCTTCCGTGACGTCGCGTCGGTATATCCATCGCACTGACCCGCTGTGTGCGGTCGGTACTCGGGTGTGTGATCGCAGTGGCTTTTTTATCTGAGCGGTTATTCCAGCTGCCGGTCCCGACCTTTCGAAAGTTGTTAGTCCGCGACGGAAACCTTTGGCTTATTAACTCGGCCACTTTTAGCATAACTCCATGCGTTTTTTATGAGTTTAGATTTTTCTTAAATTGTCTTATACTCCGATATTTTGTTTATTTTATTGTTGGAACAAAACCAACAACCCTTATGTATAACCAGTTCTAGCCTTAATAATCTAACTTACGGCCGATAAGAGATTTACATTTTATAAAAGAAACTTACGAAATACCGACGACGGTCCAACATAAGCAAATCAAGCAAACAAATACAACTTACAGAAATTATTAGAAAGGTCCAGTTAACTAAAAAACAATACAAGATACAATTTATTTAACCTAGAGCAATAAATTTATATTTTATGCCCAGTGCTAGTTCATATTCAGTTTTACTCAAATATATACCTACGTAAATACACATTTAAAGAAAATAATCTACATACTAAAACTAATATTTAATTTTATACAGTCAATTTTATAATCTCTTATCCTCCCGCAGAACTTTTAAACGTCTCTTTTAAATGTTGTTTGCTGATTAATAATAATCGCGCAGATGAGTAAAATCGCGAGTTCCTACATTAGGTTTCAGTTTTTGACTAAAATCTACCGTAAAAATGTTCAGTCGTAGGCGATCGTCCGCCTGCTAGTCTGCTAGTCTGCTAGTCTGCTAGTCACCCGTGACCTAGCTCAATTGACATTTAGATAACGTCTGAACCCCTGGACCAAGTGCGATATTTTATGTTTGGAACTATAACACTTTAATACCTTTACTGCTACTATTTGATACCTAAATTAAATTATCTAGTACCTCGATGAACAGAGAAAAAACATGAAAAGAAAGTGGTCAGACATTCTGACGTCAGATTGTCTGGACCACATTTTTTCACATAGTTTTCACATAGACAATATAACTTAAATATTTCTTTGTTAATATTTAATACCTTTTTGATACCTTAACATACTTTTTTTGTTTAAAAAAATATTTGTTTGACACGTCGCGTCGCCACTCGCGTTTACAAAGTTGCTTCAATAAATTGAGTATTTATTATTTATTATTATATATTTATACTTCCACTATTTTAATCATGAAAAGAGGACGAAAAAGTGCAGTTCCGTTGGAAGTACAAAAATGTGTTTTAGGTGAATTCAAAAAGTACTTTCCACGTAAAAATGATTTATCTTCACCGTGTGATCTAGTGTTTTAAGAAATTTCTCAAAGATTGTCTCTCGAAATGTCTACCAAGTCACTTTACATATCAGTTAAAAAAAATTACGATCTTTTTTTTGACAACGACGTGTCTGATGCTTCTTCTGATGAATTTGCAGAAGAAAGTACGGTAATGGAAACAAAGGACACATGTGAGTAGAAAACATACAAAATAAAGCCCATAGACCGTTGTATTAGGCGAACAAAATCTTTATCCGATTTTCGTCGTAAAACGTTGTTACCATCTCACCAGTGGGCAACCCTTTTAAGAGAAGAAATATGCAAACATGTACGTTCGCCGTGTGGTTGGATTTTTCAAAATTATTCAATTAAAAAGGAAGTCAATGTTAAGTGTTACGGTTCTTGTAAGCAGTGCAACGCAAAGGTAGAAATTACGATTAATTGGCCAACTGAAAAAAATGCGCGTTGCATTTGCGCCATAAGTGATTTTGATGAGAAGTTCAAACATAATTCATAAAATAAAATTAAGCTTTCCCCTGTAAAGCGCTGTAAACTCAGTAATGATTGTAAATTTGAACATGCTGTAACGGTGTGAAACAAACTGAGTGGTTCCATAATGGACAAAAATGATGACTTTGAACCGGTTCACTTACCTACAGTCGGTTGTTTAAGACAGATAAAGTATGAACAGCGGAAAAACACATACTACGATCCAAACCCAATACTAGCATCTAGCATTTTGGATTATGAGCCGAATACCTCCTTATGATACTATGATAAGGTACATCTCACTGTTTCCTGTATGCATTTATTATTGGTCTAATGCACAAGTACAATACTACAAAGACTATAGAACATCTGAGAGAACTGTATTAAGTATTGACGCAACAGGAAGCATCTTCAAGCCATGTGGACCGAATAAAGATTTAGTACTGACTAAACAGATGTTTTTATATTCATGCGTGCTATTTTCAGTTAATAGTGCAAGTGTTCCAATAGCACATATGATATCAGATAATCATACCTTGGAGACGATATATAAATGGCTCGACACATGGTGTAAAAGTCAAAACAATGCAACTACGAATGAAGTCGTCGTTGATGCCTTGATTGGGGCTGTAGTAAAATCTTTTACAAAATGTAAATCGACGGCAGAGTATGTTAATGCCTGTTACGCAAAATTAGAAACAAAAGAGCAAACATCAGAGGAATGCTTCATTCGTATCGACACCAGCCATTTTATTAAAATTCTCTTTAACCTATCATGTTTCAAACATGTAGATCAAAGAGTAAAGTTTTTTTATTTCAAATGTCTTCAAGAAATTAAGCTATGTGAAGATTATGATACATTGAAAGTGATTGTTATTGATCTGATCACAATGTGTCTTAACAAGTATGACGGACAAGATAACGAAGGAATGTTGCAAGATGTGAACACGCTAAAATCAGGTTAAGGCGATTGGCTTCTTTCAAAAACACCCCTGAATCTGAAATTGAAATAGAGGACGCTACTCAAAATTTTGGAGACATCATCTAAAACCCAGTCTCTGTTTTCAGACACCGAATCGAAAGACACTGATAATAACATTTTACTAGGAAAAATCCTAAATGGTATTATGATGCTATTGATACTGAAAGTGTACTGCTAACTGTTACGGACGGTGATTGTGAATTACACGACAACTTGTATTATTTCCCAGAATTTTAAAAAATTGTAACGCGATTAATGGGACAACTTCCGTTATGGTCTAATGTTATGAAAAAAACTTTTCAATCAGAAATATCAGCCCCAACGTCGTCTAATGTCGAAATTTACTTTAAAATGTTGAAAAGGTATTTATACCAGATAAACACCAAATCGGAGAGATATCGTATAGACGAATTTATTATAAAACACTCTGAATCTATTTCGGGACATTTGAAAACAGCAAGCACTTAATTAAAATTAAAAGGCGATACAAAGAAAAAAACGCCAAAAGAAAAGAAAACGGTAAATAATAAAAACGATACGAAAACTAATCACAAATTTACAAAAGGAATAAACAATGAGTCATTTTTTTTCAGACACGCCTTCTATGTTAGAAAATTGGAGGGTTTAGCTATTGGCAAAAAGGAAAAGAAAAAAAAGGAAATAATAAAAAAGATAACTTTACTGAGAAATGGGTCCTTAACAAGTTTTGGTGATAAGAATACTATTATTTAAAACACGTGTGCTTTTGATGCAGTTGCACAAGCGATCGCAGTTGGAGTTGCACAAGCGATCGCAGTTGGAGTTGCACAAGCGATCGCAGTTGGAGTTGCACAAGCGATCGCAGTTGGAGTTGCACAAGCGATCGCAGTTGGAGTTGCTGGGATTGCTGGTTGCTGGGATTTTAAAACGTCATGAGTAACTCTCAAATGTCCGCAATTTGAAATGTACCTATGCTAGACATTTTTAAATCCGGTCTGCCTAAATCCTCTTTTGAGAATACGTGATACTGGGTATGAAAAAAAATCAATAAATACTTTCTACCAGTAAATACCGGCTACTCCCACCTGTTCTGTTGAGTAGTTCTGTTGGCAGAACTATTGGGATTTTTTTTTACCATTAGTTCTGTGACTTATAAGACTATGCTTTACATTTGGCTTCAATCTCAGACAGACGAACTATATTCTTCTGGCGCTTCGGCGGCCGCTGCCGCGGCACGCTCGCTTCGCTCGCTCGCCTTGCGCGTTGTTTTCTATACTCTAACATAACCTAACCAACTGGTTTCGATCTGAATTTCATGTCACGAGATTCGTGAACAGAACAATTGGGAATTATTTTCCCATTTGGTCTGTGAACAGAACTAATGGTATTCAACATGTAAGACTGTAAATACGTCTACTCCCACCTGTTCTGTTGAGTAGTTCTGTTGGCAGAACTATTGCGGGTAATACGGAAAATATATATATATATTTAAACCTCTTTATTCGCCTAGGTAATTTTGGTCATTAACATTTAAACTTATAGATAACTTACAGATAATATTACACTTGCAATACAGCATTGAGGATCTTTTTTACATTTGAAATTCTTTTTAAAAAATCGTAAGGCGTGATACACTCTTCTTCTAGTTTTTTCTTTTCTTCGGCGTATCGAATATTGAAACTTATATCAACCTTTCGTCTCTTGGTACCATGAAACAAGCAATATCTATATCTTATTTCTTGCCATTTTGCTTCCTTCCTTAGTGCGTCAATAAACAGTATTAATGTTGGTTTTCTATTCACCTTTGAATTAAAACGTCTATTCCAGCCTTCTAGGGGATTATTGGTTCGAAAAATGTCATTGTAGCAACTTATATTCATGCTTGGTTTTAGCCATTGTTTTTCAAAGTAATTCAAAAAATTTTGCATGTTTTCATTATTTCCAGCATGCTCTTTGATGTACGCCCAACATTCAGTGTAGCGATCTGCAGGTAAAAGAGGAAAATTTGCGCAGATTCTTATTATGTCTCTGGATTATTTGCTATAATCGGCTTTTAAAGTGTCTGCCTTTCTCCATACAGCTTTATTAAAATGGAAGTAGCATCCGGACACATTAATATGCGGAAAAGCATTTTTTATTGCGTTGGTAAGCCCGGCCTCATAGTCACACTTAATGTTTGTTATATTTATTTCTAAATGTTGTTTCAAAAGTTCAAACAAACGTTCGTAAGTATGCTGAAGTTTATTAGGCAGTAAAGCATAAATGATCCCCACCACATGTACAGATTCACTACTACTGCTTAGGTTAACATGTATAGAAATTATTTGGTAAAATGGTTTAGGAGTCCTTGTAAAAGTGCCATCGATAAAAAATATATTATTTTGAAGCGTCTTTAAAGCGGATCTCGTCATCATAGGACAAAATATTAATATTTTATTATCGTCTGTGCCATCTTCACATAGCAGAGAATCTTTTGCTAATACTTCTGGAACTTTAGATAGATAGATAGATAGATAAACACTTTATTGTACACAAGAGAATATACAAAAAAAAAAAATGATTAGCAGTACAGTTGTACAATGGGCGGCCTTATCGCTAAAAGCGATCTCTTCCAGGCAACCTTTGGATGGACAGGATAGACAAAATACCAAAAAGTCGGCGGTGTACAAAAAAAAGTTACCTATACTTAATCTAATACATAAAAATACAAAATATAACAATAACTATAAAAATGCCTATAATTCATAACCATAAAAATGACAAAAATTACACAAAGAAAGATGACATACATACCCACCATCAAACAACTTTCTATAGTGATAGAAGTTAACAACCAGTTAGCAGTTTCCAGATAAAGACAGATAAAGGTTATGGACTTTGATTTTAAATATATGAATAGATTTAGATAAGCGAATAGATAAAGGTAAGGAGTTCCATAAGTGTACAGCTTGAACAGTGAAGGATTCACCATACATAGCTGAACTATGAACAGGAGTAAGGAGTTGGAGAGTGTCAGACGAACGCAGATCACGATCGTTTGACTGATGCAGAAAAATAAAACGTTCCTTTAAATAGTGGGGAGATGAAGACAGATAAAGGATGTTGTATAACAGCGTCAGGATATGAGCATTCCGGCGAAAACGAATAGGGAGCCACTTGAGCTTCATGCGAAATTCTGAAACATGGTCATATTTGCGCAAGCCAAATATAAACCGAATGCAGAGGTTTTGAAGACGCTCAAGTTTGTTAAGATGGACTTCGGATAGATCAAGATAGCTGGCGTCTGCATAATCTAATATTGGATGGAGCAGGGATTGTGCAAGCATAACTTTGGTAGCGGTTGGCAGAAAATTACGAAGTCTTCGTAAAGACGCAGATGATGCGAACATTTTTCGACTAATTTCATTAATCCACGGCTGCCATGTCAACTTAGTGTCCATTATAATACCTAAATTTTTAACTGACTGACTGATCGGAATATGTGTACCATTAAATAATATAGGTGAGAGAAGATTATGGTTAAGTTTAGCGATTTGCCTAGAACTACCAATTATGATGGCCTGAGTTTTGCTTGGATTGACAGTAAGTCCGTAAGACTTACTCCATTCACAAACTCTGCCTAGATCAGAGTTCATCAGACTAATGGCTCCATTGACATTATCTACAGTAGTATGACAGTATATTTGAAGATCATCTGCATACAGGTGGTAGGAAGATGAAAGATTTAACGTTATGGAATTAATAAAAATAGTAAAGAGAAGAGGAGAGAGGACGCCGCCTTGGGGGACGCCAGCAGTGAGGTTACACCATGTAGAGAATGTGTCCTCAACACGAATGCGCTGCTGCCGATCGAATAAGTAGCTACGGAACCAGTCAACTGCCGGCGGAGATATATTAAGAGAGCTAAGCACACCCAAAAGAAGGTCAAAATCAACATTACAAAAAGCACTGCTGAAGTCGAGGAGTGTAAGTATAGTGACCTTTCCACTGTCCATTCCGAAACGAATGTCATCGGTAATTTTTACTAAAGCCGTAACGGTACTGTGGCCTGGACGGAACCCAGATTGGTAAGAGTTGAGAAAGGAGTTCTTAGTAACAAAAATACTTAGTTGTTGCTGGATAAGACGTTCAAGAACTTTTGAAAGGAAAGAGAGGATAGATATAGGTCGATATTCAGAGAAAGATGAAGGATTCGATTTTTTAGGTAAGGGAATAATCTGAGCTTCTTTCCAGGCCAATGGAAAGGTGCTTGATGTTATGGAGGCATTAAAAATAAACGTAATGACGTGTATAATGTCGTCAAGGATGGGAACAATCATGTTACGGCTAATGCTGTCACTACCTACAGCGCTTGATGTGATAGCTGCTATGCTCTTCCTAACATCACCATCGACAAATTGACAGAAATGAAAAGAGGGAATGTCTGGAATTGGCAGGGAAGAAAGATAGTTTAGAGTGTTACGTTTAGAAAAAACATCAATAGGAGAGGAATTTGAAAAATACTGATTTAGACGATTTAAATCTAAACTAGGAGAGATTTCTTGTTTAGAACTGCCAATTCCTAAAGTTCTTAGAAATTTCCATATTTTGGATGGATCACTATCGCCTACAGAGTCATGAATGTGTCGGCGTTGCGCGTCTCTACACAACCTGTTGCAGATATTTCGACGATCGTGGTATTTAGCAATATTTTCATCAGTGGGCTTGCACCTCATGCGTACCTTAGCAAGATCTCTCTTATGCATAGCCGAGCGGATTTCATCAGTGAGCCATGGAGCTGGCAAATGTTTGATCTTAATGGCGCGCATGGGGGCATGCGCGTCATAAAGTTTTGTGAGTTGATAGTTGAAATACTTCACCATGTCATCAACACTACCACTATCGAATAGCTCAGCCCAGTCGATCTGTTGAGCATCCTTGCGAAGGCTCTCGAGGTTCATTCTACCAAAGTTACGCTGCAGGATAATTTTGGGCTTGGCTTTTGGAGGGCGAACTTTGTAGGATAGGAAGACCAAATCGTGATAGGAAAAAGAGGGAGCTGCAGTTTGACCGTGCTTAGCGACATTATTTGGAGAGGACACGAGGATGAGGTCTAGAAGAGATGGGATACAATGTGGAAAAAAGTGAGTAGCTGTTAGAGGAAGTAAGGTCAGATTGCTGGCTTTAGTGACATTTTCAAATTGAATGGAGCGGTAGTCCTGCTTGAGAAGGCAGGTATTAAAGTCACCCATAATAATGGTGTGACTATAAGCGGGTGTAATGTCTTCCAAGAGTCTTTCGAAGGATGAAAAAAAGTTATTGTTAGAGTTGTTGCTATAATATACTCCAAGTAAAACCTTCGTGCGGCACATAATAATTTCAATAAAGATGTGTTCGCCCATTCCAGATGATGGAGGTTGAGGAGACATGCTAACTAAAGAGAAAGGAATATGAGCTCGTAAATAGATCGCAACTCCTCCAGCGCGTCCATCATTGCGGTCGTTCCTAATGAGTACGAAACCGGGAAGTGAGTAGGAAGTAGTGGGTAGACATGGTTTTAACCATGACTCGGAGACTAAAACAGCGTGGATATTATTATGAACAAGAGACGCCAGCATATCAGGATAATGAGCCGGAATACTCTGCGCATTAATGTGTATGACATTAAAATTCTTTGCAACTTCGGAAAACTGGGTCTCAAGAGTTTGGGACAGAGAAGGAATACTGCAGAAACTCTGGTCACCGCTACTGTCGTCGACACTGGTTGAAAAAGATAGAAAGTGTTCGCTATCATCACCACTTGATGACATGTAGGAACCTAATAATACCTAAATCTAAAAGTAAATAGTACCTAATATACCTATGGACCTACTCACTAAAATAAATACTAACTATAAATAAGTAACCTATAATGCAATATCTAATTCGATATTGTTCTAAATCAGCGCACCTGCCAACCGTGTTGGAAGAGAATCAATGAATACTATGTAACTATAAGTATAAATTACACAGTTAAACAAAAAGAAAACAAAAGTAATACCTACATAAAATAAAAAAACAAATCAAAAGAAAAAGAAAACAATTGCAAAATTACAATAGGCAAATAAGTTAAAGCTAAAGATAGACAAAACCTGAACGCGGAACATAACAGTCATATCTGTCGGAACAAATTCTGACACTGACAGCCAAGTAGCATGACATATAAATAACAAAACAAAATATTTTTCAATACGAAATAAAAGAAGACAAAAGTGAGTTTACGACGGTAGAAAAATATAGTAATAAAGAGATAAAATCTGTAAGAGGAAAGTGGGTGTTTTGAAAATTTGTGTGGGACATAGAACAGATCACTTCCTGGACGTCACAGCACGCTTGGACTTGGTTGCCGCAGTTGGCTTTGCAGTTACTGTAGCTGACGTCGACGCAGTCACTGCCGTCGGCGCCGCCGGTGCCACTGCCTGCGAGCTTGATAAATTATCAAGGTCGGCGATACATCTAACGCGATGCCTGGCGTCATCTGGTCCAACCACGTAGACGTTGCCTTCCCGAGTCCAGCTTTTGGAAATTCCAAAACGATGTCTAGCCTGCATGAACACTTCATGGCGAGCCCTAGTCAGAAACTCCGAAATAGTTAGACCGGAATTCTTTAGTTGTGTCTTGGCAAACCATATCTTGTCACGAACAGACACATCTCGCAGCCTCACAAGAACCGGTCTAGAACGGTCAGATGTCATGCGGCCCATCCTATGGCATCGATTTATGTCAGCAGCCTCAAAACCAGCCAACTTCAGCCGACCCACTACAAGTTTAACGACAGTGGCAGTTGTATCTTCATTCTGCTCTTCAGGTAGTCCATGCAGAAGCAGATGCTTGCGACGGCTCAGCATCTCAAGTTGATCAACGGCTTGGGCAGTAGCCTGTATTTGGTCCTGCAGTGCTCTAAGAGCCGTCAAGACAAAAGTCTTGAAGCCTGAGAACTCGCTGGCCAGAGCGGCCACAGAGTCTGAAGCCGGAGACTGCTTTTTCAGCTTACCTTCATAAGCAGCCATCTGTTCCGAGAAAAGGGCCTGCATTTGAGCCATAGTGCCTTGAATTTCCTTTATATCCTCCATTTGAGTGACAGGAACAATGTGTTTTATTTAGTTGTGTCTTGTGATAAAGTTAAGTGCTGAAGGAGATAACACTTTATGGCAGGTACTGTACTTTAAGCCTTAGACTTGTACATAAATAACTATTTTAAATAAACAAATACTGTATTTTAAATAAAAATACTTTAACATCATTTAAATTAGTAACTTCTGTTCTTTGCAGGTTTAGGAAATTTCTTCTAGCTCGACGTAGTGTGTCTTTTTTTGACTGAAAATTTGGTACGAATTCATCCCCTAGTTCTGTATTTTTTTTTTTCAAATATCATTTGTACTGGAGTATATTTCTTACAGACAGCTTTTTTGCATTTAACCATCACGGCGTCGATTTTATTTTTAATCAAATTTGGTTTACAAGTGTGTTCAGCTGGGCGTAGAACTCGATTTTGGTCTTTATTTATTGTAACAGTCGCACTACAATTTTCACGATACGCACATCACCATCGTGAAGAGCCACCTTTATTTATAATGATTCTTTTGTGTCTGTACCCATCGACCAACAAAACTGGCTTATTCTTCTGACTATCAATGAAAACCACCTTCGATTCCGTACTACAACTTGGATTATTTTCCATTTTAAAAGTTTTCACGACATGCAATTTGCAGAACAAAATATGTTGTCAGCATCGTTGCTGACATATCTATGACAATAACAATACTTAATCGTAATACTCAAGATAATATTCTAAAGAGGTTTTATATGAAGCGTTCAAATGCTTTAAATTTATTTTGATTTGAAGGCCAGCTGTACTAAATACTTTCTGAAATTAGGACGACCTGCTCCTTGGTTGTTTTTCCGTAATGGTCAAATTGATTCAAAGACATTATGACTAGATAACTAACTATTGGAAATACCATTTAGCTTCCAAACCGTTTTGCTGTCAGAGCATTTTATATTACAGTCGATGTGCACCCAAGAACGTTTAGCTTCCAAAACCTCCTGATCCGAAATGGAAATTTGAGCCTATAATACATTTTTAGTGGAAAGTAGATGTATTTTGTATATATAATATGGGTAGGCCAAATAAACGCAACGCTCCAATGAGACAGCGAGGTATGAAAGTACATGAAAACATCATCGATGTAAACAATTTTTAGATTTACGTTTATATTTCAGCTCGACCGATTTTGATAAAATTTATATGGGACCACCTGTGAAGTATACCCTTTCAAAAAAAAAAAGAATTTTCCAAATCGATTCAGCCGTTTTCGAGTAATCGGTGAACATACATAAAAAAAAAAAAATATTTCGACGAATTGAGAACCTCAACCTTTTTGATGAAGTCGGTTAAAAAGGTGGTTGCTCATTGTTTAATATACGCCAAAAAAGATTTTTTTTAATCATCATTAATATCATTTATAATACAAATCTAATTATTAAAGTTATTCTTTATAATAGAGTGTATTTATTTCTGATCCACAATGTGATCGTAACTATGTATCCAAGACTACATATTATATCATCAGCTTATATCAGTTCACTGCTGGACATAGAGCTCCCCCAAAACTCGCCAAGGAGCCCTATTCTGAGCCATCTTCATCCAGTCATACATACACATAATATATATATTACTAGTATCTGCCGCGGCTTCGCACGCGCTTTTCCAATGGAAACGTTTTCTATCCCATGCGAACTGATTCATGTGTTTAGTTCAGTCATCCATCCATACATCTAAACATCAAAACTTTCGCTTTTATAATATTAGTGTGCTGTAGTAGGCGACACATTAAATATTCATAATTAAATTTTAAAAATTAAAAAGAAACCGACTTCATTGAATGAAATTTGAGCCTATAATACATTTTTAGTGGAAAGTAGATGTATTTTGTATAATATATAATATGGGTAGGCCAAATAAACAGCACTGCTCCAATGAGACAGCAAGGTATCGAAGTACACGAAAATATCATCGATATTTCAATTTAGTACAATTTTTAGATTTTCGTTGAAATTTCAGCTCGACCGATTTTGATAAAATTTAAATGGACCACCTGCGAAGAATACCCTTTCAAACAAAAAAATATTTTTTTAAATCGGCTCAGGCGTTTTCGAGTAATCGGAAAACAAACATAAAAAAAAAAGATTCCGTTGAATTGAGAACCTCTTTCTTTTTGATGAAGTCGGTTAATAAAATAAGTTTTGCTTCCTATAAAATTTCATTCATCCGTAACTTTTTTCTACGACGCTATAAAATTAAACAAAAAAAGGTATGTTAAGGTATCAAAAAGGTATTAAATATTAACAAAGAAATATTTAAGTTATATTGTCTATGTGAAAAACTATGTGAAAAACTGTGGTCCAGACTATCTGACGTCAGAATGTCTGACCACTTTCTTTTCATGTTTTTTCATCGAGGTATTAATTTAGGTATCAAATAGTAGCAGTAAAGGTATTAAAGTGTTATAGTTCCAAACATAAAATATCGCACTTGGTCCAGGGGTTCAGACGTTAACGACATTTAGGCATCGTGTAAAGCTGTGGATCGTGTTAAGGCCCGTATCAGTGATATATTTATACAATTTTAATGGTACAGCTAGGCATATTTAAACTTAAGAAAAATATTAATGAATATTGTATTAATTATCATCGTGATCTTATCTATGTAACGTCATTTAAAAGTATACCTACTCGATAGTTAAGTTTTATTTTTTGTTTCAGAATCACCGAAAACTTACGAAGATGAACAAAGTTAAATTATGTTAACGAAATTATATAAACCCGAAACTCGTTGCATATCAACCAAATGTTTGTTACTCTGTGTGTTGTGTGAATGCGAGTGTGCTGTTTGACAAATGTATGTGTGTGTGTGTGTGTGTGTGTGTGTGTGTGTGTGTGTGTGCTAGCTTGTACCTGGATAGTGTTTGACTGTGCTATGTGAGATGTGTGAACGGGTGAGTGTATTTAATTTTAGTTAAGGATATTGCTGTTTTTACAACTAATGAAATGGTGTACTTAATTATACAGAGCGGTGATACCTCCCTAGAGAAATTATTTACTTACATTAAGATTTTTTATACGAATCGAGGACGGGTCTACGCTATTCCTATGAAATTTTATATCAAATGACAAAATAATTATATGGATTGTTTTCAATCGTGGAAATGATTTGAAAGGTTTTTTATACAAGAATGCGTCTTAGGATAGTAAAGTACGTTAGCCTAAGGAAATAACTATACAAGTTGACTGTTTGTGCCTCAATTTTTCACTAATTTTTAAAATTATTACAAGCTTTTAATGGTTGTTCATGTTCACTTTATAAGATATAGCAAAATAAATAATCTACCGTGTCGTTTATTCGAGAGAAATACTATCTTATTCAAGAAAACCTTATGATCGTCATAATATCTTAAAAAGTAAAAATAAACGTGTGAATATTTTTATGAAACATTGTGTTGTATTTAATACTGAACTATGAACATGCAATGAGCTGCCACGTGGCGCCACGTGGCTCCACGTGCTCATAAACAATTTCTATTCGAATGTGATTGTACCTACACTGGAACAACTACAATTGTTATTTATATAATTGGCGCCTCGTCAGAAACTAGGCGGGACAGTTCAAAATAATCATCAAAACTATCCATAACCTCGGAGCAGCATATACTTCACTAAGTTGGTCCGAGTGGAACATGTATGTAATTAATAATAAGTTAGATATAAGTGAGCGTAAAGCGTGCAGATTCTAAATTACTGATAGTGAAGGCGCTTCCGCACGCAATGGCGTCCCACGCTCGCTGTAATATACTACTTAAAATAAGCATATTTAAAGGAACCATGTTGTTTTCAAAAGTGGTCACCCACAACGACATTCATTTGAAAACAACATTGAAAATTAGCAATTTCGTTCTCGTTTATATCTATAGCACTGAAAATATATCCCTTCAAGTATTATGTGTAGAATATTAAATAGATAAAGGTATCGAGCGTGGCGACCGCGGCGGGCGCCCGTGCCTTAAACGTAAGTCTGTATTTTTGGTAGCTCTTTACAATGTTAACAATAACGCGATGTATTCATGTAATAACTAGATGATAAGTGTGTGGTAAGCGTGTGTACAGGTAGACTTAATTAACTGTGCCTGTTTTTACACTGGTACGATTCGGCTTGTTAATTCATCCGGCGGCGCAGAGAATTAACCTATGTGGGTATAATAGGTATTACATCGAATAGTTCAATAGCCGTGCAGTTGAAAAGGCAAAACGATTCGAACCAGTGACAACAAGCATTAACTTAGAGTAGTAAGCACCAGTATTACCTGGATTATTGTACTTAATCGTAACTTTGCTCAGCATTTCTTTCTATCTACTTTCATCTATTCTTTCTATTGAAAGGCTTGTAACGCTAAGAACGAGTCATGTATTTAGATATCAAAGCATTCCGTACTTTGTAAGGTTTTGTGTGATATGTTATGTAGCGTTTAATCTCCAGCAATAATAATGTAGTATTTTCCGTCCTGTAACTACTATACCGCCCCCTATTGGCGTATTGTGAGACTTTCCAGTTGATACAAGTCTACTTAACCCGTGAATAATTAATTGTTAATGTCAACGTCAACTTAGCGTAAGGTCAAATGTACATATAATGGTAAACTGTATGGAATATGTATGTAAGGAATGTGGCACTCGGCGAACCACTGCCGGCAATGTTACCGTCCACTCGAGACAGCCCTGCGGCCTCTAACCTTTAGCACACTTTTACTAGGATTCCTTAAATATGATGTAATTTCTGTTTTACTGGACTACGGACTACCACTGGAGGGGATACGTGACAGTGGTTGTGAGTAGATGCTATGCGAGACCGTTAACGAAACTTATATTACTACTGAACTCGCCATCACTTATAATCACATTAGCTAGCGTGGCGTTAAAGTACGCTTTGTTCTTGGCATTCTAATGTTACTAATAGATAATAATAGATTTAAATAACACATTATCTATTGTGTTATTATAGGATAGACTATACTTTGTTTGTTTGGTAAAATAGACTAACACCCCAGAGTACAAATTACAAACGAAAGCTAAAAAGGTTCGGGGTTTCCGGGAATTGCTGTATTTCGTGATTTGTCAAACTAGTGCAATCTGTTACAAAAACTAACCTATACTTACCATGTTTTATAATCAGTTTGACAAATTGCTCAAAGAACGCGTGCATTATTGTGATCTGTGTCTGTACAGCACTCGCTTTTTGGCGTCTACTCAATAAACAGAATATACGAAATGTTTTATTTTTCCTGACCTTTCCTCCCGCTCCAGTTTAAGGATGGTAAGGTAACGAGTAGTTAGTGAAACTCACACATAGTTCTAAACACGTCCTTTATTTATTCAAATACTGTACAGGCTGTTTTAGACATAGTATCATACATAACAACGCGGCGGCTTGCGACTTGCCCGCTGCGTCAACTCACATTTATCCGACTGCCAAATGTGGACTGCACGTCAAACCTTGATTCCTTGAATCGTCTAGATATAATTTGTACTATTTCAGTACTAATTATATCTAGACTTTCGTACGGATTTATAGATTCCGAACAAAAATAATTTTATAAATAAACGGTAGATGTACTGGAAGACCAATATTTTACACAACATCCTTAGTTACATATAACAAAAATGTCACATTCTGAACTACCAAGATAATTAGCGTCCGTGAGCTGTGGCGACGCAGCGCCAACACCGCAACACTCAAAAACTCACACATTGCGCAATCATTTGTAATTGAATACAGTCAACACACTGTCTTCGCGAGTTAAGACGAGCGAGCAATGTCTTCGAGCGCTGTCCCGAGGTGTCACCGAAAAGCACAGAATGCGACTTGCTATACATAATAAACAAACCTATTCTTTTATACTTTTACAAAATATATATTGAGAAGATGATTGTAGGCCACAACGGTGGCACCTCGCACAGCGGCCGGCAGTCGACGGCAAGCCACGCTAAGCTACTAACGCCAGGAATGACTTAGATTTTTATCTTTTCGCTATTGAACCTACATCGTAAGTCACTACGTTCCCCCACTGGCACGCACGTTATCTACTTTCACATGTTATCTGGAGGGACAATGGAAGTTTATTGTTCACGATTACAAAATGGCGTTGAATGTCGAGTACCGAGCGACACGGACGGTACATCCGAGTCCAGTACCGCGCTAGCACCACGTGTGAGCACTTCATTTTAATTAATTAATTATCTTATTACATTTTAGTAAAACGCAGAAGACCTAACTGGGAAGCTACACAGCGATCACGAAAACGGTGCACCTCTCGGACAGAGGTAAAAGTTAAATTGTTATAAAAAAAATAGCATATCGAAGGCGAGGGCGCAGGCCGGAAGTGGAGGAAGCACAGACCCTACGCAAAATATAGGAACATTCAGTCGTCGTGTAGGTCGTCATACAATTGAAAAAGATACCTACTTACATTATAAAAGTAAATAAAAACTCGTAAATCATACAAAAGTTCAGCGGCCGCACGAGCGCGACCTCTCATAAGAACTGCTACCGAATAATAATAATAATAATCAACATTATTTAGTTACAAATTGTAAAACAATACACGTATGGCATAATTTACATTTAGATACACGATAAAATAATAATAAATATGCATCGTCGTCGCTCGGGACGCTCCGCCACCGGCGTCGGCGTCTGGCGCAGCCTTTGGGATGCTGTCATGGCTCACGGCTCACGGCTCACGAGCTAGGGACGATGTAGCACGATGCGTCTCATCTGCAACGCTATTGGAGCGCTCAAGGGGATTGTCACGGAGCGGATCTCGGGTGACATCGCCCGCAGTCGCGGCGCCGGCGCCGGCTCGCGCCCCGCCCCCGCCCCCGCCCCCACCCCCGCGCCTCCCTCCTCTCGCGCTGTTGGCTACCTGCAACGCAATTACATTATCTTTAAAGTCTAACAAATAAATAAATAAATATATTTTTCTACTTGTGTAAATAACGAAAATCAATAAGGTCAATAAGGGGTCAATTCAATGAGGGGTGCGTTTCTTACGAACCGCAATTTGAAGTGTTTAGCGCGAGTTTAGAGTTTCTGGATGAACATATAGGGTAAGCGCGGACGTTCCGGCTAGTTTACATCATAAACGGAATCTTCAGTCGCCTAGATCGCGAGTTTTATGTTGGTATTGCGTAAACGACAGTGGTAGTAGATGTGTGATAGTGACAGGTACCTGTTGTCGTGGGGATGCAGCACGACGCGCTGGTAGTCGGGGCGCGCGAGCGGCGTCCGCTGTCGCGAGCCGAGAGCGGCCGTGCCGTCGCGCGCTATGAACAGCTGCAGGCCCGAGGTCTCCGCGCCGGCCGCCGCGGCCGCCGCCGCCGCCGACGCCAGGTCCGTGCCTGCATACATCGTACCTTATCTCACGACACTCGCAACCGAGATCCAACTTTGCCGTCGGATTATCTCGTATATTTTTTTAGTAAATCGATGGTCATCTAAATTCTAATAATAAGCTGGTTTTGTCTCATCCGATCACAAGATACCTAATATACCTGATGTATCGACATTGCAAATCTGTTGATTAGTGTTTGAGGCTGTACGAGCTAACGCTCACATGTACATTCAACTCTTAGTGATAGATATTTGATATTTAATTTAGCATAGCTTGCATTGCCTATAAAGAAGTGGTACACTCAATGGGTTCTACACTCATTTAACTTTCAATTGGCAATCAAGCTAATTTACACAATAAATTCGAAAATTGTCAAAGAATTTAAAATTCATCTCAAAGTTGCAAATTTCGGTTTTTTTTTTTGTAAATGAATATTGCTTGAAAACCAGCAGCTTTTTCAGCTTTTTTAATTTTAGGGAATGATGGCGTATGACAGCACTGTGGAAGTAGCTAATATTAGCAAGTCTAGCTGTAGCTTCATCAGCAAGTCACCGTATCGCACAAACTGCATATGCAACGAAACTAAGCTTACCAACAAGTGTTTCAATTTGTGGTCCCCACTTTAATTGTTAACGTAAAATAGGAATAAAAGAGCCTAATATCGTATTGATTACTATGTAGTAGGCCGTTAACGTTAAAGTGATAGAATCATTTGATTAAGAATGATCTTTTCAAAGATTTTACTCGGGTCACTTTACTCTTTTACCGTGAAAATTAAGATCAATATATAGCGGGATTTTTTCACTTTCAGACTTGCACGAAGCAATGAGTTTACTGTGTTTCATAGGATCAGAAAACCACTCTCGTCAATACATCTATTAAAGATATAAGCTAAACACGGAGCAATATCTAAAATAATTACTCCCAGTACCTTTGAAAACATTCTCCATAGACCTTTTGTATTTTGTATAAAAAAATCTACAATACTGACCTTGTTAATATAGCTAAAACTTCTCCCATTCTGAATCTATCAGTATCAGATTCTATCAGTACGGAAGCTTTAACGCCTTGATATTTCAGTTTCATTTCGAACGTTTGGTCTTGTTGAGATCAAAAAATTTTTTTGAGCACTCTTTTGTTAGTGCCATAGCCAGTAGTCGGGCTTGTATTTTAACGAATTGACAGAGTTAGCTTTAAAACGTCATCTGGTAGTGCATTCCAAATAGGTACATACTAATATGTTGCTGATAAAGTGATAAGACGCAAGTAAGCGGACAGGGTCAGGAATGAGTTATAACTGGTGGCCACGTCTCTGATCTTGATGTTTGGCAGGTTGTACATAATCTTTAAGGTTTTAATAAGTCTATCCTCAAGAAGCGTAGTGAGCGTATCCTAGTAGTTTGTTTCGACGTAGAGCCTGTGGTATCTTGGCGTCCTTATTCTGGACACTTTCAAGAAGGTCTAGGACTTTTTGAAAGTAGGGTTTACCAGTTTTATCAGTGTTCTCTACAATGATGAAACACTCACCGGCCAATAGCTCATCTATAAGCGAGTCGGGATTGACGCGCGTGTTCTCAACGCGGCAGGAGGCGGCGTCGTCGTCGCGCGGCACGGGGGGCGGCGCGGGGGCGCTGGCCGCGCCACCCCCGGCTCCCCCCGCCCCGCCCCCGGCGCCCCCCGCGCGCCGCCTCCGCTCCAGGGCGCCCCTAGCCCGCTCCAGCGAGCCGCCCTCCGACGCGCTCGCCGTCAGCGAGCCCGACGATGGATTCCTGCACGAGTACAATGTCACATCAGTACTGGCACAGTTAATACGCAAGCAGTATCATACGAATTGAGACCAGAAACAAGAAGTCGGGGAAGCGTGCGCTATTTGATTTGACCAATCAGCGCGCGCGGTGGTAGAGCTGGCTATTAGATCGTACCAATCCATTGAATATAAACTAATTCCGGATATAATCTTAATGTTGCTTATTACCAAGGTGAGATAACAGATGGTACACATCATATGCGACTATGTAAGGCTCGATCGTTTTTTTTGTACAAATGTAAACATACCATCTTATTGGATCACAATCAGATAATGTATTTCACAACCTGTTGTCACACAATACGTGCCTTAACAATCGATGGTTAAGCTTATCGAGTAATGTGTTGATGAACACCAGCCAGATAAATATCAGTTATTAACCATACATACCAATCAATACAAGTAAACAATATTACTTGAAGACTACCACATTTATTAACATTATATTACACTACACTACAAAACGAATATTTACAGCGAGTTCTTTGTTCCCCGACATTTCGTAAATCATGGAATATATATTATTGATGGTGTTAATTAAACAATATGATTTCACAAGTTCATACATACCAACATCCAATGTCATACTAATCAATAATGCCAATATCTACAATAAAATCGACCACATGCATCCCATTTCCCAGCAAGCGTTAATTGAAAAGGCAAAAGAAAATGAAACATACATGCACAACCATTTTAAAACACTTTAATCACTATATGTACTCGAGTACCAGAATTTTATCATAAACTTATGATGAAAACATCTAAGTTAAACTATACAATGCAAACAAATCCTAAGGAAACCTAGTTGAATAGCTGTGACTAACAAGTAAAAACGAAAGCTGAATACAATGATATCGAAACGACACAAAACAACATCTAATAGTAAAACAAGCGGTCTGCACGGTTCGGTCATATGTCATTGTTCCAAGAGTACTTGAAGGATTTAAAATAATTGTGTTTGTTGAAGGCATCTAAGAAAGCTTCTTTCATATTTATTGTGCGGCTATTTACACCATCGTTTGGCGCAGCCGGTAGGATCAATAATAAACACTGACTTGGGTTATATATTATACATTTAACCAATTTTTTTAGTGCAACAACTAAGTTCCGAAAGGAAGGAGACTTCCAAATGTTGGGTCTGTACGATTTAAGGTTTAAGCTGTGCGTCGACAGTCAGTACCGTAACAATTTAACATTTTATTCGTGGCATGAACAGTTGTGAATGTTGAATATTGACAGTTTTACTCCGTGTCGTGTCGTTGTCCGTGTAGTGTATTACTTGTTTTCTGAATTTTGTACTACTTTAGTTAGAGAATTTGAGGGGAAGCATTATTTGAAGTCGTTTCATGTGCGTTTGAGTGTGTGTGAGGTCGTGATGCAGCCGCTGGTTATAGTTACAGGAGGTTGGCGTGTGACACTAACAGTGCGGAGCTGGGCCGGCGCGGCAGCGAGCCCGGCGCGCCCGAACCCGCGCCCGAACCCGCACCGCCGCACCAGCTGCACTCGCCCCCCGCGGCCCCCGCACCCTCCGCCGTGCCCGCCCGTCTGTGCCACACACGCATACGCCGTCACACCAACGCTCCACTCTTACCTTACCTACTTACAACTATCGCTACGAACGCTGCATCGAGTTAGATATTATTATAGTATCACTCCACTTTTAAACACGTTTAACAAAAATGTAAGTAAATAATACAATTCCTAAAAATAAAACATAAAATTAACAAAAAAAAAAGAAGAAACGACACAGGATAGACAGAGTAGACAGCGGAACAGAGCGATCCCTTCGCACCGTAACCACATTAGTACGCGACGGGCTAGGAGGGTTAGGAGAGGAGGGCCGGGGTCGGGAGGGGGAGGGGGTGCAAGAAAGCGTCACGCGAGCGGACTCACCTGACGTGCTCGGTGTAGCTGTGCCGCAGCGTCGTCACGGGCGCGTCGATCCGGAATCCCTTCTCGAAATTCCTCTGAATCACATCATCGCTCTTCGGCGTCGAGGTTATAATCTTATCCTCGTTCAGCGCCTGGTTCGAGAGGCTCTTGAACCGGTGCCGGATGTCGACGCACTCCGAGGAGCCCGTGTCCGCTTCCGGGTCGGACGGGATGCAGTAGAACTCGTCCTCTATGCACCCCGACAGTCTGTTCGCGGTGGATACCAGCGAACTCTTTCTGTTGGCGAGCGGCGTGAGGAACGGGAAGTTGTTGAACAGCTCCTCGTTCTTCTTGTTCCTCTCGAGCAGCGCCGGGATCGTGTTGAGGGACTTCTGCTTGAAGATCTGGAAGTTGGTGAGGGGCTCCACCGCGGAAGGGACGGCGCTGGCCGCTTGCTTCTTCTTGTCGAAGTAGGTCGGCATCGCGAAGGTGTCGTGTCCGTTCTCGATCGTGCTGTCGGGCGTTTTGTACTCTTCGCTGGAAGGGGAGAGGAGCGCGTGACGAGGGATGACGTCGGGGGGCCCGGTGAGCGTGCAGTTGGGAGTGAGATAGACGTCAGAGGTCTCGCTGACGATGGTACGTTCCAGTAGCAGTTTGGCGAGAGCGCGGCCCGCGAGCTTGCCCTCGGGCACGTATAGCGTGGTGGTAGTGGTGGTGGTCCGCTCTAAGCGAACACTGGGAGAAGGCAAACAGAACCAATTAACGAAGCGTTCGGTTAGTGACGTGCGTAACACGGAAAGCGACTGTACAGGATGCAGCCCGGTGGCATGCTGGGAGATGCTGCCTTTGTATATTCTGTGTACGCTCGTGTAAATAAAAATAAACCAAAATAAACAAAAAATAACCAATTCAACAACCAATTAAAACCATAATAAATAATAATGTTAACAATTTCAAGAATCCGATAACCAATCGACAAGCTATCACCCATCGAGCAATTACATATACACCATAAACTTTTACATTGACAAAATGCCCATAATGCCCAGATCCTAATAGATTCTACCAATGTTATATTCGTGTCCAATATTCGTTAAGTGTTCAGTTACATTGCTAATTCACAAAAAAAAAATCATTTCATCACATAGCTGTATCCCAACAAAGAAAAATGACACCACAGCACATTGCAGTCATATCAAGTCAAGAGAGAGAAGAGTACATCCTGGTTCACATTTCCGAAGACATTAGTTTTACATGCCTGTGTTCCAGGCCTAAACCTAAATGTTACACAACCAACGCTGAACAGCTCGAGCGATGATCCAGAAGGTTGATAGTGCTCGGACAAGCGTGTTCAACTGTTCAGTGAGAAGTGTGTGTGTGTCACCTGTTGTGATGTGGGCGAGAGTCTCCCGCGGAGTCCCCCTCGGAGCTTTGCCGCGAGTGCGCAGACGCGGCCGACGAGCTGCCGTAGCCAGACGCCTGGAAACCACACGCCAGCTGTTGTTAGTCTTATGCAGTTCTTGGATACAGCAGTTGTAAGTTCCTATAAGCTAATGTGACTAACCCTGGTGACTGAGGACCGACATTATAGCATCCTATCTGAAATACTTTTTCAGTATGCCAACACCTAAATGTAGACCGTGCTACACGTTGCTTGCCCTTGAAGACCTGTTAGCGGTTTTGAAAGTAGCAAACTTTGTTGTGATTGGGATCCTATTAAGAAAATAAAAGTACCTAGCTTATCGATTAAACACGACCGGGAAAACATACGCAGCGATACCACAAATTGTAGATGATACAACATTACAGTAATGCAGACGTACCTTGCTGCTCATGTCCCCGGAAGTGTTGGAAGAGTTTCTGGAGTGTGTGTGCTGCTGCATGCAAGAGACGCAACCCCCCGCCCCGACCCCCGCCCCAGCGGCCACACCCCCCGGCTCTCCCCCTGGCGATGACTCCTCGTCGTCCGGCGTGGGTAGCGAGCACGAAGCCACAAGCGATAGTGGAGCCACTTGGCTGATGCTTTCTACAATGCAAGAGGTCAAGCACTGACAAAATATTCAAATAATCATTGGCTTTACATTTTGATAAACACGGGCATTAATCACGTATTATTTTGTCGATGGAGGCACCGAGTTTTGAAAGTGAAATTATTGGCTTGATTAATAATCATTGGCAAGATTTCGCTTACGCTTAGTTAGTATGTTGACCCCACCAGAAAAGATATTCAGTCAGTCAATCAGTGCTGATTTACTGAAACACTTTCTTTTATCACAAAAATATATGAACCCAAAAAGGAATAACTCTTAGTAGGACCTACCGTAGTTGTTCTTCTTGGTGAGCGAGCCGAAGCCCGAGCTGGCGGTGGAAGACGCGCAGTCGTCGTCCTGCTGGGTGCCAGCCGCGCTTTCCGACCCGCTGTCGCCGCCCGCCGCTCTCTCTGCCACTTCCTGCTTACGTTCAGGCCTGATGGATAAACATAATACCTCTTGTTAATACAGAACGAATGTCTCTTCAAGTTCTTCAGCTGAAGCCATAGACAGTTTAATTCCTAATAAATGCGCAGTTAAGTGGCTGGCTACTTTTAAACAAACGGACTGGATACGTCAAGAAATCTCATTGAAGTACCATAATTTAGTTTGCAGCCCAAATAAATGGGTACGAGAATGTGAACAATTGACAAACATTACAACAATGTCCGGTTGTTTAGTGACTATTGTAGCTTACACTTTGAAGAGCGGGTCTCCGGAAATCATGTTCATCTTGATGCGTATCCTGAGCACGGAGTTGTCCTGCCGGCGGCGAGGGTCGTAGCCCTCGAGCAGGCAGCGGCGCGAGGTCTCGCCCGCGCCCGCCAGCTCTGCCAGATTCACGTCGCAGAAGCCCAGCTTCTGGTATGAACGACCACCTGGAAACCACAAACGATCAGCGGTCAATAACAGTTCATTCATATTTATCTTAATAACAAATAAAGCCTGGGGGCACGAGTTCGGAAGAAGATCCTTTGGACGCTAGCCTAACAAGCAAGTTAGTCTACTAGCACAGTAACAATAACTCTTGAAGTTGATGTTAAAACTCTTGGTTTCAGTGCCTTAACCGTTACAATAAGCAAGCAAAAACCCTGGTACCAAAATCTTGGCCGCCTGGTCTTGTCGTAACTTGGCGAAGACTTAATGTTCAAACGAATGTAAAAGCAACAAACTTAACATTTATACAGAATACAACTATTTTAAGTGACGAACTCGAGGCAAACTGTAGGTTTACAACTCGATTAAGCTGTAAGTATCGCAGTAAAAGTTCCCGAAGCGACAAGAAAATCCGTGAGGGTGGAGTTCCCGGCTCGTTATAAAACTTGTGACGTTTCAAGCGAGTCCGCTTTGTATTCACAGTGCGCACTGCACCCGATACAGTCCCAAGTCCCGGATGGTACAAGTTTCTGACAGCAGAATCGCTTCCCGCTGTATTGCGGATTTAGGGATCGCATTTGAATTGGTAATTTGAATGCAGGTTTCTCTAAAATACTATTTCAAATCGTAAATACTCTGCTCCGGAATACAATAAATACTCAAGAGGTTGGCAGCGCGCTTGAGCCACTGCAGCTTATACACGGATCGTGGATAACAATATGGCACTTCGAAATTTGGAAATTAGATTTGATCGAGATCGCGCTGACTTATAAGTAATCTTTTTGACCTTCGGCAGATCCATAAAAAAATTGAAGGACATTGCACACAACATTGCTCGTATTATGGTGATCAGATATCGAACCCTCAAACTACAGCTGGTTGCTAGTAAACAACTGAGCTGACAGGTCAGTCAATAAAAGAAAACCAGAATATTAAAAAAAAACACATTGCAAACCTTTCAAACATTATCTGAATATACGAGTAGCTGCTTTTATGAGTAGACCTTAAGAATCCACACGTAGATTAGAGTACATGATCGTGCTGGCCACAAACTGAACCCAGCCGTGGCTGGGTAGCAAGAAGTAGAAGAAAATATAGTGGTTATAAGGTTACCTTTAAGCTCCTTGCGCACGGAGACGCGCATATGCGCCGGCTCGAGCACGCCCGTGCTCGCGTTCGCGCACATCTTGCACATGAACGAGAACTGCGCGTTCCACCGCACAGCGT
This sequence comes from Lampropteryx suffumata, assembly GCA_948098915.1. Lineage (NCBI taxonomy): Eukaryota > Metazoa > Arthropoda > Insecta > Lepidoptera > Geometridae > Lampropteryx > Lampropteryx suffumata. The sequence goes on from OX402545.1 coordinate 611,938, forward strand.
GATTCTTCACCTCCTCTCTGGAAGAATAAACCAAACTGGTTAGATGATGAATCTTTTATGCTACATAATGGAATTAACACCTGCCTGTTCGACCAAACCTAGAAAAATCAGCCAATACACATGGCTTGGTTATTTTTGTGATCCTTATTCCATTCATTGTTCTGACTGATATATCTCGTGTCTTCCGAATGGTGGAAATTGAGTTAAACAAGTTCGCAATCAATCAAATTCAAATCCACTGCCCTCGTCAATCAATTAGGGGTGGTTTTCAATCCATCACGCAGCTCTGCTACGGCACAGCGTAATGAATCCCAGTGATTTAATGAAGGTTTCACGCGCGTTAATCATTCCGCGCCCCATACTGTCCGTAATGCTTTTGTAATGTGTAAATTATATGAAGCCCGCTCAACCGCGAAAGAAACAACGCTCAGACAAACAACGTTTCGCTTTTATTATGCTAATGTATCCGAGGGTTGGGTTATCATAGCTGCCATGTAAATAAATACAGAACCAGTAACCAGATTTTACTATATAGTTATTTTATTATATAGTTATATTTTTATATAAGTAGTTATTTTATTATAAGAATATTTATATTTAAAAATCTTTGTAATATGAACCCTCGCGTCGCATGATTTCAGTAATGCCCTATTTTAATAAATTTGATGCCTCTGTAGTCTTTTTACAATACAATACAAATACAATAACATTTGTTGCTAAAATTGCATACAGAAATATTCACATCAAATGAATATGTATGGGAACTTTTTAAGAGTAGACTCAGTTCTAGATATTAACGTACCGCTGGTAAAAAAAGCTGACTTTATGAAAGCCTGCGGCGCTTTGGTACAATTTGCAAACAGCTTATTACTAACGATCCTGACAAAATGGCGGCAATAGAAACTGCCCGCTCACTGAAATGAAACCGCGATCATTAAATTACGACTGGTGTAAAATAATTAACGAAAGCAATTAGCCGACTGGCTTTATCAGGAATCTTTTACAGAAGGTATGTGTTGTGTGGAAATGTTTGGGCGCCAATTAGTCCAGTACTGTGGCGACCACGACCGGGGCGGTGGCTAGATAATATTTGTTGTGGTGGCAAACAGACATGTAGCGTGCGCTCGTTGGTTGAATGAACGCACACATTACCTAAGCTCTTACGAGTCAAACACCATACTGTACTAATATGACGTTATTCTAAAATCTTTTGCCATCTTTATACATTCACATTGTTTTTCTTATCCTACCACTAGTTATTTCGAACTAGTGTGGTGAAAGGATTAAAGTGCACTAATTAAGACATTAGACATTTGAATAACAAGAATAAACCATACTTATCGAAAAAATTGTATATGTTTAAATAAGGGAACGAATTTAGCGACTAGCAAATGTTTGCAGTAGGTAATTAAGTTATTGCGAGCATCAAGGTTTCAATGCTTCACATCAGAATATAAGTTCTTTTACAACTACACAACGCCATCTTTCAAATTCCATTCTTCCAATTGTATGTGCCTTTCAATACAGTGCTTATCGAGTCAGTCCTGTCGACAGGCAACGCAAGGCAACACGTTCCTAATAAGGTTCAACATTAAAGAAACAGGTCACATACATACCATTCGCACAGGCCACACGGCACTATTCACAATTCATGATCCTGTACATTAGACACTGGCACTTAGCTCGGCATTGTGTGGGAGCACATTGACCATTACTCTGGCAAAGCTCTCGGCTAAGTGGTAGATGCACTTTACAAAGTTTTCAAAGCGCAAGTGTCACACGTTCTCTAAAAGCCTCAGACCAGACGTGCTAATTGTGAATTGCCAGAGCCTGATAATGTCGTGTTACTTCGCGACATTAAAGACATTTCAATGGAGATCAATAGTAGGTATTGATAATATGAGTAATAAGACGACCAACTAAACTAAATTATTGCACAATACTTAATTAAAACCATCGAAGACATTTCGCACTGTTCGTAATGATCTTAAGTTTTATTTATGCAGAGCAGTTCCTTCACTGCAGCAACAAATTCCCACGGTTCCCGGTGTACGCATGCATCGGATAAGCGCTACGTGCACAATGCCCCAGCTGGCACTTATCTATGAGCCAGGATTATCTGGTTGCTATCGGGAGCCGCCTAATGGTCTCGTTTCGCCTATCCGACCCAGCATCCTTTAAGCTTACCACGTTGTTTATTTTTTAAGCTCTTGTGTAAGTAATAGTGCCCTTGGTTGTTCAGATGGTTATAAACCATGACCTTTAGAAAATAGTGTATATTTTGAACATTGCATAGCTGCATTTGTCACGGCCGACATGAGATTTATCTGTCCAGCGTTTTGAGCAGCCATTTTTATTTCGCAGCGAAGTCGCACAGTTGCGTAACAGTGCAGGCAGTGACAACGGGTTTCGAGTTTTCAACTGGCAACTGGGCAGCTGCCGGTTATATTTTATTCCTCGTTTGTACCGTTGGTTGGTTAGTTGCACAAACAAAAGCTAGCAAGAAATTATTTGGTTGAAAAGATAATGTTGCGCTGCTCGAGACTTCAACTGACTGTGATACGTTTTAGGTAGGCTCGACGTTGCTGTGGCAAGTCATTGCGATCTATTATTATCGTCGTCGAGTAAGTGTATTGTTCCAAATATGAATTTAGTTTACTTCGTATCATAATTAGCTTATCTTATAATATAAATAAGTGTTATTTGTTGTCAGGGCCAATGTACATATGATGTGTGTCGGTGTCCTATTTGAAGCAAGGGTCTCACTTGGTCAAACGGTACGTTGCGGGTCGCGTGTCACTGGCACGCACTTCCGCCGGTTAATGGCTTTGTGATAACGAACTCTTCACAAAAAATATTTGAAGCATTTCTAAGAAGGAGTTTGAAGTTAGCGTGACCTTTTATCTTGTTCCGATAGTTGAGTTGAGTCTTGTCTTTTTACTACTTTTTATAAACTAAACATTCAAGTTGTTACAAGTTCATACAGGTCCTGTAATATTAAGTTTGTTTAAGATTATTACACTATTATTTATATCTTAATAGATGTTTACCTTATAATAGTACATTTAATATATTGCATTTATCTTTACTAATATTTCACATTCGTAATCGTTTCTGTCTGTGTGTTTGTTTGTAATTGTTGATTATTCTCGATTATATTTGCTCTTCTCATCTGCAACACAGGCTAACCTAGTCCAGGTTCGTGTTAAGCATGCAACTTTTGTACATAAGAATGTATACGACGGCGACCTCTGTGGCGCAGTAGGCCAAGCCCCGGCTACGGCGCAGAAGGTTGAGGGTTCGATTCCCCCCGCGGAACAAATGTTTGTATGATCAGCAAGTATTTGTTTCCGGTCTGGGTGTTTCTATGTATGTAATTACAAGAAAAAAACTGTATAAGTAGCATATAAGTCATACCATGACACAAGCTCTGCTTACTTTAGGGCTAGATGACGCTGTGTCCGTCACTATTTATTTATTATTGTTATTATTGTAATTTACTATTAAAATCTCGAATAAATATTATACATTTATATAAGTAAATATAAATTAAAGTAATAAAATAAAATATTTTGCAAGAACCCCAGATTGGGTGAAGGCCTCCTCCAAAGATGCCCATTTGTCTCTGTCTCGTGCGATTTGGCCCCAGATTGGGCCGGCTGTTTTTATGATATCGTCTTCCCATCGTGTCAGAGGTCTTCCTCTACCTCTTTTGCCGTGTGGGCCTCTCCACATGGTTATTTTTGCAGTCCATCTCTGGTCTGTAAGCCTCGCTATGTGACCTGCCCATTTCCACTTCAGCTTTAGTGCGTAGCTCAAGGCGTTTGTCCCTTTTGTTATTGCTCTTATTTTTGTGTGTCGTATTTTATCTAGTCTCTTTATCATTAGCATACTACGCTCTATTCATCTCTGGCAGGTGCTGATTTTTTGTTTTGCCTTTGCTGTAAATTTCCACGTCTGGCATCCGTATGTCAGACCTGGTAGGAGGCTTGAGTTCATGATCCTAGTTTTTAAACTTAATGGCATGTTGCTTTTAAAGATTTATTTTAGGCTCCAGTATCTGTTTCATGTTTGATGTACTCTCCATTAATTTCTAAGTCATTGTTTTTTCTGTCGAAACTAATAGATTTTCCCAGGTAGATGTAATTTTCTGTGTATTCCAGTGGAATTAGTAATATTTATTCAAAATGAAATAAAAACGCAAAAAAAAAAACATTTTTTAACATTACAATATAGGCTACGAAACTTCCGATCAGATCAGATACAGATTTTTTTTCTTGCTGAATTATAGTTGCATAAAATATTGTATGCCTTTCCTAATACAATTCCCAAAATAGTTAGAAATAAAATGTTCCGCTGTCTTCTTTTATCCGTTTGTCGAATATTTATGACTGTTTTTCGTGGAACAGCGTCGTCTGTTCCGTAAGTTAGGGCTGACAGCTACTCTACTGGGTGTGCCTTGATGGCTACCTTACCTAGTGCCTACAACCTATTTAAGTAAACAGTTGGAAAATGTAATGATGTAATGATAAAAATTTGATGTTATTATTTCTGTGATATTACTAAAGTGGTCAATAAGCACTCCTGTCTTCTGTGAGTATTTTATTTAATATACTGTAGTACTGTAAAAACTCGATAATATCATGTGAAGAATCACATGATATTATCGAGTTTTTACAGTCTGTCGTTGTAATTCACGGTATACAAGTTCCGTGCGATACCATCATGGTCACACTCCGATGGTTTAAGGCACTTGCCTAACGAACCCAAGCCCTCAGTAATAAGAACGGTCTAGCGTTACGACGAACTAGTAGGCATATCGTGTTCCGTAACTCGATACATTCTAACTGGATCATCCACATGTTTTTTTTGTATAAGATTAGGCCTTCAAAATAGGTATTTGGAAGGTCTCACGAGCTTACGCAATTAGCCAGGACTAGGCAGTTGTATGACGTGCTTTTTGTTACACCGAATGTGTGCAGAAAATAGTAGCATTACTGAAAGAATAGTAAACGTGATCTCTTACGAACGACCAAAGACAATGAGAGCTATAGCAAAACAATGTCCTAAAATAGCAAATTGTCTATTTACGCGAGTACTTGACCTTCGTGGTATCGGCAGATGGAACCAGGCATGGTACATACGGGGCTACGAGGTGGGTGACTCGACAGGTGCTCAGTTCATTTTTTATAGAGCTAAACAATTTAGTCGTCACGGCTGGCTGCGGTGGTATAACGACTTCCTACGTATAATTTATGTACAGTACCCGTACATAAGAAGGCTGATACAAGTGATACATGGTTACTTAAATTATGCAGGACGTAGAACAACATGCGCCATAGTAAAGGTTACGGATTTCGATTTACATACATAATAAAGTAGATGTTGACAACAAATTAATGAAATGTCAACTTAATTTTATTAATTGTGAAACATCCAAGAGAAGCTTTCACGTTAATTATTGTGAAACTAAACATGGACAGTGTCGTCGTGTCGTTCTATGAGTTTGATAATATAATTATGTTGTAAATAAAATAACGATGAATGTTGCAAAGATTAAACAAACAAAATAACGTTATAAAAGCTCTACAAAACATTTTATTTGAAAAAACTAAACAATTCAGATGTAATTCTGAGAAAATGAAAAGCTAGATAATAGAAAATTAAATGAAACAGCTATGCTCCACAAGCAACAAAATAATAATTATAACAAAATAAGACCATTTACCACTCTCGCAGTCTACTGTATGTAAGTACATTTCTACAAGATAAATCACTAGCAAGCTATAAATAAAATGGTGAAAATAAGCATTCTGTGACTATAGTTTCCAACTTTAAAGACGTGCTACGTGTTCAGAGAGTTTTTGTTTTTGGCAGAGAGCCCGCCTGCACAGCTGCAGATACTACTCAATGGTCAATAAGATAAGTTAGGTAGGTACTGCAGTACGCAGATATAGTTGATAACATTTAGTGCATCTCAATCAAACAAAGAAACATAGATTAGAAAATGATAAAGACAAAGTACAAAACACCACAAAGTTCATAATTATGTATGTGGTTATAAGATAGACAGGACCTTCGGCCATGCTAAAGTCATGAAGATAAAGCCCCATTTATTTGATGATCAGTGATGTTTACTTATGTTAACTTTCTTTTTCATTTAAATAATTCTTTAGCAGAGCAAATAAAATTAGCTTTGCAAGAGTATTATTCTCTAAATATGCACATAATATGCGAATATAACGATCTACGAGGCGCGCTGACACGATAATAGCTAGTGTTAGGCAGACAAATATATCTTAGCTGCTTATTAAACGCATTTAAGCATCTACAATATACTTAGTAATTACGAGTCGTTGAGTACCGTTAAAGTAATTGGATACACCTACTTGTAATGACGAAAATAAGGAACAGGCGAACGAGATTCGGAAGTAATAACAGTCCAATTGTATTGTTCAATCACAATAAAGATTAGGCCAAGCAGGAAGTCTTGTAAGATAACAAATACTATTCATATCTTAACGAAAGTAGGTACTTATTGGAAATTCTAAAACAATAAGACCAGGTTCGCTAGATATATCAGATGGAACGTTAAATTAAATAACATGAAACATTAAGCAAATATCAAAAACTAAAACGTGTTTTATTATTTGTCAGAAGATAGAATTATCTTCGCGAAAGAGAACGTCCAACCATGAATTTACTTTTTGAACATTAAACCAAAATTGTAATAAAAGGGTGATTGCACCGCCAGCGAACAAAGGACGCAGTCGAGCGTGACGTGAATTTGATAATAAGGTAGCCCTTGTAATTATAAAATTATATTATCTGGGCCATACATCACGGCTATCAGATATGGCGTTAAAAACTGTTTCGCAATAAAGTTCTCGCAGTGAAACGCTGTACACGTGTTTATAATACGCCTGGTAAATACAATATCTAGTGAAATACTCGTATAGCATCTTTAGATTTTAGACAGATGAATGTTATCTAAGCTTTGTATAATAAAACTCCTTGATAAAACAACAGGGAAAACTATTTCCAGGTATACGAGTGCATATAGACAAACCTTCAGAATATAATCACCATTACCAAGTCACTGTTTGATCTCTGCTTAGGTAAACAATTCAAAATGCTCCACATCTGTCATTCACAAGATGCAACAAATAGTTTCGTTGAAGTATGAGTGGGACATTGGTATTGCAACATGCCACAAGTTTACGGCGAGCTTTGACCTCATTTTTGAAGTAACGACCAGCCTATGGATCTCATGAAGGGTTGCGGCATCGAGAATTCCAAGAATCACTTTATAACTGAGTTATTTTGAAAATAATGTAACACTGAACGTACACTGAAAGTACTTTGTAGCTTTGGGTCTGAGATATAAAAATAGTGTTAATAACATAAATGTATATTCTATAATAGTAAAACAATATGTTTTAAGCCTCAGACTTAAATATGATAAAATAAACGTGATACATTGTATTTATTTTACACCGAAAACCAAAGGATGATAACACTTATCTATAAAACATTATCAAACAAAATGGGGAATGACGACGCGTATGATTCATCTACCATCTTCCACAATTGAACAGAAATTTCAAAATACTGCCCTATTTTAGGAATCAGTCATCATCAGTCTTTTGTCGAAAACAACGATGTAAATCGAACTGTCCTACATTTCGAACTATAACCTAGTGAATGGATGTGAGGATGTGAAGTACGGACGTGGACTTCTAGGGAAACGAGACCAAGGCCGGCAGATGCCCCGATGCCGATGCCGGTGTCGGATGACAACCAGATGGCTAGATGGACGATTATCCATGTCAATTATGGCTTCAGGGACAAACCAAGCTTAATATTGCCGATAGACTGAAGAAATGCATTCGTACAACATTCAAGCTACTATAATGGGCGTTGATTCAATTTAAATAAGGTGTCGCAATGTACGGCTAACTGAGAAGTATTGTCATGGTAATCAGAGGAAATTCGGCAGACGACTTGGCGCCGGCGTGTTGCGTCTAATGAACACCAAATGGCCGGGACTCAGTCGAGAATCGAGTTATCCTCTTCTCTGCAGATGGGATTACAGATCATTGATCAAGAAAAGAGTATGGTATAGTGTACAAATGCCAAATTTTACGAATTCCCTATAAAACTACCAGGATTTTGCTCTTTAAAAATAGGGCATCATGGTATTATGGTACAGTCGTTTAACTCGTTCAGAGACAAAAAAGATTATACCTATTTGTATGATATAATGATATACCTTAATAAAGTGACGTAATCAGTATGCGAGACGCACTCAAGGGATTAGCGCGACGTACTAGCTAGCTAATACCAAGTAATGAGTGCTGAAGGACGGATACTGTGTACAAACACGGCCTTTGCACGGCCTATTGTACGGCACGGTCACTATTTCTTACTTATTTAATGTGCCTTGATTTATGACGAAAATGCGAGAATATTCTGCTTCGTTTGGAGAGCTTGTGTTTACCTTTATTTGAAGCAATTTCCCTAAAAAAAATAAAGTACAGCTGTAACTTACCCAAACAAAACTTAATCAAAATAACTTATTATTTTATGTAAACAAAACATCAAAAACATTTAATTTTTCGGAATAACTTTTATGTAATCTTTTATCTTTTCAGTTTAAACCCGATCCTTGGCATTTTGAATTCTATATTTTTATTAACTTTACAGTGTTACTGTTACGTCGACGGCTTGATGTTGGCATAGCGCCGAGGCATCACCAACAGAAGTTAGTCATCGGGTTCAACGACCATTATGTTTTTCCGTATCCATATCAAATGATAATGACAATGTTACACGCTCACCACAGAAACGCATGTAGGGGGTAACTAGCTTTAGTTTCATATTTTAACTAATTTACAACGTTATGCATCCAAATGAAAAAAATATTCGTGAAACTATCAAACCGAAAAAGTGACAAAATCTGTTTCTATTTTTACGCGTTACATTATCTTGTCTGTCAAGCTTTGATAAAAGCAACCAGTGAGAGTGTCCAATTCGAGCTGACTAATGTAAATTATGCCACGAAAACATTAGCGATAGTTACTAATAATTAATGACATAAAAATAAACATCCCGTACACCCGGAACCGATCGTACAAACACAAGCAACGGGTGAATTACGCTGGTAAATGCATCGCAGTTGTAGTTGCCCTAGTAATTACTACATTATCTACGGTTGAAGCCATTATCCACGGATAAACAAACACCAGCTCCAAAGCTTCGCAAATTAAACTCAATGAGGTCGATATCCGGAGTAAACACTGCCAGCTTCCATAATAGTTTTTAGGTCGTCTGAATCCTAATCACTAAATCAAATATTAGGGTATTATCATTATGTCCTAACAGAAGTTCTACGTATACTTTATCTACGATGACTATTGAGTAATCTGTGTTGCAATTGCAATGCAACCGCAGGATGAGCCATTTAAAATATTTTATTGACTGTTGCAAAGATATGATGCAACGCTTTCCTTATTATTCGCCCTAAATTCCATTTCAGCAATAGCTGATCAACATGATTGCTGTGCTATTGAGATACGCTTCTTAATTTCCTCATTGCCTAGTTTTTAATTTTCTCATGCACTCTGGCTTATAATAAATTATTCGTTTCTCAATTATAGTCGAGCATCATGCGGTTGTAACACACTCGTTCTATTCTTGGTGTATCGCGTAAATATTGGCTCCGAAAAGAAGATATGTATGACTAAGTCCTAATTGTGTTATTGCTATAAATAAGCATGTATTCCATATTGCCACGGAACTCAATACATAGCTTTAAGGGTTGACGCGTATTTACGTTCCACTACGGTTACGTTCATAATAGCCGAAGCTAGAAATGGCAAAGTGCCATCCCTAGAGCCGTAAAGCGATTGTCATAGCGCAGTCTGGCAATGACGCCAGCAGCGTGGCGATTACGGCCATCGCCAACTATTGACTTTTAGTTTATTTGTCATTGGCCTCAATTCTGTTGGCACCAACTTAACTAATTTTAGCTAAAATTAGGTTTTGAACTGTCAAATTAACCTTTGGTATTCTGCTGCTACAAACTTATCCTAATTTAATTTTATCTAACATAATTAAGCGTTCCTAATTTAGTTAGATGGTACCAACCGAATAGGTTTTACAAATGCTATGACTAACTAAATATATTTTAGACAATTCCTAATTTTAGAAATGAATCAACCGAATTGCCACCACTTTCATTTCAAAGACACTCGATAACGAATCACATAATTTCTTTTCATGGACTTCTTACATCTTATTGTATTTCAGCTACTTAATTTTCATTTCATGTTCTGAATAATACCAAATTACGGACACGTAGTCACGTTCCATCCAAGGGTCTTACATAATGCAAAATGCTTTACAATGTAGGACCATTTTTCTTGTCTCACTCACTATATTTTTCCTTGGTTGCTAATCCTTTTACGTGTGTAAATTATACTGTAATTCCGCCCACGTCTTCCCCAAATGCGAGAGTATTGAATGAATAGAGATGGTGCCTTGAGTACTTTACCTACTTAGTGCAATTGTAGATTTAATATTGTCGTAAGACACGCGAGTTATAGTAACATAAATGTAATCTGTGTTATCGCTGTGACTTATAGCTCTGTAGCTACTCTACAATTATGAGGTTTATATACTGGCGTTAAAATGACATTATAATAGGCAATGTACAATCGGGTAATGGAAAGGAAAACATGAGATTGGATTTGACCTTCATTCACGCGGATGTACAAATAAAAAGTTAAAAGGCGATTCAAATAACATGCCTGATGAGGAAGTATCATTGCAGTTTTGTTAATTGATTCATTAAAAAGTGTAAACAATGCGAGATGGGTGATTAAGTGAATTAATTAAGTTAAAACAATCGATAGTTTCTTGTAAGATATGAAAGAACGTTGAGTTGTTCAAAATAGTCTTTTGACGCTAAATACAAAGCTAAGTAATGAAGTACAAAGTTCTGAAACAGCTCAGATATAAAGGAGGTGAGGTTATTAATCCGAAAGACAGTAAACACGCAATTAGATGGTTCTATGTGTAATTATGCGTGATTGCTTCGTGTATTTGCACGGATGACTTCAGCATTGGCTTCGATAAAACACAGAGCATTAACTGTTAGTATGGATGTATACTGTCGGACGGTTGCCAATGAGGTGCTTCCCAGGAATCCCGAAGTTTTCACATTTCTATTTGCTGCGTTCGATGAGTACATGGATTACTCATTCTCCAAATTCACAACAATAAGTTTCGGTATCGTCAAGTTTATTTTGATTCAGCGGACAACTGACGTTGTTTACAATTTTTTGTCGGTGTGTATGTAGAAATGTTTCATTGATCATTTAAATTTGTCCGATTCTCAATGGTATTGTTTTTTTATCATGTTATTAAAATATCACGGAAAATTTATATCAAGCTATCTCATTTCATGACAGGCGGTAAAGTGAATGCCAAGCCACGTCTACTCATCTGACACAACTCCTAATAATCAGTTGTAAAGGATATTCTGCAACATCATGCTCACACAATAATATGGTGTTATATTATAAGAAAATCAGCTCTTTGGTGGATGATATTTTATTAACATGATACTGCTCTCACATCTTACATCCACGTTCAATGTTTCATGTGAAAGTCGAACTGACCAGTCTGTCAGCTGTCTAGTTTATTAGAAAACTTCCCAAGTGGCTCGGCTGGCTTACCTGGAACAAACGGGCACAAGTTTAATACAGGCTCAGACTAGAGAGTGGATGGGTATTAAGAGTTGGGAGTTTTGGGGTACTTATCATGAGAATTGTAATTCGGCTTGTCAGCCAACTTTATGAATTCCGTTCGGCATTGTATTAATTGTATTTATACGATATAGGATTAAATCGAGTTAAAGTAGAGAGTAATAATAATAATAATAATAATTCCGGACATTTCCCACAGCATCATCTGGCCCCAAAGTAATCATAGCTTGTGTTATGGGTACCACATGACTGATATACTACTTATATACTTTTTTTTAAATAAATACATAAATAAATAAATACGTACACACATGTTTTTTTTTGTAAATATTATACATAGAAACACCCAGACCAGAGACAAATACTTGCAGATCATACAAACGTTTGTCCCGCGGCGGGAATCGAACCCACAACCTTATGCGTCTCAGCCGGACCTTAGCCACAGAGGTCGTCGAATTGTAGCTAAAAGCTAAAAAAGTTCGTTTTAGTGTGCTTTATGGCCACCATAATAATGAAACGCGGCTGGATTACCAACTGCTCAAAGCTATATTATTACATTACTGAAGACGCATAATAGCCAACAATGTAGGCTAAATAGCATGTATATAGTATCTAAGTCGCAGTACTAGATTCGATTATTCAACCACAAACACAATCTAACACATGGTAAACATGGTATCATTTTACAGTAGGAAGGACAGTAATTGTGTAGAATACAGCTGCGGGCTGGCTCAAGTTTCCCTTAACAGTTGCTGCATTTAGAAAATTGACTGATTGCAACAATACAATTGTAACAATACAATATTTTGATGAAGAAAATCTTATAGGTATCTGTCAAACAGTATACAATAAACAATGAGCTCTACCGCTTGAAATACAACGTAATTACTCGAAACTGCACCCAACTCCATACACTCCATTCATAAAAGCACAGGCAACCCCGGCCCGAACCTCAGGCCATTCATAGAACTACCGCCCACAGACACTATGCCAGCGGAATACGAATGGAATTACGAGATATTGTTGTATTTAGCTGCAGAAAAGGTTCTGCACATTAAAATATCTGCCTATTTAATTAATTGCTGCATTACAGACGCATTGGACACTACAGATGCAGAGAAATGTACCCAATCTAGGAAACATAACTTGATAAAAACTACTTATGTTTTGTTTTGAAACTTTGACATTTGAAACTCGAGCAAGTTTTTATGAAACATTATTTTAGATCGCATCGCATATTATCACCATGTTTCGCTTCTCACCACATAAATATATATCGAAACCAAGAGTTTCAAAGTGTTCCTAAGATAAACAATAATAATAAAAATAAAAATAATAATGCCGGACATTTCACACAGCATCATCTGGGCCCAAAGTAAGCAGAGCTTGTGTTATTAATAAAGAAATTGAAATTGTTGCTGCAAATCGAAATACCTGTTTATAAATAAACGTAAAAAAATAATATTGGTGGACAATGCACACAACACCATCTAGTCCCAAACTAAGCATAGCTTGTATTATGGTGACTGATACAATTTATAAGTACCTACTTAAGTACTTATATATTTATAAGTTTATATTTTATTTTATTTAAAAGCATATAAGTAGTATATATCAACACAAGCTTGCAGAGCTTTGGGGACAGATGATGCTGTGTGAAGTGACCGGCAAAATTTATTTATATTTACATAAGTTTATATATTTTTAAATTAGTACGTATTATATTTCATAACACCCAGACGCAGAATAAACACCTATGTTCATTACATAAATGTTTATCCTGGGAGGGAATCGAACCCTCAACCTACAGCGCAGAAGACCGACCTCTTACCATCAGAGCTGATAGGCATCGTTTATAGAATCTGCATCAGATATAATGTTGCAAGTACTTGCAACGAGCATATCGCAATATCCTTCTTCGATACATTAATCAGTTTTATCAATCAATAATGTCTATGAACCAAAGTATCATTGGGTTTGTTTGACTGTGTCATTATTATTTTGCCATATACTAAGCAGTAGAAAGAATCGAGGCCAACGCTTGCCGATATACCAAAGTTTCATTTGACGGTTCTAAACCTAATTTTAGCTAAAATTAGTTAGGTTGGTGCCAACAGAATAGAGGCCAATATAAAACAACCCAATTCATTTCATTTGAAGAGTTTGAAATAACAATTCGACGACACACTGATTGCTCCGGCTGAACAAATTCAAATTAATTCGATTCAATGCTTTGAAAACAAGTTAAAAAAATAACTATCTTTATGAGTATACTCTAAAATGAGTGAATTGTCGTCACGATGACGATATCCAACGGGTTTTATAAGGTAAAACTGGCCGATAACTCAGCAATCCAACCGAAGGCACGATCGAGACGAAATTACGCACGGATAATTGCCAAGGTCCCTTGCCAAAGTTTCCGAGAAAATCATACTTACTATTGGTCTACCTGTGCCAGAATCACATAGTAACTGCCAAGTAATCTGTGGAATCTCACGTAGAAACTACGAGGTAGTCACAATGCTTATGTTTCCAGAATCGCATGTTTGCTGAACTGCTAAATGCTAATGTAATAGGAAAATCCCTATTTTGTCAACCAACCATTTTATAATTTATTTACCGACCCGTACTCGTTAGCTGGTGAATAATGTTTTAGAACTAAGTCGCAGAACCAATAAAAATGAAAGCAACCAGTTTCTAAATAGGCAATCCTTGAGTTTGATGAATGACCCGCAAATCTATTATTAGTGGTGAACAAAACTATCGTGTTTACTCACGATGTCTCAAAACCAAAAAATAACAGATGTGTCATGACGTGTCATACAATGTGAACATACAAGAAAACAAATATTTCTAGCTGCATTGGTACGCTTAATTTAGTCTCTGAATCTTAGGTCCAAGAGCCATCTGTAAGCGTTTTGGTACCTTGTTGTTAGTGCCTGTAGTATTTTTAAAAGCCATGGGCATACCAAAACCTGTTTAGTGAAAAATAAAAACCAGACGCGACAATATAACACCGTGAAAACAGTGTATCTCAATGTGTTGATTAGATTACGGGACAGGTCATCCCAATTAACCTTATAAAACGCTGGACAGCAATAGAACAAAATTCGCATACGCCCACATGCATTTAGGGATGTGTGGTTCGTTGACTCTTGGCCACTCAAACAATGTAATATTTTAAAAGATATGTAAGTATCTAATTAAAATAGGAAAACAAATGTGACCTCCGTAATGACTCTGTAAATGACACATCTTGCGAAGACTGATGCCATGCCATCGATCCTTTCTGTGTTGGTCGTCGTGAATTCATCGTTAATGATATTACATTCTCGATAATAAAAGATCTTTTGCGTACCACTGGGTCTTCATGTTTTTTAATGTCCTTAAAAATACCTTCTCCTTTCCTGTTTGCTTTTCTTAAATACAAGGAGAATTGTAAAATAAATAAAAGCATCCCACGCTTTTTTTTAAATAAAACATTTTTTTCTTACTTACATTTATTAAAATTTATTTTCTATTTTTTAGTTTGGTTTTCTATATAAAGCGTGTTTTTTAGTTTTTTCAAACTATTATTTATTTTCTATTTTTAGTTTTAGGATAACCGGATATTTTAATATATTTTTTTTCGATTATTGCATTGTCATCGGTCTTTGACAGGTTTGCAAAATTTGAATGAAATCTGGCCGTTTAAAGTGGGTCAAAATCGCGTCCTAAGGAGTCGGTTACATACAAACATACTAACATACAAACATACATACAAGTGAAGCTAATATAAAGCAAAATTATATTTTTACTTTACAGTTTTCGCGCGAACCATTATTTACACAACCAACCTAAATTAGATTTGTGATTAAATTCGTTTCAGTTGAGAGTCTTTTTCATAGCTGAAACAAATAAGAAATTGTTTCCCATTTGATTACAATTTTAGAATCGCCAACAATGGCCTTTAATAAAAATAACTGTGCCGGTTCGAACTAGATAGTGTATTATAAGACGTCCGTAGACGGAAGTAGAGAGACATAATTGGATTAAATATCCATTGGTGTCATGGACGCTTTTATGACACAGTTAACCAAACTGAATTACTTATACAGCCGTATTCATGCATAAAGTATCCCAGGTTAATCACAATGTTATCACTGGAGTTATACCAGATCTTAGCGAATGAAAGCATCGTGAGAAAATCGACATGTCGAAGAACCTATAAGTTCGAAACAAGGACAAAGTGCACGAAAATACCCCACTTTAATTCTTTTACCACACATAGTGACACGACAAGAGAGGATCGCCGAAGTACTACAAAAAGGCCATTCCACCAAGTGGACTACAGTATCATAGGATATAACAGGATTCCAGGTTCCAGAAGATAAACAAACAAACAAAGTTGTCAGCAAACAAATAAATTCGAATCAAAAATCAAATATGTAGTCAAATAATTAAGCAAGTCTTAACGATAATTGCTCATCGCATGATGGTAGGATTGGTGTAGGCAGCAATCCTGGCAATTAGCACATCGCTGCCTGGGTGGCGGCGAAGGACGAGCAATAAGCTCGTCATCGACCCGCATATCATCCTATAAATAGCAGATGACAAAAGCATACTAATAGATACCTATTTTGGAGCGTGGGATTTTGAATCATAACTGTGTATTTAAAAACTGAAGAATACAATAGTGAGCACATCAAAACTTCAAATACATCCTTTGAGGTAGAGCCCTGTCACGACTTAAAAAAACTCGGAATAGTTTAAGAAAAAACATTGCAAATAAAACGAACACACTATGATGCATGTTCTTTCGAACAATTTATTTGTCGGAATACAAGAATAGTGCAAGAGATACATGCAGCATGAATAAGTACCGTGTAAGTTTATTTGCCATTTGGCAAAAGTGCATCATCAGCGGTAGGCGCTCGCGCTCGCCCGTCCGCCACAGCCCACCTGCAGTCGCAAGGTCACGCAAGGCCGTCCGCGGCCATCTCACGACTCTCCCAGGATAACTTTTATCTCACCGGTGCCGTAGACTAGCCATTAATGAAATAACAAAGAAATCCCTCAACAGTTTAATATAACCGCTATTGCATCGGGGATACAATAAAATTGCTCACATCGTAAAATAATAAAATGATTTTATTTATTTATTTATCGTAATCTAGGATTCACAGTTATTAAGTAATTTAGTTTAATATAGTAAAGTGTAGATATGCCAAACTTTAACCAATTTGAATCCACATTTTGTATAGCTTTGTGAACTTGGCAACCGACTTTGAAAAATCAAACTTTTTTTATTGATTCTTATAGATTTAGGTAAGTAGTTAATTGTAGTAAATTTTTTTTTGTTTGTAGTTACTCAAAAACATTTTTTTAGGACTTTGAAAAATCTCTGTATTGAACTCGCTTGTAACTCATGGATAGTTAGGTATGAATAGGTAAATTAAAAAACAAATGAAAAACCAAGAATTAAAACTAAGTAAGTACTACAGTAATTCCAAAAAAACTAAAATAGAACACAAGCAAAAAGATTATATAGCGAATTTTATTTCGCTTAGGACTTTCGTACGTGAAATTAATTTTCAATCTAGAGCGGGTGATCCGTAAAGGAGGTTTGTTAACGAAGTCAATGCTGTCGACAGCCTCCGGGGCTACAGGGGCCGCGAGACAGGTCCGGACGGGAGGCGACGGTGAACGGCCGCCCGACGCCGCCATCTTTAATGGAATTTAACCACCCCAGCCTATCTCGGATGTATTTGTTGCCAAGGTAAAATTTTCTGTATCATAGTTATACAAGTATACTCAGCACCTAACGAAAAAGCTTATACCACGGTAGTAAATTTAATTTATTTTGCTATAGAAGTAAATTAACGTTTTTTAAACATGCTCTTAACTTTGATGAGGTTGTCATATTTGCGAGAGGTTTACACAGGGGTCGTTGAAATTTGCATAAAGGACTGAAACATTAGGTGGCGATTCTAGCGATAAAGCCGAGTAGCAAGCACTTCAAAAAGGTCTCCCGTAACAATGAGCATCAAACTCAATGGGCTGAAATTGAGCTCCGTCGCAAATTGCTAACTCGGCAATTCAGCAATCTGAGATCGCACTTAGTAGATTAGAAGGAGCACATCTTTTGATTGGAAACGATCGGGTATGCTCTCGATGCTCTCGGACAAGAACATTTAAGATGATTTAAAAGAGGAACATATTGAAGCATTGTCCTGTAAAATTAATACTAAACTGCAAATTTGTTCTAATCGAGGCTCGAGACGACACTTATATCCATTAGACGTCCAGTGGTCAGGCCATTCACATCGCCCGCACGAAAGCCACGAATCCCGTGCACTGACCTCGACGTTTCGTTTCATATTAAATGATTGCCGGTTAATGAAAGCTGGCAATTCCGTCACACTCCGCTAAATTTACAAATTGTGTAGAGTCCAACTGGCTGGACAATGAGTATAGAAGGGCAAAGAACTCAAAATCTGTTTAAAAGTGGCAGTTTTTTTGGGCGATGTTGATAAAAATATACAAAATTCAATCAAACCTTTAGATAGACAGTTTGATCGATTAGCGATGAGCCGTGGGTGACATTTTTATGTTAATAACATAATATATCCGAATTAAATGATTCACGACTCTACTCACATTGAATGTACTCTAGATGACTTGCAGGTTATTACATTTATCAACTTTTAATTGGACATTCCAAAAAAATAAATAAACAAAAGCTAAGTACCTACTTATCTAATTCTTCTTCCTAATTCTTCATTTTTTATTTTTAACTTAAAACAATATACTTAGACAGATAAAAAAAAGTATTATCAAATAAATATATTCTCAATTAAACTTCAGAACAACAATCAATTTTTGACATACATTTACATACAACAACCATAGATAACTAGCGCCTTATTTGAAATTAAATACTCGCATTCGCATTCGCATTCGCGAATATCGGCGGTAAATATTCGCATCATTCGTGATATTCGTTACATCACTAAGTAATACTTATCCCTAAATAATACTTACCTTATTTATAACAACACAAAACAGAAAAAACATCTATGTTCATCACAACAACGTTTGTCCTGAGAGGGAATCGAACCCTCAACCTACAGTGCAGAAGGCAGAGCTACTACTAACTTTTTAGGCCCTGTCTGAAAACCAGCGCCGCGCCGCTTCCCACGAAGCTGCTATTATGCTGGAACTGGACCTGTTTGGTCCACACAACACAGAGGGGACTAGTTAGCACAAAACTATTCCAATTTATTACCTTCAGTTTCTTCTTTTGTTCTGTTTCTGTTTGACTTTATGTATAATGTTATTTTTGTTGTGTCTAGTGTTTTGTGTTCTCTGTGTATTGTGTGTCAAATAAACTCTTTCTATTCTATTCTAACTGAGCTGCGAGGGTAGTCAATAGTAAGTATCAGAAAAATAATATGAGATACAGATACACAATCATGGGCCCTTGAGGCCGACATGGCGGCGGCGGCACGTGCGCGCTACGTGCACTAGCAAATGCGTAGAGACTCGCGTGCACCTCGACCGACGACGTGCTAATGTCTTTAATAGTTATGAATTGTCCAGCTCTAGTGAATGGGCGGGTAATTTATTTATAATTTACATCGTCAATGTCTTTCTTTCGCAATTTTAAACATTAGTTCGTAAGTTACATAAAGTACCTACCACTTATATTTTAGCATTCTAATCCAACACGTATTTTTGTTAATACCCGTTTTACTCTTTAATTAGCTATTGAAACTCCCCGTAACCGTATCCACGTAAAACATTGACCTCTCCTCGCTTCTGCACCTTATAAGGGATTTTTGAACTTCGGGAATTTCTTTCTTAGTGCGCGTTTTCACACTTTTTAAGTCTAAACGACCAGCAGTTGTATATACATGACATTGTTGCTTGTAATGTTAATGATTATGTACTTAGGTTTTAGTGTTATTTTATTTAATATTAAGATGACAATGTTAAAAATTATAATTTACGTTTCAAAACTAAAAAGAAAACCGACCAAAACCAAAAAAATATTTTTCCAAATCGGTTCAAACGTCATTGAGTAATCGGTGAACATACTTATAAAAAAAAAGATTACAACGAATTCAGAACCTCCTCCTTTTTTGAAGTCGGTTAAAAATAGTGATCGTTATTAATCTAGACGATGGGAGGATCCCAGTAAGGCCAATCTGACTCGATCACAGAAAGGTAATACAGCTTCAATTAATTAGGGTAGGACCCAATTTCAGTAGATTTGACAAATCGTTCTGACTTGGTATGTGAAATCAAATTGAAGAATGATTCACAGGGAGGAACCACTCTGAAACAACCAATGCATTCAATGGTCATTTATAATCGGGGACACTCAAAATAAAGGAACATTGTGAAAATATTGCTCAAGCAAACAAAAACAAAATATTTGACGAAGCTGATGTTTACCAAAATAAGCGTAGTAACGAATGCCGACTGCGCAATGCTTTTACATATTCTGTGCTCCAGCTGAGGAAGTTAAGTATTACTTTGATCTGGTATCATTCAAAGCACGCATTCAGTTATTTTAATCCTACTATGAAACGTTTAATAATTAATTCGTCAAGCAATATAGCAGCTAAGCTAACTTAGTAGTAGATACGGCTAAAGTTCACGAGTAAACGTGCTGCCACACATCGGATTTGTACGATCACAGCTTGGTTAGCTTTTACAGTCGGATATGATAGTTAAAATGGCAAATGTGGTCGTAAACTTGATTGTAGTAATCGCTCCATCAGAGCCGTCATAGGTCTGCTAGTGACCGACATACCGACTATGATACATTTGAAAGGATGGAAAATTGCAAAAAGCTTAATTAATAGCATAATATTAAATAGGATTATTTCAATATAAGAATCAGATGTTGCAGGTGGTACAAGTACATATGGAGTAGGTGCAGGTATGTAGTACTTACTCGTGTTGAAACCTGCGGAAGTGCATTACATAAATAAAACAAGTAAACAGACCATTGTTTCTTATCTAGATAATTTATTTTAACTCATATAATTCTGTGAGTAATAATTACATTTTTATGTTACAGGATGCTGTAGTGCATGTGACTGATTTATAAATAGTTTTAGTTTTAGATGTATTTCGTTTGTGTTTTTTAAGTTCCTGCCTTTCTCAATTACCTCCGACATCTCTCCGACATTGGATATTGCATAGTTCCTAAATTCTTCTTTTTCTTATCGTGTCGCTAGTTATTAAGAACAAATGTGGTGAAAGGATTAAAGTGCGCTTTAGAGGCTCCTTTCATGCGCTTGGCACATGTCTTCCAACTAGTTTTTTGCATACTAATAAGTAAAACTTTCCTCACTCCATGAATATGTCAGCTTATTTACATGAATGATAAAGATATGCAATCAAAATGCTTACAATCTTAATAATAAACAAACAAACCTATAAAAAGGTTATAGAGCTGTGACAAAGTTCCTGTCATCAGCATTACCAAGTCGAGGTGACTTTATATCAAGTAACCAGTTTATATAAAGTACATGAAAAAATAAGGCAAATCAAATTTTGGACACACTTTATCTTGATTTTGGAATAAGCAAACACTGGAATAATTTTGTTTGAGGAAACAATTATATATTTCTTTACGACCTGGTTCATAATCACACATTAGCTAATGTGACGTCAAAATCTGTTTCCTATTCATTCATTGACAATAGAAAGACAAGGACATACAATGCTTTAACGCCACATTAACCAATTATGATACATATTATGTTAGTATTTGATTATTGTGCAGCTGCAACGTCTACTTAAAAAAAATGGTTTCATTATCAATTTAAGGATGTAGGTACAAGATGCTATTATTGCAGCCGTGAATCGTTATTGCCAGTGCTATTTTATTTGAATTCATTTTATTATTTACTCCAAGCCAATTCAATAAATATTTTATCCACAGAATTCCAGCGAATATCGGCCGGAAATACAATTTTAATTAAAACGTCAAAACGCAATGGTGTAGGTAAACATCAACATGGACGATAAGGCCAACAATGAGACCACAAATTGAGCAAATAAACCAACATCCGATGAAATCAAACAAGAATTTCTTACTAACAAGCCAACTTTGGCTACTGTGATGGGATATTATATTATTACGGGAATTGTTTTGTTCTAATTGTTCTGTCATTTTTGACCTGACGTGTGACGTGCGTGAAGGAAACCATCATCACAATCCAAGGGCCACAATACCATGAAAGCACTGACAAAACGCGAGGTATAGTTCTAGGTAAGTAAGTACTCTTTCTGGATACATCTGTCTTTACGAAATAATGAACACAGAACACATTTAACTGAAGCACATTTTTTCAAACATAGGTATTACGCACTCAACACGCATCGCATACCGATTTGTCGAACCAGTAGTTTCTATTCAGCTATTCAGATACCACCGGTACTGATTGCTCCAGCCACCAACAGTACCACGTCGGTATTCGGCAATCCACCGGTCAGTGAAACCGCGGCGGGGTGTTGACACACGTAACCACACGTTTGGTAATTATTACCGGCATCGTACGATTGTAATTGCTCCTGGAAACCGCTTAACTAACCTGTGGTATTGCCAATCTCTTTGGAAAGAACCGGCTGTGAGTCGTGACCGTTTTACGTCAAGGCCGCGGGGATAAAGGAGACAGCTTCCGAAAGTAAAAATGGTAACAACAGGCGGTATTTTTACACCAGTGGGGTTATTCCTTCACTTTCAGTGCACAACTCATTTTGATAACAATGGTTTTCAAAGGGCAAAGGAGAGTGTAAAAAGGGCATTTGTAATGTTCACGTTCTCAGTTTGCGGGTCATTTAGTACTTTGACTAACTTAAGATTTCACTGAGAATCTAACCATAAAAGCTCAAGAAGTTCAATGGCGTTGCGCCGCTTAAGCATGCCTTTAGGCTCCGCTGTGTGAGCTCAACTGCAATTACCTCGAGGTTAATTGCATCTAAAGGAATAGAGCTGGAAACCCTCACGTAAATTTCACCGACACATTCAAACAGGAATCAGTGCTTGTCGGCAAATATGGGTATAGAAGTAGCACTTTTACAATATACTATATACTGTATAACGCCCAAGTTTAACGTGGCTCTTCATTATGTATTTGTATAAGTGGAGTAGGAAACACGATGGTAGATTGCTACACTTACACGTTAACCATCACCCAATAGTAACAGGAGTATTTCACCACAACGCTGGCAGTAGTTTCACTGTGATTTGCAACTCATCTTCGCTTGGACAATCCCGCGATTGCGGTATCGATTGCCCAACCTTCGGTTTATAGGAGCTAAGTGCCCGAGCCTAGTGATCTGTCCGTAATCTAGTTAAGCTGCTATATCGCTCTCCATTATAATTCTAATATCTACTTGTAATATGGCTCATTTGTTACTCAACCTCAAGACTAGTGGAGTATTTGTATACAATACAATACAAATTCTAGGACATATTTTATTTCAATATTATTGATGTGAAAGTTTGTGTGGGTTTGTAATATGAGTAAATCGGTCCGAACCCATTTAAACGTTCGTGACATGGTCATCGTACATCGATATCATGCGTGGGAGTGAAGTTGCTTTGGACGCTAGATTTAAATACATATCTAGCTCTCAAAAGAAGCAGCTGAAATAAAACAGTCTCAAGGAAGTTAGTCTTTAAACGTTTTTATCTACGCAATTTATGTTCCGACCACCCACTAGGTATTTTAAACACTTGGAAAAACGGGAATACTGGGAATGGCACGTGTTTTGCAAAGTTCAAAGCGGTCCGTTGACGGGTGAGGCGCAGGCGCCGCGGTTATCCGTTCAATACGGCATGCCAGTTTGTTTAGCAAACAGACATACGTACGTAAACATGTTGGCTTATTGCGATAAACGGGATGATGGAAAGGTGGCTTGAGGAGTCGACGATAAAATGCAACACATCCTGCACTTCAGATGATTTGTGACATGATGCTGCACAAGGCTTACTTATACCTACCCAGATCTTTTAAAACAATGTTCTAACGGGTGCTTGCATATTACAGGAACGTGGCATTAATAATGTGGATGGCATGTTGCGTGTAATGACGTACAGCTTCCGTCGTTGTACCTAAACTGGCTTCTTTTTATGACAGCATTCTGTGGTTTTATCTCTAAGCACGCATGACGGACATGACTGACCATTTAATGTGTGGTTTACGGTGCGCCAACGATTAGATTATACATATATTTTTATCTATATTATTAACACAGTCTATTTATCACCTGCTTGTGGTGGTCTTTAATCTTCATACAATCGCCAGGACTTTTTATTATCTGGTGAAAATAAAACTCAGGGGAAAGCTCCTATACGCTTCCGGAGAGCTACAAAACTTCATAGCATGTCAACCATCAGTGTCAATAACTTAACAGGTAATAACAGTGAATCTACGTGAATCCATGGCTGCAAGGCTGCAAGTGCCCAGAATAGGCAACAGTTCGGTTGCGGTAGGTGGGTGTCGTTCGGTGGTCATGGCGCGGACGGCCACCGGCCAGACGACATTCCAACTCCAAGAACCTTACAAACTCTTGTAAGTACTGGCATATCGACCTTACAAACTGTTGCAGGTTCTGTGGCTGGTGCAGGCGATGCGTGATCAGCTCATGTCTAGCCACGTTTAAGCCGGCGACCTGATACTCGGTA
Source organism: Lampropteryx suffumata (assembly GCA_948098915.1). NCBI lineage: Eukaryota > Metazoa > Arthropoda > Insecta > Lepidoptera > Geometridae > Lampropteryx > Lampropteryx suffumata. The sequence continues at coordinate 636,400 of OX402545.1, forward strand.
ACGGGGCGATAGTTGACTGAATTGGTTAACACTTAAAATGCTTGCAATAATTATTCTGACCGGCGTTAAATCATAGTATAAAACAAAGTCGCCTCCCGCTGTCTGTCTGTCCCGATGTATGCTTAGATCTTTACAACTATGCAACGGATTTTGATGTTTTTTAATAGATAGGGTAATTCAAGAGAAAGGTTTATATGTATAAAACATGCATAATATAGTAGAGAAACACTGACAATTTTAGAGGTTTCTAATGTGGTGTCGTAAGTAAACACATTTTTTTGCGCTTACATTACAAACGCTGGCTGAACCCTACGAGATAGATCAGAATAATGTACTACAGTATTGTACACCTTAAAAAGGTCTACACAAAAGTCCGCAATGGTATATGTCTATCTCTTAGTCTAGTTATTCTCTTGGATAACGTTGTATATAAAGGCATTTTCTAGTATATTTAGTATCAGCATTGCACCCGTGCGAAGCCGGGGCGGGTCGCTAGTACAGTATAAAAAAGTTTGTTTGCGTTGCATTAACAAAAAAAAAAAAATATTGTGATTGTGCGCAGATTGTGTGCAGACGGTTTCGACTAATGATGATGACACGAGACGCATGACACTATACTCACACAAACAAAGCCAATGGTCAATTAAACCAGAAAAGTATCCTTTACTTAAATAAAAAGCTACTATGCAAGGTTAAAGCTTGAGTAAGTCCGATAAACATACCCTGTTGACTTAGTCCTGAATAAACATGTAGTCAACACAAATCTGATGCTTCACGGGAAAATACTGATTATAATTAATGTAAATTTACAAGCGAAATAAATCTATGTTTTCCTGTATGACTAAAACAAGGAAATGATTGACATAAGGGTGCAGTTCGATAGACCTACAAATGTGGAATACCCGAAGCAATTCTATTTTAGGCAGATATTTTGATATAGCAGTAATTTCATCACGCCCATCTATGGTCAGGGTGAACACAAAAAGTAGCTGGATTCACCACTAAACAGCTACATTGGACTCTAAAACCATTATACCAAGTCGTAGGCTGAATTTTTGCATGAGCAATATTCTTGTGGTGCAACGCAGCAGCTTCCAATACCTACTGAGTAATATTTTAAGATGCGTTACACATAAACATTAAGAATGATGACGTGCTGACTGCAGTACAGCCACAAGTCCAGCCGTGCCATTGCATAAATGTTAGGTATTTACAAGGAAGTAGGAAGTTACCCACGTGCCGACAGTACATTACTGATATTTATTTATAGATACAACGCATTTGAAGTATTGCTAATGTTGGTAGATAAACATCTATGTTGATGTAACACCACACAACAACAGTAAGATAATACCTGTTTATCTATCTAGGGTCTAGTCCATGGTATCCTTGTAGCTGGCCATGTCATTAGTTCTTTTTTAGAGATTTTTGATCTGACACGAATGCCACAATCGCCGCTGAGACGTCAGCGGCACATAGTCACGTCACGAGAGTTTCACTTTTCATGAGCGTGAGGCTCTTACTTAACGTTTAATGACTAATTAATATGCCCACTAATGACTACACAGATGTGATATGATGCTATACAATGAAGAGTGCGAGATGATGCGGGAATGTGAACTGTATTCCAATGATACTAATGCCATAAACTTCTAATTCATTATTTACCTCCGTTACTAGAGATAACCGACTCATACGAAATAGGAAAGAAAGTGCCATCTAGATAGTGGCAAGCTATTGCCTTTTTTGGCTATATCTTCCGCTAAACCAGAGTTTGCATTGCTGTATTTCCCACTGAATGAGCAGATGTCTTAGACTAGATCTACAATTTGTTGGTGTTCACGCCTGTGGAAATATCATAAGGTACCTGGGTCGAATATGTTCAGCCGAATAATATGGCCATAAACCTATAAGTGAATACTATACAAAACCAAACAAGCTCGTAAATGTTCGGCCACGAGGCTCTGATCACAAAGGCCCATAAGCCGCCCCTCCCGCGCAGACGCCAATCGTCCAGAAGGAGACAAAGCCGGAAGACTCATCACCACTACAATTGAGTAAATTTTGACCAATATTTTTGTTATTCGTCGGTTTTAAGGTGTTTTTTGTCATATTCTGTTGGGTGTAGTAAAGGTAGACGTCATTTACGTGTCGCTTTCTTCCAATGCTTGCTTGGTTTTACTAGTGAGTGAAAGAAAAAAAAAAGTTATGTGTCTGTTAATATGGCATTAACTGGCCATTTTTACCGTCGCCTGTTTTTGGCAATATTTACCCTATGAATGTTTGGCATCTATTAAGTGTTGCTCCGTGCCGTGCCGTGTCGTGTCCATCAAATGATAGTGATGACAAAAGCCAACCACCTGCTCGAAATAATGCTTACGACGTTCGATTTAAAACCAGTCATTCGCTGTTAGAGACAGCAATATTTTTAGATTTTGTTTAATAATTAGAGGGAAGTTCCTTTTTTTTTTTTAATTTTAAGTTGATTAAAACGTAACTAAAAGTGCTTGTGAGTAAAGACATTAAAGTAATAGTTACTTATTCTTTTTTATTTGGTATATTTTCTTGAAAAAATTAAGTCGAATTTTTTCAATTTAAGAAGATTAACTCGTTTCATTTGGCCATAGGCATATTTATCTACAACGTTGAAAAAATGGCCACTTTCACAAAACGAATTAGAAAAAGAGCTCTTTTATGTGAGTATCGACCGATTACATTATCATCCATTTTCAATGGAACCATGTTTGTCCGTCTGTGGCTACTTTTCTGTTTAGTTTCTCTTCTTACAAATTAAAGTTATGGGTACTTCATTACTTTTTTCCAATAGTTTGCGAGTGTCTAATGATTTAAGTAACTTAGCGAGGAGATTTAACTAGCACTGGACCAGCTTCGGTTTATGGAGCAACATCAATTAGCGGCTGTAGTTTTCAGCTAGCTATGTGGCAGTGGGAAGTCGACGGTTAAAGGGGGGAGAGGTGGAATGCGGAGGTCCATCTCCGCTTGCCAATTGCCGCGTGAGCGCTGATGTCCTAACTCGTGCACATCTGATGCACTAAACGCTGTAGTCTGTAGGATATGACAGGCGCATTTCCATTTCTGAACCATTCTTATAATCGTAAATGGAATTGCTCAATTCGAAAATGTTTGTAGGTATTTATTATGAAAGCAGTTTTACTCTAACTCTGTCCTTAAATTGCATTAAATCCTGAAATCTAGATTAATTGAGTCATTTGATAAATGCGTTTATTATCTCAACCAATTCTAGAACAATCAGGCCGCAAATACGCTGAACAGTTGAAACTTAACAAAACCTTGGTTTAGTTTTGTCTTCAAGTGATCATTGTGCTTTATCGAAAAAACTTCTTTACTATAGAAATAGACTGATATTTATGTGATTTAAAATTAGTATTCCACTTTCTGTTGTAGTGATAGGTAAGTACTATTATTTTAAAGATATGATCCAGAGTTAGTGTCTATATGAAGTGAAACAAAAAGTTGCAATCAATTGTTATTAAATAAATTGATTAGGTATTCAAATTGGCCAGTTCATTAGCATCGACACGAGGAATTGGATTACGGCACGCGCGAGGTGAACGGACACTATGACCACGACAGCAAGATTTTGTGTGTGTTAAGTTTCACGTCATAAAGTTTAATATTTATTGCAGGATTTTCCTAATTATTATAATATAATTTGTGTTGAGTTGGTTAAGCAAGGAGAAATTGACAGGCTAAGAAGTTTGCGAGTTGTGTTTGTAGATAACATTAGGCATTGTTTCTCGTCATCTTCAGGTTTATTACCCGTGCATTTTTTGTGTTTCCGGCAAATTGTTTAGTTAACGATGATTTAGAGCGACACAGAGATGAATGTCTATAAGAACTAATTGGCAGCATGCTTCAAAGCCAAAGCCTTATTATTTCAGCGCCATTGTTTACAGTCTTCGTCGCGATATCTAGCTTTATACAGTTGATAAATGCGTGGCATATTCAACTCTTATTATTTTTGAATTATTTTATTAATGATTCGTTTCATTTTTTACCTAATAAATTGAGTAAATTGATATTCTAAGAATCGTGTTAAATTAAAATTGGTTATTCGATCTTTTATATTAAAAGTCTAGGAGAAATTAAGCACTGCTTAATTTATGTTATTATTGACCAAGTTTGCAAAGGCGATGGCGCCTGCATTGCACCACACACTAGAGGACAAGGTTGAAGACCATGGCGTTTCGCCAAACACCATAGATAACCCCATTATAAATACATTATCCGCACTACAATTCAAAACTATAAATAGGTCTACATAAAACCTGCCATATGCTTTCAATTTCCTTAGAACATGTTGGGTTCCTCATACTTCAATTTCGTGATGAAGGTTTGTTTTGTTTTTCATCAGAATAGCTGATGCTTAGCATGCTTAGCTTAGATGCCTTAGCTGAACCTATTATCTTATTAGAAGCCTTCGATGTTCCATCTCCTATGTAAGTGTATCTCGCAGTAGAAAGGCTTTCCCATGTGAAACCCGTTGCTTTCGCCGCGCGGCCGTCATGGTTTTGCACATGCGGTGATAATAACCTAACTGTCTGATCTTACCTCTATAATATGAAGATGTTCATCTCGTCAAACAATTAGGATACCTACTCCTTACTCTTTTTGTACTATGAAATTGGATGTTTTCGTAGATCCTAGATTCTATGCTCAATATGGACTCTCGTAGAGAACTCCATTTAGCTGGACTTGTCTTCGACGTTCTTAAGTTTAAAAAACCAGAATAATTGCACGCAAAGATTAAGTTTGCAAATCAAAACTCTAAAAAAGAACTTAGGTCTATAAGGTCAGCACTGCTATATCACAGTCATAAAACAGCGGCATTTAATGGTAGTTTCCGATATTTGGCAACGAAGTGTTGGAATAATATCCCTCCACCCATAAGAAATCTCAATACAAAGTACACCTTTAAATCTAAATTCAAAACGTATCTTCTACAAAAACAAACACAAGGTATTCCAAAACACTTCGCTCGCCGACTATAAGTAATAGTGCCGTCTAAGTTCTATTGCAAAACTTACACATTACTTATTACACTCGCCCTTAACTTCCACATGCACATGGGCCTCTTTTGTTAGCCAGACTCTTAAGAGACTGCTGCTATCAGAAGAGACCACACTACACGACACTTATACAAATTCATTCTCCCACTCATATACATACACACACACACACACACTTACACGCCTTTTTGCACGCCTGTTTTCACTCATACACACTCGAACTATAGGTACACGGAATGTTGTATTGCGCTCGTATTCGGCTCGTCATCTCGAGGGTAATAGCTGAAAATCAGTGTTTGCTTCTTAAGCAATATTATCGCTGAGCTATGACCCTTTTGAAATTGCAACACACATGCACTTTTAGTTTTAAGCATTTAGTGTCTAACCTAAAGTTTAATGTATTTACCATTATGTTCAATGGTACCACTGATTGTACGTGTGTGCTGGTTTATCAAATAAATGTTGTATCTATGTATGTATCCTAGTATCTTATTAATATTATAAATGCGCAAGTTTGTGTGGAACTTTTGTTTGAGGTTCAATCACGCTTCAACGATTATACATTTTTACCTAAGTCTGAAATATATATTATCCATCTACTGATTAGACTGTCTGGCGATATTATCAACCAATATAGAAAATATAAATGCAAGTACAAAATATGACACATACATATTATATTAATTATTTGATGTTTAGTATCTTATCCTTATATATTAAAACCCTAAATTCAGATTCTGTTTCGTAGAATATCAATGTCGCTTAAAATAAGAGTTAAATCAAAAATTATGTATAAATCATTTATCATTTAACACAATAGATCGTTTTCGATATTTTCGCTTTGAACAAAGGAATTTACATCGTAGACAGTTCAAGCCCAGACGAGAGCATTGGGGTCGTCGAACCTGCAGAGTGGCCATTTGTGGTTCCATCTGCGGATCACAGGCACTGCTATTTATTGAACTACTTCACAAAACATTTCATATGACTACTAGTGCTTGTTAAATACTAATTCCAAACAATTTAGCAAATGGAAGAACCGAGTCAATATTTATACATATAGGAGTTAAACTAACTATGGTATATTATAACAATTGTATGCTATTGAACAGGTCACACACAACAATGCTGTTAGCACGCAAGCGACTGAACAAATATCATATCTAAGTACCTAATGTCTAACTCAAAGGCGTAGGCAGAAAGGCCATGTAATTTCACAAACGTGGGCGTATAAAAGATGATAGAAATGACAAGTGACAAATGGCTTTTTTTAAACGTTTTTAACTGACATTATGAAAGAGCTTATCGATGATAATGTCAAAGGGAATCGACCTACATCGATTGACAGCAACGGAGATGAGACAAAGCAGATTCATTAGACACGGCCTGCAGCGTGGGAACTTGTTCTCTCACACAAGCCGTCTCTGTCAAAGCTGTGCTATCACTGATGCGTGCGAATGAAAAAGATAGATATACATGTTTTCTGTTCCTTCAGTTAATCAACACGGTAGACAACTCGGAACTTTGTTGTCGATTGCTTTGTGTAAATGCCTTTGTGCGAATGGTTCCACAGAAGAAATGAACAACTGAAATAGCTATACAACCAATATTTACTAATATCCAGGGGAGTACTTTAACGTTCAGGTGAGCTAGCCAACAGCCGAACGGTGAAAGATAAAAGTAATAAAAGTCAAAGGGTTAATTTGTAAATTTTACGACAGAGCAAGTACCCTGAGGCCGTAAAGGCAACGAAAACGAATAGCTAAGTTAATTAGGGAGGTTTCATTTCATGCTCAATATCATGCGGTTTCAGCGTCAATTGAACGCTTTCTCAGTTCAGCCATAAAATGGAATTGCCACCAGGAAAATCTATAACAGATAAATTAACATGGAGATGTCCTTCTTTCGCCTCTTGAGGAAAATTATCTTGGTAACCTAACATGAAATGCCAGGCATGCCAACCCAATTTCTACATAATATAAGTTCGTACGTTATAATGTATACGAAGTGCTACAAAGCAAACATACCAACTCGAATTTTACGAGGAATTTTAGCTCAAAACAGATTTGGTTCAGTCATTATTGGAAGTATGGTTTAGCTCAGTCATATTACAAGGCAAGGTGCTGTCTGCTCGGATAGATTACTAAAATTATGATTTATATTACAAACAGTTCAGTTGCGTCAATTGGAGCACCGGCCGCCAGCAAATAAATAAGTGTTTGTTGTTCGTTTGGTAATGTTATTCACAATACGGGTCAGTTTCAGTTATATAAAACTGTATCGTAATTGGCAGCGATTATTTTTTTAAACTTTACAGCATTGATCATTGCGAGGTCGATGAAGAAACGCAATATTTTTTTGCAAGCCAAGGTGTGACTACCTGAACACAAACGTATGATAATTTATTCTACTTGGCCGCAGATTTATTTCTCAAACCTATCGTAATTTCCTTACTTTATTTATGCTAAAATTAAAACAAAAACAAAGTCGAGGAAGGAAAATGTGAAAACGTTCCTAATGAGACGCGAAAAATGATCACATCGTCCACATAGACATACCTTGTAGAATGTTCTGTAAAGTTGCCTCCGTCCAGCAGCCTAATCTTCGCAAAGAGCACGGCCGATACGAAGGGCACCTCTGTGAGCTCCTCCAAGCAGGCTTGCACTTCAAACTTGTACCGCTTCTTCTTGGTCATGAAGGCCATGGCGCCAACATCGGGCCTGGCCGACCTGCCGCCACGCGCCACTTGTATCCACACTACACTAACACTGCACTTCACTTCAACACAACGCGTGAAACACTTAAGAAAATGTTCAGGACTAAATCGTCGGAGCGATTATATTTGCATCAGTGAGTCTCCGCGATAGCGAGCCGGTCCGGGTTGCTGCTGTCATTAGTCTGGAAACGAAATTGTTTTGGACATTATGATAAAGAATAAGACAACAAAAACATACCTACACATACCATTTTATTAAGCAATAGAACGTAATAATAACGCAGATGGTGCACTGGATGAAGTATCAGATAATGCCCACAACAGCCTGGTATTGGATGAGATTAACATGCTAACAGATTAACATGGTATGTTAAGTAATAAACGACATCTGGTGCTCGGCAATATCAATGTGGCGATACTCATTTTGCGGTTCTATAGTCGTTAATTATCATACGTGTATTCTACGCACATGCATTGTATAGGGAGTTAACAATGTGTAGGTGCGCCTGCATGTTAAAAACATTTGTGTACAACAGTTCCACTCTACTTTTTGTAAAACACATGCTCAGCAAATACGATGTGCGTTAGCTCATTGACAGTAAATGTAAGTGAATCTGTTTCCAAATAGATTATTAATCCAAATATTAAAGACCTCGGTATAATATAGTGTAGACTAAATTCACAGGAGCATCTGAGGCGCAATATACTCCTTTCACCACACTGGTTTTAAATTACCAGGGACACGATAAGATGAATGAACAAATGTGTAAAATTCTTGGATTTCTAATTGAACTCCTTAATCTTAGTTTAAATTAAGCCCAATTTAGAAATTTACTGCAATAAAATTCCTACGGACGAATGTGCAGACTGAGATAATACGTTAATAGAAAATGCTACAAAACTAAGAGCCTAGTCTAATATTCTTGATTGACGTGTGTTCTCTCTGTTAAGTTAAAAAAAAAAACCTTTTGACATCCTTCATGTTTTGATGAAGCAGATTCGTTTATGTAGGTAAGTTCAGTTCTTGCGACGACATTTTCATTAAGTTACGAGCAAATATTGTTAAAGTTCTTATAAGTTGCTTATTTGCAATGAACTTACTCGACTTTCTGAAGGACGTTCAGTTGGCGATTGTAGTGTTTATAAAAGATTTGCTAATCATATCTTGCGCAGGTTGACGTCAATGTACAACTCGAACAAAAATCATATACCATAGCTCCGGTTTTGTTATGTGGGTGTGGTTTACTAGTAAACTAAAGACATCAGTCAGACGACAGTTCATTACATTTCATACACATTATTAAGTTTTTTTGCTAATCATATCAGCTAAATTGCATAGTTTTTCACCTAGCTTAGTGTGAGAAAAGGATTGACGTGCACATGCACATTGCACATGGATAGTGATGAGCAGTAAGGAGAAAGTATGATTATAATTTGGAGTCATTTGATTAGATTATACTGTGATTTCTACATAAAACGACCGCGTAAAAATCATGAACAGACTTGAAAAAACTACTGAATGTATCTATCCGAAATAATGTTATTCAAGCTCTTGAATAAATACACTATTCTTGTATCGGAATCATTTTGGAGTTCGCGTACTTCGTATGTAATTTATTTACGCCCAAAGTTGTGCTAAAATCGGTGTTAAAATACGATTTATGAGGTTGAGAATAGATTTTTTCAGCATTGCCCAATGATTGATAATAAATGTTGTATTCATAGTAAAATAGTTAATATTAATTTGATAATTATCGAGTTAAAAGGACTACTAGGACGACAATCAACCAGCATATTATTTAAGTTATAAAGTCAGCTAAAGTTTACTCACATGTTTGCCAAGAGCTAGAGCCGTAGCGTGGAACATCGCCAGCACAGCGTTAATCTATTACATAGCCTGGAACAAACAAACAACAATATCAATAAAATGTAATGCCATCGAATATACCTACACACTAGTATACGTCCATCAAATGATAAACATACGATTTATAATCAAATATGACTATAACATGGTAGCTTCAACTTATATTTCAATATCAGCTTCTAGAGTTACATCGTGCCTATTCGTCATCACCATTAAAAAGTTATAACTGCGTTAAAATCGGTTAAATATATGTAAGAAATTCTAATTTTATCGCAATACTGTCGGCACAAGGGCCGACAATATAAGTGAAACTCTGATACTGGCATACTCAGCATTTGCATTTGAATCTCGTGCAGGATGCGCAATAATCATCTTAATTCATACCAAATCATTATACAAACTATAAGTCTGAGGTAATTGCCATAATCTGTTGGATATTTGGCTGACTTCTTCTAAGGCCGTGTGCTCTCTAGCTAGATGATTATCATTATAATAATATTAATGAAACTATAAACTCAAAACTATACGTTACGCTCTGGCTAGGTCGAAATTAAGGAATAGCATTAAATTCTGGGGATACAGTAACGCCTATAACATGAAAAGCAAAAACGAACGAACAAACGAATGGCTCGCCATTCGTTTGTTCGTTCGTTTCGCCATTCGCACCCGCGGATTCCGCCATGGGAATCGTGTAAAGAGTATTTTAAGGTACTAAACATTTTGGTTCTTCCTAGCCTCTACATCTTAATACGGCCGCCCTCTAAATATAAATCACCAGAACATAGAGCACGAAGGTTACAAACAAGAAAAAAAGATTTAGAGAACCTTTAAGTCCGAGGTTAAATTAAATTGTCAAGCGGTCAGATTATATAACTCTCTACCTGTTGAAATGAAAACCATCGTATATTCGCCCAAATATATTTAAAAATAAGCTTAAAAAGCTCTTGCTGGAAGGGTGCTTTTATTCCGTGGACGAACTCTAACTTTAGTATTGATTAACATCGAATACTTAATGTTAATAACATTAATATTAATTTTTTGATTGTTTTCTTTTAAACTGTTTTAATTTTAAACTAATGTAATGTATTCAAATACAATGTATATTTTTTTATGAATAAACGAATTTAATTAAATAATCATTTTTTTTCAGGCAATAAATAATTATACTGGCTGGAGGAAGTAGCTGGTAAATCATGTGCTTGCTTATTACTACATCACAGATGACGTTCTGATTATATATGAATGCTAAATCATTGTCGGCTGGCTGGAGGAAGTAGCTGGTAGATCAACCAAACAATCCTGTTCTTTCCCTCTGCCAGAGTAAGTTTTACGTTTGTTCCAGCGTTTCTGCTCGGCAGGGTCTTTCTTGCTATCCTATGCTTCTTGTGACTTTGTGAGCTAGGTCGGCACGAATCGCCTAATGAGCCTTTTGGTATAGCTTTTCGACCTTTGCATCAACTACAAATTTTTTTAGATTCAGAATTATAACCAAGGAAACTCTTGAGGGAATGTGGTACATTTAAGCCTACATCAACGGCACCATTCATGGCACCGAAGATACGAGCACCAATAGTAGTGCATGCAAGACCAACATCAAGGTAACAAGGTAAAATCTGAAAACTCCAGGTCCATTGTCAAGAGGTTCTACATTATATTCATCTCCAGTGACTCCTTCAGCACCCGTGTAAAGGCTGTCCAGTCCTAGTCTCTGTAGCCTTGATCCAACCAACAATCATGACTAGATAACCAGCTAGCTAGGGCATTAAAATATTTCTATCCATCCCAAGGTTGTCTGGCAGAGATCGCTATCTAGCGATAAGACTGCAAATTGTGTAGTACGCGTAGCTAAACATTGTTTCTTATATTTGTGGTGTGCAATAAAGTATTTTTTATCTTCTATCTATCTAAAATAGGAGCAGCTTGAATGAAAATAAATTAGACAATGTATTTCTCTAATGGGGTTAGCCTAGTCAGCGCAACAGCTTCCATCTAGCCGTTCTGCAGAAAATAAATGGTACAAAGGGGAACAACCAGTTGCTGTTGGCGAAGACAGGTGCGAGTCAGATCAACTAAAAGGATTAGTGCGAACTCCAGCGAAGATTATGCAAGTCGGAAAACAATAAAATACTGCACACCAATTTGATCCTACATACTAAACTGAAATTGTAGAGTTTTAGTAATGATGCAATTACTTCATTGTCATCGTTTTATTTGGCCGAAACAAGGTCACGCCATGACAAGAACACATTAACTTCGAAATCAGCACTTAAACAATCTATAACGAGCTTAAGAGTACGAGTGCCTGCCTAGGTAAACTGTTTATGCCAGAGTCGTACACATTGGAAAATCGAAATATTAACGACTTTCTGTTTATAGAGTCTTGTTCTTGCGATGGGTGCGATGTGAGCAGGTTGGCAGTGTGCCAGAAGCTGAACAGATTTGGTAACTCACCTTGAAAATTTAGCGCGGAAATTGTTTATGGAACGCCCATAGGGCCTCATCTCGTTACCGGTTACGATAAGCAGCCTGGAGCGGATAGAAGCCGTTACAGCACAAATGTTTGGCAAGTCATCGCTGTCTTATTTATCATTTTACGCTCCGGCCGCGACTCGGGTATTCCATCTCATTCATGGCTGCCCTTTCCATTATTTAATTGCATTCGGCAGTCAGTGCAGTATAAATAATGGTACAGATCTTTATACAACCTCAGTTGAACATAGCCCTGCGACGCCTGCTGGGCTGCGACACACGACCGCTCATTAGCGAGCAATTTGGCGCAACGACATTAGCATGTTATCGCCCGACGCCGAGGCGCCAAGCGACCAACTACCTGATAGCATGCAAGTGCGGCTCACATGTGCAGTATGTGCACCACCTTTGGAACACAAATAATGGGAGGCGCAATGTAAATTCAACAGCTGAAGTTGGTGAAGTCCATCATCAGATTGGATATCAAGGGTAACTTCGTTTAGAGAAAAACATAATCATATCTCCTCATAACACAACGCCCCCAACGATGCAAGGATAACGCATCTTATTATTGTTTTTTAATCGAGGATAATATCATAAATAATTAAGTACAATGCACATTGATTTTCCCTTAACGCGGGACTTTCCGGCATAGCACTTATATACCTATTAAACATTATCGTAGCATGTATATAATAACGAAATCTATAAATATATAATGCAGATTATCGATGTCCTCAATTTAACTTCCGTCGCGTCATTTTATTTCAGTCATATATTTTTTACCGTGAAGACTGTTTAGCAACTGGCATGCCCGTATTCACTCAGTTAATTAGTTTTATGTTTCAGGCAAGTTCGAATGGGCCGGTGGCAAGCTTTAATGTGTCAAAACAAAAGCTGCCCGAAGGTTGTGGTCTTTTACAGCCGATAACTATAGATGCAACAACCTTTACAAGGAAGTGCTCAGTTTGAATATCATGGACGACAAAGTATTGTCGTGTGAATGACAAAGTATTGTCGTATGGACGACAAAGTATTGTCGTCCATGGTATTCAAAAGTCGCAAACGCTTTACCATAGGTAAGGCGACACACTTGTCCACATTTAGGTTATTGCCTCGTTCCACTCGGCCAGCCGACAATCACGCACGCTCAGCTGACCGGGTGAACGATCAATCCGTCAGACTCGGTTACCGCCAGCCATCGATTTTGCACGCAAACACCATTGCTGGGTTTCTATAATATGTAAACATCCGCTAGTAGTATCCGTCAGTGTATTTTTGAATGAGAAAGAAAATGTGGTGTTAAAATTTTCATACAGGTTACAGGAATCTGGTTTTAAGCGGCCAAGATGGACGACCAATGTATTACCTCTAAACACAAATACACTAGGTACTTGCGCTCTCTCACACATCTATATCTACCAATTTTTAAACAAACGTGAATTACTCTCAACCGAACATAAATTGTATCAATCAATCATTATCATATGCTCTACCTGACAGCATCAGCGATGACGCAATCTCCAGCGAAGCGTGCTCCGAGGTCAATCGCTTCCGTCATGCCGTGATTTACCAAAACCAAAAATCTCCGTGACTTGATGGATGAATCCAACACTTCGTGTCCGAGACCCCTAACGTTTGTATACAATGTAATGAAACAGACAACATAACCATTATCATCATCTGCTCCACCTGCTATCATCAGCGATGACGCAATCTCCAGCGAAGCGTGCACACTGAGGCCAATCGATCTCGGGGCTTTACTTGATTTGTACTACTGTAAACTGGTTGTTATTGCTTTACTGCGTCGTCTAAGATGCATCAATTAGTCTTCTACAGAGATTTTAAGTTGTACTAGGCAAGTAGTGCCTAATTGCTTACTATAAAGTCAGTATTATTATTTGATATTTGAGGCACCTCGCTCTACCTCGCGAGACGCGGGCGAAAACATCTTAAACGCCATGACTTGATGGATAAATCCACTTAAGACTTTAAGCTGAGTTTGAGTAAAATGTGTACATTGTAATTTGCTCGTAGATTACATTGTATACCAACTCGTAGTTGATTTTTAAATCTTTCTCAGGTTTGTCAGACTGCTCCTATTAAATAACGCTCACTGTTTTATGTCTAGCTCATAACCAAGTGTATTCCATATATAAAAACAGCAATATCTCGTAGACTTCAAGCGACCTAAGAACTCTATCAGCGTTTTTCACATTGTAACGTATCCAGCCAGATTGCAATTTAGTATTTGTTCCCAATCATCGGAGGGACACTTCCCCTAGTATAAAGATACTGTTTATTCTATGTATCGGAGAGGGTGGCTGGCTAGGCTACCACCCGCGTGTTATGTAACAGCGTACGAAGCTACGCATGATCAGGCAAAGGCGTTAAGCTGTTTAGCGTACCAGGCGCGATGTCTACCCAACCCACCCGAGTTTATCAAACGATTATTACCATATTGTCATACGTGTGTAATATTTATTATACATTAGCGACAGCATCGACTCTTTATAATTCACCTTTATCATCCAGATATGAGTATCTAGAGATGTAAAGGAATCCTATGATTTGGGATATAGTTGTAAATCTAAGTATTTCTAAACATTCTTTTTACCTGGGGTTTTCAAGGCAAGTACCAGGATAGCTAATTAATGTTAATTTTCAAAACAACAAAATATGAAGTCGCTTGAAGACAACTCAGTCATCAGGTAGTCATTTCAAGACAACCACAAAAACAATAATCAACCAGCATGACTGTGACCAACCAAAGCCAATTTAGCTACAGTCACGCAAACAGAAAACAGTTCTGCCAGCTATAAAAAATAACAATGCGAGAGCATGTCAGATCACAGATTTGGAATCTAAAACCGATTAGGCGAAATTATACTCGAAGAGCCTGGTCAACCGAAAGCGACCTCTATATAGTTTTATTATTTTTATCTGTTACCAAAAAACTGGAAGAGCTTGTTTCATTATTGATCAATATTCTTTTCTACAAAGGTTTGTTATGTATGATGCAGTTTGTTAACTTTCCAGGCCGTATCTTAAACGTTTAACGATAAACGTTTGCTTAGTGACAAATTCCTTTTGGACTCCTAATTTTATGTAAGTTTCTCTAAACTTTAACTGTAACGATTATTGTTTTTGTTATCATGTTTTGTTTTTAGTCTCTCGTCCACAATAACTGTTAAATTTATAATCTACTATCTAGCAGTTGAAACTTGTATTTGACCATCAGCGTACATGTATCTACGACTTGGATACGTAAATTCCAAGATTCCAATTCCTTCGAACATTTTTTTCCAATGAGAGCTCGTGAAGGAAATCGTACATAATAGCTGCTCCGTCGTCCTATATTCATTTATTGGCGCAACCCAATAAATGCCGGGAATTTACGATTTCCAGCTTATTGGACGAGAAACGATGTCCTTTTAAAAATGTAACAATAAAACATTAATTAAATTCTCATTCCATTTTTAGTCAAGTCATTTTTAATTAATCATTAATTTAAAATTACTTTTGCTTTCATCAAGTTAAAAAAATTCCACAAATAATAATAAAAGGATGATAGCAATTTATGCGAAAGGAGATCTACCACGCCCTTTTGTAAATAGACTGATGAAAAGAACCGGTGACACGAACCAATCACACGCTATCGAGAATGCGTCCAATGCGGACGTGAAAAGCCACTGGTCAGAGCGGTCAGGGTGAAAGTGACAAGGAAGCGGTCCCACAGATCCATCACGTCCGAGTGGGACGAGGAAGCAGCCAGTCATCTCGTAATGCCACGGAAACTAGCACTGAACGACTTAGGCTCAGGCATCGTATACTGCGCAAATATTATCATATCAGTAGAATGTCTTGGATACTCGTGCGCGAATTCTAGTATGATCTTTATAGTACTTACCTGCCCAAATATAATCATGAAAGTAGGTAATTCTAAAGTAAACAAATACAAACCATCATGTCAACTAATCTCAAACACACACTTTCATACTCACCTGCACACATACATAAACACACACATGCATACACACATCCACACACACAATACATGCATGCAATCTAAAACTGCCAATTTGAACATTTGTAATATGTACACTAAAGCCAAACATCGCCAAAAATGTATAAATAATCAATAATAATGTATAATAACTCGAGCTCTTGAGCCTAGTTTGGGCCTCGCCGATTTGTAAATTAGTGTAATTCTTTTTTGGCAATAAATATTCTTATTCTTATGTTAATGGACCAAAGCGGAACAGTGCACATATTAAGTTCTAATTTCAGATGGTTTTTATGTATTAAAATATTATAGGCGGTATAACTACATAGAAATGTAAAAGGTACCTAGCTACGTAGCCATGAGCGCATCCGACTAATGTAATCAAGGAGCTACGAGCCGATGCAATGCTTACTAAACAGCTAATTAGGCGCTCCCGACCAACAGTATGCAAACTGTGCGGAACTACGCGGTTTTTATCGAAGCGCTTCAGGAATCATGTACACTTTTATAGATAGGTATTTAAATTAGAAATCTCAAATAGGACTCAATTCTAAAAGTAATGAATAGATCTAGAATAAGCTAAAAATAGTTTGATAGCAAGAGAGAATTGTGCATAAAACGTCCTCGATGCTCAGACACGTAGTAAGGTACTGCTACCTATCATTACAGACGTTTCCTTCGTGCAAATCCAATTGTTGATTCCAAGGCTCATTCAAACGAGGATGTTGTACACCTAAACTGTATAACATACTAAACTCGTGTAAGTATTTCAATATTTTCAAAATCGATGTGTATTTTTGATGTATTTTTAAGCCCTCTGATCTAAGAAAAGACGTATACGAAGTATATGTAAGTGTTACACCAGTATGCAAACTCTACCTAAGATAAGAAACATCAATAAACACTTAAGTTTTATCAAAACACTTCAGCATTTCATTATCGGAAGCCATAATTCTTTTTACTGACTTTCATAATGTCGTCACTATAAAGTAATAACACAATACGTGTTCTAAAATATAGATGAATAGCTTGTAACTACGGATTCGCACACGGGATACTGACATAAAAAAAGTCGTGAAAACGAGACAAACAGACAATGACACTTTCCAATATATACCTAATATTAGTATAGATATGGATTACTAACGAATTAATAAGTAACAGCGGCTTCGCGCTGGTACGACTATTAAATCAAACAAACTACCATATATGACATAACAAGCCAGACTAGCGCAAAAAAATAACAATGATCACCGACGAAAACGAACAATGGCCACATTATTCAATAATTATAGTCGCTAACTAAAATGGCAACATCATTAGAAAAGTAATAAATACTGCGAAATTAAAAAAAACTGATAAAACAGTTCAAAGTGTTAATTGCTATATATGCTATCTAGCAAAAACTACGAATACCTTTTAGACAATAGAAAGTTACTCGAATACCAATTGAAAACCCACCGGGTCCAACATTGCTGAAGCTTATCTATAACAATACTAATAATGTTAAAAACAGTTAATGGTTTACATGTGACTTAGAAGTCTGATAATGTTGTAAATTTGAATATGATTAAAAACTGATGGATCCACGTAAACGTAAATACGTAATCAGAATTCTATCAAGTCCTTGATAGGTTTACAGTATACAAAACCATTAGGAAAAGGAACAATAGAAAATCGAAGGTTATACCTACCTAAACAAATCTAATAGTTATTCAGATGATATAAGTAAGTCGGCCCCAATAAAGTTCACTAGCACATTCATTATGAAAATTAAAGATTAACACTTATTTATACATTCAAAAAAGATCAAAACATCTTATACAACACGGATTAGTTGCATATTAAATATAATCAGCAATAAAATACACATTAAAATGTCATCTTGCAACTTAGTTTATTAAATAGTAGATACTAATTTCTCAACAAATTTAAGAGTTTCAAAACATACATAATTATTTTTGACTAAATGAAATAAGCAGTAAACTTCAAAGGGGTACATTTTAAAGGATACATACATACCTATCCTAGCATTTCTCTACCTACCAACATTATAACATCAATATAAAATGATGAGTTAAGACCCAACGACTATAACACAATAGAATAAGGTTTAGAATATGAGAACAGTTAGACAGTCGGCTCAATAGACTAGAAACGTAGATTAGCAAGCAGAAGACGGTCAAGTCTAGGCCACCGCTTGAGCGGGGAGAAAAGAGGAAGGTTCATTGACACGACCGATGCTGCCAACTCCATCGACTACTTAATTCAGAGGCTCTGTAGGAACTATTCACGCTCTCATTTAAATGGATTATAAATATATTAGCGCTATTTAAAGTGATATCGCGCGAAGATTAGGTGCGAGATGAAAACGAAACGAAACAAGAATGCGGAGATTCAGAATAGAATGTCCTTTCAAGAGGCAATTGTGGGTGTAAATGCTTGAAATTGTGGAGAACAACAACAAGCACTACACAATAACATAACAAATTTTCCATTCATTGAAAGGATTTGGCGAATACGTAACGAATCTAATTAGGTACATGGAGTGGATGGAGTGGCGAGTAGCGAAAGGTCTACTGCCTAGCAACAATAACAACAAAGTCCGACATCAACAGGCGACGATAAAGCTCTGTAAAGCGAGACAAATCAACCATGATTGATATCATGTTCTAGAATACGTGGCGTACTCGATTGTCCGGCCGTCCGATTGGGGTCAACCGCCAGGGTCAGCCCAAACAGCCCGCGTCGCGTAACGGTCCCCGCGCATGCCATGCCATCTCCAGATTTGCAAGCAAGCTCGAATTCTAAACCAGTTAGTTACATTATGCATAGCTATTCAATTCAATTTGTACAGAGCAGCTGAACTATTGTCAAACCTACCTTTTCACCAACGAAACGTTATGAATAAAAAAATATAAATATATGTCGAGCCATTAGCACCTTTGTCGTGCCAGTATTTACTACTGTGTTGTTATTTACTCCTCTACAACTATACCCCTAAATAAAACAGTCACACCAGATAAACGCCACAAAAAAAACACGCGAAGCATGTATGGAAATAAGCACGGAGGCGTAGACATATATAAATCAACGAGCAGACAGTTCAAGTAACATTCTCGAACATACCGATGGGAGGCATTCGCACGACGCATTCAGCTCAAGGGCACTCCAGATGTCAATATCAATAAATAGAACGAAAAAGTATCAGAATCAACCAAGTTGGAACGAACGTAAAAAGCTTCGTGGTTAGACATGGTAGAGTAGAGACGATAAATCCGCGCTGAGACATTCAAGGACACCCACCCTGTTAATGTAGTCACACACAAGAAATAAAAGCTAAATGTCAGTGGATGGACAAGATTACCACAGAATCGCGGCGGATGGTACAATCTTAGGGAGGCCCATACGCAGCAGTGGATGAAGTCAGACTGTGGATAGATCAGCGGACGTTTAGAATCAGAAACAATAAGGTAAATACTAACTGAAATTGCCAGGCTTTAGATAGAAAACAGAATAACGCTAGTTATAATTGGACTTAGAAGCAAGGTTCTAAGATAAAAGTGCTGCAAATGAATATTGCGGCGTCTAATTGTAGAGTACTAGTCTACAATTAGACGTTGCAGTAGTGAGCATAAGGAATTATGGTGGCTATGAACTACTATGATGACGGTATTTATTATCGTAACTTATGAATCAGTAGTACTCACATGTCTAAACAAAAATAGGTTGAATGAACGTGGTTCTGCTCAAGTTTCCTTATGCTAATATTAAATTGATTAGTTCCTCTAGGCATTTGTAATATTATCAGATAAATTATTTTCTAGCCAAAATGATTTGAAAATTTGAGATACAGCGTCGTTGTGAGTAAATTACGCGATAAATTAGAACCGAAATTATAGGTATTGTATGAAACATTAGGTAGTTCATACACATTTCGAATAAAAATCCCAAAACGAGTGCACACGTGCTGTATGTCATTTACGCACTAAATGACGCGAGCTGGCTGATTATTGCCTACGAGTATGTCTGTAAAAAAACCCATAATCAAACAGTATGTTGTGTACCTTAACATGGCTTAAACTAACTTGCAAAATATGCAAATGCCTAACTGTTACTCTGCATGGTATTCAATTTACATGTTTAAATCTGCTATTCTACGAGATTCAACCAAACTTGTCGCAACTTCTGACCTTTACAAAGAATTTTATGCCGACAATAATCAGTAATTAAGATGACTGACATGACGACTGTATGTTTGGGTGTCGGTGAATTAGCACGCATAGAGTCGGTGACTTTGACCGCGCGCCTGTCATTACAATAGCAAGGCCATGCCAACTGTTCTCTACAGTTTCCGAAATGTGTAATTTCCGTGGTTTTTTCACCTATGTTAAAACTAATAAGGAAATTGTTAGAATTGAATAGAGTACGCACGACACTTCTAATGGAATTATGTTGCAAAAACTTTATGCAAGTCATAGACCAAGGAGCCAGGTGGTATAAGTAGATCACATCATAGCTGTCATTCCAAATGCTGCGTTTTGAACCCTGAATAACGAATATTGGCTGGCGACACATCACAGAATAACAAGCGCTCATTGATATTTAATCGACTCTTGTTGTTGACAAAGGGTGTTTGCAGTTTACTCAAGTGTCTAATGAACAATACAGTAATATTGGCAACGACAAGTCAAGTCTGCACTTGAAGACTACACAATGTGAGCAGAAAATTGAAGGTGAAGCGACAGAGTTGATATATAGAGTTACGGATATTACCGCTTTTCGGAACATTCTTAGCATCGCGAGTTGAAAAGGAACTAAGCAATTTATTTAACGTCCATCGCGAGGTGGCAGCTGATTTGCTTCGCGCTCTTTGATCCGTAAAGAAAATAACGATGTAGACGTCCAGACGTTGATTGGGCAAACATGTATGTTGAAACGGCCAGAATTATTCTACGATTTATTTATTAATAAATAGCACAAAAAAAACTAAGGATACGTAGAATCATCATCAATCTGTTGGGTGTTGAGCACCCAAGAGATTATGCTTAGAAAGAGTCAACTTAGGCAGCGCACACATAGCTTCTTGGTTTTTTTTTCAGAGGCCTTGCATATCTTCACTTCGAATCACGAACGGTAGCAAGCGAACTGCGGACCATACTCATCCTGATGAAGATTCCCTAAGATGAATCGAAACAGTGTCGGTTCCTTTTTCGATAAAATAATACATGAGTAGGAACCCATGTTTTTCAAAATCTACATCCATACCCAGGTCTAAATTCAAACAGTATGCACTGGTTTATTAATTTAAATTGCCGCCTATATACTATAGCTATATTACGTGTACTATTTTGTTATGACGACCAACAAACATAGCTATTAACACGCACGTGCACTTTAAAAGTGCATTCAATACCATCGCAACGTGACTCTGAATAACACCACGGAGCTTAAAGTCTTGCACACACTACCGAACCAATCCGCGCGGTAGAAACCGCGCTATCCCTTAGTATGTAATTTTCAACGCATTTTTTCCGCTAATGAGTGCGCCTAAGTCTGATTCTACACGCTACAGAACCACATAGTTTGTATTAGCGCGAACCACGCGCGAATACATTGAACCACTAATTAATGAAAGCTATTTCTTAATATGTTGGTTCAGACTAAGACGCACTTACTAGCGGAAAAACCGGCGTTGAAAATAGTGTTGCGCCCGATACATAGCTCCATCTGTTGGCAGGCGGACGCATTAATTATTCACCTACAACGCCATCTGGTATCGAGTAGATGCAAACTACAAAGTACACGTATCGAATGCATAAGAGTGACCGAGATAGCAATATCTCTCTATAGCAAGCGAACATTTTAGCGCGTTCCCGTTCGTTCTCGAACGTTCGAGTATTGTCGCGGTTTTGCGCGACTTACTCGACGCTCGTATAAATACGGCGGTGGTTTGCGGTTGCAGTCAGTCTATTCTTGGTTAAGCAAGTGATACAAGTGCGAAAGTTATGAAGTGTTATCAGTTGTGTTGTAGTGTTGTCACTCTTATTGTGTTCTATTGAGAAGCTAACTAGTAGAATCAGTGGATTAAGTTCAGTGTGTGGTAACTTTGAAATTAAAGTTATTATTTGGTAAAATCAAGCGGTTTCATAATTTATCAGTACCCGGCTCGTAAATAATTGGTGTCAGAAGCGGAGATAAAGAAATGCCGGTTTTTCCAAAGGAAGACACGGACGGTATCCGGACAAGGAGTCAGCGGCAACAGTAAATGGATGAGAGACGGTTTAAAGGTTCTCCATCACAAGAATCTCAACAGGTTCCTCAGCCAACGATAGAGTCATCTGGTGAGATATCGGGAGTCCCATCATCATCTGTGGCTCAGGCTCCTGCTGCAGGGGACCTTGCTGCTTTAATGGCGATGCTTCAAGAACAGGCTCGTCGTCAGGAGGAACAGGCTTGCCGTCAGGAGGAACAGGCTCGCCGTCAGGAGGAACAGGCTCGGCAGCAACAGGAGGAACTGTTTCGCCGGCAAGAAGAACAGACTCGCCTTATAAAAGACCTGCATGGAGCCTCTGGCAAGGAACTTCAGGATGTTAAGGAGCAAATCCAGCAACATGATAGCCGAATTTCTGAAGCAGAAACCCAGATTGCAAGTGTAAAAAAAGCTGTGGATCTGCTGAAATCTGAGGATAGAGATATTGCTCTTGTGGTCTCTTCATCGTCAGCGCGAGGATTTAAGGTGCCACCATTTGATGAAGGTTCTTCGTGGTCCGCCTATAAAATTAAGTTCAAAGCTGTCTTAAACGCAAACGGATATACGAAGTCGCAGGCTATGACGGCACTAACATTAGCCTTGCGTGACCAAGCACTCACTGTTTTGGAAGCCCTGGGAAGTAACGTGAGTTATGAGCAGCAGCTGGAGGCACTAGAATCTCGATATGGTGACGCACATCTAAGAACATGTTTTCCGCGCTCAATTAAAGGACAGGACTCAGCGCAATTCGGAGAACCTGCAGCAGTGGGCCCTGGAAATAGAAAAGCTGGTTCGGAAGGCTTTACGATCTTCACCCGCACTTATTGATGGGAACTTGGTTCAGGCATTCGTCGATGGGATACGTGACTTGGAAGTCAGAGATACTGTGAGACTTGGCCATCACGAGTCTTTAAAGAACGCCTTGGCCCATGCTTTGGAGGTGGAAGCTGTACGGTTGGACACTCGAGCACATCGCATCAGAGAAGTGGTGGAGTCCAACCGCGAGGTTCGTCCAAAATTCAGGCGGAAATGCTACTATGAAACTGAGCATCGCAGTGGAAAATCTCACGGTAATGCAGATGCATTGTCAAGAAGACCTTGTCCAGAAGAATGTAAACATTGTGTAAAACAAGAGTCCAAAGAAGTGGTACCCGTCAGAATGTTGAGCACGGATCTTAATGATAAGTGGAAGAAAACCCTGCAGAAAGCACAGACAGATGACTCAGATATTAAGGCAATCATCGAATGGATAAGGGCTGGAACTTCTAAACATGTATGGAGTGATGTGGCTGGAATGAGCACTACAACAAAAAGCTACTGGGCACAATGCGATAGTCTGGTTATCCACGAGAGTATTGTGCCGTAAATGGGAAAATGCTCGCGGATCACTGTCATCTTCAAATGGTTGTTCCAAAGGCTAAAGTATCTACGAAGTCTGGAAAAGAACTACGATTGCTAGCAGACCTTATAACAGGCTCCCCAGTTTCTCCCCAGTCTCCGCGCAATATAACAGAGTACGCCAGTGACCTTCGCTACAAATTGAACGATGTACACGAACACGTTCGCCAATCCAGCCAACAAATGTCTGAAAAAATTAAAACAACCACTTGGGCTTTAGTGAAGGATCACTGGTGTGGTTACATAACCCTGTACGCAGTAAAGGAAAGTGTCCTTAGCTGCAGGCGAAATGGGACGGGCCATATCAAATCGTGAAAAGGATCAACGATGTCATCTGGTATCGAGTAGATGCAAACTACAAAGTAGGTATGTATCGAATGCATAAGAGTGAACGAGATAGCAATATCTCTCTATAGCAAGCGAACATTTTAGCGCGTTCCGGTTCGTTCTCGAACGTTCGAGTATTGTCGCGGTTTTGCGCGACTTACTCGACGCTCGTATAAATACGGCGGTGGTTTGCGGTTGCAGTCAGTGTATTCTCGGCTAAGCAAGTGATACAAGTGCGAAAGTTTTGAAGTGTATTCAGTTATGTTGTAGTGTTGTGACTCTTATTGTGTTCTATTGAGAAGTTAACTAGTGGAATCAGTGGATTCAGTTCAGTGTGTGGTAACTTTGAAATTAAAGTTATTATTTGGTTAAATCAAGCGGTTTCATAATTTAACATTTAACATAACAATAGCATACATACTTATATACATACATACCTTAGTCATAACAGTGCGGTTTGAATTCGCGCGAATTAAGTTGCAAGTGTGGGCTAGGCCTAAGTGTTCTTCTGATTGCATTGCCAGTGAGTCACCATTTGATGGTGATAAATAGGTAGGTAACACATGTAAAACACTTTGCTTTCGAACCTTACAAGTTTTAAGTGTTTAAAGTTGCTTGTTGTTCATAGTTTTCTGTTCTTAGGAGAACTATAAGGTCACGTGCAACAAAGACAGACATACAGCTCACAGCGTTCACGCCAACTCATTGGCATGTTTAAAAGGTAATGTATAACCAACTTTTTTCTTGTCTGAGATAGGTACGATACCGAGAATTTCGTTTGGAATAAATTAAACTTGATGAAATTTAAGCAAATTCACGATCAATTCATTAATCGGTGGAATATCCTCAAATCTCTGCTCTTAGAGCATTAGCACGTTTTGGACTTCTTAGAAAACTTCTAATATTTTATGGTTTTCTGTTCGTGCTGACTTATCGCTTATAGTATTATCGTGTTTCATTATAATTATAACAACTGCACTTGAAATAATGTTCTACTATGTAGGTAACATACTGATAAGCTCCAAGGTTGGCCGGCCCTGTCTCCGAGCGGTAGAAAAAAGGGCGGTGATAGCGGGTTTTATTTATGTCAAGTTCAGCCGATAAAGCGCTCCTTTCGTAATTTAAGAGTTGAAATAAAGGTTCTGGGGAAATCTAACCTTGTGAGAATGTAGAAAATTCTAAGAAATAATTACTAACTTAATATGTAGGATACTAAACTACATAGAGCCCGGGTGGTGAACTGTGAAGGGTGAAAGAAAACATGGTCACCAGCACATCCGACAACCTAATAATTGGAAGATATAATAATGGGTTAGTATTATGTAATAAATTTGGACATGTCAAATATAATCTATGGACGTTTGTTTTTTAGTACTAAGTGGGAAATTTATTATTAATTATCTACAATAAAAAGTCAAGCGTTCAAATGCTGTTTTACACAAGGAAAAATGCTACAAACGTATAAATAAAATTAAATATCGTATGCAATGTGTTACGTAAAGAGTAAAATAAATAAAATAGTAACGCATGTCTCACTGTAATGTACAATGTACTACACGCGAAACTATTCCCAAGGAAAGTGAAAACATTGACATAAAAGATGGGAGATGCGAGTTTATGAGAAAACAAAAAACGTAATTAATTAACCATAGAAAGACATTTGTTTATTTACTTCATAAGCACAGATACACATCAATAATGAAAATAAGACGCAACAATATTGCATAAAAGTAAGTAATTCATATTAAAAAGCAAAAGATAAAAGACATTTAAAATCCTCAAAACTATTCTCTGTATGCTACAGCGGAAAGAAGATCTCGACTTAGCGTTATGCCCTATCAGATGACAGGTCAGCACTATTATTCAACGGAGACCTTCGATCCAATCACTCAAACTTACGAAACGCAATAAAATAAACAAGTATGTCCCTATATACACAAACAAACATAAATTCTTTCGTTAGCAGAGTGGACAGTGAAAGCAAAACATTGAATTCTGCACTATGCTATACTAAAAAACATTCCAATATGAATCATTTAATGATGTATGGTAGTGAATATGCAGTTGAATTTTCTAAAACTTTCCTGGTTATATACCTTCGCTGGTTTACTGGTTCGTCTTACAGAATCCTAAGTCCTAGTTTAGTGGTTTGTGGTGAGAGTGACCCAGTCTAGCCAGAGTAATTGGATCATCCTCATACCGATCCCCCTAAAGCGTCTCAATAACCATCGTTGTTTTGGGTCATTACATTACATTAAACAATTTCCCTCTTTTCGAAAAACCCTGGCCTCATAATTTTAGAGGAGATACCTACGACTATGTTCCCTAATGTACGACTAAGTATTCAATTACTTACTATTATAACATCAAATTTTAGAGTTCCATCCAAGTAAGTAGTAGTTAAGTAATTGAATGCCTAGTGCTAGTGCATGACGAATATTCTAGAAACATTATTGTTAAATGTTTGTAAGTAATTTCGGCGTATCTTTACACGTGCGCCGACTTCGTGATAACACTCACGCATAGGTAACACGTTTTAAAACAATTTGAAGCGCTCATGACGTAGTTTGCTTAATTCTTCCAGCAGGTTACTCGATCTCGATCAAACTTGTAGCCCACGTCATTCCTGATTCTCACACGAGTAAATTTCAGCGAGGAATAATGCCTTATTACACGGCCTTGTCTTTAATTTTCAGAATCTTCACAGCCTCATTTTGACGTTAACTTAATTTAACTTTAGAAGCAAATTATTCAGAGAGCGAATCGTGACTGAATTTTGGCTCTAACCTAATTAATAAAAAATATAATTCTAAAAATTCTTATCTAGGGAAAGCTAGAGAAACGGCAGTTTAGACATTAAGCCACATAAGTTCGTCTTTTAAGACGTTCTAGCATGACTGATTTCTGAATTTTATTATTATTGGCAGCGCAAGACAAAAAGAACTCCAAGAGTATGGCTGTTGGTAAGTAGGTACGAGTAAGTGGACAAGGCCACTTGAAATCGGTCATTATAAAACCGAATCACAGCTCTCAGATCAATGCGACAATAGTAGGGTCGCGCCTTCAATGATGAAACAGTGACCTTGCCGTTTTTCCCTGTGCTTATTAGACCTTGGCGATGACCGTTGAAGGCTCGGAGGCTCTTTAAGGAATCTGAGACGGCATCGGAAGCGGATATGTAGCGATACAATTTTGATAAGATACCTATTCAACGAGTCATTAATTACGACATTATTAAATATCTGATATGATAACCGCACTCCAGAGTAGGGCTCTGGAGTGCGGTTATCAAGTAATGTTTATTTATGTAACGTTTTAGTATAGATATGACAAAAAATCTATACTGAAAACTGCAATCTGGGTCTCTTCTCCTTTCTTTTAATCAATAACTAAGGAATATGGGTAAGTAAATGTCTACCAAGCCTCCGTGGGGATTGCAGTAGTGCTACGATACAGGTTATGTTCCTTGTGTAAATTAAGGTTAAGATCGTAACTCCCTATCAGCATCAGCTCTTGGCCTCGTAGAGAAGGCATGTACTGATGATAAGTCGATTTTACGGAGACACTCCCCGAGACTCGAGAACAGCGGTTTCTGAACGGCACTTGCAGCACACTATGGTCTACAACAGCATCATGTTATGTACCTCTACCACTTAGCGAAAATAATTGCCGTGAATTATTCCTTAACTATGATAATTGCTTACTTAATAAGATTCAATGAAATCAAGTGGATTTAAAAGGTCGCTTCACTTGTTTTCTTACGGCCTACTTGGCAAATGAACAAATTAAAACATGATTTCAACAAGGTACGTTAGGCATTCATTAATAGGTGGTGTCGAACGGAACAGCACAGAATTTTATAGACTCTTTTAGATTTTACATTTTGATAAACACGGGCTTTACTCACGTATTATTTTGTCGATGTAGGCACCGACGTTTCTATTCATCTAGAGAATCTTCATCAGGGTGAGTTTGTCCCGCGGCCCGCTCGTTGCCGCTCGAGTTCACGGTTCGCACTGATGAAGTGAAGATTCTCTAGATGAATGGAAACAATATCGGTGTCTTCATCCACAAAATAATACGTGAGTAAAGCCCGTGTTTATCAAAATGTATAATACAAATATCGAAAGTTTTGACAGTGACTCTTAAATACCTATATACTTTTTGCAAATTATTTGTTGCAGCGAATTATTTATACCTACCGACTACACCGACTGACCCGACAGACGTTGTCCTGTCTAAACTATGAATATTTAATTCAAATTAGTATAATCTTATAACTGTCAAACGACTGACAGTTATGTCAAATGCCATAAGGTTAAATTAGAAACGTTTATATTGCCAAAAAGCGCTAAGGTTACATTACAAAAAATTATATCGCAATAGGTTTTTTAATTTTCCACACATTTTTCATATATTTTTTTTTCATAAGAACCTTCTTTTGACAATAATGAACACAACAAAAAATAATTACCGAAATCGGTCTAGCCATTCACGCGTGATGCCCTGACCAAGGGAAATAGGGATTCATTTTTATATTAAATAAGATAATAAAATAGAATAATTGTTATTTTGACACACAACACCAAAACAGTTACAGAGAGAAACAAACTGATTAGAGTAGGTGGGCCAAATTGCACATGTTACATATAAATATATTTTATGGATTAATTAGCCCAAGATAGACAAAAAGGGATTGATTCCAGGTAATAAATCTGTTTGGGTGTTTTTCATTGTATAATAAGTAATTTACATAACAAGAAGTATATCAGTCATGTGGTATGTACCTATAACAGAAGCTCTGCTTATTTATGCTGTATGAAACGTTCGGCATTACATATTTTAAATAGTAACAAAAGATTTTATGATTTAACCTATAAGTTAACAAATAATGTATTTTAAAATATATACTTATACTAGCTGTCCCGGTCTCTACTTCGTCCGCTGATTGTATAAAAGAAAAAAAAACTAATTGAAAATCTTTATAGAAGATTTATATATAAAGAAAAGGAAACATAATTCATATCTAACATTGATGGACTCCTAATATTATAATATTAAAATAATCAAAATTTTCAATTGCTATAAGTAAATATAATTTAATATTCAGTGAAAATTTAAATACTTCTAGATACTATTAGAATGCAGTTAAATAAGTAATTAAATATTACACAATAGGAATTCAAAGAACAAACCTGGCTGCCACAACCCTTTGAACCATATTCAAAATCCAGTCAACTGCAAAAATAGCTGTTAGTCGAATTAATTATATTACTATTTAAAAAAATTATGGACATTTCACACAGCATCATCTAGCCCTATAAAAAAACCTTTTTTTATTAAAATAATAATATCTAATAACTACCTTTAAACAAGCAATTCTTGTAATATATATAATCTGAATCTCGGAAACGGCTCCCAACAATTTTACTGAAATTTGTGATAAATCAATCTAGCTATTTCATTTTTAGAAAAAGTTGTTTTATCCGTGTTTTATACCAAGCAAAGCTCGGTCATCCAGGTACTAATAACAATATCAGATGAGACAAATACTATATTAATAAATATAGGCATATTTAAGTAATATATTTATTATATCCTTAATCCTTATTATATGTATAATTTGCATAGTTGCAGTTAGTAGCATGTTTGCTGAATTAATGGACTATAAAATTAGACGCAAACATTAATCATTATTTAAATTTATCATCATCGATGACTTAACTTTTAAATTATATAGACTGATAATGTTTACTTAGTCATTTTTTAGTTTTACTTTTAGTACAAATAAAAATCTGTTTGTAAATATTGTTTGTATTTATTTGTTATCTTTACTTTAAAAGTGTTAAAGAAAGAGAAATGAGTGAATTAATAATGTGTTACTGAAGTAAGCAATGAGAAATGAAAGAATATGGAGCATAGATGAATTATTTAATTTGAATACAGTTTTTCCACTCCACATCACTTTATACCTTTTTGTGTCCAAAGCAATTACTGTTAAAACTTGAGTTTTTACACAGTAAATAATCAGTCATCCAGGAAGTAAACACACAACTAACAAAGGTAATTGAGCAATGGGCACTTAGACAATAATATAGATAAAGCCAACGAATACTATTAACCGACTGACGCCACAGTATTCTAGACAGATGAGCGGATTATCATACCTAAATACGACATTCATAGTATGTGCCATCGAAGCCTGAAATGCTTACACTAGTTGCAGTAGAATAAACTAAACTCACCAATAAACAAGTTTCGCATGAAATACGCCAAACCGTCTTTGGACAACTTTTATTATTAGTTTCCTTCAGTCTCGAACAACACTGAAACTTTCACTGCCAGTTGTTTACTGCTTGGGAATTGAGGAATCCCCAAGGAACCGTTTGAATTGGAAGACCAAGTATATCTCTCATGAACGGCTGGAATTTTCTATTTCTGCGACCATGCGTAAACTCGCCCGCCCGCCCGACAGACACGACACATAGAAGGCCACAGACTGAGAACAAAATAAATGAATGAATGGATTTTGTATGCAATTGATTAAAGATGACAGCCCGGTCGGTCGTCTTCACATCGGTCCTACCGAGGAAAGGGTTGCCGCCTATTGCCGTAGGTATAATAAAATTACTACCTATAAAGCTTTTTACATTCGTTTATTATCAATAAATTAGTATTTATTATGATGTAGTTTAAAATGGAATTACTCGCTACAAACGATTGTAAGCCAAATGTCCCCATTTACCTATTGTTTCCGTGAGAGTCAGACATATTATTGGTTAAACTTTAGTTTCCAGTAGCACCAATTGGAGGATGAAGAGGCTCAAATCTGGTAGGGTTTTGCTTCCTGATTACATATTTACCACTTTTAACTTTAGGTAATCATTAGTTTTCGAGAAAATAATAAAACATTTCTAACCTCAAATCAAATATACCGTGAACTTGTATTATTCTTCTGGCGCTGCGGCGGCCGCTGTCGCGGCACGCTCTTTACGCTCGCTCGCCTAGCACGTTGTTTTCTATACTCCAACATAACCTACCAAGTGATAAGTGATAAGTACCTAACCAAATGAAGTGAAGATAAGCCAAAGTCGTCGATAAAAGCCATAACAAAATCACTGACACATGCATGACAGGTTTTTTACGCTTCGTTCTCATCAATTTTGCACAACATGTTAAACCACAGACAACAAATACGACAAATTTGGTTATTATCTGTCAATTTTTACGTTTTGTTTTAAGTTTTATCTGATTTGAGGTTAGAAATGTTTTATTATTTTCTCGAAAACTAAGGATTACCTAAATTTAAAAGTGGTAACTATGTAATCAGGAAGCAAAACCCTACCCGATTTAAGCCTTTTCACCCTCCAATTCGTGCTACCGGAAACTAAAGTCAAGTCGAGATAACTTCTTATGGGAGGATAAACCGCTTCGTTTCGTAACGCGTTACGTAAGGGCGCCTGCCTATCACTGCACGGTAGGCAGGGTCCTCCTCTCTCACTCCAACCCTCAGCGCTAGTTAGATTAGTTTAAGTTATTAATAGGCGCACACTTTTTTTTTATTGAAGTGAAAATTTATTTAGCGCGGTACGCATATGTTTATTACCGGTACCGTATTTTGGCAAGACGCAGGGCTGCCGCTCTCGCCCCATTTGATTATAAACCTTAATTCACATGTTTACAGTCTACTTTTGTATGGAGAAGTTTACTGAGTTAGGTTCTTTGATATATTATCTACATTCTGAACAAAAAATATTGCATGATCTGTGTTCGTTCAGTATTTGATTGGCAGTCGCGTTGGTCCATGTGAGTTCAGTGAACTTTGATTGTGATTTGTTTGTGATTTGATAGTGGATTTACTGGATTCATCGATAGTAAGGGGTGTTTATTATTACAAAAACTGTTTATTCTGCTCATTATAAGTATTTTTGGATAATCAATTGTAAGAAATACATAGTAGGTAATAACTTCTAGATAAGGCCCGAAAAAGTTCGTTGCCATATTACTAATTTTGAAGTGATTTATTACTGGCAGGCGGCCAGATATTGGTCGCCTTCAAATTAGCTCTGCGCTGCGCATCGACCAAATATTGCCCGCGCGATCGTCTCAGTTTTTGGTACAAAACTAACGGCAGAAACCTATAGCTGCACTTCTCTAACCTAGTCACTGGCTTCGTTGAAAAACAGAAACAGGTAATGGAATGTTTATAAAATTACGGCCAAAGGAGAAAAATTCGCGCGCATTAACGCGGCTGGTTGACGTGTGACAAGTTAGTGTTTTGTGGCTTGATTTCGGTGAAAAAAGTGAATTTTATTGTTGTTGGTGCTGTGATAACGATGAACAGGCAAGTTTTTAATGTTTTAACATTCATTGGTATCCGTTTCGATAAAGTTTTGATTCAAAATCTTGCTAATTTCATCAGCCGCCCATTTTTTTCGGATAATCATCATTTTTATACCTTCTGATAATCATCATCATCATTTCGATTTTAATGTTTCTATTTTTTTATATGTATTGGTAATTATTTAACAAACTAGGTAGGTACGTAACTTTGGATAGACAGTCACATGCAAAAGTGTCAATTTTTATGGCACATTGTAGAAAGGATACCTAGCAGTAATTCTTGAAGGGGTTGTTGACCTTCTTCAAAGTAGGTATTTTTGAAGTGAAAACTTCTTTTAAACGCGGTACGCATATTTTTAGATGAGGTAAAACCTCTGGATTCGCGACACGCGCGGTTTATAATCAAATGGGGCGGTAACGCCCCATTTGATTATAAACCTTAATTCACATGTTTACAGTCTACTTTTGTATGGAGAAGTTTACTGATTTAGGTTCTTTGATATATTATCTACATTCTGAACAAAAAATATTGCATCATCTGTGTTCGTTCAGTATTTGATTGGCAGCCGCCATAATTACTGATTTTGAAGTGATTAATTACTAAACTCTAATGCGCCAAAATAAGTTTTCACTTCTATCGACACTCCCGGAGTCCAACTCGATTTTTTTTAATTTAGATTTGTATGGGAAAATTGTGCATATGGCACAAGGCACACAGCTTCCGAATGCAAATGAAAATGTAATCATGATGTAGTATCCGTGCCTGAAAGAGTGTAGAGTGCCTTGATATGGGACATGGGAACGTATCTAGGAACTGAAAAAGTTAGACAGAGACAGAGGCCTCAAAACTCATCAAAAATATAATCCACAAAAACCCTACCATCCCACTGTCTGCCCTGGTATCAGGAGCGGTAGACATTATGTAGTAAATTCTAATTCTACTTCTGACTTACAAGCCTTTTAGAAAGTGATTGGTGTTGGTGATTGGTAAAAATACAACACCTATTTAGAGACGTATTCCCCGCGGTGCTCGCATCTCTGTAGCTCGCTATTTCTCTATCTCTGGTAGGTATGTTGTATCTAAAACACACAGTCTCGTGTGAACACTCGCTTAGCTTGCACGCCTCCGTCCGCTGCACCGTCGCGTCGTGTCGAAATTCATATATTGCCAACCTTTGGCTCAAGTTTTGCGTGTTGCGCTAATCAGTTTTTTTTTTTACTTTTTCTTTTTCCGATATCTTCATTAATACTACCTACTACCATAATGAAGTGTAAATCTTGTAAGGTCGAGTTTAGCGATGGAGTGCAATGCTCTAGTTGCAAAGGCCACCTTGATTTTGGTTGCGCGAACATCTCTGAGACCTCATGGAGGAAGTATGCAGCTGAAAGAAGAGCCCAATGGAGATGTCCTTCGTGTCAAGCACCATCACCAGCTACGCTAGCCCCAGTTGAGCCAGCGTCCCTTGACTCTATTATGAAGGAACTGCGAGGTATGAAACTTCAGCTGTCCGGTTTATCAGTGCTTAAGGACGATATGCAGTTGATCAAACAGGAGCTCTCAGAGCTTAAAATTACTTGCGTTTATGCAACTGAGAAGCTGGATGAACTTGGTGGCAGACTCACAGGTGTTGAGACAAGGGTAACCAACCTCGAAAAACTCCATGACTCTGTTAAATATCTGCAGAATGACTTAGATAAAGGAAGACTGGAGTTGTCCGTCCAGGAACAGAGATCGAGGTTGAATAACGTTGAGATCAAGGGGGCTCCTATCAAGAAAGACGAAAACCTTTTTGCAATCTTGGAGCGAATTAGTGATAAGGTTAATTACACTGTACCTAAAACCCAGATCAATTATATATCTAGGGTTCCCATGCACAACTTTAATGAAAAACTCATAATCAGCTTCATCAATAGATACATAAAAGAGGATTTCATCGCAGCAGCACGTGCACATAAGAATTTATCTGCATCGGATATCGGCTTCCAGGGGGCATCGGGAAGAGTTTACATTAATGACCACCTCAGTATGGAGCACAAAAAACTCCTTACCCTAACTAAAACTACTGCCCAGTACTGCACTCGCTATTTTTAAATGTCTGCATTTACTTATTACTACCGTTACCCTATATTTATTAATTATTACTCACATTATGATATTTTCAATTCGCATATATTTTATTGCTCCAGTACTAATACACTGTTTTTTAATTCTATTACTACATTTACTTATTTATCAATGGTTTCGTTAAATAATCGTGATCTATGCATTTATTATCAAAACACCCGGTAATACGAACTAAAACGGAAACAGTATACCGCAGAGCTTGTTTGAGTTCGTATGATATAATAATGTTTACTGAGACCTGGTTAGTGGACAGTATAGCTAACTCCGAGTTCCTGGATGATCGGTACCTAGTTTGGCACCGTGATAGAGATTATAGTTTGACTAGTCAATCAAAAGGCGGTGGTGTTTTAATTGCGACACGCAAAGATCTACAAGTAAAATTACTACCTCACTTTAACTCCTCGGCAGAAGATCTTTGGGTCTGTCTACGAATTAAGCAAACTAATTCACGAAAGTGGGTGAATTTATACATATGTGTATATTTGTGAGATCAAAAGAATGGTTTATCATTTAGCTCCCAGCTTACCTCCTTCTTCTTTCTCCTTCTCTCCTTCTCCTTTCTTCTTACAAAACTAAATCATAATATAGCCTCGGTCGAGCCCACGGACGCATTTCTAGTGGTAGGTGACTTTAATCTGAGTAAAATTGTGTGGTTACTGTCACATAATTTGCATTTTTACCCCTCACAGATGAGTAGTGCGGATGATTATATGTTAACTGATGAAATGAGTGCGTTGAATCTCAATCAATTTAACGGTATATCGAATGGGAATGGTAGAATGCTGGATCTAGTATTTTCCAATCAATCATTATCAATCACAGAGTGTATTGATCCATTAACTCCATTAGTTGACGCCCACCATCCCGTCCTACTGATAAATGTCAAATCGTTTGAAACTACCTTACTAGATTATGCACCTCGTACGCGTTATTTATTCGACAAGGGTGATTTCGAGTCTATAAATGACGTTATTGATAATGTTGACTGGGATACTGAGTTTTCACTTCGCTCAATTGATGACTCCGTTTATTTTTTTAATAAAACCTTGTATGAGGTTCATAATCAGTTTATTCCAACTAAAAAAACCTCTAACCATTCCTATCCTATATGGTATAACTCGGGTCTGATAAGGGTAATCAAAGAAAAATATAAGTTTTTATGTAAATTTAAAAATATGTTAACAAATTTGATGAGCTTAGTTATAACTTTTACGCGAGAGAGTGAACCAACTAGAATCAACTTGTTACAAAACCTTTATTAATAAGACTGAAGATTCTATTTTAAAAAATCCTAAACATTTTTGGTCTTATGTTAAGAAGTTCTATGAATTCTAGTTCTATGAATTTTAATACTTCAAACATTACTGGTGGTCAACCTATTTGTAATGCTTTTTCAATTTATTTCCAATCAACTTTTCTTAACCCTGCGCTTGTTAGTACTACAACCACTCAAAATAAACCTCTTGTAAGCTATCAGCCACCTCCTAATATTTCATCTGACATTAAAAGTATTGAAGTTAATCCTACTGATATTAAAATGATTATAAGTAAGCTAGATACATCCAAAGCACCGGGACCTGATAATATTTCGTCTAAATTTCTCATTAAATGTGTTAATACTATTGTGTATCCTATGGCAACCTTATTCAACTTATCACTTTCCTCTAAGACTGTTCCTATGATTTCTAAATCTGCATTTATTACTCCAGTACAAAAGAAAGGTTCTAAAATAGAGGTAACGAATTATTATAAATACTAACGGGTATTTATCGCGTTTATTTACCTATTTTTCCCGACGTTTCGACAGGTTTACACTCTGTCGTGGTCACGGGATGACGGAATGACTGTCGAAACGTCGGGAAAAATAGGTAAATAAACGCGATAAATACCCGTAAGTATTTATAATAATGTGTTCTGATCGCGTAAGTTTAAAAAACTTTAGAGGTAACGAACTTTAGACCCATCTCTAAACTTTGTATAATTGCCAAAATCTTTGAGAGGATAGTATTTAACCAACTGTATTCTAGTTTAATGAACACATTTAGTCCTTTTCAACATGGATTTTTGAGAGGCAAATCCACAGTTTCTAATCTTATTCTACTTAATGACTATATTACAGAAGCTATGGATAATGGTCAGCAAGTGGACGTAATTTACACAAATTACAGTTAAGCGTTTGATAAAATTGATCACAACACTCTAATTCTGAAGTTAAGCCAAGCCGAAATAAGAGGAGATCTTTTGAGGTGGTTCGCTTCTTACATTGCTAATAGAAGTCAGGCTGTTGTTCTTAATAATTATATTTCTAGTTGGGTTCATGTTTCCAGTGGAGTCCCCCAGGGATCCTTGCTTGGGCTTCTTCTTTTTATTATTTATGTAGGGGATATCGACTTGTGTTTTAAGTCTTCTAATTTGCTCTGTTTCGCTGATGACATGAAAATCTACTCTACTGTGTCATCTAATCAGGATATGATTGCCCTTCAAGCTGATCTATCTCGTTTGGAAGAGTATTGTCTTATCAATAAGCTTGAGCTCAATCCAAATAAATGTTCTTTTATAACATTTACGCGAAAATATAATATTATACCTACATTCTATACCTTGCAAGGTCAACTTCTTAAAAGTGATAATATACGTGATCTTGGAGTTCATCATGACTCCAAATTACTTTTTGATACTCATGTCGACAAAATAGTCAGTAAAGCTTCAAAATCCTTAGGATTTGTTATGCGGCTGTCTAAAAATTTTAATAATGCTAAAACTTTTAAAATACTATATTGCTCGTTTGTTAGAAGCCATCTGGAATATGCGTCTCAGGTATGAAACCCGTGCTATGGCACTTACATTGATCGTATTGAAGCAATTCAAAAACGATTTTTAAGATACCTATGCTACAGAGTTCATACCCTTTACAATTCTAGTAACTATATTAACCTCTGCAAAAAAATTCACTTTTTACCTCTATCAATTCGTCGTGACATATTTTATTTATGTTAAAAATAATTTCTAATGATATTGACTGCCCGACCTTCCCTTTAAAATTAATTTTAATATCCCGCATAGAACGTTCAGATTCAACCCCCCTCTTGATGTACCTGGAGCTTCTACTAATTACAGACAAAATTCGTTTATAATGCGAGCGAGTTCAACCGTCAACGGTTTTAGTAAGTTATTAGACATTGATCCATTCAATATTAGTATTGGCAAGGCACGGCGTTGCATTACTTTGAATTTTTTTAGCACCTAGGCAACCCAGGTATTATATGATACTTTTTGATGTTCTTACTTTTGTTTTATATTCTTTTATTTTTATTGAATATGAAACTCTGATGATTGCAATTATCTGGTTGGCGAGCATGTGTCTCTTTTTATGAAGGTGCGATAAAATGGTTTTCTCACCTTTGACTATAATGTTTCCATCAGTGAAAACCTGTAATTGGCTCTCTGTTTCTATTTTTAGTACTATGTTATTTTTTTAACTGTTGGTTTTCCAAATATAAATAAATAAAGAAATAAAAATACGAAGTACGCATCGAAACATTTACTGATTTTTCCCTTTAAAGGTCTTTACATACATAAAAATTTAGGCAACAAATCATTACTTACTATTCGGGTGAAGCAAAATTGTGTTAGATAGGTACATTCTAAGTATTGTACGCAAATCTTATTTAAATAAATATTTGAACCCGCAAAAAAATTCAGAATCTGCCAAAACAGACTCTGAGTCAGCAATCCACAAACTTCTAGAAAGTAAACTCAGCTATGGTGATACCAAGAGTGTCAAATGACACTTTCATATCTCTCGAGAGTAAATACCCTTCTTAGGGCCAACCTTTTAACTCCCCGGTCCACCACAAGAGAGTGATGAAGCTGTTGATGTGACCAGCCAGGGCGTGCTCGTGCCATCATGTCATTTCAGAATGGTTCTGCCGGTGGCCAGGATTTCATTTTTTTTAGCCGTGGGTGCTTGCCCTAACTAATAATTTCCATAACTCCGTAGATTGTGCCCTTCTCCTAGCCGTTTCGAAATGGAGGTCAGGACATTGGTTACAAGTACTACCAGCATTTAACATTGGCACCTTATTAGATCTTACAACATTGCGAATTGCAATTTGTCTGCGGTTGGCTGCGCTGTGCTGCACCCCTCATCAGTGCCAGTGTGGTGCGGTCGACCAGCTTGGTCTCCACGGATTATTGTAGGCCACCGGTAGGGTTACTTGGTACTTGGTACTTAGTACTTGGTGAGTGGACTGATTTCCGCAACTAGGCCAAAGGTCACGCAAAAAGGGCAGGTGGACCCTTTTTGCGTGACGGGTGAAGGCTGCTACTCCAGCCACCCGATGTCCTCCAGAAAGCCAGCAGCTCGCTCACGCTGGCGCAGGCTTCCTTGGGTGTCCTCGGTGTTCCAAGGTGTTGAGCTCGTTGGGATTCCACGCTACTAGGACTCTTTGCACTCTAGGAGCACATGTGCAGCTGTTTTCTCCTTGCTCAAACACCCTCTGCATAGTGGGCTGTCTGTAACGCCCAGTGTAAAAAGATGTTTGTTTAGTGAGCAGTGAACCGTGACAATACCGACGATACGTCGGATTTTGTCATGTTTTAGGCTGAGGAGTTTTCGGGAGTATCTAGGATTAAGATCCGGTAGAGCCTCCTTCGACTGCCTGCAGCCTTCAATACTAGCCCAGTATTTTTGTTGTAGTTTGGTGGTACGTTGGCGGATCCATGATCGTGCCTGGCTGTAGGGAAGGGCTCCATGGGCTCCGGTCCTGCAGCCCGTAGTTACGAGCCTTTTTTGGCTAGAACGTCAGCCTCATCGTTGTCTCTGGAACCACTATGACCCTTGATCCATTGTAGAGTAATCTTGTTGGATGTAGGTACTTAACCTCCTCCAGTAACTTATGGCATTGGGCGGTAAGACCGGAGTTATGCTCGTACCTGTTAAGTGCATGTAGTACCGCAGCGCTATCTCAGAGGAATCTTATGTTGTAATCTGTTACCTGTCTATTTAGCACTGCAGTTGCAGCCTGTATTATGCCGATGCATTCTGCTTGAAATATGGAGTTGTGCGTACCGAGGGGCGTACAAATGTGTATGTTTAGGTCTTCCGAGAAGACCCCTGCCCCCGAACCTGTCTTTGTCTTAGAGCCATCTGTGTAGATTCTTAATTCGTTGCACTATGAAGTGTCGCTCGTATAATTGTATACCTAGTGTATTTTTTTGTGGGAAAGTGTTTTTTGAGTGTCCTACCGTAGAGTGATAAAAGCAACTGGTTATCGCTCGCATACTCTTTTATTATCTTGGTGTGCTGTCCTTGTGGTTCATGTTCCCAGAGTTTGAGGGTCCAGAGCCTATGAGCTGCTGCAGCAGCTTCTTGTTGCACGTGTAGGTGTAGGGGTCTTAGACCGATAACTGCCTCCAGAGCCATCGTTGGGGCAGTTCTCATGCACCCCGTCACCGCCACGTAGGCTAGTCTTTGGAACTTTTGTAGTTTGTTTACAGTGGTGGTTTGTTTTGTTCTAGTCCACCAGACTATGGCACCGTATGCTATCGAGGGCCTTATCACGGTGTTGAAAAGCCATAGAGTAATCTTTGGGGAGAGGCCCCAAGTTTTACCTATCATTTGTGTGCTTATCACTTATCATTAGTGGCTTTTTGTATTTTGTTTTGTGTGTTTGGCCCAGTTTAGTTTGCTGTCCATTGTTATGCCTAGGTATTTGACTTCGTGGGACAGGTGTAGCTGGATGTCGAAAAGGACAGGAAGTTGATGGGTTCCTAGGTTGCGTTTGTTTGTGAACATTACAAGTTCCGTCTTTGCTGGGTTAACTGTTAGCTCGTTATCATTGCACCATGACTCTACGACCTTCAGTGCATTGTTCATGATGTTGCACGCCACACTAGTGAAGTACCCGGATATTAATATTGTTGTGTAGTGGAAAAATAATCTAAGAATATGTTAAGGTCATCTGCATAGCCCACCGTATAGAAACGCTGGGCATTCAATTTGGTGATGAGATCATTTACCACCAGGTTCCAGAGGAGCGGTGACAGGACTCCGCCCTGGGGACATCCCTTTGCCACGACCCCCCTGGTTACCCCCTGTACATCTACTCGCACTGCTCTAAGTTTTAGCATGTTTAAAATCCATTCTGTTAAAGTGGGTTCTACGTTTTTGTTCCATAGGGCTGTCTTCATGCTGCTGAAGTTTGTCTTGTCAAAAGCACCTTCTATATCTATGAAGGCTACTAGACAGAGCGCTTTGTTTGATATATCGCGTTCAAGTCTTCTTACCACTCTGTGTGGGGCTAATTCGATAGAGTTACCTGCGCTGTATGCATGCTGTTGTGGGTGTAAAGAAGCGTTTATGAGTATGTTTTCTCTAATGTGCCTATCACATAGTCTTTCCAGGGTTTTTAATATGAGAGATGTGAGACTAATCGGTCTGTGCGATTTTGCCTCTGTGTATTCACTCTTACCCGGTTTTGGTATAAAGATGACTCTGACCTCTCTCCACAGCAGTGGCACGTATCGGAAAGCTAGGCAGGCCCTTAGGGTATTCGTGAGCAACTCTCCTAGATACGATCCATCCCACTGCGGAAGGCCTGGGAAGATTTTGTATGCCTGGCGACTTGTATGTTTGGAAGATGTTGATTGCCCAGTTTGGGGCACCGGTAGGGTTATCCACCTCGCAATTTTTAACGATGTCATTCGTCGGGCACTTACCTGCGTCAACGTACCAGCTGAACGTATCATCATCACGTATCAGCCAAACGGTCTGATATGTGATGATGATAAGAGGCCCGATGTTTTGTTTGGTAGATGGGTAGGTCATTGGTATGGGATGCTACTTGCATAAATACTCTGACCGCATCCCATCTGTCGGGATCTTCCGTTAGTTTGTGCGGCGGCTTAATTTACTGAGGACTTCAAAAGGTGCAAATATAGGGCCTACATATTTAAGCTTTTTAGAGTCGACACGGTTTCAAATTATTTCACGGTGTCTGGTAGAAACATCGCTTGACTCAAGAGCTGACTCCTATCTGGCCCAGCGTATTGCCATTGTCATTTGACGTGGCAATTCCGACAGTGTCTTGGGGACGTTGCCCTCTGGCAGTGATGTGGATTAAAATCTTGTATGATGAAATGTGTTTGTTCTGTGTCTGGATGTTATAAAGCATCTCTTGTTTGTGTTCGTATATGTGTGTGTTAATATATAAACAACTAGCGACCCGCCCCGGCTTCACACGGGTGCAGTGCTGATACTAAATATACTACAGAATGTCTTTATATACAACGTTATCTAAGAGAATAACATAGACTAAGAGATAGACATATAAATAATAAATAAATAAATTAAATTTTCTTTCAGGCAACAACATTAAATGTAAGAAATACAATAACAAGGGCCCATAGAAAATAAATACCTTATAGACTAACATATATATATACATATAAACATATAAACTACACAAAAAGTCAGGGCACTTTCTTCGTAAACGGTGCTTCCCTATACCGTCGGTAGACAACTCCTGCTGACCAGAAGTCGGGTGCGAGAAATACGTCCTTGTACTTAGCAGCTACCCGGAGCACATACGACTTGAAGTTGGTTTCTCTATTTGATTCTAACCGCTTCAAGCCATGCACAAGTACAGCGGGCGGCTCCCTGATCCGGCATCGGCCTCTCTCGTCCACGTACCGGAGAATACTCTCCCCCGTAGTGGTCGGGTCTAACCGAGACACATAAATCGACACGGTAGGCTCCACCGTCTGCAGAGTGAGCCCAGCAGATAGCGGAGCGGTACCTCGCCGATTTCGGGACGATTTCGGTCGACGTTTCTTCCTACCTACCTACAGCAAGCGTTTTGTATTCGCTGAATTAGGCAACTAGTTTTTGACGTAAGACGCGGGCCGTAAACCAAATCTCCATAATGGAGCTTGGACAATATTATGGTTTCACAGACTTATATGTGAATCTCCTCGTTTAGGTAATTTCTAATTTTGTAGAGCAATTTGAGTCTGTAAAAACATGTCCTAACTAAATTTAATATAAATGGCCCTCAAACCGCAAACAGCTGTCAAATCAAATTCTGATATTTCTTGCTTCGTTGACTTGCTCTATGCCACTACCAAGTATATGTACATCCAACTTACAGTTTGCGAATTTATTAATTTGGTTTGTTGTGCCTAGTACTAAAAATTTCCACTTTAAAGGGTTTAACACAAGAGCATTGTTAAGAGACCACGAAGCTATGCGACCCAAATCATCATATAACTTTGTTAATTCACTAGGTACTTCTTGCAGACGCATTGGTAAATACAATTGCACATCTTCAATATAGAGGTGATATTTACAATATTCAATACCCCAACAGATGTCGGCACTGTATATTATAAAAAGT
Organism: Lampropteryx suffumata; assembly: GCA_948098915.1. NCBI lineage: Eukaryota > Metazoa > Arthropoda > Insecta > Lepidoptera > Geometridae > Lampropteryx > Lampropteryx suffumata. The sequence continues at coordinate 679,351 of OX402545.1, forward strand.
AGTGGCCCAGAATGGACCCTTGCGGAACGCCTCGGTTCTAATATTTTTGCAAAGACGTAAGTTTAGTGCCATCTTCCTTAGTGACTTGGACATACCGAGACCGATTACTCAGATAGTTGTCAAACCATTGTAAAGAAGCAAAATCAACACCTTAGTATGATAGCTTCGAAAGAAGTAGCGATTATAAAATAAAATAATAGATAAATTATAAAATGATAGCTACATATATTTACAAAAACAATTACAGAAATGTACAGAATAATATATAATACATGTGAAATAGTTCAGTTATCTAAGGACCGTTTAAAAAAATCTATAAATAGCTCAACTGATCCAGATCACTGCCAGTGGGCAGCGTTCCCAAGAGACAGGCGGCATTGCCACGTTGAATGGCAACATAATAGATTAAAATAATTATACAAATCACTACTATTTTTGATTTTATTATGAACCAAATTATTGTAACAATTAAATCAGTTTTTTAATTACTTATAATAAGTAGGCACTTTATTTATATACTATCCTTTTGTCACTATCAACACTTGTTAGCTTATTTCAACGAATCCATCGATAAGCTTTTGACAGTAATTGGACTCAATCACTTTCAAAATAAAAGCATTTCAACACTCAGTAGGGTCAATAAGTCTTCATTAAACGTTGAAACATTTCTACCCATCCAGTTGATACTAAAGCAACTAAGCAAACCAGGCAGGAAAGCGAATGTTGTGCGTTGGGGAGAACTGCCTTTTTATCATGATAGTTGTCACATTATCGACAATATTGCTGGACAATATTGCTGGATTCTTCGTAGATTTATTTCCAAATCACTCATAAAATACTGCAGTTTTGCGTTCCAGACATTAAAAACTGATGCTTGCATGCATGTATGTCCCCGAAGACGCAAAATAAAGAACAAATTAAAACAAAAAAATCCACACTGTAGTTTTTGTTTTAATCAAAAATCTATAATCTATGAAGAAATCACAGCCTTAGCCCAAAAATATATTATAACATCACGCTCAGAAAGAGAAACCACAAATATTTTAAAACATACCTTTCAATGAAATCGATATTTTTTTCTGTGAGGGACACTCGCTTTCGTCCTTCGTAAATAGCAAGTACATTTTCTACAGCAAACACTACAAATTACATCTATCACGTTCACAATAACAACATCATACAAAATGTAAACAAGGCATTCACGCCTGTGCTGCCATCTGTTATTCACAGATGGCAGCCGAAGCGTGAATGCCTTGTTCACGCTTGTGCTGCTTTGCGAGTGCCACCTCTAAAGAACACGCCAAAAATAGTTTAAAATTGTTTATAATTATGTTTGATATAAATCACAGCAAGAACCATGTTTATTCATATTATATTAGTTAACACAAGTTACACTAATATAAACATAATTGAAAGCAGAAAGGTGTTCCTAATAGAAATCTGCTCGGAATCTAGCTGTCAAAGTAATTGACAAATTATTTTCAAGACCGGATACCGTAACTAACGTATAATTCTGTTATACGGATAGCGAAATATTATTATAAGCATAAAATACTCGAAAGTGTAAACAGACACTTGTTTAGCAGATTTAATTATTATTTCCATAATGTAAGATTTTTTATTAGGCTGTAACACTGAGATTCTCTTGGTTTTTTACTCTTGACTTGAACTGAACGGCGTGAGTTAGTTCATTCATTCAATAACGCAGAAGGACGACGTGTGTGCAATGCATCGAAATAGTAAAATAGTTAATAGCAGATATTGCATACTCTTTGGTTAATAGTTAAAGCATGGAATGCGTATGGAATGGAAGTAATGTAATGAATGTTAGCCTGACATGCATGAAGTGTCGTGTAGTCTCTCTACGCTAGTGATACTACAGTGTCGGTATTTTTGATGTCGATTTCACTGAGCTTGGATTTGGATCCTGCCTGAGTTACATGCAATACAAAACGATCGGTAGTAGGTACTTGTCTAGATTTAGGATTTTCGAAAGCCAATAAAATACAAAATATAAATTCAACTTAATTTTATACCAAAAACACAGTATATCTAAGTATAATAATAAAAATATTCTCTAATAAAATCACCAGGACTATTTTCTTGCTAGTTTTGTTATGAGTCGAGTTGGAACAGATTACACCAAAGTTTATTTGTCATCCAATCAAATATTTTATAATAGGTACCTTCCTATTTTATAAAAAAATATAATAAAAAATATCATATTTTTTATAAAATAGGTAACCTACCTATTTTATAAAAAATATGATATTTTACCTATTATAATAATTTGATTGGATGAAAAATAAACTTTGGTGTAAGCTGTAATCTGTGCGCACGACAAAAGGTTAAACTTAAGTTTCCGGTAGCACGAATTGGAGGGTGAAAAGGCTCAAATCTGGTAGGGTTTTGCTTCCTGATTACATATTTACCACTTTTAACTTAAGGAAATCCTTAGTTTTCGAGAAAATAATAAAACATTTCTAACCTCAAATCCAGGGACCGATTCGGTAAGCCGTTGAAGGGGTTTTCGATAGGGTTTTTCCAAGAGCTTATTATAAAACCCCTTTCATAAGGGTTACATTACACTATTGTTTGATAAGCTGTTTTAAGGGGTAACTCCTTCAAAACCCTTTCGTTTAGGTTACCTGATCATAGGGTTTTCTATAGTAGGTAAGTACATATTAGGTTTTGGTATTATTCAAAAACCTAATTCTCAGGGTTACCCTTTCGATCATTAAAACACGGTTATACTTTGCAACTCGAAACATTGTAATTTGATTCGTATCTACTTTGTATTAGGTTCATAATATCATGTTTTGACTAGCACGTGCGGAGCCACCGCCAAGCGCGGCGAGGCGGCGTCTTTGATCTAATATGCTACAGAGTTGAAGAGAATTGATAAACAAGCGATTATGGTTATTATAATTAGCAGGCTAGAGTACATTTTTATTTTCATTCCTTTGGACTTACGGTAAATGGCATGATTGTTTGATGCACCGATTTATTTGTGTATTATTGTCATTTGTATGTTCTTTTACGAATAGTAAGTATATTGCTCCCGATGATCAACATGGTGTTGCCAGATCGAGTCGCTATTACGCTATTAACCACCTTCATAATTACCAAACGCGACGTTGTAAGTTCGTGCAAATTACATATTAAAAACCTTCAGCCCGCGCCAATTCTTTGTACGTGGTCACCGGCCATATGTCGCCGTAAACGCACGTTGGAGAAACGTATTTGTGACATAGGCATCGAAAAAGGCGTAAAAATATGGGTTTTCATTTTTCATTACTCGATTTTTAGATGTCCTTTGTTCGTGTATATACTTTCATCGAAATTATTGATGATTTGGGCATGTCTGAGGATGATATTAACATTCAAAATTAGCTTTTGTTGGCGGCAGTTAATTTTTAAGGTTTTGAAAGAGGGGGTGGTAGCCATTGAATCACATGCTAAGAGTACCTAATGAACCATGGTTCACTGGGTACTTTTTGTCGTGTCGTACTTCCTCATATTTTTGCACATAGATTCACAGCTATCAGCGTTGAGTCATCTATTCATACCATGAGTATTATATAGGTTTAATATGATCATAAAAGTTAATGAACAGTCATCACTGTGACTTGGAATTACCATAAAGCCGGTAATGGAGCACCGACCTGGGTGGATGGATGGATGGATGGATGGACCGAATGGATGGTGTTGTGGCAGTTCTAAGATCCACGTCAAATTCGGTGGTGACGTGGGCTCTTTCGAAGATGTAGATCTTGATTCAGAGATCGTGACTTCAGAGTATTGATGTTATTGTAATTTCAGAGGAAGATATCAACCGTAAAAAAAATTCCAGCTCACGTTTCAAGCTTCAGAGGTAGATACTATTAAAGTCCACCAAGTCATATGGTCGTCTGAATTACCATACAGTGTAGCTCTCAGAAGCCTCAGCTGTTTTAGCTGCTTAAATAGCTTCTTGCTATGAGAACACCAAACACATATGGGAATGCTACACATGAGATTTGATTACCAAAGTTATTTATCAAAAGCCCAAGGGTCATCACAAGCTGATCATACATTGAACATACATTGATCAAGACATTGAACAGTTTCTTGAGTCAACATATATACAATGAAATGACATAGACGGAGCGGAACAAGAAATAATAAAAAAACTTGATTAAAAAAAAGGATGTCAGTCAAAAAAGTCCATTGAACTGACGTCTGCTGACGCTATGGACTTACACTTTTTTTTAAATATAAAAATAACCTTGTCGTGCTATAAGCTATTAATGTAACATACTTAATAGTTTTGTTTAAAAATGATTAAAAAACTGATTGATGATTAATTATTTTTATTATTTTAACTATTAAACCACTTTTACTTTAGATAATTATTATTAGTCTGCCCTATAGGTACACTATTTTTAAAAATTTCATCGCCTTTAATACTTTTTCATTACCTTCCAGGCAAATATCATTTCGCTCCTAGCATAGTTCATTACCCTCCAGGCGATTTTCATTACCTTCCACACGTTCATTACTATCCATCGCTTTAGTAAAAAGTTTTTGACTTACGAAGGTGCCTTTGATAGATTACTATTATGCATACGTACCTAGACCTATATGAGCAATAAAAAGTTCAAAATAGGCGAAAAAAATAAATATCACCAAAATCGAAAATCTGAACGAAATAATTAAGTCGCGCACAGATGGAGTATAATCTGACATCCATGTAAATTAAATATAGTAATAATCTGTGTGGTTCGTATCGTTTAGTATTGTAGTATGCTACGTTCAAGTGCGTGTGTTTACAAAGTTATATCTAGATAATAAATAATAAACAGGAGAATAATAAATTAACAAGTCAACCAACACGTAGGACGTAGGTTAAAAAGTGGTTTGACTTGAATATACACGTACTAGGTACCTTTTATTTTGAAAGATAATGGGAGAATGACCTAGATCAGCTGTTGATGTTTTTAACTAGCTTCGTAAACGAACAATAACAATCAACATTCATAAATCATTGTTTATTCTCTTTGGTTATTTTATTTTTGAATTTTTGTGAACTTTCTATAGTTATGAAAAAGTTGGTGAAATGTTGAAAATCCGTGATGCTGTTGCAGCTTATAGAACACTCAATGGACTTATATGTGTGTACAAGCCACCATGTGTTCCTGTGAAGCAAGTCCAACATGCGATAATTAGTAATATCTGCAGAGGTTAGATTCACCATCTTTTGTGAAATTTTATTTGCTTTATCCTCTTTTTATACCAGCTGCTTCTGTAATATTATAGGCAAAGTGTTAAGACCATTGGAGTCTCTTGCCCAATTTTTCTTAAACTAAGGTTAGGAGGAAGCGGCACCTAGATTCACTAGCATGTAAGAAGACGATTTATAATGGTCCTTGTGATTTTATTGAATAAAGAATTAGATTGATTGGATCATTTCAGATCTTAATGCACTACCTGACCGTCCACGTGAACAAAGGGTGGAGATAGTAGGGCCCACCAATGAGCCTATGACAGTGAAACTTGTCCCAAACTATGCTGATGATCCCCTTGTGTGTGGCCCAAGGTATATCAAAGAAGACTTCCGATGTAGTTGGGCTACCCATCTTGGTCTTTTCAGTAGTGGGGTGTTATGTAAGTGAATGTTTGTTTAACTATTATGGAGGAAATAAATACCCGTTACACTAATATTATTCACCTTCCCAAGACTGTGGTAGAGGCACCCTCATTGCAATCTTTTAAAATAAGGTTAAGGAGTGGCTAACTGAGAAATCCTTCTATAGAATTGATGAATAGATTTTAGAAATGTACTTACTAATTTAATTACCTCTATACTGTATGACTTGTATGTTTTTCTGATACCAATAAATTACTTGTGACTTCATTATAAATTTAAACTTATAATAAAATCAGTTTAAACTAACCAAATTTCAATATAACTTGATAATTAGACTATAGCCCAGTGTGAGACAAGATTTGAATCGTAAAAACGAATTTGGGAATTATGTTCATTTAATAAGACTTTAAAGTTTGTAAGCTAACCTGTTAAGCTACAGGTGTGGTCATATTATTAGGCATGTTATAATAATGATTTTTAACAGTTATCAGACTGAAGCACAATATAACAACAAACTCCTTGCTTCAAAGTTTAATTAAACATTCACATTCCATTTCCAGTACTAGGCATTAATGATGGAACAAAACTAACCTACCACATCAATTCATCCCGACTTACTCGTGCATACAAAATACACGGAGTACTGGGCAAAGCTACAGACACATACTTCTGGAATGGAAAGCTTATTGAGAAGTCTACATACAACCATGTTACTAGGGAGAGGATTGATGGAGTGGTGGCTCATATGCAAGCTGCTCATCAGAAAACTATGTTTCAGTATGTTCTATATAGTATTCAAGTTATATCTATATTGCTAATATGAATGTCATGATACAATCATTGTCTATCAGTTTCTATCAGTTTTGACGACCTCTGTGATGCAGTAGGCCAAGGCCTGGCTGAGACGCAAAAGGTTGCGGGTTTGATTCCCGTTGCGAGACAAATGTTTGAATGATCTGCAAGTATTTGTCTCTGGTCTGGGTGTTTCTATGTATAATATGTATGTATTTACAAAAAAAAAAGTATATAAGTAGTATATCAGTCATGTGGTACCCATAACACAAGCTCTGCTTACTTTGGGGCCCATGTGTGAAATGTCCGGCATTATTATTATTATCTGTATAGAAAGAATTTCTATTCTATTTCTATATGGAATTTGGTATTACTCCCAAATGCCGTTACATAGTTTCAATTATTAGTTAGATTGCAATTGGAGCCATTTTGACAAGAGTGTTTCCATTAACCTTATGAATTTGTATTATTACATAAGTTTAGTTTTGATTAAATAGGACAGCATGTGTTACAGTATACACTACATTAAATAGGACAGCATGTGTTACAGTATACATCAACTTTCTGTAATACTAATTCATCAATTTTAACTAAAAGCTGTTAGTATCAGGGCTGTTATGAAATTTGTTATAAACTTTGATATTTCATCTAAATTTATTTCAACCATTCTGTATAAATTAAAAAAAACTTATTTGAATTTTACAAAGTGCGTGTGAATTCCAGGTTAGCAGGTGTGCATATGGAGTCACAAACAATGTATGATCTGGCATCTCAGGGCACTATCCGGCCAGCTGACAGCAATCTACCTGTTATCTATGGGCTTAGGTGTGTGCATTTCAAGCCACCTCACTTCACAATAGGTAAAAACGAAAAGAAGTTCTTAGTACAAATTATTTGAAATCACAATTTGATATAAAACTTTTTTATTGTTAAATGTTTCTTATTCAAGTTCAATATTACAGAGGTCCAAGCAGTGAATGAGTATGACAAATACCTCTGGACCCTGATTCATGATCTAGGAATCCAGCTGAAGACCTCAGCGCACTGCACAGCAGTCCAGTGCATCCGACAGGGCAAGTTTGACTTGGACCTGGCATTGTTAAGAAAACATTGGCAGTTAGATCATATCATAGGCAATATGGATCGGTGTCGGCAAATCATAGAGGATAATGAGAATATGCTACGTCCAGAATCTGCAACATTATCTCTATAGTGCTTTGCTTCTGTATTTAGCTTTTAGCTTTAGGTATTGTAAATAAACTATTTAATAAGTAACTTTTCTGTATATCTGCATAGAAAATGCAAAATGAAATATGTTAATTTAGTGATTATTTATTACTACTTAGCTAAATAATAAATTATACACACTTTTTTTATAATAAGTACCTAAAGTAATCAAGTAGAGAATCTAAAAGATTTCTTGTGTAATGTACATGCATCTAAACAAGTAAAGTCTTTTATTAAAACTTCACAGTTTACGGTCATCAGCCAAACTCCAATTAAGGATAGTGGCCGGTGCTGAGGGTCAAGTAGCGCTGGATGACGGTGTGGAGGGAGAGGGAGTGTTAGCTTGCTTCTCCATCTGCTCGATCCTCTTATGCCGAATCATATTCGATAATATCCCATCAAACGACGTAGTCTTCTTTTTGGCTGATCCTCGCAGTGTATCCTCCCCTTCTCTTCTAACACGTAATCGTAATGAGCTGACCTCGTCCATAAAGTCAAAATCTGACTTCTCTTCCCTGATAGGTGAGGCAGGTACTTCTGGCTGGTTCTCCTTACTCACATGCACGGGCGAGGGCGCACGCCTTCCAGGACATTTCCAGTTTAGAGAAACTGTCCCGCTTTTGTCGATATTCTTGTATAGATCCTCCAATTCGTTGGGATCGGGCATCCAATGTTTTCCGATGAATATGCCGCTTTTCGATAGCTCATCATCTGAGCATGGCAGTTCCCAGTCGTCACCTTGAAGTTCTACTGCGGATGTCCCCATTGCGGATTGCGGATTTAATTGTCTTTTAATTTATGTTAAAGGTATTATAGTTATATATTTAAATATCAAATCAAGAAAGGCGTGAACAGCGGCGCTTAAGAGAATCCAAAGTACATATGACTCGGCACGGCGGTATTATTTTTGTTTACTTTTCCACAAATATTTTTGTTTTAAAAATGCAACTTACTGACGGACGGAGGCGCGACTTACATACAATCAGTGTTGCCAGAAGGTATTTCTTTAAAGTTACCTGAAATCGATCTAAAGGACCTTTTAGTCCGAAATGAAACCATTCGTATTTTTATACCGACTTCCAAGAAGAGAGGAGGTTCTCAATTCAGTTGTATATTTTACTAGCTGTGCCCCGCGGTGTTACCCGCTGTAACAAACAAAAAAAATAAGATATATTCCCGCTGTAAACCGTAGCCTATGTGTTAATCCAGGGTGTCAGCTAACTCCATACGAAATTTTATTAAAATCGCTCCAACCGTTTAGACGTGAAGAAGTAACAAACATACACACTCACAAACTTTCGCCCTTATAATATTAATGTGATATATTTGTTACCTCATAGCTCCGTCATTTATGAACTGAAAAATTTCACGTACTAAAGAGTACCTATACTTTCCGATTGGTCACATCGAAATTTCATGAAAATCAGTTCAGTAGTTTGTTTTAAAATCAAAATATATCATCCAAGTAAACGAGTTTCGATATTTTGCTTTACTATTGAGGTTCTCAATTCGGTGGTATTTTTATGGGTTCAAATTTAATTAAATGAAGTTGGTTTTCTTTTTGTTTTTAAACGTAATTATTTTAGTAATTAGGAATAAAAGGTTGATAAACCCATTTGTTGGTTGGTTGTGACAAGGTTGTGCTTTATAAAAAGTGAGAATTAATAGTTTTTTTCTTATAATGTTGTATTCACCTAGGTACTTACTTCACTTCTAAACACTTTTAGAATGTTTTAATATTATGTTATAGTAAACACACACAAGCTTATGAATTGTCTAAATTTGTTGCCATCTCTATTTCTTGACATTAGATGGACAAAACATACTCAAGCGCCATTCTAGTGAATTATGTGATTTAAAGGTAAAACTTCACGACAAACAATAATGCCATCAGAGGCGACAAGCAACTGAGAACAAGACCGTTCCGATTGATCGTGCGAGTAAGCGAAAAGCTTTGGTCATCTGAGGTTTGGTATATAATGCGAGAGAGAAAGACGTGTTTTTAGTAGTCACACTCATTATGTTTCAAACTCAATGTTGCTTTATTTTGCTTAATAAAAGAGCGTTTTGTTTCATGTTGGTTTCGTTTAGGAAAAAAAACAACAAATTCCAAAAAATCATCTATACGTAATCTTTTGAGTAGAGTAGCCTAGAAGTAACCTGACATAGTTAAAAATCACCTAAAAAATTCTGGCAAGACTGCATACAATATTTTCTTGGTTGGTATAGAGTTGTGGCTTGTTTGTTTTTGTCACATTGCTGCCAATGTCTGTTTCATGACGTTTTGTGAACTATTTGTGGATCTGTGGATTCTCTTTGAAGTCTGCTTCTGTCTAAAACTTTGACATTGATAGAAACCTTGACTTTGTCAAAAGTGCAAACGGCATGTTTTTGACAGATAACCTTAAAAAAAACGAATCTTACTACCCAGCCCAGCCGTAGTCTTCATTGTTTTGTTTTGTTTTGCTTGGTGCTCGGTACGGTACGGCTTATGTGCATAGTTTAAGTTTGTTTGTGAAAACAAAGCCTCAGTTTACTCCCAATGTCTTCCGACAGTGAAAACGATAACAAAATAAAGCCCCACGAAGTACTCAGGTATTTTATCTAACTAATCGAAAAACTAATATAGGTACCTATATAACGTAATTTCCTTTTCAACTTTAGCTATTTTATTTGTATGTATTGTACTTTCAGGCTCGGTAAATGCGAAGTATGTGGGGCAAACGAGGCTAAATACACCTGTCCCAAATGTGAAGTAAAGACCTGCTGCATAGCTTGCGTCAAGATACATAAAAAAGAGTTAGACTGTGATGGTGTCCGAGATCGCACCAAGTTCATAAGAATGAAAAACTTCACAGACACAGATTTGTTGAGCGACTATAGGATGCTTGAAGAATGTGCGCGGTTTGTACATGCTGTAAAGCGTGATGAAAAAAAGAGGTTTACTAGGATTGATAAAAACCTGCCTGTAGTAAGTACATTTGTGGAAATTTTCATGCCCTCAAAATATTCTTACTATTTCCCATATTAACACCATTAATCAAAATCTGTTACAGCATCTCTTCAAATTAAAAATGGCAGCACGAGAAAGAGGCATAGTTCTTCAATTCCTGTCCCAGAACTTCTCCAGAAATTCAACTAACACCACAAGGTACAACTACAAGACCAATGTCATAAACTGGCGAGTTGAATGGATATTTCCCAATGTTGATGAAAAGCCGCTTAAGTTTGTGGATGAAAAGTGCCCGGAAAATAAGAAACTGTCTTCATTACTAGACAAATACCTGAATCCTGATGCCTTGCCATTTGAAGGGTATAAGACATTGTGCTTTTACAAAGCTGCCGGGTATAGAGGAGTGAAGATCTTGTTAAGAGGTGAATGTTATATGAAGATCAGTAAATGTTAGCAAACATTATAATTTCCTATAGGTTTACAACAACCAAGATACACAATAAACTTGTCTCACAGTTTATCATAACCCTGTCTCGCAACCACAGAGGTTGGAACAATTTACCAAATAGTACATTCCACAAAATGATACATTTAAATAACTTAAGTAGTTGGGAAATAGGGATCTAATAAAAATAATATTATTTCAATACTTTATTAAATGTAAAGTTTAGAAACTACTGTCATGCAACTATCTTTACCCTAATACAATGGTTACCTGCGAGTCTTACTATATGGGACTCAGGAATATGATTACATCATATTGGATACATAAATAAAACTATAACTAATTACAATCAAATACTTAACTATGAAATGACACTGTTATCTTTACTAGACGAGAAATGTATGAAGAACTTACATTTATTTTCATTTTATCAAATTTAATTAATGTACTTGTTGAATGTATACACAAAAATATGAATAGAACCCAAAATAATAAGTGCCATAAAATGAGATCATGACTTATTGTAGCCAACATTGCATGTTGTTTCAGCTGAAAAAGTGAAAAGTTCTGCTAAAAAATTCTTTGAATTGGACCCAACAGAGACCTTGGCCGAAAACCTATCTGGAAAGTGCATTGTGGAGTTTCCAATTATATTTGTAGTGCTTAAAGACCATGCCTACAACTTTGAAATCATCACACCTGGTAAACTACATTATTTTTAAAGTACTTTGAGAATTTAAATGAGAATTAACTTAAGTGTTGACTATCAAACTCTTTTAATTTACAGAAGACGAATTTGATTGTGAAAATGAAAGATCTAGCACAATTACAATGAAAGAAGAAAAACTGTTTCCAAATAGCAATTCAGGAACATCAGAAAATGACAAACACCAAAATAAAAGGAGACACAAACAATTGATGACTGAAAAAATTGCTATACAAAAAAAAAAAGAAATTGAGAAGGAAATCAAGCAAGCAAGGAAGAAGAGACCTAAGAATCTCCTATTCACCACCGGATACTCTTCTGAGGAGAGCTTAAGTGACTGTGACAGTGATAAAGAAGCCGGTTAAACTTTGGAGGGAGCTAATTTTATAAAATAAATAGTTAAAATTATCATTACATTTTAATTTATTGGACCTGTATCGCTACAAGTTTGGTTTCTGTCAGAATAAACAAGAATTCATTGGTTGCATTTATTCCCACAACTTCCCCATACATGTCAATGTTAAAGACATGTTGATTGCCAACATTCACTGGCTTCATGACACCTCCTGAGCGCTTCCGAAGCTGACAATCAGAGTTGCTTGGGCTTTGATAAATAAATATGTGTCTAGATGACTCGCACACAACACTGTATGAGAAGTTAGGTGGACAAGTTATGAATTTCTTGTTTTGTTTTGATGACTGCACATACCCAAATGCCATCAATGTACCCTGATGTTTTACGGGCCACATCTTGGTGTTTGTCACCTGGGCATAGGGCTGCCATATGCAAGCATCCACATCATGGCGGAGACACAGTACCGGTGCTTCATTTGGTTCTATTTTGACACTGAAAAGATATTGGTGCACGCTGAGTGGAACTCGATGAGTGATCTGGTGGGTTGTTGCATCAAGTCGCACTAAAAGCAAACAAAAAAATAAAAATAGTAGAAGACTTATAAAATATTAAGGTTTGGTTGAATTATTTGTACTCACCTAAAACAGTGTCTTCATCAGAAGGTGCATCACACTCCTCCAACTGTTGAGTAGGCAACCCTGGAAGAGGCTGATCGGTAGCAACTTCGGCCTCAGAGTACAGGCGAGCCAGTCTCTGATGAGTTGGCTCTAGCATCACTGGGTCCATGATCTGTTCTCCTCTATCATCCATAAACTCAAGTAAATCCTCCCACATGTTGGCTTCATATTTAGTTATGAGAATATCTACTTGGCCATTATTTTGTATGTTCCATGTGGTGAGCTCAGCATCAACACGAGCCATTAGTTTGCCATCAATTATGTCTTTCCCTGCATATGTTACTTTAATGGAATACAGGTCTACTTCACAGTGGAAATAGTCTCTGTTGAAGTTAGGTTCTAGTTTCAATGTAACACACAAGTCATCTGCAGACTGGTGCCAGGTATACAGTAGTTTTCGTTCCCTAAGTCTTCTAAGTGGGTCTTCTAACTCCTTATCTTTCTCAGAGTCTGCAGTGAACTCGAAGCCATTGTCGGAAGCAATGTATAATGCCCCACCTTTAGTTTCAATGGCAGCATAATGTATTATGCCTTTTCCTTCGATCCGTTTAAAACTAGTCTGCTTCCAAATTTTGCCACTAAAAGTGTATGTGACCCAAGAGAGGACAGATTTAAAATGTATGTAGTTGTGCTCAACAGATTGAAGAAGGCAGTGCAGTAATACATTGTTGTCTTTCTCTTGGACCCTACAATCTACAATGTCAAAGTATTTATCTTCTCCTAGAACTTGAAAAGTGTTTGCTGTCTCCCAAGTTTGGTTTGTCCCAGGCCTGTTTCTGTGTCCGGTCTTCAAAATATGCAAATACCCAGTGCCATCACTGACCAATGCCAATTCATTCGACGCAAACGACAGGGAAAGGTTGAAATGACCAGATTTCCGTTCCACAATCACAGGAATATCGTACACGACTTTGTTTTGGAACGCATGTGTAGTGTTTTCAAATGCGATGTGCCTTACTTGGCGATTGTTGTCAATGTAATAGTAATTAAAAGAGTAGTCCCAATAGTCCAGTATCAGGTGGTTATGGAGAGCAAAAAGCTTCGCGTGAACGAAGGAATATTGCGCGTCGTCCGGGTACAGTCTGTCCACTCGGCAATCGAGATCGCAGGAGTAGTGAGGCAGCGATTGCAAGTTCAGCTTGTATCCTTCGAATTTATGATCCAGGAGGTGCCGGTTAGGCCGTAAATCTACTAAAGTTGGAGACATTATGTAGAATTGCCTTTTTCAAGCAAATTTTCGCTCTAAGTTTAGGCCTTGCCTTACTAGTTAATTCGCAATTCGCTATCAATGTGTACTTTTTTTAGAACAAAACAAATCAAACTGATTTCGAATGACGTTGACTGATTGTACCACCAAACGGCCGTGACAGTGACTTGAGTAACATTGTTATAAAATGCAAAAATTATATTCTCTTTGACGGTTTTGCAAAGCAAACATTGCACTCATCTATTATTATTTTTCTCGAGTTATTTCGAGTTTTTTTTTTTTAATTTTCGATTAGTATTTTTAGTTATTTTATTTTATTTACTTTAAGTATGGACAAATGCTTGTTTGATCATAATAAATTGACAGACCTTGATTTATCCTAGCGATCCTAGCGAACGTCTCGATACGCGCCGCGCAGTTTTATGAAATTTCATTTATAAAAAAATAAAGTTAGGAATGTAAGGTTTATTATGAAGATGGTCCGAGGTATATAGGTTGTTACTAATAATATTGGCCCTGATTTATCTCTTCTTTTATAATTTACTATTCTTAAAGTTTATTGAGTTACTTAAAGATAATAGTCGGGCAGCTGACTTACAGAAATATAAAGTACTAAGTTACTAACACTGTAGGTATTATGTTCCATTGATCGTAAAGTAATTTTTTAGAAATCATTCTTTGTTACTATAATTGCATTAATTGGAATAAGTTTAAATGTCTAACAATTAATTTATAGAATTGTGGTGTATTAGTACTAGTTGCTCAATTGACTGCTATTGAGAGCTAGAATGACTCATTGGTTGTGACAACGTGGGTTGGTCAGTCGTCCGTCGTTGAGAGAGAGACGAGGTAACAAGCCTTAGGAGTATAAATAAAATGTACAAGTTGGTTGAACAGTGCTGTGTTTTTAATATTTCCTGACCTTGCCCAAAAAGAATTTGTCACATATTATTTGTAAATATTCAATAATTCAATTATTCATCAGTTGGTGAAAACCAAAAAAATATCTCATTTACTTAAGAAAATGAACATACAGGGTGTCCCGGAACTAGTATGTTATGCCGAGGTGGGCCGATTCTCGATACTTTCGAGAACAACATATGTTTTACCTCTTTTATAAGTTCAATGTTTTTCATTGAAGAAATGAGCAGCAAAGTTTGCTTCAAAACTGCACTTACTACAAATGGTAACGTCCCTAAAATCAGCTGTTTATTGAACTCTGAGCGTGACCCCAAAATGAAGTATCGTTTGAGTTCACGCAACACAAACATAAAAGTTGCCTACATTGTGATGCCTCTGAGAAGAAAGTAATTTTTTGTGTTCTTGTTGAGATCAGCTGCAATTTTTATAAGAATCTTGTTTATTCTTCTATCAAATTTTCTGATTTATTGCATATAATTTTTGTTGACAAACAAAAATTTGAAACTAAACAGGATTTTTTTATGATGATGATGATGATAACATGTTCACAACTCTTTATTAAAACAACTTGATTTGGATCTTCATAGAAATTTAAAGCATTGGGTAGGTAGGTATCTAACCAACATTTTTCGTAAGTAGGTAGAATACATAGGTAGGTAGATCTTCATAGAAATTCAAAGCATTAGGTACCCAACCTACAACATTTTTCTAGGTAGGTAGATAGATTTCTTATTAACATTTCTAGGCTAGGTATCTAATAATTTGAATTTCTATGAAAAATCTTGTCTATCCCATATTTTCCCATAGTTTTATCTGTCTTTAGTACGTGTCTAGGATGTTATAGAATGTTGATCTGTTTAGGTGCTAGCTAGGTAGGGTGCGATAATGAAATGATAAAACCGATCACTTGAATTACTTGTTTTGAGTAAAGGTACACATTACATTTATATATACGACGGCGTATGTACCTATCGCGGATGCCTTCTAGGCATGTGTTTCCGAGGAGAGGTCTGGAGCGTGACTAGTTATTGAAAATAATATGATTTAAAATGCAGAATCGCCAAACGCGCTTTGCAAGCGAACGCTTACTTAAACTGTGTCACCACATCAATCCTCCCCTTTTTCAAAATTTTAACAAAAAAAATTTAATAAAATTCTAAATCTAGTTAAGTACATAAAAGTTAAACATTCAAAACGTTACAGAATAACCACTTCATACACGACTCAGTCTCGCTTACCAAGAAGTAATTTGATCGCTTGTTGATATGACTCGTGCACGGAGCGATTATACCTGCTTACAATGTTTCATTGAATGTAAGTTAATTTGAATGCAATTTACGAACATTAAAGTACAGTTGGCTATAAAAGTTAAAGAAAAAAATACAATTAAAAAAAATATATATGGCTACAAATAAACAAACAAATAAAATGTTTAAAAATATTAGATAAAACACTGGTAAATACACAAAATTAATATTAAAATAATATATTAAACTGTTTTACATTTTCTTTAGCCACTTATTATCTTAACTCTAGGAAGAGTTTGCGCTGATGCTACTGATGGCATAGCTACTTGTTCACCTTGCTGTGGCGTAACAGTCATCACTTGGCGATGTACCCAACTCTTGGTACGTTTATGACACTTTTTATAGCAGAAATATAATATAAACACTGCTAATATGAATAAAATAACTGTAATAGTTATACTATACTGGCTTAACTGGGCTTCGACACCAGAAGCATTGGCACCAGATTGTGCAATAATAATATGATCTTTCTGCTCTTTACTTTGATTCTTTCCCATGGTAATGATCGTTACTGATTCTCGCTCACATATGAAGCTTAACAAAATAGGTAATTGTTTTATAATAAAATTTCAACATTACAATTACATGCGTCATCATAATAAAAAATCAACACAGCAAAGTACATTAATCTAGTTAAAATAGTAATCTATGTCTCTGCTGACAATTCATAAACAATTGACTTCAACGAACTCGGTAATGTGATACATTATAAAATAAAGTTGAGCAACACTTTGATTCTTCGAATTATTTTGCAAGCTGTTAATCCATTTCCTGTGCAATGGCGAGTTCTAGGTAACTTAAAAATGATTGTTTCAGAATAATAGTTATAGAACATAAAATATAAACGATAAAATAGACGACACATTACATGAAATAAAAATAAAAATACACTGAATTTAATAAACAAAACATTTTTTACACTTCACACATCTTTCACACGCTTTAAGATACGTCTCGTCGAGTCCTTTATCACAGCACCTTTTCAAACAATATATAGCCGCCATTTCCAAATTAATTAAGCGCAGGTAATTGTTGGCCAGAAACTCGTTGCAGTGGGATCGAGCCTAGATCCGGCACTGATCTTCCGGCGAGCATGTCTCCAACCGGGCAAAAAAATGTATTTGAGTATTTATCTGCGAGTCCAAACTCCACATTAGTAGGATTGATTGAACTTCAGATTGGCGCTGGCTTCCCATAACATATTACCTTGCTTCTGCGTGATCTTCGTTGGCAGGACCGCGGGTTACCAATTAATCCCGGCCGTCCGATTTAGCCTATTTACACGCAATACACACGATGATCGGCTCTTCCAAAGGGCTTCTGTTGGTGGTCAGGACTACGTCTGCTGCATGGCGTCGCTGCGTTGATGATGTTGATGTCCTCGTTGAGTAATAAACTCAACTATGAGGCTGCGGCCGTTTCTCCAAGTTGATCGGGAAACGACGCAGTTGTGTGCACCTTCCCCGGTACGATGGAATTTTGAGTCACCTCCTTCTAGTTATATCGCACCTTATTCGCATCACTTCTAAACAGATCACGTCGGGGTCACCAATTTAGTAGGTGTAGTTATATGTTGTAGGATGTTGATCTGTTTAGGAGCTAGCTAGGTAGGGTGCGATAATGAAATGATAAAACCGATCACTTGAATTACTTGTATTGAGTAAAGGTACACAATTACATTTATATATACGACGGCGTATGTACCTATCGCGGATGCCTTCTAGGCATGTGTTCCCGAGGAGGTCTGGAGCTAGTTATTGAAAATAATATGATTTAAAATGCAGAATCGCCAAACGCGCTTTGCAAGCGAACGCTTACTTAAACTGTGTCATCACATGTCCACCTCATTGTGCGACTCTGTGACTTCGCGGCTTTTTATCAAAGGTGTCAAACAAAATCGACAACCAATCAGAAGAGTTCAATCCACATAATAAATTATAAATCTCGGCTAATTCCAAAAATAGTCTACCTTTGTAATAAGCCGGCATTTATTATTTTGTCAGAAATTGGTTCCGTAGGTATTTATTTCTAGTCGTTGTTCCGATTAAGACTTTATTTATTTTATTCATTAATTAATTTATTTATTCTGTCATTGGTTTTTTCTTGGTCACTCTGTGCTGAATTAATTTATTTTGTCACTGGTTTTTTTTCTGTATGTAGCCTTAACATGAGTCTAGTGATTAATGGTGACAGAACTAGAGTGGTTAAAGGATTCAGTGACCAAGAAAGAAGCAGTGGCATGACTACAGAATAAACTAAGCAAAATAACTTCACTAAGAACCAAAGTAGTATTTACCAACATGAATGTCATCATTGTGATAGGTTTGAATTTTCACATCGAAAATGAACCCTAAAAAATTGTCGGCAATTTCAAAGGTTTTTATTTTGCTTTTGAATTGATTTTTGCTCAGTGATTTGTTGTACGACGTGCTGTCAACTTCCTAGTTCCTGTTAAGAGTTCCGTTTCGAGTTATCATCATGACGTCCTCCTACCCTACAGTAATGAGTAATACGACGATATGATTTTTGTGTGTTGGTGCCGCGTTGAACTATGGACAATGCTTGGCACATTGAACCATTCATATGACCATTGTGTGTGATTTTTGCGAGTAACCATGTGTTTTTTTAACTCAATCGTGTGTTGGATAGCTTAGTACCTAGAATTGGTACCTACTAAACTATTGGTTTACTTTTACTATTGGTAAAGTGGTGTTAGTTATTGTAAATTTTCAAAATTGACGGATCCGCCTACTTAACTCAGACAAGACATTAAACGGTATGTAATCTACCTAAGTTGTTGCTTCTTTTACTTTAAAATTAAAAACATTGTTTTGCAAGAGACGAATAGGTAATTGGATTAGCCGCTGCTGGATAAATAGGTAAGTACCTAGTTACTAAATAAATATCTACTTAGTTTTGTGCTACAAACGAAACACCATAGCTTGTGTGAATACCGCAGTCAGTATGTAATGTAAGTACCTACGTCTATAGATACCTACACACACCAACCTAGGTACCTATCTAGCCTAGCCTATCAAGCAATTTGAACTCACGCGAAACGATGTAGGTAGGTAGGTAACGCACTTAGAAACATTGTTGACAAAATAATTGGTTGGACAAAGGTTGTTAATTTTATTTCTTTAATGTTTTTGTATGGAAATCTGAAAATATTAATTCTTAGGATTTGTACCCCCCAAATGTTAATTTTCATGGTTGGAATCTCCTCGTTCAGGCTTAAAATACTAGTTCCTGAATTCCCTGTGTAATTAAATCATAGTGTTTTTTTTGTAGGTTCATGATCAAGTAAATACGACGTTAAATATAAAATACACAAAAAAAACTATAAATCAAATATTCAGTTCTTTTCCACATCCTTTATTTAACGAGAATATAGCATCTTTATTTAGGGAAAATCCAGCTTACGGTGAGATTGGGACAGGACAGCGCCTTAAACAAAGGGTTTTGCTTTTCAGGTTTTGGGTTTTCCTGATTACATATTTACCACTTTTAACTTGAGGAAATCCTTAGTTTTCGAGAAAATAAAACATTTTTAACCTCAAATCTGATAGAATGTGAAACAATATGTAAAAATTGACAGATAATAACCAAATTTGTCATATTTGTTGTCTGTGGTTTAACATGTTGTGCAAAATTGATGCGAATGAAACGTAAAAAACATGCAAACGCCCACCCATAAAATCTGAGGTACTTCCTCGTGTTCTTACGCGGTACTCCTACTGGTAGGAGCACGAGGACCAATATGTTACAGTCACTCACTCAAGCTCAACCGGAGCGCACGCTTGCTTGTTTTATAAAATCCAAAGTTTCTAAAAGTTTTTTTCCGAAATGTTCTCGTGTGCAAGTTGCGATTCTCAATTCACGGACGGTACGGTATGTAGTGTCTGTAAGCGCCACTATGACTTCCAGTGCTCTGGAGTCACAGAGACTGGTTACCGCAGGCTAGGAGAAAGGAAGAATACTTGGCGCTGCCCGCAGTGCAAGTCGAGCTCGTCACCATCTCGGGCTGCTGCTGCCTCTTCTCCATCCCCGTCACCTAATCAATTAGACAAGATGCAGGAACAGCTAAACAATATCGTCTTCCAACTAACCCCACTGGCATCCTTGGTAAACGATGTGAAGTCAATTAAATCAGAGCTAACTAACCTTCGTGAGTCTCTAGAAATGGCGCATGAGCTGCTGGGGAAATTTTCTAGCACGGTTAAGGCCCTAGACAGTCGAGTTTCAAAAATAGAGAAGCTGGTGAACGAAGTACCTTCTCTTCAAACAGAGGTGTCTAGATTAAATCAATAGCTTCAAGATCGTGACCAGTGGGCCAGGGCAAACAATGTCGAGATAAGGGGAATCCCCGCAAAGAAGAACGAGAATCTCTACGAAATAGCGGGGAAAATTGGTGAGATTGGAAAAATGAAGATCAGAAAGGAGGAGATCAATTATATTGCTCGTATTCCTACTCGAGTACCGAATTCTGAAAAACCGATCATTATATCGTTTAATAACCGATATACCAAAGAAGAATTCATAGCAACATCTCGCAAGAGCAAACAGCTCAAACTGGAAAACATTGGGTTCGCCACAGAAGGCATATTCTATGTCAATGATCACTTGACGCAACATAGTAAGAGCCTTCTGAGCAAAGCGAGGTCTCTAGCAAAAGATAGCAATTTCCAGTATGTTTGGGTAAAACACTGTAAGATCATGGCAAGGAAATCTGACACCGCCCCAATATTTTTTATCAGAAGCGAGAAAGATCTTGCAAGGATCTCGTAAGCATCATGCTCCTGCCCCTCACTATTGAAGAAAAATTGTTCTTATTAATGCTCTTTGAGAATATACATAGTTTATTTTGTACAATATCTTTACACAGTTTGAGAAATGCATGCAGAACCGGTGTCCTTTGTCCACTGGTTTGGTTTGGTTTTGTAGCTGTGAATCATCGCGCCCGGTTCACGGATGCCAGCCGGATAGGCGTAAGTACTATGATATGCACACCAATTGCATGCGCCTGCGCGCCCTGCGTAGTGCGCAATATCGCTTGCACTCTTTACTGCTGTTACGAATGCTGCTTAAAACAACTCATTACAAAGTGCGAGGTAATTTATGCTTGTACCCTATTTTTTGTGTATTATAATATGTTCTGCTGTATTTTTTACAAACAATTTGAACCACAGCTCATAAATTTATACTTAATTTTCACTATTACTCATAATTTATTTTTCTTGCGATTTACGTTATTATTAGTCATACATGTTTTGCTTTGGTATGTATTAGGCGATCTTATTTTTTATCTATTTATTCCACAACTGTTACTGGTGCACATTAGTCATTGCTTTTCCTGTTTTTATGATGGCTTCTAAGCTTAACATATATTACCAGAACACTCGAGGGCTACGCACAAAAACGCAAATAATAAAACGTAGTATAAGTCTTAATGCATATGATGTTATTTCAATCACAGAGAGCTGGTTGATTGATAGTATTAACAACAATGAGTACATTGACGATAGGTATGTGGTTTGGAGGCGCGACAGGAACTATGCTCTTACCCAGGAAATGTACGGCGGTGGAGTCTTATTAGCGGTCCGCAAAGAGCTTGGTGCAGTTGAGCGTCCTGAATGGTGCTCTTCTGCAGAGGATATTTGGGTAACTGTGACTACTAAAAATAAAGATCGTACTTACAACAAAATCCACTTTTGTACCTTATACCTCTGTAATGAAAACCTAGGGAACTCTTTCAACACTCAGCTTACTAACTTCACAGATAAACTATCACTAATATCGACCTCCTGTCCCAATGATACTTTTATTATATTAGGTGATTTTAACTTAAGTAACGTTGACTGGCTCTGTAACCGAGGGTTGCCACAACCTACTGGAATTGCAGGGGACAGTCAGATTTACTTTTTTGACACATTGTCAGTGTGCAATTTAATTCAATTTAATATATATCCAAATAATAATAATAATATTCTAGATTACGTTTTGTGTAATGCTGATGTTTCCGTATCAGTTTGTGACGATCCACTGGTGCCTGAAGATGGGCACCATAAATCCTTAGTAGTTGTTCTAGATCAACAAGCATCTATGCCCCTCGCACAAAATTCACGTACCAAATATTTATATCACTCTGGAGATTATGACGGTATTAATTCTAACTTAATGAACACTAATTGGAACACACTATTGAATAATGAGAGTTTAGAAACCGCTGTTAATTTGTTTTATGACCATTTATATGAAGTCCGTGACAAATTCATACCTCAAAAAATTATTAATTCGTCAAGTTTTCCACCATGGTATAATGTTCCTCTTAAGAAAATGCTGAAAGAAAAATACAAGTACCTATGTAAATATTACACTTACGGCAACGTCTCAGATTACGAGTCTTTTTCTCTTCTTAGACAGAGAGCTAAGACTCTTGAAGAATCGTGCTATACAGCTTTTATAAAAACCACTGAAGACTCTATTCTGAGAAATAATAAAGTTTTTTGGTCGTATGTTAAATCTCTCAAAAAGGGTAACAACTCTTTACCCTCTTCTCTAAACTTTGAGGGGCAGGAGGCTGACGATGGAGAAGGTATCTGTAATCTCTTCTCGGATTATTTTCAATCAACTTTTCTGTCTTTGTCTCAGTCCTCCCAAGTCGGTCTCACTGATTTTGATAATGAATATTCATCTAGCAAATATCCTTGCTCTATTGGTGACTTTGAAATTGATTCAGCTTCTATTTTAAAAATTCTTAAGTCACTTGACGTGTCAAAAGGAGCCGGGCCCGATAATATTGTCCCCTCATTTATAGTTAAATGTGCTGCAAGCCTAACTAAGCCCCTGACTATACTTTTTAAAAGGTCTATTAGGAAAGGGGTTGTGCCAAAAATGTGGAAATCGGCATTTATCTCTCCTATCCACAAAAGTGGAAGTAGAACAGAAATTAAGAATTACAGGCCTATATCAAAATTATGTATTTTTGCTAAGGTTTTTGAAAGGATGGTTTATGCTCGGGTATACTCAACGCTTTCTGCTTGTTTTATTCCTGAGCAGCATGGATTTCTGAAGAACCGCTCAACCACGTCTAATTTACTCTTATTTAATGACTATACTTCTGTAAACATGGACTCAGGGGGACAGGTGGATGCTGTATACAGTGATTATAGTAAAGCATTTGATCGAATAGACCACCAATTGCTATTACAGAAGCTCTTATACGCTGGAATTCATGGTAACTTATACAGATGGTTCAAATCATACATTGAAAATCGTTCTCAGAAGGTAGTAGTCAATGGTTTCTGTTCTTCCACTTGGACCTGTGTTCCCTCTGGTGTACCTCAAGGATCCTTGCTCGGACCCCTACTTTTCTCAATATTTCTTAACGATATAGACTCCTGTTTTATACACTCTCGCTTTTTATTATACGCCGACGATATGATGGTTTTCAAGCACATAAATTGTATTGATGATTGTTATTTACTACAGGAAGATCTAACTCGGTTTGAACAATACTGCCTACAAAACAAGTTAGATCTCAACGTCGCTAAGTGTTTCACCATAACATTCACCCGCAAGCAAAAACCCACTAAATTCACCTACGTGTTGAAAGGAACCACCCTTAAAGAAGTAGATGAAATACGGGACCTGGGTGTTCTACAGGACTCTAAGCTGTCCTTTGACAAACACATCGACAATGTTTCCACCAGAGCAAATAAAGCACTAGGTTTTGTCATAAGAGTTAGCTCACAGTTCTCCTGCATAAAGGTAGTAAAAATATTATATTGTGCCTATGTGCGTAGTATCCTCGAGTACTGTTCTCAGGTGTGGAACCCACAGTATGATATTTATATAAAAAGAATAGAGTCCATCCAACGTCGATTCTTAAGGTTTTTACAATATAAATGTAAGTGCCATGATGTTGACTACGCCGCTAGGTGTAGGAGACACCACATGTTGCCACTACTAGAGAGACGTAAAATAGCTGATATAATATTCCTTAGTAAAATAGCGCAAAGTAAAATAGATTCCCCACAGCTACTTCAAAATTTAAATTTGAAAATCCCAAGCAGATCAGTTAGACTCCCTTGTCCCCTAGCAGTGCCATTTAGTTCAACTAATTATAGACAAAATTCATACTTTAGCAGAGCAGTAATCGCATACAACAACCTGGCTGACATCCCTGAACTTGACCTATTCAACAGTAAACCACCCAAAATAAAAAAAATCTTAGCGGAACGCTGGTTTGGCATGTCTTCTTAACTCTTTTTAGGATAATTTTGTCACTTTCTCTTTATCTGTTATATTATTTTATTTAGATGTAAACATTTTCATTTTCATTTTCTTTTTTGTTTAAGTAATATTTTGGTTTTTTTTTTTAATGTAAGCAAGCTTTAGACTCTTAATTGGTCTAAACTATTAATTGGTCTTTAGTTATCTATTTAGTTCATAGTTATAGTATTAAGAGACTGTTTGTTTTCCTAAGAAAATAAAATAAATAAAATGTCCTGATGCTCCTATTGCAAAAGATTGGTTTGAATCTGATGAGCATTTTTATTACAAACCACTAAGTAAGTTATGTTGGAGTATAGAAAAAAACGCGCAAGGCGAGCGAGCGCAGCGAGCGTGCCGCGGCAGCGGCCGCCGAAGCGCCAGAAAAATAATACATGGTCACGCTAGGAGCATAAGGACATATTCGTCCTCGTGCTCCTACCAGTAGGAGAACCGTCCACCCTTACAATCTGCTATAATTACAAAACCACTAAGTAGGTAGGTTATGTTGGAGTATATAAAAAAACGCGCAAGGTGAGCGAGCGTAGCGAGCGTGCCGCGGCAGCGGCCGCCGAAGCGCCAGAAGTGACCTCTCCCTCCCCCCCTTGGTAAGGTTAGGTTATTGAGGTTAGGTTTCTTTTATTCAAATATCTCGAGAACGGGAATAATTCCTCAAACTGGGAGTGGTACCAGGGGGGTGGGTGGTCCCCCCCCCCTCCTCCCTTTTCCTGTATCCAGATACTAAAGTTTAACCTAAAATTAAATTATTCGTGAATTAGTATTGTTATAACAATTCATATTTAATTTAATTTGATATTAAATGATTGGGATTTTGACGAGTAGGAAGGGAAGTAGATACTTATTAAATCTTTAATTTCTTATTCTTCGTAGAATGGACCAGCTTTATGACTCTATGGCTATGCTATGGGTCCCTGGGTCTGGGACCCAGTCTGCTGCGACATGAACAAAAGAAAACGAACTATGCTATATGGCTAAACTTGATGCAATGGAAGATATTAGCTTCTCCCTATTTCCAGCACTTACATAAATTGGTCAGTCAGTTAGTCAGTTCAGCGTCAGTTGTCACCTTTTGCATTGTTGACATGGTGTTTACGAACTCAATAATCGTTTTAAATTGAAATAAATACTGATAGATAAGGTTCAAAAGGCTGCTAGCATGATAAACATGAGTGTGTTTCTTATAAATTCCTGTTTTCCAGCAAAGTTTAGAGGTGTATGGCGTGTAATGCGAGGTATGTATGTGGATTTCGTTCACAAAGAAAATATGGTAATAATCGGTTTTATAAGGCCAGATTTCCCCTGGATGAGGGGCGGTGAGTAGAACTTAAACTAATATATCAATTTATAGGCACCTAGTAGTACCAGTAATAGAGGGATGCATCGAAACATTTTACAAACATCGATATTTTTTCGATGCTATAATATTTAGGTGTAAAAATGGGTGAAGATGGCAGGCAATGAGGACTTATCAATTGAAAAACCTAATGAATTAAAATTTATTTGCAGAAAGCATTTTGATGATAAAACCTTCCAAAAAAAGAACACCAGTTAAACAGCTTAGCCATGGTAAAAAGAAGCATCAAAGGTTTGAAAAGCCGCAAGCGAATGGGTCAATTTAAAAAAGTAAAAATGTAATTTCTTATCCGATCGTTTTTTATTAGAGGTATTATTATATAGATAATCAGGAAGAGGACGTACTTATGTTTTTTTTTTTTTTTATATAAATTTGTTTGATTATTTTAATGACGTTTTATTATTGAACCCAAATCTTTACTGAGCCTAGCACCTTGTTTTGTGGTGTTAATTGAAACTTCTGGAGTTTCATTTACTACCACAAAATGATAGTTAAATCAATACCACCGTGGGAATTGCAACCGTGGGTAGGTCAGGTCATTCATTGATATCGATAAATTTTAAATGTTATCGCTGAACAGCCCTATTTCGTTTATGTTTGGTTACCTATACCTGTACCTAAGGATTGACATTGACGTAAGTGATAGTCTATCTATGGTGTCCCGACTCATAAAGGATATTGTTGCATACTCTGTGTGGGACCTGGGGTTAGGGATGTGACATTGTACATAAAAATCGATTTTTAATTAATCGATTGTTTTTTCAGCAGGAAAAATCGATTAATAAATAATCGATTTTTTAATATTAATCGATTTTTCCTTAATTTGTTAATTAGTTTCAAAATAAACACCATAAATATTATATTTATCATTAATGAAATATAATATAACAGAAATGATAAGTTTTTAAATAATAAACATTATAATAGGCTAGGGAAACTAATTTTATGTGCTTTCCCTTACTCAAAATCATTGAGTGTTAAAGACAATGACAAAATTCAATTTGAATTTAATACTTTACAATTTGACATGTCGTCATAGTGACATTTTATATTTAGACACTAATAATTTTATTAGTAATTTTTATTTGACAAAAGGTAATGTATACCTTAGTAGACGTAGTAAGTTAATTATTGCTAAATTGTTAGCATTTAATATTTCTGATTCTGTTATTAGAACTATAACACAGAGTAATGACAACCCCATATTTAGTAATAGTACTGGGGGAAAAAATGTAGTAGGGCCAACTGATCAGCATTTAAACCGACCAAGTCGACAATGGGAAAAACAGGCAGTTTACATGTAGTTCACCAAAGTATGCAAGGCCTGCCCAGCAAAGTATTAGAATGTGAATTATTTTTAAATCATTTCAGTGTAGATATTATGTGTATCACTGAACATTGGATGGTACAATCTGAGGTACTTCCTTTCTACGAAAATTACAATATTGTCAGCAGCTATAAACGCAAGAGCGCATTACGTGGTGGCTCGTTAATTATTGTAAAAAATAACTTAAAATGCAAGGAGCGTAAGGATATTAGAAATCTTTCTATTGAAAGAATTATTGAGGTGTCGTGTGTCGAGCTGGAGCGGCATGTCGTCGTGAGCGTTTACCGTCCTCCCAATGCTGATTTTGGGTTATATGAATGCACTATGGAAGAAGTATTGCAAAAAATAGCTTGTGATAAGATCATAATAGTTTGTGGTGATTTTAATATAAATATTCCGATTGATCCATTATCTGAAAGACTTTTTAACTTATTTAAGTGTTTCAATTTAAGTGCTCTTTTTGATGAACCTACAAGAGTGACACTAACAACAGCCACTTGTCTAGATAACATTTATTGCAGTTGCACACCAGTTCATAAGTGTGTACTAAAACATTTTAGTTCTGACCATTACGGTCACTGCGCCACCTTTTCTTGTGATCGTATAGTTGAAGCTCAGAACTTTACTCACCGACCTATTACAGAGAGCCGCATCAAAACATTTCAAAGTAGAATTGAACACAAAGTTTCCCTTGTACCATGCATCGATGATCCAAATGATCTTTTCACCACATTGTCTAATTTAATAATTAAAGAACATGCTGATATATTTACAGTAAAAACATGCAAAACAAAAAATTGTGCTAGATTTGTCGACTGGGCTACACCGGGTATTTATAGAAGTAGGAATACATTGTATGAATTATATGCTACCAGAGAGACAATGTTAGATGATCCAGTTTTTATCTTATATGTTAGGAATTACTCAAAAGTCTTCAAAAAAGTTTGTCATGCGGCTAAGTCACTGTTTTTGAGAAAAATAATAGAAAATTCAACAAAATAAAATAAAAGTAACTTGGAAATTAATTAATAATGAAACAGGTAAATCAATGGCTCGCAATATACAGTTCAAATTAAATATAAATGGTACAATTTTGACAAAGGAACAGGATGTTGCGAATGCATTTGATAGTTTTTTCTCAGATATACCAAAAATAGTGACCAAATCGTTAAACTCTTCAGCCTCCAGAGCTTCCGTTCTATTAAAATCTAGTGTTGCAAAATGTAAGAATGAGTTTAGTTTTAGCTACATTAACGAGTCTAGTATTGTAAAAGCATTCAAGTTAATTAATATAAAAAATACAGAAGATCTTTGGGGAATGTCTACAAAGGTGCTGGGTGTCATTATCTTAGATATTGCACCATGTTTAGCTTATATTTTTAATAGATGTATCGACGAGGGAGTTTTTCCCGATCTCATGAAACACAGTAAACTCATTCCTATGTTTAAGTCTGGAAGTGAAAGTGATCTCGCTAATTATAGACCGATATCGATATTACCTGCTTTAAGTAAAATCTTTGAAAAATTAATTCTTAATCAGTTATTATACCACTTTAACGTTAACGGCCTGCTACATAGTAATCAATACGGATTTACTAAAGGTCGATCAACAGCTGATGCAGGTATAGCGCTCTTAAAGCATATATTTGAGGCCTGGGAGAAGTCACAGGATGCAGTTGGGGTATTCTGCGATCTATCTAAGGCCTTTGACTGTGTGAGTCATGCAACCCTAATCACAAAGTTAAAATATTATGGCATTAAAAACCGGGCGATTGACCTCATACAGTCTTATCTATCCAATAGAGTCCAGAAAGTAGACGTGGGTGGTGAGAGGTCTTTGGGATCAATTATTGATATAGGGGTACCTCAGGGATCGATACTAGGCCCTTTTTTATTCCTAGTATACGTTAATGATTTACCTTTTTTTGTAAAAAATATTTGTGATATAGTTTTATTTGCAGACGATACGTCTTTAATTTTTAAAGTTGATAGAGGTAAAACCAGTATATGCGATAATGAATCCTTATCGTTAGT
This sequence comes from Lampropteryx suffumata, assembly GCA_948098915.1. Classification (NCBI taxonomy): domain Eukaryota; kingdom Metazoa; phylum Arthropoda; class Insecta; order Lepidoptera; family Geometridae; genus Lampropteryx; species Lampropteryx suffumata. Next base: position 708,580 of record OX402545.1, read on the forward strand.
TCTTAACTGGTTCACTGTAAATAATCTTTTGCTTAATTCCAAAAAAACTAAATGTATCAAATTCACTTTGCCAAATGTTATTCATAGCCCGTCCAACATTGAAATAAATGGAGAGGCAATGAATCTTGTAAATTCCACGATCTTCCTAGGTCTTAATATTGATGCAAAACTACAGTGGGGACCACAAATTGAAACGCTTGCTGGTAGGCTTAGTTCCGCTGCATATGCAGTTCGTGCGATACGGTGGCTTACTGATGAAGCTACAGCTAGACTAGTTTATTTCAGTTACTTCCATAGTGTTATGTCATACGGCATCATTCTCTGGGGGAAAGCAGCTGATATTGGTAAAATATTTGTAATTCAAAAAAGGGCAATACGTGCCATTTATAAAATGAAACCACGAGAATCTTTGAGAGAAATATTCAAAGATATTAATATTCTCACAATAGCTTCACAATATATATATGAAAATTTGTTATATACACATAAAAATAGAGATGGGATTCAGCAAAATAGTGACCTTCATAAAATCAACACTAGGAATAAACATAAATTATACATCCCTAGGTTTCGACTAGAAAAAGTTAATAAGTCATTTATGGGGAACACGGTGCGCTTCTATAATAAGCTTCCTGAAAATGCTACTAAACTACCTATTAAGAAATTTAAAGCATACATTAAAGGTAGTCTTTTGAAGAAAGCTTATTATAATATAGATGACTATATTATTGATAAGAATGCATGGCCTCATGTCGCTCTGCCGTCAGACAGTTAACCGACACACTTGAAATGTATAAACTCTCTTGTATTGGTATTTCGTAGTTAAGGTAGTTATAAGATGGATCATATAAAAAAGCGCTAGGACCAAGACGAGTTTCTTGCCAATTCTTCTCGAGCTTGGGTTAGGATGAATTGGCACCTAAATTCACCTAGTATGTAAGACGTTTCAAAGTGATCCTTGTGATTGTATTGAATAAATCATCTTTTGACTTTGACTTTGAATAGGTTCAAGTTAAAATTATTTATTTTTCAACAATAATTAACAAAATTAAACTTTTCAAATAAAAACAATCTAGAAATCCGTAGGCAATGAGATCAGGACTAACAACTTAGGTAAGCGTTTTGATAATATGGCGTAAGCTGTTTAGAACATCTCTCTGCTGGAGCCGAAGAAGTCGGTACCTAAAGGTTATACGCCAACTGTGTTAGTTGGGGATAAGCTGCCTCATAGCTTCTCCTGGATTTTAAAGCGTCTTCTTTTAATCCTATTACAGGCGCTATGTACAAAGTTAAGCTTAATTCAGATGTCTGACTGTGACATTGACTGGTTCTCATATTCTCCACCAACAGATTGTTGTGGGTTTCCCAAATGTCATAATTATCGACATCATCAGCGGTCGAAGTTATTGACTGTGGACAATGCTCTGGTTCTCGGTTTTCTTCAATGGATCGCTTAGTGTAGTTTATAGTTCTTGCCAAAGGTGATGCCATCGTAGATGCACAGATGGCGTTAGTGTAATATTATGGAGATGGTATTCATTGGTAGTTCGCACTCCGGGCTATAGCAGACCAGATTTAATGTCGAGGTGAAGCAGATGAAAAATCGATTATTATTGATTATTGTATATAAAAAAAATCGATTAATTGTAATAATAAAATCGCGAATAAAAATCGATTTTTACCCTTAAAAAAATCGTTTTTTTTTATAATCGATTATTTTTTCACATCCCTACCTGGGGTCCGCCGTCTGTGAGACTGTTTGATTGTTTTGTTTGAACGTTCATTTAATTATTTAATCTTGTTTACTCATTGTTAATAAAGCTTAGTGATCGATGTGATGCAAACTTATTTATTGCACGCATCAAAATGTACTTTAGAATTAGCAATCATAGCTACCGCGATGCCCCTTTTATTGAGCAGTTCACGTGTGTATGTTTTTAGAATAATTATATTTTGTAAAGTTAGGAATATAAATTAATGTTTTCGTGTTTTCAGTGTCCTAACTATATTTACACTAGTGTAGCAGACTTTGCTAAGCTTAAAGTACGTGAGAATTTGCAAGAGCCGGCGTGGTGCAGAACTATTGGAATTTTACGTAGTATTTATGGCAATCTATACGTCTGCGATGTAAGTAGGTACCTTTCTACCCACAAAAGTAATTACAACCAATTACAAATAATTACAACCCATCACTTCTAGGTACATATACCTACACATTCTTTATCGTTGATAACTCTTATCTTTTTAAAGTCTACCCTCGAAAACTCTCACAAATGTTTTTTTTTTTGCAGACCACTTTTAATCACTTATTAAATGTTTTGATGTACAACTCTAGCTATAAACCACTATTAGGAAGAGTAATATTCTCATATTAAAGGTATTTTATACCAGTTTTAAACCATGAGGTACATAGGTTCCAAAAAACATTTGTTTGTTTGTTCTAAGACATTTTTAAATTTTTTATCTAGGTACCTATTGTGCATAAGGAATTTGTGATATTAAGTGTTTACAGTCAAACTACATTTCAGATGAACTCATCAGGTGGCATAGCTTCAGATAAGATTCAGGTCTCATTTATGTATTTGAAGTCACCAAAGTCCACAGCCTTACTTCAATCACTTGTAACACCATGTCCAGTGCAGACATTTGGCATGATACAATGGCATTACAAGAAACCAGTTGTTTTTGTAAAACTTGTGCAGGTAATGTTAAGTTTGCTGTAAAAAGCTGCATAAATGTGTATTCTGGCTCTATCAAATCAGCTGGGATGAAGATTTAGATGAAGTTTGGTATTGTTAAGTTTGCTGTACCCTGGTAATATTATAAAGCTGTGTAAATGTTTATTTAGTTTGTGACTGAATCAGTGGAACCTATGCCCTGGGATATACTTTTAAACTAGTTCAGGGGCTGGCGAATACCCAACCTGTTGCTTAATACTTCCTTCCTTTTCTTGAATTACTTTAGTGTAATTAAAGGTTGTCTGGATGAAAATATCTTATGCAATGAGACCAAGCCATCAAGACTTTATTATAATGACAGCAAAACAGATAGGCAGATTTGGATGAAATATAGTATAGACAAAGTAAATGAGATAATGATTAGTTAATGCATGTGCATTGCATAATAATAAATTAGGAGTTCCTTTGAATGTTTGAATGTCTAATTCTTTAGCTATTTTATGGTATTATTTTTACAGATCCTAACAGTCCCAAGAGCAATACAAATGAAAGATGTAATGGACCAGCTGATTGATCTCAAGACATAATAATGCAAGATGTTTATTGTACATAATCTAACATAAATTATTGTGATATTAAAATAAAGTAGATTCTCTTTTTATATGCTTTATATTAGCTTCACTTGTATGTATGTTTGTATGTAACCGACTCCTTAGGACGCGATTTTGACCCACTTTAAACGGCCAGATTTCATTCAAATTTTGCACACCTGTCAAAGACCAATGACAATGCAATAATTCGAAAAAAAATAAAAAAAAAAACAAAAAATAAAATATCCGGTTATCCTAAAACTAAAAAGTTGAAAATAAATAATAGTTAAAATAAAGTAAAATAAAAAAAAAATAAGTTTTTTTTTATAGTTAAAATAAAAAAAAACTAAAAAACACGCTTTATATAGAATACCAAACTAAAAAATAGAAAATAAATTTTAATAAATGTAAGAAGAAAAAATGTTTTATTTAAATAAATTTAAATTTAATTTTAATTTGAAATTTAAATTTATTTAAATTTAAATTTATTTTCTATTTTTTAGTTTGGTATTCTATATAAAGCGTATTTTTTTAGTTATTATTTATTATGAAAATTATTTACATATTACATAACACCTTTAGGTAATATATAAAAATTAGAATTGAAAAGAATGCATATTTTATTAATTCTTAAAATAAATACAATAATAACAATGCATGATAAAATTTACAACATGCCTCCACCAAGCAAACCAATATTTATTTGCCAACCTTTAGATGCCTACAAGTATATTGGTGTTATCTATATTTCACAGTAATAAATAAATAACAGTCCGTTGTTAACTCCCGATCAATAACTATGCTTGCACAATTAATCCTAGAATGCAATACAACTTAACCCGTGCTGTGCGAACCCTGTTTGGTTGACATTCTTGGCTTTAAAATTTCTTGAACAACCCAGGTGTTCTAGAAGCAAAGTAAGTGTTAAGTATGCCAGAAAATATAAATTAAAAAGACACTAGAAACTAGCAAACTAGCATCTAATTGAAATAAACCTTATAACTGAATTAGAATGCTTCTAAAAGAATATTTCAGTTTGGCTAAGATTACATAGAATTTAACTTTATACAGAACAAAACGAAAACAAAACAAAATTCTGATCAAAAACATATCTTAGGGTCTTTGATATTGTTTAATTTAGATTTATATAAATATCTATACATAATTCTGGATCAGAGAATTATGTTGACAGGCTAGATCTTAATCCGCAAATAAATTTTTGAGAAAAGTAAAAATAATGTAAGTAGTTATGTACCTACTTAAAATCGAATTTGTTATACATATATTTATAGTGTCTTCATTAAAAAGTAAAAAGTATTTTAAGAGACTTGATTGCTCCAACCCTCAAACTCATTTACTTAAATCAAAGTCGGAAAAATAAATAATAGTATTATATATGCTTATTTGCTTTGTCATAGCTATATTGCATTTGATTATGTAAGTAGACTTTGACCTGAACTGAAATTTACTTGTGCTTAAAAATACAATTTTGACATCCAAATATTGGTAGGTAAGTGCAGAGCAAAGTCCACAGATTGCATAATCCTTGTTACTTTGGGAATAAATGTAGTCAAAAGTAACAATAATAGTTTAATATTAAACCTAAGAACCCATCATTGGAATACAAAGCCTTACTCTTGCAGAGTCAGCTCGGGCCTGGTGGAAACTAAAGCACCCAGAAGTATAATACCACAACTAAAAGTACCACAGCACCAGCCGTCGCTTTTACAAGCATTGATTTAGTGTTTAGGTAGGCTGCATCTTTCTTGTACTTCTGAGACATAATCGAAAGGTTCTGTGTTTTTGTATCCAGCTCTGGAATAGAAAGAAACAGTTCTAAAATTACATTTTATTCAAGCTATTGAATTCACTACTGGTGAGCAAAGCAAGCTGTAAATTTTATGGGTTGCTTCCTTAGCATTTGAAAACCAGTGCTATTTCACACTGTGTGAAAAAGCGTGCCTTTTTGATATATTATGCAGACTAGGTTTGATACAGGGTGGGTACACATTCTTGTAAGTACTCATAAATAGGTATGATTTCCATTTCACTATTCAACCTAGATGTTAAGGTGGTGAGTGAAGCGAGCCACCCACTAATAAAAACCAATACCATTGCTGATTTTTAGTAGCATTATCTTATGTTACACCGTTAGAGGTATAAACTGACCAGATAGTACAGCCCCTCTTCTCAGGACATCGTCAATATTTTGCATCATCACCCTCTGGACATCTCCCAACTGCGCGCCGAGGGCGGCGGCGGCGCCGTGCCTTGCCCGGGCGCCGCCCTCGCCATACTGTCTCCGTGCCCGCTGCATCCACGTGTCGAACTCTATGAATGTGTAAGGCCGGGTGACTGTGTTCACCTAGAACAATCAGCAACCAATTGAGCCAATGACTTTGAATGAAAGAAAACTTTGTAGGTATTTTTAGTGAACAACATAACATTACATTACATAACAACAACAACACAAAATTCAGCACTTTTATTTGCAAATAAATTAGGTTATTTGCAATTAAAAGTGCTGAATTTTGTGATCATTTTTCAGGTAGCATGCAGCAGAGGTACTAAGAATCATAGGGACCCATCTAATGTTTATGTTGGGCCTTATCAGCAAGAATGATGGATTATCAGTACAACCATAGTTTTGATGCAGATTAGTGTACGAAAATATTATAAAGTGCCGAAAAGTGTATAATCTATAGCTATAAAAGAGCTTAACCTGACCGACTGACTGATTCATTATCGCCGAGCTGAAACCGCTGAAGCTAGAAAACTTAGATTTGGAAGGTAGTAACTGAGACTTGGAAGGTAGTAATAAAGTTTTACAGCAAAACCACCCACTAAGACGGGATTTTGTGTGCGATTTGATTGAAACTTGATATTAATAAATAAAATGCAAGTGTTTCAGGGTTTTTCAAAATAACCCTAACAATGGGGTGAAATGGGGTGTCCAAGTTTGTATGAGAACTTTATAACGGGTGGTGTGATTTCTAAGAAACTTGGTTTGGATACTTAAAATGCAAAATAAATGGACACATGTTTCAGGATTTTTCAAAATAACTCCCTCATAAAGGAGTAAAATGCAATGTGAATGTTTGTATGGAAACTTTTTAATAGGTGTGCTTGGTTTGAAACTTATCAATAAAATTTGACAAGGAGATTTAAATTGCTGCCTGGGGAAGGATTTAAGCTACAATTCCTTTAAAAAAAATACAGACGAAGTCTCTAGCAACAGCTAGTTATTTTATATGCAAACAAAATAAAACCTAACTCTAGTTTTCATACCCTTTTTCCGTATTGCTGGTAGAACTCCTTGGCAATCTCTTCCAGGTAGCTAAACGCCAGTCGTTTGCTATAGTTCCTCTCACAGAGAACAAGGTAGCAGATTTCTAGCTCAATTAGGTAACTGGAATGGCAAAATTAAATATTACATTATTTGTTTCAACTGGAGATTTTTATTATCTTTATGTGAATGTAGACAACAACCACACGAGAACAGTAGGAATGTCATAAGTGCAGAAAATAATACAACGAACCTAAAATAGAAAGCTTCAAGAAAACTAGAACATGTAAGTGCTAGAATCCAAGTAATCTTTGAACCGTGACAGGACAAGTTACTGTACATGTCATACATAAAGTTATTTTACGGGTGCAGAGAGCGTAAAAATTAAAATAACATAACATAAAAAGCAGTAGAACTCACTGGAAGAGATAAGGCCCGGTTTCAATGGAGCATCGTGGTGGTGACTGAGGGCCTAACTTCCTAAACAGCATTTTGGCCTGATTCTGGTACTCGAGTACATTACAGCCGCTCTGCGAACGACCACAGCAAATCAAATTATAAAATCAAACAAAAGTAAAGGATAAAATAAAAGCAAACTGTACTTTTTAAAGCAGTTTGTATTAATTCCAACTGTGCCAAAAGAAAATAGGTGTGTGGATAGTGTAGGAGTAACATTTATTTAAATATTTGTAAAGAAGTACCTGCTCATCCTCTTGCATGGTAGCGGCAAGAGGCAAGCCATCGACGACCCTTGCGATCATCGTCATCAGAACCATATTGATAGAGTTTTACTTTATTTATCTTGACATATACACTAGCGGAACACTGAAAACTATTATTCATTAACACAGACTACTTTTTCTTGTCATTATCGGTCAATTACAACGAAATTTCATAAGAAATTCTGAAATACCTACAAAGTACAAACAAAGTATTGATTGAATTGAATGACAGCTGTTTCTCTCATTCAACACGTCAAAGCGTTTGACAAAACAACAACACGTCACGTCAGTTGTCTATGAAATCGTAGAGTAGGGTTATGATGCGTTCATGATCATAATATTTTTACCTTATCTGTTTGGCACACTATGGTACACACTCTTAACTTATCATATATCACATTTATGTCGTTTACTCCTTCATTTACACCAACTGAAGCGACTAGACTAGTTTATTTCAGTGTTATGTTTTGATTTCTTCCATAGTGTTTTGTCATATCATTATCTGGGGGAAAGCAGCTGATATTGAAAAAAGGGCTAGAGTCTGTGCAAAAAGAGAAGCGTCTCAGGAATTGAGGGCCACGTGTGCCAATTTACTACTTTTATTGCGTTGACAACACTGCTCTGTCATTGCCAATGCGACTAAAAGTGTTTGATACTTGGTAGACATCATAGACAATAACTGGTTTCATCAGTACTCGGGTGCTATTAAGTAGGTAGGTATGTACCTTCGCATAATGCTGATTAAAATTGGGTAGGTACTATGGCACAGCACAGGTGGTATGTGATAGCCAAAAATAATGGATATGCATGATTCTACTCAGGTTTCATTGCTGGCTTTAATCAACATTATTCATATAGGATAGTGACTAGCTATGTTGTAAGTTTAACATGCTCCCATGGAGCATGGCCTTTCTGCCACTGCCAGGCTTTACTGCCACTTCGGCCAAATGCATAGATAATATCTTTACCAATGTAAACATAATAAGCAAAAATATAATTAGTAATATTCACTCGTACCATCTCGGTCAACTAGTAGAAACTAAAATGAACAATAAAGATGTAAAAAAAAAATTACTTATATACCAGTTACCATTGATCGTTTAGAGAAAGTAAGATTGAACCTGGATACCAACTTGCCTTTTTTGTTGTATAATGATGATAATCCAAATGATTTATACAAAACATTTATCACTGAATTTAATAAAGTATTCAGTTCCATTTTCACATCCAAAACTATTGTGGTCTCTGGCAGTTCAACATTTTGTGAGTGGGCAACAGCAGGTATTCATAAGAGTAGGCGTACCTTGTATGAATGGTACAGTGAAAAACGGTATAACTTTAGTGAAGAGTTTAAAGAAAAAGTAAAAAATTACTCAAGAATCTTTAAGAATGTTTGTCGCTTTGCAAAATCTCAGTATTTAAACTCAAAAATTAGAAACAGTCAAGATAAAATAAAAGCAGCTTGGAAAATAATTAATAGTGAGACCGGAAAATCCAAAACTCATAATAGTGTAATAAATTTAAATATTAACAATAATATAATTAAGCAAGATATAGATGTAGCAAAGGCATTTGAAACTTTTTTTACTGATATTCCAGTCTCCACTACCATTATTAATTATCATTGTTAAAAGATAGTTTACCTGAATGTGTCATACAATTTTACTTTGAACATGTGGACAAAAACGATATTATCAAGGCATTCAAAATGATTAATGTAAAAAAGACCACTGATCTCTGGGGCATTTCTGTCAGTGTTATAAAACCACTAATTGACATTATTGCACCAGATCTAGCTTTCATATTTAATCAATGTATTGACAGTGGAGTATTTCCTGATTTGATGAAACATAGCAAGATCATACCTCTATTCAAATCAGGTAGTCATTGCGATCCTAGTAACTTTAGTAACTAACCTATATCAGTACTTCCTACATTTACACAACGGCATTTTAATACCAAGAATTTGCTAGACAGTAAACAATTCGGATTTACAAAGGGACGCTCAACGACTGATGCCGGTGTTGAGTTAATATCACATATTTTTGATATCTGGGAGGAATCACGCGATGCCTTAGGTATTTTTTGTGATCTGTCGAAAGCTTTTGATTGCGTTCACCATGAAACTCTAATCAGCAAACTACACCACTATGGTGTTAAGGGAGTTTCACTTAAGCTTCTCACATCCTACTTAACTGACCGAACACAACGAGTAGATGTAAATGGAAAGCGTTCTCCGGGGTCAATGGTAAAAATGGGTGTACCACAAGGATCAATACTCGGGCCATTCTTGTTTTTAATTTATATAAATGATCTACCTAAACTTGTAAAGGATGATCACGAGATTGTACTGTTTGCTGATGACACGTCACTTTTATTTAAATTAAAGCGACGACTTACTAATCTTGACGATGTAAACAATGCAATCTCCAAAGTTGTAACATGGTTTAAACAACTTATTACTTAACAAGACAAAAACGAAATGCATTCGTTTTATACTGCCCAACGTTAAATAAGTGAATGCAAAGTAAAAATTAAAACGAAACGATAGATCTCGTTGACACCACAGTGTTCTTAGGCATTACTTTAGATAATAAGCTGCAATGGGGCCCGCACATAGATAAATTGTCGAAGAGACTCAGCTCTGCGGCATACGCTGTTAAAATGTCTTATGGCATTCTGCTGTGCAGCAGGGAGTGCTGCTGATATTAACACCATATTTGTATTGCAGAAGAAGGCTGTTCGTGCAATTTATAACATGGGCCCCAGATAATCACTTAGAAATAAGTTTAAAGAAATTAATATTTTGACAGTGCCTTGTCAGTATATATACGAAAATTTAATTTATTTAATGTATGTGCACAAAAATGTTCAAAAAATACCTAAGGCATCGCGTGATTCCTCCTTATATCCAGATCGCGTGATTCCTCCAGATATCCAAAATATGTGATATTAACTCAACACCGGCGTAAGTCGTTGAGCGTCCCTTTGTAAATCCGAATTGTTTACTGTCGTTTACATAGTCGGTATCTCTTTTTGAACAGGATAAAATTTACGAATTTTGCTCCGTATGGCACATTTGTAAAAACGTCCAGAATTATTGTCTTGGGCCGGCCTTTGCGTTTTTTCCCTGGATTGCACCACAAACCTCAATTTACAGCACATTCTTTTTTAATTCTATACACAGTGTCTCTACTAAGACATGAAACATAAAATGTACAGAATTATAGTAGGGCCACGTTAATAGGTCAGTCATCTGAATTCAACAACATAACCTTGTAACGGAGGGCACACAATATTTTTAAAGGTTCACAGTTTTGATACACTTTTTTCAGTTAAACATGCATATTTATTGTAATAATGATAAAAGAAGGCAATTTTACGACTTACTTTGACTAATAAACTATTCTAAACATAATAATTTATTTTTGATTAAAAAACTGAACGTCGTTGAACTTATTTCATTTGTAAACACTAAGGATTTTACACAAAAAATAAAAAGATTTATTATAGTTTATTTGAATTACTTGTGAAGGAATGTTTTATCCTAAAGGAGACCGCAGCTTTGGGCCCTCGTGAACAAAGTGGACACCTACCGTAAAGGAAACAGTATATTTTTCTGTGTTTTTTAAGTATTTCAATTGAAACATCTAATAGATCTACTATTCGATTTTAAAGAAAACGGGTGGTCTAGTTTGAAATATTTTCTGCCAAAGCTTGATCTTGATTATGTTGGCAATCTCAAGCTTTTCCTAAGGAAGCGGGTACTAGGTTTTCCTAGGAGACACATAGTATGAAAACTATTTGCTTTCATTTGTATTTTTTCTATGTCAGTCAGTTATTCAACCAGTGAAAGTTACATGCATGTCTTTTGTCGTTGTGCGAAGTAACAGTGCGCTGGAAAACGCTGAGGGAAAACGCTGAAAAGTATCTCGTGAACTGATTTGAGCGATTATTTCGAACGTGAATCTATTAACGGTGGGCCTCTTTTACCTGTGACACAACCGAGAGAACGCATTGCCGAAGGATTAGGATTGGGGAAGAGAACAGTTACCCAAATTCTCAAAGAGAAATACGCACCATCAACGCAGGCTTAGAAGATAATACTTTACGTACACCAAAAAGAAGAAAGAGAGGAAAGAAAATTGTTGGCGTTGACAATTTTGATGCTGCTGCAATTCGCAACCACATTTGTGGATATTACTCAAGAAAGGAATATCCTACACGGAAAAAAACTAATGGTTTCATTAAAAGAGGCAGGTTTATTTTCGTCACTGTCAAAGGTTTTAAAATCAATTGGCTTCAAATATAAAAAAAACAGACAAGAGAAAAATCCTGTTGGAACGATACGATATCATTTTGAAGAGAATAACTCTCTTACGTCAAGTAAATAAAATATCCGATTGGGAAAATGTCGTGTTTATTGACGAAACATATAAATTGTCATGAACAACGCTCCGTATCATTCTGTTCAAGTTGATAAGCCACCAACGCAAGCAAATAAAAAACTAGTAATTGTCTCTTGGCTGGAAAATAATGGTGTGGAAGCAAAGTTGTTGAATTTGGTAAAAGCAACTAAGCCGCCCAAGCCTCGCTTTTAATCGACTAGCGATCCGCCCCGGTTTCGCACGGGTGCAATATGATACTAAATATACTACAGAATGTCTTTATATACAACGTTATCTAAGAGAATAACATAGACTAAGAGATAGACATTACATTATCGCGGACTTTTTTGTACACCTTTTGAGGGTGTACAATACTGTAGTACATTATTTTGATCTATCTCGTAGGGTTTAGCCAGCGTTTGCAATGTAAGCGCAAAAAAAGTGTTTATTTACGACACCACATAAGAAACCTCTAAAATTATCAGTGTTTCTCTACTACATTATGCATTTTTTATACATATAAACCTTCCTCTTGAATAACTCTATCTATTAAAAACACCGCAACAAAATCCGTTGCATAGTTTTAAAGATCTAAGCATACATCGGGACAGACAGACAGCGGGAGGCGACTTTGTTTTATACTATGTAATGATGAACTAGCCCTAGAGCATGGACACATTGTTCGATTACCTCCCTATCACTGCCAGTATAACGCTATCGAGCTTATTTGGGCATAAATAAAGGGTCATGCACCGCGTAACAATACTGAGCCACCTTTCAGTACTGCAAAGTGGGTCTAACCTCTAAAACCACGCTATGGCTGTACAAAACCGTAAGTAGGCCTGCCATAGTCTATGGTGCTATGGTCTGGTGGCCCAGAACCAAGCAAATCTCAACGATAAGTAAACTGCAGCCGTTCTAAAGACTGGCATGTGCAGGAACAACAGGGTGCATGACTATGGACTACCCCTACAGTAGCTCTCGAAGCCTTAATCGGCTTTAAACCCCTACACCTGCACGTGAAACAAGAGGTGGCTACAGCTGCCTTTAGGCTATTGGCCCTAAACCTATGGGAGCACGAGCCTAGCGCACACCACACTAACATCATTAAAGAGTATGCGGAGGACTACCCACTGCTTCTCTCACCCTACGACAAGGTACCCAAAACATACAAACAAAGAGGTTCACTATACAACTACATGAGGAGCCGAGTGACAACTCAAACAGCTCAAACGAACTCAGAATATACACAGACGGCTCAAAAATGCAAACAGGGACAGGAGCGGGTGCGTTCTCAGAGGATTTAAAAATTCATGTAAAACAGCTCTGGGCGCCTATAACTCAATCATTTTGCACAGACTCTAAGGGCTCAAAGTGCTATTTATAAAATTAAACCGTATCTTTAAATAAATAAAAAAAGTAGTCGCGCTGACCCATCAAACTATCGCCCAATTTCGGTCACCTCCCTACTTTGCAAATGTATGGAACGTGTCCTGGATACGAAACTCCTTACATACCTTGAAGACAACGACCTTCTCAGTGATCGACAATATGGTTTTCGCCGAAAGCGATCTACTGGGGATCTTCTTGCGTATGTCACGCACATTTGGAGTGAGGCTATAGAGAAACATGGTGAAGCATTGGCTGTTTCACTTGACATCTCAAAGGCCTTTGACAGGGTCTGGCACGCTAGCCTTATTGGTAAGCTTCCAGCTTGCGGATTGGCAGTTCAGTTCTGCTCATGGCTTGCTGACTTCTTGAGGGAAAGATCCATTCGAGTGGTTGTTGACGGATGCTCGTCTGATCGATTGGCAATTAATGCCGGGGTACCTCAAGGGTCAGTGCTCTCTGCCACGATGTTTTTACTGTTTTTACACATTAACGATCTGCTTATGCTCGGAATCATTGGGTATGCAGACGACAGTACAGTTGTGGAGAGATACTTTGCAAACGCACGAGCCAGTAAAACTGAAATTCAGAAACTCAGAGACGAGATGCTTATGCGTCTGAATTCGACTCTCTAGATCGTGTCCAATTGGGGCGATTCCAATCTGGTAAAATTCAACGTATCCAAAACGCAAGCTTGTCTCTTTTCGGCGAAAAAAAGTGAGTTTCTCCAAGTCCCGGTTTTCCAAAATGTACCGGAAACTATAGAAGATCATCTCGAACTCTTGGGAGTTTCACTTACACGGACTCTCAATTTTGGCTCCAATATCGAGTCCAAGGCCAAAACTGCTGCCATGAAGCTTGGCATCCTCAACAAAGTGAGGCGATACTTCACACCTGGACAGCTTTCCACTTTATACAAAGCTCAAATCCGGTCGGGTATGGAGTATTGCTGTCATCTATGAGATGGTTCAGCCAAACACCAGCTGGCTGCCTTGGACTCGATCGAGCGTAGAGCATTGAGGATGATGGGTGAATAGCTTAACGCTGAGACTAAGTTCCAGAGTCTCGAGCACCGTCGTAAATGCTTGCCTTTCGATCTTTTATAGGATACATTTCGGAGAAGGTGCCCAGGAATTACATGATCTGATTCCACCATCTCCTTTTCACAACAGGACAAGCAGACGTACCGCTCAATACCATCCATACCTTGTCAATCTACCACAGTGTCCACACCTTAGGGTATTTTACCCTAAATTTAGGGCATTTTTACGCGCTTAGGATATTTTTTAGGGTAAAAAATTATTTAGGGTATTTTTCAGGGTAAAATAAATATATAGGGATTTTTAGAGAATGTTTAAAACTCATTTCAAACTAATTGGTAATTGATTATTATACGTGTTTCCAAACGTACCTAACTTGTTGTGACGATGTACCATTGTACCGTTCTCATCCGGCCCAGGTACTTGCGCTAGCAATAAACAAGTATTTACTGTTCTTTTTCACACTCGAAGGTTTGTGTACGCGGAAGAGAGATATCGTGTGCAAAGAGAAACCGGTTTATTCATTCTGCATACCACCATCTTTTCATTGCATGCATCGTCGTGTATTGTGTTGTCTTCTTATTTTATTTAGAGACCAAAACAAAGTAAGTTTTATCTGGGAAAGATGCCTCCCAAAATCGCTAAATATAATCAAAAATATTGCCACCAATGGCACAGCTTAAAAATAAATGATAAGTCTTGCGATACATTTACTCCGACAGACGCAATGTTGAAAATTTTTTCGAATGAAATGTACGATTTCAAGAAAAAAAATACTACAGATGACATAGAAGCCCAGACTATGGATGCATTCCAAGAATGTTTGGAAACCGTGTAGTTAGTTATGTAGTTTAGCTACTACTTCGTTCATTTTGCATATACACGTATATTGATTTGTTTTATTTTAAAAGTATTTAGGGTAAAAAAAATAAAAGGGTCTATTTAAGGGTAATTTCGCTGAAGGTAAGGGTAAAAAAAAATTTTGAGGTGGCAACACTGACCTACCACCCTTACGAACAAAGCGCTTTGCTTCTACATTTATAATGCGTACAGCCAAGGATTGGAATGCTTTGCCGTCGTCTGTCTTTCCTGAAAACTACAATCTAGGTCTCTTCAAGTCTCGAGTAAATAGGTGTCTTCTAGACCTGCGTGCCCCATTGTCGGCCACATCGTCGCTTAACATCAGGCGAGATCGTGGTCAAACGTACGTATATTAATGATAAAAAAAAAAAACTAATAAATATATATTTACAATGGCTTTACAATTACATATATGAAAATCTATTAGACACTCATAAAAATAGAGATAGAGAAGGCATGAAACTAGTGATCTTTATAGAATCAACACTTGGAACAGAAACAAATCATGCATCCTTATGTTTTGACTAGAAAAAGTAAACCGTGTTCCGATGAGCTTATATAATAAGCTTCCTGACAATGCATTTAAACTACCTATTAAGAAACTTAATGCTTAGGTACTTATAAGAGTACCTAGTCTTGGGAAAATAGCGTATCGAAGTTCTCGGCAAAATAACAGCGCTGACCTGTCATCTACCAGGGAAGCATAACGCTGAGTCGAGATCTTTTTGCTGCTGTAGCACACAGCACTGTTATGTAGGTTAGTACGCATAATAATTTTAAGCTTGTTAAAATTAAATGTCTTTTCTCCTTTTACTTTTTAATATGTGTTATTTCTTTTTTACCTAATATTGAACTTATTCAGTACGTAAATAAACAAATGTCTATATATATTATACAGGGAATTCAGGATCTAGTATTTTAAGCCTGAACGAGGAGATTCCGACCATGAAAATTAACAGTTGTGGGGGTACAAATCCTAAGAATTAATATTTTCAGATTTCCATACATGTTTTTGTATGGAAATCTTCAAGAAATAGCTAAAATTGACAACCCTTTTTATTTTGTCAGCAATGTTTCTAAGTGTTCCTACCTACATACCTAGTTTCGCGTGAGTTCAAATTGTCTGCTAAGCTAGGCTAGATACCTAGGTTGGTGTATGTAATAGTGGTAGTTAATATATCATATAGCAACAAAAAGCATCGTGCTTATCGTAGATAGCAAATAGCAAATGATATCGTGGCGCTCAGTTGTTGCTATTTGCTTTTGCATAGGTTATGCTTTTGCTTATCTAATAGCAATAGCATAACTAACACTCTCTCTCTCTATATCATCTGTCCGTCGCAACTCGCAAAGCAAAAGCAAACGCAAAGCATCATTCATTCATCACATAATTCATAAAAGCAAAAAGCAAAAAGCACGGTCAGTCTCATCTCAGTCGTCGCATAGGTAGTATTATAGGTAGGTATACCTACCTATTTTGATTTGTGGTTTTTCGGTGTAAACAGCGATTGGACACGCAGTATTGACTATAATTGTGTAATAAAGGACGATTGATTGAGACTTGAGAAATAGTGTTGTTGTTTTGTGTGTTTTTTACACCATGGGTAAATTCGCGATCTCGGCCGGGTCACGTTATAGGTAGGTATACCTACCTACTTATTTTGCTTTGTGGTTTTTCAGTGTAAACAGTGATGTAATATTTCTATGCTGCTTTGCCGTAAAAAAAAAGCATGTTAGAAAAAAGCTAGTAAAATAACATTTTGTAAAATTGACAATAACAAATACCACATTACACGATTAGTAGGTACCTATTCTAGGTACTACCTCCTAGGTATTCAACACAAAGCACTTATGATTGAGTTAAAAAACCACATGGTCACTCACAATGGTCACAAGAATGGTTCAATGTGCCAATCTATGGTTCATGGTTTGGCGCGGCACCAATACTCAAAATCATATCGTGTCGCGTCGGTCGTATTCCTCATTACTGTAGGGTAGGACAGGACGTCATGATGATCACTCGAAACGGAATGACGATACTCTTTACAGGAACTAGGAAGTTGATCGCACGACGTACAACAAAAATCACTGAGCAAAAATCAATTCAAAGCAAAATAAAATCCTTTGAAATTTCCGACAATTTTTTAGGGTTCATTTTTTATGTGAAAATTCAAACCTATCACAATGATGACAGTCAATGTTGGTAAATACTACTTTGGTTCTTGGTGAAGTTATTTTGTTTAGTTTATTCTGTAGTCTTGTCACTGCTCATTTCTTGGTCACTGAATCCTTTAACCACTCTGGTTCTGTCACCATCAATCACTAGACTCTTTTTAAGGCTACTTACAGAAAAAAAATGAAATTAATGCAGCACAGAGTGAACAAGATAAAACCAATGACATGATTAATAAATAAATTAATGAATAAAATAAATAAATTCTTAAACGGAACAACGACAAAAAATACCTATTATAAAAATATCTACGGAACCTATTTCTGAAAAATTAATAAATGTCTGCTTATTACAAAAGTAGACTATTTTTGGAATTCTTATTCTTTTCTTCTTCTTTTCGTGTCACTAGTTATTTCTAACCAGTGTGGTGAAAGGATTAAAGTGCGCCTCGGAGGCTCCTTTCGTGCACTTAGGTAAGCCTTAATGTAAGCTCTCGAACTTGCCGACAGGGCCCTCAGGAAATTTTATAATTTTATTATAAAATTTTTGGAGTTAGCCGAGATTTATTTTTTATTATGTGGATTGAACTCTGATTGGTTGTCGGTTTTGTTTGACACCTTCTTTGAGACCGTTTTGAGACGGATAAAAAGCCGCGAAGTCACAGAGTCGCACAATGAGATGGACAGATAAAACTATGAATTGAATTTCTATGAAGATCTACCTACCTATGTAATCTACCTACTTACGGAAAATTTTGTTTAGATAAAAATTTAAAGCATTGGGGCTGTAAATTTTTTATGAAGATCCGAATCAAGTTGTTTTAATAGGGAGTTGTGAACATGTTATCATCATCATCATCATCATAAACATTTCCTGTTTATTTGCAAATTTTTTCAGATTAATTGTTGTTGACAAATTTGACAGAAGAACAAACAAGATTCTTTTAAATATAAAGCGTATAAAATACCAGCTGAACTCAACTAAAAAACAAAATTTGTCTTTCCTCTTAGAGACATCACAATGTAGGCAACTTTAATGTTTGTGTTGTTGCGTGATATCATACTTCATTTTGAGGTCACGCTCAGAGTTCAATAAACAGCAGATTTTAAGGATGTATGCATTTATAGTAGGTGCAGTTTTGAAGCAAACTTTGCTGCTCATTTCTTCAATGAAAAACATTGAAAAACATTGAACTTATAAAAGTGGTAAAACATATTATGTTGTTCTCGAAAGTATCGAGAATCGGCCCACCTCGGCATAACATAGGTACTAGTTCCAGACCACCCTGTATACTTAGCTAGCTGACCCGGCCACGCGTTGCTGTAGCTCAGTAGTTCTAATACAATAAACCCTGTTTATACCGGTTTATACCAATTGTTGCTCTGACCTCTGACAGTTAACTGACAGATTTGTAATGTATAACTACGTTCAGTTTTGACATAAGCAATTGTTGTTCGTGCTATTTGTCAGCTGTCACTGGTTAGCGAAATGAATGGACAGTTCAATGACCAGTGAGTTATGCATGAATGATTATACAAACTTGTAATCTTGTAAGTATTCGTTATTCGTAGTTAAGCTAGTTAAAAGAAGGATTATAGAAAAAAGCGCAAGGATGAGGACGAGTTTCTTGTAAATTTCTCGAACTTGGGTTAGGAGGAAGTGGCACCTAAATTCACCTAGTATGTAAGACTATACATCTTCTCTACGTCCTTGTGATTGTATTGAATAAAAAATATTTGAGTTTGACAGCACCGTCCCTAACCTTAGGTACTCTTTAATTCTGTCCATCCCTTGGTTGTCTGGAAAATAACGCTCTAACTGATAAGACCACCACGTGCCCTTCGCAATAAGATTGTTTTTTGTTTTTAACTTATATACCTATTTTATCTATAAAATCGTGCTTTTAAAAGTAGGTATAATTACAATACCTATACCTATAGTTATTATCTACGTACCTACAAATTATAATTAATATGTAAATACCTATTATTACTTCACTTACCTGCCTACAACATTTTTGTTTTATACTTATTCTACATAATACTCTTTCAAAATTATTTCACGGTGGCGTCCTGGTAGAAAGATTGCGTGACCCAAGAGCTGGATCCTATCTGGCCCAGCGAATTAACATTGCCATTCAACGTGGCGATGCCGCCAGTGTCTTGTGAACGCTGCCCTTTTTATATTTTATATTATTTCAATTATTTCTGAAAATAAATAAACGCCATAATTTAAATAGTTATAATACGTGATTTTGCAACAGATTTTTCTTTTATTTGATAGGTAGGTTGTCACTATCAGTGTGCTATCCGACTTTAAATATAGGCCCCGTATCAAAATATGATTTTTCCATGCGGTTGTTTTATTAAATGATCTAGTTTTCTATTTCCTGATAACCTGACCCATAATGTTACGAGCCGGGTGCAGATAAATTAATGAAACCGCGAATTTACTAAATTATAATTTTAATTTCAAAGTTGCCAACACAACTAAATCCACTGATTCTACTAGTAAACATCCAAATAGAACACAATAAAAATCACAGCACTACATCACAACTCCTAACACTTCGAAACTATCGCACATGTATTGTATCACTTGTTAAGCCATGAATAGACTGACTGCATCCATACATTACCGCCACTTTTACATAGGTATATGAGCGACGAGTGCGTGGCGTAAAACCTAGCGTCTCATAAGAGAGAGATATATTCATCTCGTTCGCTCTTATACTTTAGATACGTGTTTTTTATAGTGTATCTACTCGATACTAGATGGCGTTATACTAATTTTTTAATGCGCCCGCCCTCCAACAAATGTAGCTATGTACCGGGCGCAACAATAACACTCTTATGTAAGTAGATATTTGCCTGCCTTCCTATACTAGAAAATGTTTCTAAAAGGTCTGTTAAGAAAAACAAGGCTTTGTATTTTTTTTTAAGTTTTATTTTAACATATTATCATCATGCATAGAATTAAGTGCTAATTCATTTACACTTATAACTAACTATACATAGAAAAATAACTTAACTAAAGGGGAGAAAATACATTACTTTGTAAACAACTAAAACTATATATAATTAAATTAAAATATCGGACTTTAAACTGCATAAAACTAAAAGCAAATTATATTTAACTCAAAATCACTGTAACGCACTGCACTCTCAGAACGATGAAAAATTTTTTAACTAAAGCAAAATGAGAGCGCCACCTGTTATCGAGTAGCGAAGACTAACGCTAAAAACTAGGTTTCGATATAGAACAAAAGTGAGAATTATCCGCAACAGTTATTCGGAATGAATTACGCTTTAAAACATTGGACATTTAACTATCGACGAATTAGAAACATCGAATTATATTATAATATAAAACATTTTCAGACATTTCCCCGGCGCGGCGCCACGCGTTAGTTGCAGCGTCTTCCCTCTAAATACCAATTCACTAACCTTCTCATTGCTTCCACGCAAATCTACCTATCTACCGCCATCTACCTCATGCCGTGCGTGGCCGCGAGGGTGCGCTTGCGCATACCGCCGTCTACCGACCGGTGTGGCCACCTCCAACTCACAACGTTCCAATTACACCGTCCGAATTTAATTACTTTAATCAAATTATGATACTAAGACTAGGCTCAAATTAAAATAATTTTAACAATACATTTTCTCGAGGTGCCATTAAAAATTTACATTGAAAATTTAAGTACATTATTAATTAGAAACTTTGATTTTTTTTTCAACAACATCAATTCGACTAAAAATTATTTTAAATATTTCAGAGCATTATTTTAAATGCTTGCTCGAACATTTTGGCTACTCACCGGTAACTATCATCTCACATCGTTAGCATCACACACTAGCCGAATTATAAATTCTGAGAGCGATTCGCTATCCAATCACGTGGTCCATTCATTACCTACATACAGATACCAATTTAATTAAAACATTTATATTACAATAAAATTTGTAACCTACAAAACTAAATTTCCCTAAAAAGGAAAATAATAGAGCACGAGCGGCGGCCGCCCTCCGCCCTCTGCCCTCCGCCCCCCTGCCCCCTCCGCGGAACACAATAAATAAATAAACCTATACGTAATTATATTTACAAAAGCATAAGAAATAGTGCCGAAACGAAAGTCAATGAGAATTCCAACTAGCTATATAAAAATATTAAAATCCACAATTGAATAATTGTAATCACATGAAACGGGCACTGGTTTTGTTCGAAGAAGTTTGGACACTGAGATCTTTCTTATAAGAATATATTTCTAACACTGGGTGTTATTCTATAACGGCTGGATCGGCTTTCGTCGCCCTCTCGGTCCCGTGTCTACCTAGCACCCATCACTCGCGTCTTCCTCCTCCTAAGGCTTCACAGACCCTTTCAGTTTCACGGCGAAACGCCCGCTCCTGAACGCAATGCTTACATTCATCTATACTATATTTTATTATATATTCTTACACTCTAAAGATATAGTTTTTGTAGAATATAAAAATATTGCATATTCAGAAAATGTTCGGTTGTTCGTTGAAGGAGTAGACGTTTCGCCAAATCTTAATATACACTCCACGACAACTCGTATCTCATTCTTAACTGATGGTATACTAGTAAGTATTCATTACTAGTCGGTTTCTGACGAAACTCGTGGTTAGAGGGATCGTCAGCTCCGGTGTTGTCTGTTGTCTGTTGAAGTGGACTAGGCTATACCTACTTATTCGATCATTCTATAAAAAACTATCTAGATATAGTATTATGATTCATTAACATTGGACCACAAATCGTAATTAATTATTATAATATTTATTCAGGTAACAAAAAATAGAGATCGCACGCACGCTTCTAGGAATTAATACGAGCAGCTCTGATATGCAGAGAAAGTAATTTAGTATTAGATGTACAATATGTAAATAATATTTAATTTGGGTGATATGTTCGAAAGGTGTCGTTTGTAGGTTTGCGCGCGATCCCTGTTCAACTTTCCTACGGTAATTTTAAATAAACGAAATAAACTAGAACATGCTCACAAAACAGCTCACTTATAGTAAACATCTACATACTCTATAATTAACACAAATTTAACTCACGAAATATCCCTTAACTATGAATTATGTCAGTTTTACAGAAGTTGGCAGTGGGTTCAGTACACGGTAGAACATCTATTATTTATTCCACAAATTGTCAACGCCCAAAATATAATATCATTTGCGAAATTCGGTTTGGAACAGACAACAGAGACTATACACAAAATATATGATAACAGATAGACTATGCCACAACGAAGGAACAGATTACAGCTAGGTATATAATATAATGAAACGATCTTTAGGTAATAATGAAGTGCCTACTAGAATATGTAGGCATCCATATATTACAGAATAACAGCAGCAGCTGTGAGGTGTTCCGTTTGTAACAACGTGTATATATGAAAATGGCCATAAAAAGCACCAAACAAGTTAATAATATTATTTCATCTGAACATAATAAAATACGATATTTTTGTATCTATTTAAATCTTTTTACGTAAATATTTCTGTATAATAAACTCTTATTTAAGACTATATTAATATTCTTATTGCAAAGTTATTGTAAAAACTGTTCGAATATCGTAAATTGTATATTCTTATGAAGGATTTGTCTTGCGTAGTTCTGAGGTAGGAAGGTCAGATTCGTCGGCGTCGAGTCGAGGAACCGCGTCGACGTTTAACATTCTCTAGTATATAGAAACTTCATTACAAACATTTAAAAATTCATCTCAACATTATACAAAATCACTCCGTACCATATAACATCTAGCAAATTTAGTGTTCCTCTTTCTGAAATACCCTAAATATAGGTACTATATAAACATTTGAGCAATCAATTTCGTCTCTCCTCTATTTTTGTATAAATATTAAATTCAATGATAAGTTATTACGTCGATTTGAGAACAATTAATTATAATCATATTAAATATTAGTAACATTATTTTAGAAGCGATCTGAAAACGTAATGCATGATGATTGAAAAATAGACTTTACCATAGTGAAAATATGTAATGCAAGTCAAGAGCGAAACGAATACGCGACTCTACAAAGTAGTTACGTATAAACAGTCCGTCGTCACCGCTACAACCACGCCACGCCACGCCACGCCACGCCACGCCACACCGCACTGGAGATTCGAGCTGATTGTCCTGTAGCCGCATGCGGCACACACGCTCGTGAATAGCAACACTAGATCGTCCACCGAGGCGATTGCCTAGAACGCCTACGCGAGCGAGCAGTCGATCTCGATGATGTCCTTCGGCACGTCCACGAACTGGTAGACGAGCCGCTGGCCGTCCACCTTGGCCAGGATGCCGCGCTGGTAGTAATACCGCAGCGCGCGGCCCATCGTCTCGTAGTTCATATCCGGCTTGTTCTTATGCAGGCCCCACAGACGCGACACCGCTTTAGAGTCGACCAGCTTGAAGACGCCTTTCTCGCGGTTGGTCCACTTGATGAAGCGTGGGCAGTACTCCCTGTCTTGAAGGAGTTTCAGGAGGAACTCCCAGAGGTAGGTGGTGGAGCCCTCGCGAGACTTGCGCTTCACGCCAGGGGTGGGGGGCCCGTCGGCACGCGGCCTCTTCTTGGGCTTGAGCTTGTTGTGGTAGGGCTGACGTGAGTAGTCGCCGAAGTCGAACACCGAGTAGGGCAGCTCGTCGTGCGGCAGCGGCGGCGGCGCGGGTGCTGTGAAGTGATGCCCGCCGCCGCCGCCGTATCCGTACCCGTACGCCTCGCGCTCGCTTACCCCGCTCACTGGAAACATACAAACATTATCGTTAGCTCAATCTCATACTCGTATGTTACAGCTCCCACGCAAGGGATGCATTTGGCTACGGTTTTTAAGATCTAAATAAGTTAAGGAGATTACCGAGCTTGGTGATTACACTGAGCGTATTGTATTTCATTTCTGTCTGATGATTGCAGATCATTTAGCTCAGAATAAGGAACTCCTGTGCTTTAGGGAGATTCATAATTTTGAAATCGGAAGGTAGACAATAAAACTAGTCAACGTTAGTGAACGACGACGTTTTTCAAGTTGTAGTTATCAAAACCAAATCGGGTAATTAATGTTTGAGTTCTAATAAAAAAAAAACTAAAAATGTACCTACATTACGTTACCAACATAGGTATATAAAAGGACAATTGTAATAAGCATGCCTGTTATTTATAATCAAGTTAAGATATGCAATGAATCGTTCTGCAATAATACAAACGTTTGTGTATCAAACTAATTAGTGGTCTAAACTATTGTGGGACTAGCTAGCAGGCTCCCACGAGATTAGGACAATCTATGTTGTCATAACTGCCTGCAGTATTTTAATAATAAAATTGGGCAATAACATTATAATATTATTATATCGCAATAGGAAACATTAAAAGAGAACGCCTGTTCATTTATAAAAGGTTTTTTTATTGATAGTCTAGATTTCAAACATAATTAAATTAATGCTTTCCTTATCAAAGTTAAATTACTTATTGCTTATTAAACTGTTTGATAAATAAGCATTATTAATATTAGGTGCTTATTTGTTCTATGGTACATAAGTATTATCTATCGAGAGGTAAAATATTCTAGATAATTATGAAATATATACGGAAATAATTTAAGATAAACGAAACATAACAAGATGTAGACGAAAGAAAGAGAAGAAAACACGTTCGACAGGTCATTCGGAGACGGCCACCATTGCGAATATCTAAAAATATATTTTTAAGACATTTTCTGATAGCTACTCGCGTATTAGACTGCCTGAACGACTTGGCATTTGAACGGTCTCATAGATCACAATATTTCCCACAGAGACTAAACACTTTTATAATTATTTTATGTCTAAAAGTGTGATTGTTTTTACCTTTTCATATATTGAAATTATTGCATACTGCTTTATAAATAAGAAATCGTTTATCTATTCATGACAGTAGATAACTAGAGCAGAAGTATGCCACAAGGTGTAATGTAACAAACAGTGTGTTAAATCTAACACAATTTCTTTAGATAAGTGAATAAGCCGCAGATTGCGTCAACGCATATGGTCGCTATCGGCGCCTTGACCTCAATGCTCGTGCTGTTGGCCCCACTGTCGCTCGGATTTTTTCCTCAATTGAAAAAAATGTCTTTGGAATGCCATTTGAGTCATTTAAAACAACATACATTCTGGTGTCATTTTTCAGTTACCAACCTACCCTGAACCCGGATTACGCAGTGTGTATGTGGTAACGAACGAGCTAAAGTTACATAAGACTAAAATTTTCTAAAATTTGTATGATAATCTGACGTTAACTGTCATAGATCGAAGGAGTCAGGAAGGATCGAAGGAAGAGTCACTCAAATTCAAATTCATCTACTTGGTTGGTTACTTAGGTACCTACTACTACTCTAAATGATTTAAGAAACTCCTCTAACACTGATGCACATTTTAAGACAGGTAGCTGATCAATGTTTAAGGTAGAGTTAAAGAATAAAGGATAATGAAGAGTACAATTGTTGGCTACTTCATACGGCACGATAGTTTCATAAACACCATCATAGAAGAGAAAATGGAAGTAAAAAGGAAGTGGAAAGCTAAATAATGGAGAAGGTAGCTGTTGTGCGTGTAAGGAGATCAAGGAGGTTGCGCTGGAGTGGAACAGGTTAAGATAGCTGCATCATTAACCGACAAGAGCATAGCTCTTAAATTAGGAGAAGCTGATCAAAGCCGTAAATTGAGTTGATTCATAAGAAACGAAATAAAGATGCAATGTTCGCAATGCGTTTAAAACTTCAAACCGAGCTTCTATCGTAAAATCCAGACGTAAAACTGTTGTTTGTTTAGTAATTACCTCGAATCCGTCGGTTTGATTATCTTACGGCTTAGAGGAAGTACCTAGCTGGCTGGCACAGTTATAAGTAGAACGCGCGAGTTTTATATAATTACATTTTGTTGTTTATTGATGCTAATTTTATTATTCCTAGGAAATATTATAATAGTCAACTGATTCATTGTTGTCCGGGACTTCCACAGAAGGATAAATCTCAGTTCCTCATAATTAGTCAATCATTTTCGAAATTAGCTTTCATCTTGAAAAATAATTTGTCTGCCTTCTCTTATTGTAAGTTATTCGGTTCATGCTATCCTTTGTAGATCAACTATTTCATTTGTTATGCTTTGCTTTTAGAATCAAGCACCTAGGTTCTAATCTATTTGTAATCTGAAACGTTAAGTACATTACTTTTGTACATTATGTTATGAATGCCCTTTTTGTGTTTCCTAAATCCTTGAAAAAAATATTCTTGCCTAGACGCATAATTTTGCTGTTATTGGCATTATTGGTATATTGGTATGTACCTATTTCATGTTTATGTGTATTTTAAAACATTAGGTACATATTGCCTATTTTTTCTGAATCAATTCGAGTAGAACATCCACAAAAACCATGCAGGGAGGTACTTATTTGTTGTGATTGTGGCAAGTATTATTTTGCATTATTCCAGTACCCTAAGTATTCTTATGTAATTTACTTAGAGGAATTAATTTAATGTTAAGTATGAAAAGAATGGTAGGTACACAAAGTGAAAAATGGCTTTTCATATTCTACGTGTTTCTTTCGACATTTCGATAGTTTGTATTTAAATTCTAACTATTTCCGTGAGTGCGGTTTGTCGTCGTTGATATTTCTAGTCTAATCGCGCACTAAACAATCGCGCGAGGCCAGCCGGCAGTTCCGCCATTTTTTTCTAATATTATCTAACTTGCGTATATTTTCGCGCGTCTTATCATCGGTCACTGAACTCGAGAGTGACACGTGTCTTATACAGATTACATAGTAGTTGCTGCGTAACTTTTAAGTCGGGAGTAGCAATTAAACTATTAGTCACTATTGACTGTAATGAGCTTTGATTTCGTAAGTCGGAGGCCGTGTATGGGGCCATAATAGTTATTATTGTTACATACGCGTGGCGTGATTGGCGATCTTTTTATATCTCTTTTGTTTTATTTAAGTATTGTTAGTCATACAAATCATAAGTCAATGCGGAAGCCGACTTGCCAGTAGTGATTTGAGAACTTAAAGACTTTATTGTCTTTATTGTGTAGGGTACTTTATCTAGAAAATGAATTATATGGGAAGTAGACATGGCATTGAATATTGATTCATATTATGAGAGTAAAGAAGTAAGTACTTAATTTGAAATGTCAGAAATGCAACAAGAATCGAGAGAGAAGACGAAAACAATAAAATTCAAGGGAAAATTTACAGAAAAAAGAATAACACATACATACATAGATGGTATGTAAAAAGACAGTTTCGAATTTATGAAAAGGAAGGATTATCATCAATCAGATAACATTGTGACACGAAATATAATTCGTATAGATAACGGTCACGAAACATCGGCTACTGCGGCTCCGTACCTGGTATTAACAATTTAATGAACCGTTCCACGAACGTTGCTTGTATAAAAATCCCTGGTGAGCCTGGGAAGCAAGCAAAACGGGGTAAAAAACCCGCATTTTATGCGTTAGCGACTCTATTTTTAGCGAACGCTGTGGTCGTTCCTACTGGCTGCACTGCAAGATCAAGGTTAGGTACGTGCGGCGTGCTGCGCTCGCCCCAAGAACGTCTTCACTCGGCTAGTTAGTATCCCCCACCGGCCGCCGCCGCACAAAAAGAAAATTGCAGGCCGCTGCTCCCAACATAAACAGAGCCCTATTCCCCTCGGGGTGAGAGCGCTTTCCGCCTGTTGCGAACGATGATGGATGAATCCACTCCCGGATGAGAGTATGCAAGCAAACTTAGCGAACTGCGCTACGGTGGGGGGTAGGGGGAAGGAACCGGTTGCACTGGCGCATCCCGCACTCGCGATAAATGGGTTACCCCACAGACCTCTTGCAATACAAACGGCTGAGCGTGTGTTTGAATGGCAGCGGTCGCGCTCGGCCGCACACTCTCCCTTGCTGCTATTTAGAAGGCATACTTTATAATACTTTCCTTGTGCGTTTGATTTACCTACTAAATATCGAAATATTTTTAAGTAGCCCGGTAAGACAGCAGACAGATGAACGATCCAGATTTATCGACGTATTTATGCGTTAACGTCAATCGGCAGTACGCATAAATTATATTAAAGTAAACAGCTACCTACCTATTCATTTTATCGGCTTGCAAAAATGCTATCCTCTATTTTTGCACGATTAAAGAATTGTATAGATAAGATAGAAGCGAGAACATTTCCTCAAAGCAACTGAAATTGTGCAAAAATTACGTGAGCGACGTTTTTATCGGCGTTTATTTGTTCTGGCGGAAGAGATAACGCAATCAGAGTTTATTTGTCGTCGCGCAGGATTGCATAGCTCGATTATGCAATTGCTTTTTTTCCATATCCTTCGATAGAGTTGGGCGCGGACAATGGGATCTGGAGACGTTTTCCTGTGCGACCGGAAAGCGACGTGCGTGGTTCTAAGATTGCGGGAGCTAGTCGCGGTGCATCGGCGTGCGCAGAGCGCAGAGAGCCTCGCGGGCGCAGGCAATGACCAGGAAATGACGCCGCCGGTTGACCTTCACACATACACGCACACAGGCGCGCTGGCGTCGCATCCCAGCGCTCCCTGTCCCGCCCCGCGCCGCGCCGCGCTCTCCGCTACGGGATTTCGCACGATGCTCCACTCCTCTCCTCCAATCCCGTCTCATTATCAAACACGTTGTACGTATGGGTTACATTAGCTACCGAGTGTGCATTGTGGAAAACTACCAAGACGGTGACATTTTTAAAAGAACGATAACATTGTCAAACATTCTCTTAAAATGAAATCACAGTGATGTGGATGCCGGTCTTTTTGTGCAGTTATCTTCTATGAAGGTGACTTTACTTTGATTACTTTGGTCCGGCGCTAACTGGCTAAACTCGATAACTGACGAATTTCGATAAAACAATACATATTTGTGTACTCGTAATGATAATTATGTTGCGCAACTTGCATCATCAAAATGAATACTTCATGAAGTGCAAACTTTGTACTTCAGTTGAAATAGAAATAGAACAGTTGTTGAAATGGAAGCCATCTGTAAGATAGCTTCTATTTCATGCGTTTGCGCGGGCGCATGCGGTAAACTGGTGCTGTGTTAAGTAAGGTCAGCACTGCGCTACGCTTTGCACTGTGCAGCTCTATATAACGGAGTGCCATAACTACAAATAGAAATCACGTCACTGACTGTGCTGAATGGCGCTTAGCTTTAAAACAAAGGCAAGAAAAAAAAAACACCTACTACAAACACTTGTAGATACTTATTGTTGAACGACAGAAAGGAAAGTGATGTTCAACGATCATCATCATAGCATAGTTGGTGATATCCCTGTTTTGGATCGACCAGGGTTTAAGCATTTGTGTCCCAACACGTGGGCGTTATAACCGAGTAAAAAAAGAATGGCATCTTGCATTCGTTTGTGCGACATCTCGTAATAACAGAGTGCTCTTATTTAAGTTATCAAGACCGGTTCCGGACTGGTTTACATAGCTTTGCGTAATTCTCGTAATACCTACAGCTCGATGTCATTAACCACTGTGGTAATCCACCTGTAATCAGTGAATGCAATAGATAGGAGTACCTAATCGAAGTGTACCCTTATGTGTCCACCTATATTTGTCACGCGATTAAGTACCTAGTACATGGAAAATACACTTTATTTGTTTATAACAAACTCAGTGATCTATCACAGAAAGCATTTAGGCTAAGATTCAAAGTATGTTTACGTTTTCGTGTGCCGAATCGATAGGCTTCATTTGTATAATTTAGGACAACTCCGTTTTCTTATTATTAGTAGCTGTTCGTTTTTCCATGTATACGATAAAACTCCGATGAATTTTGTCAAAATAAAGCGTAAGATGTCAGTACAAGATGAGAACTTAAAATACTATATAAGTAATATAATACTACCTCGAGGTTTATCCTTTAAACGTTCTGCGAGACCCTTATTTTATAGCCTGTAAGCAATACATCATTATGTAAAATAATATCGAGCCTATAAAAATATGAAGGTTTTTCTAACTTTAAACAACAACGCTTCGGCACGAAAGTTCGTTCGCGAATAAGACAGTAATTTATAATTATTCATCCAACTGTGACGTAGGACAGTTTAGAAAGTAAGGTATAAAAATAATTGATATTTAGATAATTTAAAGACAATATAATATTTAGTATAGTAACGTATAATTTAAGTATAGCATTTGCCACGTTTTTCTGTTAATACCCGGAATGTTTTTATCGGTAGTATTTTTTAAAAAAACATTTAGAAGTAGATTTACATACATAACTAGGTGCTAGAACTTGCAAAAGACACGTCTAAGATATCAGAAAAGTATGCCATTATAACATATATTAGAATATGTAATTTTCAAGTTAACTCTAGTTGGGTACCTACGAAATTTATTTGAAATCTAAAAAACTGAATAATAAATGACTAAATTCAATTATGGACGCATTGTCAAAATACATTAATAATACATTATTAATTACTTGCAAATACGGAAAGCGCTCGCAAACATCTGCAGAACAATGTTAAATTAAAGATTTGCGTATTATTCAGCCGCCAACTGTGCAAATCCTATTCTCTTCTTTAATATGCAAAAACATGTATTTATATATAATTTTGTAATATGAACAGATATTGACTTAATAATGTTCATGTGATAGGACGTACATATTTGAGCATTTTGGAGTCGAGATCCTGGGCCCGTGCAGGACAGGAGCCCATCGCATTTTAAAAATAATTTCACGTCGTCTAGTAGAACCATCGCGTGACCCAAGAGCTAGCTCCTATCTGGCCCAGCGTATTAGCATTGCCATTCAACGTACTCACCAGACCTTGCGATCACATACTTTTACTATTCCAAAATTTGTTAATATCATCGATACCATCGATCATGGGTGAATACCTCGATTAATAGAATTAAAATTACAAAAATTATAACGAACTAAATTCATTGTGACATGCGCTTATTTAATCTTATAAAAAAAATTATGCCGCGAAGAGCTATTTCTCGATGGCCATTTAAAAAATTAATAGTTCTAAGTTGCACAATGATGGCAATTCAGTTGGTTCATTTCTAAAATTAGGAATTGTCTAAAATATATTTAGTTAGTCATAGCATCTGTAAAATCTATTCGGTTGGTACTATCTAACTAAGTTAAGAACGCTTAATTAAATTAGGATAAGTTGGTAACAGCAGAATACCAAAGTTTTATTTGACAGTTCTAAACCTAATTTTAGCTAAAATAAGTTAGGTTGGTGCCAACAGAATTGATGCCAATGAAGCACTTTGTGCGTCGGTATTGAACCGCCGTAATATGCACCTATTCTACCAAAATCGACTTATTTACTTACATAAATTCACTACGACAATATTAAACGTAAAATGGCTTCCGCGTTTTAGTAAAATTCAAATTAGTCAGATCGTTATGGTTTATGATCGTTCGTTACGCATGCCAGACACTGCTCATTATCTAAATGGGAAGTTCCTACTTTATCTAAGTAACATTTTAGTCTCCTACGCAGTCGGTTAACAGAATGTTATGTATTGTATTTGTACCTATCTTAAAGCTTCGTTTTCAAATATTTATAAAAATTAAAACGTCATCTCAATAATGACTATGTATGATTAATAATAACTGGCCTTTCAGCTCCGTCGCTAGCAACTCTGCCTTCTGCGCTGTAGATTGTGGGTTCGATTCCCTCCCAGGACAAACATTTGGGTGATGAACATAGATGTTTGTTGTGTCTGAGTGTTATAAAGTATCATAAGTACCTATTTGATTACGAGTAGGTATATAAGTATTCTGTAGATATATAAGTCATCTGACTGATTAAATCGACCCAGTAACACAAAATACTCATCAAAAAGACATTTATTTAGGGTAGTACGTATATTTGTCCTAAAATAGAGCACCAAACTTAGGCTACGTAGGTCTACATATTCAGTAAGTAATCGATATCACTACATAGTATAAAACAAAGTCGCTTCCCGCTGTCTGTCTGTCCCTATGTATGCTATGTATCTATATAACTACGCAACGGATTTTGATGCGGTTTTTTTAATAGATAGAGTAATTCAAGAGGAAGGTTTATGTACAATACATGCATAATATAGTAGAGAAACACTGATGATTTTAGAGGTTTTTAATGTGATGTGTAATGTGTAATGTGATGATTTTTTGCGCTTACATTGCAAACACTGGCTGAACCCTGCGACATTGATCAAAATAATGTACTACAGTATTGTACACCTTAAAAAGGTCTACAAAAAAGTATAAAGACTGTAGTATATTTAGTATCAGCATTGCACCCGTGCGAAGCCGGGGCGGGTCGCAAGTTGTTGAATAAAACAATTTATTTACATAAGTAGATAGGTAGGTTACTTAACTATCTTACAATAACATACGTAAAATATACTTTACAGGGAATACAAAAGTACTAAGTACCTACGGTACAGAGGCGCGATAACCTGAGATAACCAGCATGATATGAAATATCTACTGTCATTTTTAATGCAAACAGCACACCGGACACGGTTATCGTTGTATGTATGTTTGTATGATTGTTTATTTAGGCGACGCAAAGGTCTATGTTGTGTAAGGTCAGGCTCGATAGAGCTTTCAGAGATAGGCCACGTTGTACCTACTCTACGGGCTGGTTATTAGTTTGTTACTCGTTACCATGTAGGTAACAAGCTCTGCTGTGTTACGTTGTCATTCTTGGTAACAATACCTACGGATAGCAGTGTGGTTATACCTCCGATTGTCCGGTTATAGCTATTGTAAATCGTACGTGCTATGTAGGCTTTTATTATTTAGTACCTACCTCAAGTCAAGACAATAAACGTATAATTTTTAGGACATAATTACGTTTTAAAAACAAAAAAGAAAACCGACTTTACTGAATGAAATTTGAGCTATTATTATTATTATTATTATTAAAAACGCACTGCTCCAATGAGATAGCGAGGTATCGGAGTAAACGAAAATATCATCGATGTATTTTTCAGCTCGACAAATTTCGATAAAATTTAAATGGGACCTGGGAAGTATACCCTTTCAACCAAAAATAATTTTCCAAATCAGTTCAGGCGTCTTTGAGTAATCGGTGAACTTACATAAAAAACCGACGAAATGAGAACCTCCGCCTTATTTTGAAAACGGTTAAAAATATAATATTTCTTAATTTCCTTGACAAGAAGTAAAACAATGTCGCCAACCGTACACGTCCGTTTTGACTTTAGTCGACTTTCCCGCGCGTGAACACTAGTGCTGCGCCGCATAGAGTCATCGTTCATCTTGTTTGTCGAGCGATGTTATCGATAACTATTATTACCGATACGACACCGCGACCTCAACCTATAGTTTGGGACACGCCGAAGGTGATCTGCGAAGAGTTCGAGCACCTCGCTTACGTAAACCAACTGTTAAAACATTTTTATTATAATATGCATTGATAAATGCATTTAGTGTTGCAATCACAAATATTGACGCGACGAACGATAGGTACCTACCTACCTACCTGCTGACAAATCGAGTACTCACTAGTTGTTTTACCAGGTTAGTAGAATTTTCATGAAGATTAGGAAAACGTAAAGGTTTTGATTCTTTGCAATGTATAACGATTTCTTTTGAATAATTTTGAGTAAAAAAAATACTATGTTATCAAAAGCAATTCATTTTATATTATATTATAACATTTACCTACTATAAAACATAGCCGACACGGATATGACAAATTACACTAGTTTTAGTACAGTACACAAGGTACTCGCATCGACTGTCTTTATTTACATTTTCCTAAATTGCTATGTTGTCATGTCATGCATGTCACACGTAACAGTATCAATCACAGGTTTTAAATTGTTTCGTGAACCTGAATTTCTTTGAGATCCCTTATTTGTTTTATTGTCGATAATTATTATTATTATCGATTGTTTTGTTACGTTACGTTTTCTTTATATTGTTGATTTTTCTTAAAAGGGTCGCATGTCATGTCACATTATGATGTCAATGTGTCGTAGTCGTAGATAGAGCAGGTATAGTAGGTACCTACACCTACAGACGTGTCACTTTGAGGAAATGGCTCCTCGGAGAGTCGTTGGCACGTTGCTTTGCACGTTACATGCTCGTGCTCATGCTCAACTTCGCTCTTTTAATTAAACTTTTGATATTGAATGCGGTGTCTGAATAATTAATTTTTTGGTAATTTTATCACATACTGTCCCAGACATGTTTACGGTCGGATGATTTTTGCGAATTTCACAAAGAGCTATTCGAGAGCCAAAGTGATTGATGCAAAATGGCGTCCTGTTGCAAGGAAGTGTAGGAATTTGCGAGACGCGTTAGAGGGCGCTGGAGGGAGCGCGACGCGGGGAGGGGTGACCTTCGCGCGTTGATGCAATGTCGCCGTGTCATTGACCACTGCGCAGCGCAAACAGTTGCAGCCATCCGCCCCCCGCGCGCTCTCTTTCCCCACCCCCTCCACTCGTCTATCGCCCCCACCACACTGCAAACTTTTGCCGGTTTTACGATAATTCTCTCATTTGAATTTATAATTCGTCTATGCTTTTCTGATGAGGCATCAATTCAAAATAATGTTTAGGTACCTTTCGAGACTCATAACTGCTGTCATTTGAAGTTCCCAAGTTGCAACATTCTGTTTACAATAATGCCGTGTTTCAGATGTTATTTAGTTTCCCTGTCGTCGTTGTGGTAACATTATCATGACTACTCATTTCCTCCGTTGATTCATCGCACTCACACAAGCTGTTCGTGCATGCTAACGAGTCTGATAGTTGGCATAATTGTTGCCACATTCAAGAAAATAAAATAACAGAAGATAGAGGGAGGAAATAAAAAGAAGTCATCCGACCGGTTCGAGCTGCTATCTGTATTAGGTAGTCGTCGGTTTCTACCTACCTCAGTAATCTTAGTAAAACATGATGCCCATATTTTAAATAGCTCTACCTCAACCTCTACCTACCACTTTTGTTAGAAGATTTCTTGAATTTATTGTTCTCCAAAATAATTATTATATTCAAAACGACTTAACAAGGTGCCCCATTTGACCTAAGAGTAGGTAATACAGATTATCATATTTTTAGTATCTAATAAAATATTAGACTTACACAGGCACACAAAAAGTGCACTTATGCAGGTAACATCGCCAAAACTTAAAGTCACTCTGTGGTTTTTGACCCGGTTGTAACTTATAATGATGAAGGTGTTGAAGCAGTAATTGCCTTAATAATGAACAGTCCTTAAAAATTGTGTAATTAAATAATGTATGATTTGATCTATAATAATAAAAATATAATCATTTGTTGAAATCGATCTAAATAATAAATGAGTCAATAGCAAAACTATTAATTCGGAGGTAGTTACGCTAGGCATTCGCCAATGGCGTGATACGGGTGCATTTTCGCCTTCCGTTCATCTCTACTACATTAGATATTTCCGTTTTAATAATATCCGGTACCGTCTGTTAGGTTTTGACCTGGATAAAACCCTGCGATATAATATTATTTTTAAAATCTATCATAAAAGTATGACGCTTGATTAAAGCAATTTAGCACGCGTATTTTAATGTTTCTGGAAAAGTTACCTGCATATCAATAGTTTTATATTGAGTGTATCTATTCACGAATAAACTTGTTTTCGTTTATATAATTATCTTTAAAGTGTTGTTATAGCATTTTTATCATAAGACGTGGGTAATAAAAAGCGGGTTGAGGGGCGAACAGTGGTCAGGGCTGCTGCTGATTTCCATCCGTTGCCTAAGCCGACCCTGGCTGCCACCAATCAGGCCGGAACGACTTTTTCACTTCATGATCGATTAAATTTGTCCAATTCATCAGACAGATAATAAAATGTAGGAATGTACCACGCGATGGCGGTATACCTAATAACCTAGGCAAGTAATTCATCCATCTATACTTGCATATACTGCCTAGCAGCTGCGACTGTACTTATAGTCAAAGTGCTACCCTGAATCCTGTGCAGATTTTGTTATGAATTAATATAGGTTTAGTTTGTTATTCGAATTGTAAATGCTCCTGCGCTTTTAAAATTTTTAAAACGCAGTTGTTTGCTACATGGAAATCGGTCACCCATTTTAAAGTAGGTACGTAATTTACACTATTTGCTATTCATAAATTCTTTGCTAGAGCTCTTAACAGAGATCTTCGGTCAGGAATAACCAATGCCGTATGAGTAACGGTGTTTTATATTAGTATAGGTCTTGTGGAGGATATAGCGTCTCATATCGGTAGCAAACTGTTGTTTAACTACCGTTATTACCTTGATATTTAGTAATAAGGAGTGACTAGCATGGCGACGGTAGGGGCTATTTCGAAAACGTCTGTCTCATAAATTTAAACGTCCTATATTCCCACGGCCCGTGCCTCCAGCATTGACACCGCGCGGGTTATAATAAAGATAAAGTTTTGCAACGCGACACTTTCCATCGTCTTGGCTCCATGGAATCCGACGGTTTGGCAGCGGACATGTGGGGCGAGCGTAAACATATTGCGAAACAACTATTTTATATGAGCCACTTCCACTCGAGGACTCGCAGTGCAGCGCAGCGGCGGCGCCGCGGGGAGCTACAAGCGTCTATTTATGCAGCGCTATGCGACCTAACACTGACCCGGTTAGGACTGCGACGCATAAACACAAGGATAGCGAGTCGCCGCGCGATCGCGATCGATTCTCAGATCGACCCGGTTATGGAATTATGCTATTTAGAGTGGCAAGCGGCAGGGGCGGCCGTGGTCCGTGAAGGGCGAGCCTTTTGCCGCTCCGCCGGGAACGAGCAGATAATTTTAAAACGGCCAGGAAACCAGCGGAGCGAGTATATAGGCCGCATGGACGCCCCTCGCTCGTTTTTACGCCTATCATAAAACGAGCGTACACAACACAGTTTCCGGACAAGTGGAGCGCTGAGATTCCTATGCAAAATTGGGTCGCGGCGATTTTCCGAGTTCACGATTCGATACGCGAGGGCTATTCCGCGTATTCTGTGTATTTCGGAAGAGGTTGCGCCACCATCTCGACGTCCGACGTCGGCGCGCGGAGATGCGTTGCGAAATAGCGCGCTCAGGAAGCCGCGTGTGAACCAAGCCGCGCGAAGGTGACGCACCTCGGCAGTATTACCGCCTGCAGTCGTGTCACGGGAACTCGAGCTTACCATGATTCAGGTCCTAACATTCGATTGTGGTTTACGGCTATTGTCTCAATATCTAACATCGTACGAGTTGTGGGTCACGTACGCAACGGGACTACGGGAAGTTATGGTGAATTCGGGACCGTGAGTCCTTTCGCTTTCGGCGGCGCGTGCGCTGCGGCCTGCGCAACACTCAAGGTCGCGGGCCGTTCAACTCGGATGCGACCGCGGTGTTGCGACACCGAAATATGTAATTGTAGAGGAGTCGAGGCGCGTTTGGCAGCGGCCGCGGCGTGAAGTGGGTCGCCGCAGTTGCGCAACTGCGTTTTGTACGACAGATGGCGCGCGACGCTTCTTCCTTATACGGCGACGAGGTCCACTCACGCTGACTATGAAAACAAAGAACAAGCAGCTTTTAAGAACTGCATTTGTAATTGTTTAAAATAGATCTGTGACCACAGTTCAGTTGAAACAGTCTATGATCGCATAACGTCGCTATTTATTCTTTGGAGCCTGCCTACGAACTAGGTCCCAGTGGCTATTACTAACCTATGTCAGATTTATAGCTTTACACTGACGGCACTGACGTCAGCCATAGAAAATTCCTGCGAACTGTAATTTAATACAAAAAATGGCTAATTACCTGTCGCCGAGGGTACCAGTTTCCAATCAAGCGGTTTCTATCATACTATTTTGATTGGGTACTCTGAAGTACAGTACAGAGTAGTAAGTACGAATACTTTACGCCTATTTGTGTGCCAACATTATTCCTGTTTGTTTAAAAGCACAGCTACTGAAAAACATTTAAATCGAAAGAGGTTTTATCGATAGTTGCGATGAATCAGAAAGATTGTCGGAGCACTACTAGTTAGCGAAAATTGTACGCGGACGCAATAGACTAGATGCTTGGTATTATTTTGACAACCTTGGAGAGAAATTTAATTAAATAGGTATGTAAAGTTTTTCTGGAACGTAACTCAGTCAGGCAGGGCTTTGGCTTTTCGTACATCGACATTTTCTGTTTTCTGTTATGACTAACAACTTCTTTTAAGTTCTTATGGCTCACGTGATGTAATGTAGAAACCAATTTGGAAATTCGCGAATGTCAATAATAACGTTCCGGTCCCCCAGCAGTCGGCGAGGCGAAAATAGTCGCCAACTATTAATACGAGGCAAGCGCTAGCGCTGCATTGCCCTTGAATCGGTACGATCACCTCGCGCACACTCTTGCGCACCGCACACGCCCGCGCCATCTATTAGACACACACGCACACACACACACACACGTTATCGCGATGCAGCGCTGTAGAATAGACACAACGATAACTTTAATTTCCATTTCGTTTGCGAATGTCACATTGACGTCTCTGTTTACTCCACCCTGCTCAGAATATATAAACCAAGTAAAATCCAAGGCAATTAATTATCTGACTAATATTGATCTGAACTTGGTTTTCTTTTAGAGTTTATGCAGAACAATGCAGGTATAGTTTAGCCATAATACCTATACTTAGATATAAAATCAAGTTTTCTTTATACCAGTATAGAAAATGATATATCTTTGTAGGGCCTGTTCACTAATTTGAAATACTTACCTAGTACCTAGTGCCTCCTTCTTAAAATTTGTCGTCGATAAACGTGATAAATTACACATTAGCATATCCTGTCAACCGTTCGTGATCTAGCAGCAGTAGGACGGATATGACGTCTACCAGTTTATACTTACCGTCACGACACAGATTTGAACAAATGAAACGTTTTTAGCAGCGGCTTCTTATATCAAAGGAGTAATTTGTAAGATTTATTCATTGTCTAAATATGAACTGCGTATTCTAGGCGCTACCAGATGACCTGACGCAATTTGCAGCGCCGGAACGCACTCAAAAACAACTCCTCACTAAGAGCACGCAGCCGCGCACCTCGCACGCACACTACATATTATATCAACACAATTTGGCAATTGGAAACATTCAGTCAAGGTTTCTTTTGTTTTAATTAAGTTGCAAGTATCTTAGCATATGTAATATTTCTAGTCGTTTTTGAAGTTTTTGACGTTTATTAAATTTATTTTTCGACTTTGAGGTTCACCAAAAAATATTCTAAATAACAATTTGACGTTTTGCAATATAATTGGTTTTGATTGGGTTGGCGTTGATTTGCTAATAACAAGAGGAGTTGAGCAAAAAAATTACATATTAATTGAGAACAAAGCCAGATCTTGTGGATGGCGAAATGCTGAGATCTTGGGTCTAATCAGTCTATTTTTGTGAACTGGATTTAGTGAAATAAACAAGACACGACTTTACATACTCGAACAATCAGGTTCTGACTGCCCAATCGGAGTAGGAAGGTCGTGTACGTTTCGCCAGAGACAGACAATGGCGCCGGTACCGCCGCTCTTGCCCAATATTCACGTTTGCAACACCGAAATTTCGTGTGTGCCGCGTTACAGCAATGGCCGATTTACGCCTCGGAGCCGTTCCAATGTCTCGATATGCAAGCGATAAATGAACCACCAGTACCTAGGTATGTGCTCATGAATCGTACATTTTTATGTCAATGTTCAAAAGACAAAAAAATAGGATGTTATCTCATGTTTTATTGATTGAATGACTTCCAGGAAATAACATCTCCGCTCCTGAGAACGAATGAGTAATGATGACAAAACTAGAAGTGTACTATCCATTCATGCGGCCCAATCATTATGGTTGACGAGTTACCACAACAAAATTAGCTATATTTGTTGTGATGCATTGGAAGTGATATCAAAATTGTAATGTGGTTTTGCCTCATTTGTTTTCGGAAGGTTTTATCCTTATTGCAGCTCTTCCAGAATAACTCGCCCCGTTTGACTTAACTTTCATTGTGGCATAATATTATGCAGATATTGTGTTTTTACGTAACCAGTAATTCGCATGAGGAAATTAGTTCCAAGAATAGAGTGCACTGCTAATTAAAATCAGTATGCACTGTCCACCCGCTATCTGTGGCAGATTCGATCAAAAATATATCAAAATATCCTCATCTTCCACCATTTATTTAATCGTGTGCTCTTCGGTAGTGGTTTGCGGATGATACATTGAGCTCGTTAACGCAAAAATAGATGCAGTTCCTTGGCGACGAATACATTGAAATGTTTACTTCAACACAGCATGCCATGCCACAAGGAATACCGCGATGCAATTGAAATCGCGTCGTA
The DNA here is from genome assembly GCA_948098915.1 of Lampropteryx suffumata. Taxonomy (NCBI): domain Eukaryota; kingdom Metazoa; phylum Arthropoda; class Insecta; order Lepidoptera; family Geometridae; genus Lampropteryx; species Lampropteryx suffumata. The sequence goes on from OX402545.1 coordinate 749,099, forward strand.
AAATCATTTTATAGCCGATTACATTACGACAAAATTGTGACATAAACAACTGAAACGTGTCTCTGAAACGTTATAATGGTTCACTTTTCCTGCGCGATATCTCTAATGGCTCTTATCATTGGAACGAGCGTTATGAAGAATGCTCGTGTAGCTTAATTATTCTGGCTTCTCGGCTATTATCAAGGGTTGTATTCGTGGAATTGAATACCAAAGGCATTTTTATGTGCGAAACAATCGAAAGTGTTTGGTTTGCATGCGCCATTGGTAGTGGCCGACGACGCGGCGCATACGGTTCGTGGAGCGTCTGTATCTGCGGTTTTTATATATTAGGAGCACTGACCTTGCACAATGTCAAATAGCTGAGGACGGGCATTGTGAAGCGCCAAGTAGCATTATAGCCGATGCAACGCCATGCCAACTGGTTCCGTCGTCTGATTGACTTTTGTTTTTATGTCACCGAAACCGGCTACTCCTGCCAATATCCTTTTAAATTTGATTCGCGTAATATTTATGTAGGGGTTATTTTATAATTTTATTCATATTGTTGGTACTTAAGGATTAAATATTTTAGTGTTGCCGTCGTCGTTTAAAATTAGATTTAAGTTTCAGACTGCAACAATAACACAATGGAAAAGATAATGAGCAAACTGTATTTTCCGGATTTTGTTTGTCGTTGAAATCTTCCGCCTACCTAGCGTATCCCGTTTTGAAGCCGGCATAAATGCCAAACTCAAAATTGATATTGTGTTTTTACAGTTTAATTAAGCTGAAAAATTAAGTTTTCATTTATTTTAGACTCAACAATAACAGTTCTTATATATTATCTTGAAAGAAACTCGTTAAAATCACCAAAATGTCCAATGTTTTTCTCAAAACAAGAGCATGTAATATATCGCCGAGATTCAGTGTAATGTTTTCATTTAATAGGTTGCGGAGTTTGGAAAGAAGGCCAGTTGGCTAGCCGCCAGGGTGCAGCACACACGCCCCCGGAAGTGAGCTGATAAAGCTTCACAGTGCATTATATTTAGATAAAGTCTCGGTCGAATCGTTTGTCATTCTGACATTGCAGCCGAGAAACGAGATCACTTCGCTATGGTCTGTATGCTGCGATGTGTGTCACTTTGCGCAAGGCTCATAATGTTAATCAATCAGCTCACAAACAATTTATTATTGTGTGTCATCGACAATCCCTGTATATTAAATAACGGGTGTTACAATAAGACCACCTATTAAAAATTTAGCGTATTTTTTATATCGTGAAGATAATAATAATTAGAAGTGCTGCTTAGATTGCTACGCTCAATGGTTGTTAGTTATAGTTGAGTAATATTTAAAATTTTAATTCCTCAACAAATAAACATATGTAAATCGAAGTAGTTCAACCTCCAATGACAAACAAAACGTTAATTAACATTGCAAAGTATCAAGACATTTCGGTCGCTTCCCAAATTCCCTGCGCGAGCACAGCTAAGGTGACCTTCCGGGTGCGTTCGTTCACCGGGTCACCTCCACAACATCCACAATACAAAACTATTCTCAATACCTCTAGGTATGTTTATTAATGTTTCTGCATAGGTACCTATCGCCAATCGGCTCAGTGCATGAATATTCCAAGATTTCGACATTTTGTCCCCTGTTTGTTCTTGTATTTTGTTTTGAATCAGATTGTTTATGCTTACGGTGCAATGCAAAGTCGACTTATACCTAAATTATTTATTTTTAGGTGCCTACGAATATTGATAAGTAGGTAGAGGTACCTATTTAGTTGGTTACGTACTCTACGCACGTAGTAACTACTAACTACGTGTCTATTGATCGATCGACGACGAGTTCTAAATGATCGTAGATAAATAAGATTGTTTATATTGTTATTCAGTTATAGATCTCGTGATGAAATCATCGGGGTTCCCAGCGGATATCTAGTTTGTTTTGTGCTTTTCAGATGGACTCCATTTTGTCTTATTTTTTCTTGCAGTATCTGTATTTAGCGATCTTTTTGTGGTCCTTATTCAATAATACAGCGTGTCAAAATCAGTCAAGTATCAAGGCACCTATTTCCTACTTTGTTTATATAATTCAGCACAGAAAATCCCGGCATACATATATCTAGAAGGATAGTGTCCACTAGAAACAAAAGACAGTGTCCGAGAAACAAAACTCATCACTTGAGCGGGTGGCGTGCAATACGGTTTACCGTATGTCTAATGGGTGCTCTGCTCCTGACCAGCAGAGCCAGGAATCTAAGCTAGTACTCACCAGGTGGTCTAGGATGCGTGACATGGTGCAGTGTCGCGATCTGGTGGTGTTGGTAGAAGGGCAGGAATGGCGCATGGAAGGGCGCAGGGGCTGGCTGCAGGCGAGCCTTCAACTCTTCGGCGGAACCGGCGCCGGATGAGGAGGATTCCACGTCGGAGACTCCGCTGTCGGCCGGCGAGGGGGGGAGAGAACCTGTGGACAATAGAAGATATTACAATCTGCAGAGTAGCAATGGCAGTGACGAGTTTAGGTGGCTGATATATAAAAACTAAAGCATTGTGTGTATTATGGTGACCGGATGGCTGATAAAAGTACTAATGCATTTTTAATATATATGACACTAATGTTTGTTCTGGGAGGGGATTCGATTTCCTAACCTACAGAGCAGAAACCAGAAACATGTGATATTCCTTATATTTGCGATTGTCAAAAGATATGTTTCGTCATAGAGAAATACATCTCTGGAACTATCTCTACGAGCTTTTATGGATGAGTGCATGAACCGCTCTATGGATCCAACAAAAAACCCAAAGATTAAGAATTTCAGTGATATGTATTTAAATTATCCCATATAATTGTGAAATACGATTGTATGAATAGCGCAACTTTCAATAGAATTTTCCGAGTCAATCGCAACATTAAAAGATTTAGGGATGCAATTCACCACATTAATTATCTCCGAAGCTAAAGCTTGGCCGTTAGAAAACTCACGATCTTATAAAATAAATTACACAAAAACATCCATTGTACGTACAAACGGTCATCTAAAATTTGCATCTACAGCTTGCATAAACGCAATTAATCCCACCGGCCCTTTATGACCCAACGGTCAGTTGCAGTTAGAAAACTCTTTGATGCACTTGCATTCAACCTGTTTTTGTGGGAACGTCTTGCGATTGTCATGCAAAAAGTGCAGGGTTAATTTATGATTATGCAGATTCTATCTCGGGGTCGTATAGGGTTGCTATTTTTGCATCACAAATGGGTTATGTTTTGGTTACGTAATTTGTGATAATGCTAACCTTTTCATACGGTTCTGATGATACAACTTTAAGGTTTCGTAAAACATTATTTTTTCTATTTTTCTCAAGCAAAAGTTTGACCGTTGGAAACAGAGCTGCGAGGTTATTATTACGTTTCAATTTATTTAACTAAATTATTCATTTTGCGCATGAAGTTCCTTTTATAAGGGTTTCCCGTATGTTTTTATTAAAAGACCAGCTTGTTCAGGATCTTATAACTTCACCGGCCTACCAGGTTGTATAATTAGAAACTAGCAAGCACTTTGCCTTTCCTAAAAGACGTTCAATCTCGATAATACATGCAAGTGACCACCCCGAGAACGCCGTCTCACCCAAACTTTCTCATGTCCCTGAATAAAATAGTTTGACGAATAACGGTCATCCGGTATTTAAATAATGTAATCATCAACTAGAAAGGGCCTTTCATACATTTCCTTGACTATTAAAATGACCATTTGACCGGTGTGCGATCTGTCCACACCCTTTTGTGGATATTGTTAACCCTTCAATGGCGCACAATGTATGGGAACCGGGAAGCGCTCGACCGGTGAGCTTGACCATTTAAAACGAGAATAACTTAGGTATCTAAGAGGGTAAAACAATAGGATATTATTGTATTGTTTGTAAAATATAATTTATTTATAAAATAATAATTCTTAAAACTAAGGCAAAATAAAATAAGCAAGTTCTATACTATAAACTAAAAGCAATTTAATTACAACGCTTAAGCTGATTTTATATCAAAACGAGCTAAGCTCGCTTAAGCAGTTTTAAATTTTTTCCATGGTTTACAGGTACCAAGGTTTCCAAGGTTTATTCATATTTTACTGGTTCCCAAGGTCCAGGTCTATGTTTAAACAAAGCGGGTTGAGTTCACCCCACGGTCAGTTGACACGTTGGACACACGAGTGACCAACGGCCCGAACCCGGAATACCGCTTCATTGTGCGAACCCTTTCATCTTACGTATCAAAATAATAATAAATTAACTATAAATAATACTGGGTGCCGTACCGGGGTCGCGATCTGGTGTACCGGTCAACGAGGAATGCGGTCCCATTAGTAAAGCGTCACAAAGCTGGACAAAGATGACCCCTTCCTTAATCGGGGATCTTTATGGAGTGACCGCTGTCCATACCCTTTGTGCGAATCGGCGTTAGACCATAATCCATGTGAACAGTTGGAGCTCACTATTTTTTGCATATGAATATATTGGTAGAAATTATTTACTTACGTAACGGAACCGACTTCGACTGATACACGTGTAAACATTGTTCAATAACTAATACAGTCTGTCACTACTTTAAGATATGTACCCTCTTGGTATTGGTATTGGTATTAACTATTGGTACCTAATCATAATGAGAAACGATTTAACAAATAAACTAAAGTTTGATTAAAATATAACCAATTGTTAGTTAGATATAATAAAATTATACAGTTGAGTAACAAATTGAAATCGATAGTTTGTTGGCGTTGTTTTTGAGTACCCTTGGGCACTCGACTATTAGGTCTCAAAGATACTCTTACAAAATAAATAGTGAGATACAACATCTTTACCTACATATAAATTGCTTGTATTGAATACAACTCACTCTGGTTACCCTTTGTATCATTTTCTTTGTGATATAATTCCTTTAAGATGGTAATTCCGCTTAGAATAACTCCACAATCCTTTTGGATACTATTTAGTAAGTGCGTTATCGTTGGGCAGTATTCGGCGAGATTAGGGTTATTATTTCAGGAGCCATATTTAAATTTTAACTGGTTTTGGTGATGTGGAACGAGTTTTAAAATTAAAACATAGTCAGATGTAAAGATGAAAAGACAACAGTTAAAACCGCCGATCTCATTAGATCAGATAGAGAGGATATTAGATGAGACAAGGAAGATAGCGAAGTAAGGTTCGACGAAGTAAAGGTAGCCGGAACGGCGCCACTGCTTATTATTGAAACTAACCCTTCACAATCGCAACTGGGTCCCGCACAATAACCGCTTTACAATGGGTTACATTCGCGCACCCACGCGTGACATTCTAATTCCAAAGTGTCAATAGCTCCGGAAAGCCGCCCGGATGAATTGCAAAGAAGAGAAGGACGCAATTACACGGCAGAGAGAGACAGCAATAAGATTAACGTCTATTGTGACGGATGACGCTACAGTATCGTGCCGCAAGGTGCAATGCAACCCATTTTTGCACAAAAACTTTGTGAATTTAGGTGAAATGTGCATTTAGCGCAACGTGTGCGACCATCTGCGTTTTCGATTGTTTGGTTAGGATATTGCGTATTTGGATAGATGGGGTCCAGCTGACCTGATGACGCCATTGTAAGGGTTAAGCTTTGAGATGAGCCGATGTTATTTTTCTGTACCTATTTTTGCAAGGTGCTCTCGCTATTTTGTATTCATGCAAAATTGTATTCGTTTACAAAAACTAATAAAAATTCAAAAAAAAATTTTTTTTAGTCTGTTTACTAATCAAGTTTATCTGGTATGAAGTTTCTGAGTACCAAATGGTTGTTTAATATAAATAATTTTAGAAATAGAAATTAAGCACTTATGTGCCTACTGCGGTTTCTATACTGTGACGCACAGGAACTAATACTAATATAAAATTTTACAAATTACCTATGACGACCTCTGAGGCGCAGTACAAATAATAGTCTCGGATCTGGGTGTTTTTATTAAGTATAATATGCACATATGTATTCAAAAAGAAAGTATATACATATGTATTATATTAGTTATGGGGATAACACAAGCTCTGCTTACTTTGGGTTTAGATGATCCAGCGTCATTATATTATTATTATATATTAGATGTAATTTGTAGGTATTTAATATGTAATAACAATGTATGTATCAGCACACACCCATTCATGGACATTATACTAGTACGTCTATGTTGTAACAAAAATATTACAAAATTGTAAGCTTTGACTGATGGTACTCTGTCAAATAATGTCGAATAATGCGAATTAGAACCCTTTATTTGACCCTCTGGATCGATATTAAGTATTTATTGTGCAAACGTCACACCCACATGGGGTGCAGTGAGATTTGCGGGTCATTTTGACCCGTGCGATTTTAACATCTGCATCCAATGGGCTATAATTGAACTGAGACCATTGAATATTGAATTGAGAGGGTGAAACTAGAAAGTTTATGGAAAAAAAGTATTGCGCATCGAGATATTATGAATAGAAAATGTTATTTTATTCTGTGTATGATATTAATGGTATTGGCAGCTGGGAATGGCAAATAATGGCAATATCAAACATTATTTGGATAACTTTTGGTGATCTATCAATGTTATCAAAGTTCGAGCTTACTTTCATCGGAAAACTACGGATCACTTTTACGTAGTCGCTACGAAAAACTAAACCCAAAACTTTTAAACAACTAAATTTCAATATTTTTCGAGAATATAGGTCAGTTGGTTTATCGTCGGGACAAAAAGAACGAAAAGACTGTTTAACAGTGTGCGTGTGTTTATAAAGGAATAGGGATATGCGCGTATGTGTGCGTAGGGGCACCGGCTGTCTCTAGGAAGTAAAGGTATCTGTGTGAGTGTTTCGAACAGCGGTAGTGTGCGTGAAATGGGTGCGTAGGGCGGGTGGTGCCCGGCGATCGTGACATTGGGCGGGCGGATCAGCTGACGGCTATCGATTCCTACTTCCTCTTTGTTCTTTATGAATATTTCATAGCCCGATGCTAGTTTTGTTGTGACGGGATTATGTGATAATGAGTCAGCCATAGTGTTTTCCTGTTTATGGCTAAACTCAAAACTAAACTTTACTAGCTAATGTCTGCAGCTTTGTACGCGTGGCACCTATATAAAAAATAGCCTATATGCTATCTCAGATCATAGATTACTTCTATACCATGTTTCATTGAAATCGGTTCAGCCGTTACAATGTGATTGTGCCACAAACAACCATATATCTCTCAAAATATAATTTGTCATAATCACGAATCTCTTTGGGATATCAGATGTATGCTGAACTGTTTGAAACCACAACTTGAGGATTAGATCTAACTGAGAATCCGAGCAAAGCCAGGACCAATCACTAGCTAAAAGCTACCTTTATACCATTAAGTATAAGAATCCCTATAGGCACAATATTTCGGAATACTTATACAATATTCAAGAATTCTTCCCTCACCTTGTATTCCCTAACCTAGTATATGCGCTCATGTAACAGCTATGTAATTATGGGCCTAGGGCTATATACCTGTATACTTGATCCGATTCAGACCTGTGTTATGTACAAGTCGGTACATAAAGAGAGTCAGTATGTAAGGTGCTAGGTACAAAACCAGTATAATTTTATATAGTTTGTCTACGTCGTAGAGGGTCTACGATATTTTATACGAATATTTTATATCAAAAGATTACAACAAAAAACAAACAGCTCACACCACTTGTGAGCTGTTTGTATCTTCAGATAGGGACCTCTGATCTTAATTTACTTAGAGATGTCTAGGAAGATAGTCAGAGGCGCGTCCAAACATTATATTTTGTACATGCCCATGTCAGCATTTCATACGTGACAGGCTGCAACCCCATCCGCAACCCCATCCCAGTTTATTAAAGCACTAACCGATAACACCTTTGAATTTTAAGTTGTGCCCGTTTCGCGATGTTTTCCTTTCCACCATTTGGGAGCATTAACAAAGCATTAAACTCTTATTGTATGTTCTTAAAACTAGAAAAATTCTAATAAATATGCCGAAGAATCTGCTCTGAACAAAAGGTATTTGTACGGTTAGTAAGGTCGTTTGATCACTGTGACGGACGTCGTCGGACCAAATAAAATTTGGCTGATAGAGAATACTGAGAAAAAAATTTAACGCTAACGCTAAATTTAATTTAACGTGTTTCTGAGAGAGATGGCTAAAATTTGTACTTAGTTTATGTCTGGTCTTTTAGAGAGTACCTAGGGAAGGATGTCAGTATAATGGTGAACCTTTTTACCTGGAAATATAGGTAGAAAGTAGTAGTCCACGTTAGAGAGTGACCATTCATATTTATATGCCATTTAGATAATTAAAACATGACTCAAATAAGAATACCTACCTCAATATATCTTTAGTGATCCTGTGAAACAGCAGAACAACTATTATGAAATAGTGAACGTTTGAAATATATTTTATGTGCTGTTGAGATATTGTTTGATCCGGTTGTTACTGTTTCAATTTCCGGAGCACTTGATGGTATAAGGTTCTAGTCGAAGGCTTTTGCTTTAGACAGGAAATAAGTAGGTATTGTAGTAACCTATACTTCAAACATATTACTCAGGTTCGTATTTCAGAACAAAGCTCAAACTAAAGTAAGATTTTCTAAATGAAACGCTGTTGTAAAAATATATGCTTTGATCTATGTTTGAGTTTTGCTAGAAAATGCGGACCTAACTGTTTTATTTGGTAATGTGAAATGAGAAATTTATATCCATTTTATAAAATGCATCCATTAAATTAAGTGATTCGATGTTTTTTATATGTTAATTAAATAAGATGGAGGAAGATTTAAATTTTGAAAATGCTTAGCTTATCTTGGGAACGCTGCCCTCTGGCAGTGATCTGGATCAGTTGAGCTATCTATAGATCGTTTCAAACGGTCCTTAGATAGCTCAACTGTTTCAGGTGTATTTTATATTATTGTATATTATTTTGTACATTTCTGTTGATATGAATTATTAATTTTGATTAAACATGACTTGCTGGTGTGCCGAACTTTGGTTAGCAGTATCTTAAATTCGCATAGAAGACGATTAAAAATGTTTCTTTTATTGTATTAGAAAAATATATTTGATATTGAAATTAAAGTTCTGTGAGGATATCTTACGGGGTAGTTAGAGACTTATAGAGATTTATATGCTTACCAGAGTTGGGCTGCGTGTAGAGATGATGCCTGGATGTGGGCGTGGGAGTGAGCAGCCCGTGCAGCAGCGCCAAGGAGCCGCGAGGGCCGAGTTGGATCCTCGCCGGTTCGCCTCCGTCCACTGCGACAACAGAAACAATCGTCGTTAGTTATACAATAGGGCATAGGTAGTAAACATAACTTATGAAAACTTGTTTTTATTTCGTAATATTTTTAAATAAACATTACGTACTTATGTATACGTTCTTAGAATTGCCTAAATAAGGATTTCATGTACAATTTGTGTGATCAACAATTGAAAATTATTTTTTGTAGCTGTAAAACTATTAGACAACAATGAGAAAAAAATTAACAACAGGCGGTCTTATTGCATAGGAAGCGATTTATTCCAGACTATTGAATGAATAAAAGCCTAAATGAAATAAAAGATTGGTCGAGGTGAACTAAATTCAATTATATACGCCACCTTTCCTAACAAAGAAATCCAAGCGTATTCTCCAAGTAAATTGATAGATGCTTACTTCAGCTATTCCCCCCATAGACTCACACCCACAGGAGCGAGGACTGTACATAATTTATTGGTATTCTGTACCTGTAGGTAATTTTGTTAGGGCCAACTCGGTGCTTAGGATACAGCTAGCTAGCTCACTTCCTACTCTAGACCGAAAAGCAGTTTTGTTCTTTTTAAATTCTAACGGCCTTTTTATAATCAAAATAAAACTCATAAGCTATAATCTGTTTTAAATGTGTTGCCATCGCTTTTATCAAACATTTAGAAATTACTTGTGATTATGACTAGCTGCTGCAGCTTTATATGTTTGTATAATCCAGGTTCACATTTATATCTATAACCAAATTTCCTTTAAATTGGTTCAGCTATCGCGTGATTAAGTAACAAATAAACATACACACTTTCTCATTGATTATATTGGTAGGTAGATTATACGTGTCTACTAAAGGGCGTCGTCACGTCGTAGACTTGTCTACGAACTGCCATCAACGCTACGATGTTTGCGAGCTTTTGTAAACTAAAGTAATAATAAATCTTATTGTGTTATCAGTAACGATCATTTTATCTTGATTTGACGTAGTTTATACGAAATTTAAGAAAGTATCTACCGCTACGCCGCCGTGCCGTTGTAGCATTAGAGTATTAATGTAGCACCTTTTTAATTTGACTTAATAAAAATATATGTTTGTGCGAACAAACTCGTACATTTTGAATGTACAACACTATCATAATTTATACTGAACGGAATAAACAAAACCTATACTTTTGTGTTTGATAAAAAAATTATACTTCTCAAATGAGTGAGCTGTCTTTCTTTGTAAACCTAGGTAGTGACTAGTAACTAAGTTATCTGTGGCCTGGCTACCCCGAGGGTGCCTGCTCCAGACGGGAGCGGAGCTCGATTCAGATGCTAATTTATTCCAGAACAGACCTCCGCAGCCTGCGTCTGTTCCGGCTGACTTGCTCCTTTGTTGCTTCAAGCCCTATTACTTATCTATCAAGTCGTTTGTTTAATGGAATGGGTAAAGCGTCTAAAGTCTGACAAAGCGTACACGACGTACACGTATAGCTACATATTTCTAAGTAATTTGACCCGGGGTCCTAAGATATAACAGTGTAACGTAGCTTGAACAAGTAAAGGACCGTTCACACATGTAGCACGAAACTTGAAAAAACTCTTATTTAAAAGCATCTAATTCCCTATGACTGGTCTCGTAATGTCACGGGTAAATTACGTTTTCTCGTGACTACTAAAACCACCAGTCGTTCTTATTATTCGGTGGAGTATGCGAAGCTGTTACCGACCAGCAATGGTTTTCACGAGTCGTGTTGTTCGGATTAGAGTATATGAGCTTCTTATATGGTGAAGGGTTGAGATCAGATACCACCTGACCCATCCAAAACAAAACAAGATTAATGATCTACGTCCCGTACAAATTACCGCAAAATCGATATAGTAATCTTGATTCCCGATGCCTAGACGTTTCCGTGCGACCTTGGGCCCCCGAAATATGGCCCACCTGTTGTCTCCTGCCCCCATCCCCCCTCTGGAGGCTCAGTGCGCATGTTTGACGCATAGAGCGAGAGGGAAGAAAACCCCCAAGATTCGCTGTCGTTTCAGGTCGAACTGTCTAGACAGAGTTTGAACTCTTTACGGGTCCGGACACGTGTGGCAGTCCTGGGGTCTTATGGAAATAAGGATTTCGTGAAGAAAACTCAGATGGATTCCTCGATATGCTCGTTGGTGCACGCGACAGGTTCACTGTTTCTATTTCAAATGCTAAAACCATAAATTATAGAAGGTTTATGACTGCACTCGTATGGGTGAAACTTTTTGTAATTTCAACGAGACTAGCGTGTTGTGTTCGATCGTAGCTATTACTACGTAGCTATTGTTTTAGTACCTAATACTTAATTTAGACGTCTGGAGTTCCAAAAACTACACGCATACCTTTGTCCGTAGGTATTTACTAATTTGATTAGAAAATATTACAAATTGTTCTGGAAAAGTTCAGCGCCGAGTTGTTATGCGGCGAGCTGAAATATATATTATTGATTTTAGCGTATGCTTTCTATTTAAAATTTAATATTGTTTCTTAAAAATTAAACTGGATATTAGACACTCTTGGCTCTGGGTGATATTTCAGAACCATATACAAACTCAAACCAAGAGCTAAGCATTTTTACATAAAAATACAAATACATATCATTATATTGTTCCGCCATATACTTGTGTATACGAGTGTCGCCATATACTTGTGTATACGAGTGTCAACAGTATTAACCGTACTTACTAGATGTCTTTAAGCACATACTTATAACCTTTCTAATACCTACTTTGATCTGTGGCTGGAGGATGTTGCTGGGAACCTGGATACAGATAATCTAGTCCGGCTCCTAGCTCACTAATATTGTATTTGGAGCTTATAAGATAGCTTATAAGGTATATCTTGTAAATATATTAAGAGTAGGTAGCATTGGGGAAGAAGTTATTGAATTTACCTAACTATTACAATTATCCTTGATTTTATCTATGTATTAGAGCCGGACGTCCGACCTACGCTTGGCGGTTAGCCATTGGAAAAAAAAAATCCCTGCATTGACACATATCAATTTATCATCCTCAAAAACCCCATAATACAGTAATAGTTTTTCCATTTTAGATAAACAGTTTGGTACCTATTTAAGTAATGTAGATAAACAGGTATTTTTTGCAATTAATAGAGTAAAAGTTACAGTATTAACTTTTGGTAAGTAAGTGTGTAACTTGTAGGTGTTTTTAAACACTGAGTTCAGTAAAAATACTCATCAAAACTATTTTTTAAACAAAACCTGTTTTTTTCCATCCTAAACGGATGTAAGTCCGGACCCGTGCAGACTACGAGTAGATCCTACTACTACGGACGGGAATTGCATTATTCAACGGGTAGGAAGGCGATGCATGCAAATGGTACCATATATTTAGTATATAACGTTTATATACAAGTTGTGGAGTAAATGGCTTTTCACAGTTCATTCAACTACTCCGGTAGATGTTAAACGGAACTTGAGATTGCAATTTGTCGAAATTATTCACAGTATTCGCTATCTCTGGTATATGAGACATTTGATAAATTGGGCCTATATCATTTAAATATTAATGAATTGTAAAAATAGGATACCTAATGTTTTGTTTGTATGTCCAGTAATTATGACATCAAATTCTATCATAGATACTTAATGTGAATGTTTGGATATATAATAAATATTATTGGACAATGCACACAACACCAAGTCCCTAGTCCCAAACTAAGCATAGCTTGTATAATGGTGACCAGATGACTAATAGAATACTTATCTGTATATTTTTAAATAAATACTTAATAACACCCATACTGAACAAACGCATATGTTCATCACACAAATATTTGTCCTGGGAGGATTACACGACCCAAGCTACAGCGCGAAAGGCAGAGCTACTACCAACTGAGCTAACATACTAAATATCAGCAGAAATGATTTTAATAAAACTTGGTATATGTATAGATTCATACCTAGAATAACGTATTGTCTACTTTTTATGTAAGCACAACGCATTTGCGAATCGCGGGCGAATAGCTAGTTATTTGTATAAATCGCCTTAAGGTAGAATTTTATAGAAATTGTGATCTCAAGATTATTGAATTTAACGTCAAAAAGTTGTTTACCAAATTAATAAAGCAGAGCCCCTCCCTGCCAACAGACCTGAAGCTCTACCAGACCCGACTTGATTGAAATCAGAGTACTAACAAAGAGGACCTATATTTAATGAAGATCATATCATATCGCTTAACTATAGTATGTTATGTTCTAATTGCTAGATTTTGTGTACTAGAGACATAGGACACAGCGACAGTAGGTACCTATGTTATTGACGTAGTAATGGCGGTTTTCCTTATAATTCTAGGATATGTTAACTTTTACCCGTGGTTATGTAGTGGTTTCGGCATCTAGTTACTCGTTAGTTAACTAAAACGCCGCATTAATAACCGTTCTACATAATAGTCAAATTGAAGAGAAATTACACAGACTGAACACGTAGGTCTCAAGGCTGTCTAGGACTAAGAGCAACACTCAATAAGCTATACATTAGAACATTGTGCTTCTACGAGTACATAGTATGAAGTACGAACTGCTAATGCGCTAATAATTAGAAGACTTCTGAATACTGAGACGTTCATTTAGGCTACTTAAATGACTAATCCGTCGCTTTCCTAATATCATGTAGAATGAAAGGCTCTCAAAAATTGGAGTTGTTCAAACGTTACAGTATTCTGGTATTTGAAACATAGAATGAGGCTGAGGCAAACAAAAAGCGTAAGGGTATAAATCAAGGAACTTTACATATCGCTACTCTTAGGTCTATATGTACAAGGGTCGATACATATAGATATAGGTTACCTAGACGCCATGTAATATTAATTTACGTAGACATCGATAGCGCAGAATCTAAATTGAAATCAGGAACAACCTGTAGGCTTTCGCGGCTTTATGCTGAAAACGTTCGCCAGTTTCTATAATAATAGATAATAACTAACAGATATATACAGGAGAAAGACCTAGATAACCTGTAAAATCAATACCGAGAAACGGTAATAAAAAGTCAATTGAAGTGCTTAAAGTTAAAATGGAAGAGATCCGATATCAGCCATAGCCAAAGACCGAACCTACAAAAATATACCTAAAATGTTGTAAAAATATCATTCCGAAAAAGGACACAGCTACACAGAGTATAGTCGGCGTCGGTGTATTCCCTCACTAATTCCTATAAATCTCATAAATAAAAGCTCGTTGTAGGTACTGTCTAGGGACGATACGGTGTAAGTATTAAAACTCCTGTCAAGAAACTTCTACTTGTGCCCAAAGAATAAAATGCAGGATAGCTTAGCTCTCCTTATTAAAAATGAAACATTTGATTATGCTATGATGAAGTCTGGAATCCTTCCAGTACACCTAGTGAACACAGACAGGGCTAATCCCAACAAATTACTCGCAATAATTAAGCCGGAGCCACAGAGGAGAAGACTTGCAGTAGTTGTATATAATGCCCGCGCGAGTCGGTGGCCACGAGGATTGCACGAGGTGAACCAAACATGTAAGGAATAACATCAAGAAAAAAACTTTTAGCACTATAGTTTGTTTTGTTAAAGAACTTAATAATCTGTAGAAACTAATCGTAAATTCTGTAATAGCCTTGACTATAAGCAATCATAAAATACTCTAAAATTGTTAAATGACAAATGCATGATGAAATAGTTTTCGGTATCATCCTTCGTTCCCTTGTAAGCCATGACCTACCATTAACCGCACAACCCCATAATTAGAGTTATTCATAAATCCTTGAAACTTTTCCTTTCTACGGTTGTCTCTTTAGTTAGTCGGTTGCGGCCAACGACTCGCACGTAAGTACACTGCTCAAACTTTTACTTTCCTATCGCGCTGAAATATTAACAAACTTGCATAAGTTATGCGGGTACCTACCCCTTTGAGGGAAACTGCGGGGGCGAACTGAAGGTGAATGCACTAGGGTGGTCGGTCTACCCCCTCTGCACTTTCCGGCGAATACAAGCGAAATATGGTGGAGGTTTTATAGTATACAGTGCAATGTACTCTTTACATTCTTTGTCGGAAGCGAGGCGCGGTCTGATTAAATTGTTTTACAGACTTTTACATGTAGGTAGTATTCGTAGGATGGTTGTGGGTAAAATACTTTATGCGCCGTTGGTTTTAACTTCATCGTACGCTTCAGAACTGTTAGGGCAATTTATTATACGACGAGGGAAATTATATAAAATGAACCAATCGAGTCAAAACAGCGCTTAGACTGTCATCCAATATAGACATATTGTGATTAGCGCGATGTTTTAACTATTACTTTAATAACGTATAAAACGAGCTAGAGTTTGAGTGGTGCTAGCGCATTCGTGTATGTAGTCCAACCCATATTCTGTATGTGAATCGGTATAATGCAGACAAGGTTTGTTTAATTAAAGTAAAGTGCTTGCTGCAGCTTGGGGCATTTTGTTTTGTATACTGAAACTTAGGCGGCATTTACAACGATGTTGCGCTGTTTTGAATTCCATAGAGCGCGTTTGGTGGTGACAATGACATTTATAAGTTCATAAAAAAATTACATCTAATAACAAAGATTCATTCTTCATTCTTCATTTGTATAATAATGTTTCATAATTAGTTTAATAGAATTATTTCATGTTAAATTAACCGTAGCCGAATTTTAATCAATAAATTGTAACTTCTTGTACAAGTATAGACAATTTAATTATAAGTGTATTGTAATTTGTTCGACAAGGAATCCTACAAAAAATCTAGACGGTCATATAGCGATGTGTTTAAAATAGACAAATGACGATCGACTGTAACTCTGTGACGTTAATAAAACAAAACAATCACTTGACATTGGCAAAATTGACAACAACACAGATGCTATTATAGAAAATATAATTATTATGGTGTCTTATTCTGAAGTCTGATAATTTAGTAGCTCCATTATTCTTGGCACTTACGAGTACAGACAGTAGGTAGGTTAAGTACATAGCATACATAATTAGTAAAGTACGAAACACGAATTTAGCTCAAACGACTTTACGCTTTATAATAATAAAAATATTCACTGCATCTGTTTGTAAACGAAACAAAGCATGATAATAACTGAATTTGTGTTTCAGACAGGAAATAATTAACATTAGCGCTTTTAGCGTTTTGTTTTTGACTTTTAAAACGATATACTGTCATTTATTGTCTGCCTTGTACTCTGTAGTTTAAGGGTATGATTACCTCCTAAGCCAATGTGTGTGATGAACATAGGTGTTTGTGCTGTCTATGTGTGTCATTAAATATCATTATGTATTTAAAAAATATAAGTATTCTATCAGTTATCTGGTCACCATTATACAAGCTATGCTTAGTTTGTATGTCGACACATAAGTTAACGTCGACAAGCCTCCACGATCAGTTACTTAGGTGACCTTTCCTACATCACCTATAGTGATATTATAAACCACCGGAGAGGCGTGACTTAATCATCATTCTGACAAATATGTTAGTTAAGGAAAGGTGTAATAATCAGTACAGTTCTGTACTGAATGACGTCAGTTCGTTTTACTGTAATAATAATAAATGTTTGATATAAATTTAATGCTTTTACATACATCCTATGAAGTCTATCTCTGCTACGTGTGTTACGAAGCCTTCAGGACTTTTATTCAGTCAATTGTTTGATTTTGGTAATAGGCACAATTAATACATAAATAGGTACATAAGCTACAGACAAAATGACAGAGAAAACAGTTTATGATAAAATTCGGGCCGGAATTAACAAAAAAAATTGTAGATGAGATAAAATTCAAGTGAATTAGCCATTTCATGGTTACCTCCCTACTTTTATCCCAAGTAAAAGGCACAGATAATCAATTACGTACTATATTTATTACAGTTAGTTTTGTTACCTATTTTTCGCATCTAAGTACTCGTACTTACCTAAGTAAAAATGGAGCTGTTCTAATACATGATTGTTTTAAAGTTGATTATGGATTTTTTTGTTTCTGTAGTCTAATAGCCGCAGTCAGAGTCCTTAATGGCTACTTATGACTCTGAGATAGGCTATAAGTAACCTTGCTTAACTAACTACCTCGTCTGAAATAAATGATACAGGTCAGTTTTACAAAATCAGACTTTAAAAAGTTAGCATTATGAGCAATTTGAGATTGACACAGGTGGCGAATCTCTAGCGAGATGTGTGACGCAAGAGCACATCCGGGAAGATAATATGCTATTTCCAACAGCGGCTCTGTCCAGATTTTGCAGACCTTTAAATGAGTCCTGGAAGATCGCGATTGGAGGTCTAAATACGCTGGTGTGTGTTGCTTATGTGTGAAATAATTGTATTACGATGATGCAGAATAATTAGTTTAAAAGTTTTGTACAGTGGACCGATATTATCATTACATAACTATGTTTAAATTATTGGCAAAGCACGAGCTGTGCGTTCTGCCGAAAGTAAATTATATTTAGAATAGTTTGCGGAAACAACAGTTAATTCTGCGGGAAAGTCATGTTACAGCTTGTTGTCATGACCGCGACAGACAAAATATCGCGTGCGGCTAATTTCCTTGTTACTAAAATATAAATTAGCTAGTGACACGCCCCGGCACCGCTTGGGGCCCTGAAGTAAAGTGTTTATGTGAAATATAATTGTATTATAACATAGTCAACGGTTACTTTAAAGTGGTCAAAAGTTTGATTAATTACAAATTCATCTATTGTTTGTGAGCTTAGGTAGGTAGGTACATGAAAAGGATTATAGAACCAAAATATAGGAGTCTACTTCCGCCATTAGTATAATTAATTGATTCTAGAATAGATAAATATCAAAGTACCACTACTACTTTCGTAGATGGAGTCAGTGGCCAATTCTGGTGACGGTGTAAATAGGACGCCCATAGGCAGCCATTATTGTAAAAAAATAAGTAATAAAATTAAATAAACTCCTAAAATGCACAACGTCTCTTCTCAGTGATTTCAGACGCATTGTCGTGCAGAGTGGTCGTGGTTATGGGTGGTTCCTGATGAATGGCGGCTCTTGCTATGCGTCCCTATTCAGCTCTATTGGAGGCATCGTGGGAGATGTCGGTCATGGTGGATTTGTTAAGAGATTTAATTAGACCTTTAAGAAGTTCCTTTAGGATCGCTACATTGGTGCGATAGGCTGCCCACAAAATCTCAGGAGACGTCTTCAGCACCATATTTCCAGTGGAGTGCTCAAAATGCACAATATGACGTATATGACTTCAATAAAATGAATACCTATATTGAAGTATTTTGTTGACATTAGCCACGTATTTGCCTTGAACCCTCACTATAGCGTACCCAGTGCTGTGAAAATGTACCTACCAGTACCTATCTACCTACCATTATAAATTTTATGGTATTCCCATTAAAAAGGTAATTTAAGCGATAATTCTATGTTAAATCGTTTTTTTTTCTGAGCATGATAAAACAGTTTTTATAATCCGTCCGGTTAACAATAGATCCTTGAAGGCTCCTTACGACTGCTAGTCACGGCGGCGCACGCGCACGTACGACAAATGCGCGTATTTGAACGGATTTTCGTATACATAGTTCGAAGGTATATTTCGATTGTTCTCCACCATTTACAAGTAAAAACATTCTGAATGGCAACACCTAGCAACTTTAATTTGCTAGACATTTAAGAGAATAAACGATATTGTATGCAAAGAATATTAAAATGTCATTAACATAAAATGGAACATTAGTTTAGCATTTCGTAGACTACTTGTATTAATTAAAAAAAAAACATTCGTCGTCTTTATCGTATATTAAATCGAAGTGATAATAAAAGTAGACTTTCCTACTTTGCTCATTAAATATAGCACTAACCTTTAACCTTTTAACATTTTATGAGGTATTAGGTAGGTAGGTAGGTAGGTAGGGATAACCCATATTAATATTATTAAGTGAGTATTATATGTTTGCTTCGTTCTGCATATTCTGCCATCGTCAGATCACCAGAACATTCGCATTAATCTTTAATGTTGTTCCATCGGTTTGATTTAATGTTTAAAAAGATAAAATTACTAAATGAACCGGATGAGCGAATAGTAGCTAGCGCAAACGCAGATACAAGATGGCGTCGGAAAAGCGCGGGCACTTTCCCTCGCGCGGGAAACGTAAGAAAGTGGCCGCCGCGCTGCGAAATGGAAACCGCGATTACGCTGATAACACGTTTATCTTACGGACTTTAATAACTGCTTGCGTTTTGACGACAGAACAGAAGCTTTTTCAATAACTTGATCAGCCAAGTTCATAAAGTTACTGTTACATAGAAACATTAACGTACATTTATCCTAATAAAAGCAGTGGATATTGTTTTGGGAAATAACGTCGGCCTTACAATATTACGACTGTTTCATAAACACCCACGCGAACATTGTATATTGCTGTATTAATATCCGGGCTATTTTAAAGACTTTAATTCCTGAAACACAGGTAAAAATAAAAATGATGTATCATACTTTTGACATATTTGAGCGACTTGTTTTTATGGCGGAATGCACCAAACATGTTGCTGCCAAGAAAAATAAAGAAAAGCTATCATGTGTCAAAATTTGCAAATTCGTGTTGCCGTGTGTTTCCGGTGTTGCCAAACAGTTAGTTTTATCCGTAATTGAAATTATGATAAGCGGTTGTATGGTAATAAGGCTGTGTTATAGTGTGTTACGCAAAACTGACGGAGGTTCATGAGTCATGGAGGAAAGGCTGAATCGTGTCAACCGAACTTGTACCGAGCTGGTCGAATGTGCAACCATTACGTATTGTGTGGCTTTTTAAATGTGAATGAATGTTGGTTAACAAGTATCTACCTAAATAGTCTTATTAATTATTAAATAAATAAGATATTTTTTGTAAAATAAGATAGGATGCATATAAACCTGATACGCTTCTATATATTGTGACTTATGGTTGCAATTGGTACTTATAATTACTAACATCATTAGGAATATTATTATGATATGTAACAGAAATAAAGTATCAAATAAATGTGATGCTCCAGCCAGTTTGTAGTTGGCGGCGATCACAACAAGCATAGTTTATATTAGTGTTTGCGCGCGGTAAGTGGGTCAGGCGCTCAGGCGGCGCGAAGGGCGAGATGCGCGCGCGCTTCCAACGCGAATTGCAAACAGTACTATGCGGTAGTGATGCGGAATTGCAACATCCGATTCCGTAAATATATCGATAAGGCTGTAAAACATATTTTGTTTTATTTGGGAAATAAACAGTAAGTACTATTTTACAATGACAAAACACAATTATTAATGATATAAAACTCTCAGTTTAAATCTAATAAAAACGGCACCTAAGTGTAAATACCTCTTTTATAAACAGTGTCAAGAGTAACCTGCGGAATCTGTTTACTTAACGATGAGTAGACCAATCAAAGGAGTTAGGCCACTTCATCCATCAAGTGTCCAATCAAATATGTTACGATAGCCAGACAAGACGACGCCATGTTGCAAGCCCATTGTACATTAGTCATGTCCTAAAACCCGACTATAGTTGCGTTAGATTTTTTTTGGGTTAACCTTGCGCAGGGAAACAACAGGTTGGCTACGTGCAGCCTCGATCTCACGTTAATTTGATCCACGGTCGCGGTCACGTGTAAACAAACCTTTACAATTTGTTTTATTGGTGTCTACTCCGTTGTCTAAGCAGTTGTCAACCGGAAAGATTAGAAGCAAGGCTTCCTTAATATTATTTCCCGAACGATTTATTCATGAACACGTTATGTTTTCCGGCATATACAAATAATCGAAACAGCAATTGATTCTTTATTATCAAAACTGTGTCAAATCACGAAATTTAAATTGTTTACAATGAACCGCCGCGTATTGCATTAATTCGAGTCACTGATAAGATGCCACTACGAGCAGATAAGTTGCTATCGCGATTACGCACGATACTCATCGTAGGAAATAAGAAATAGGGACAAGGATATTGGGCTGTAATATTTTGTTTGTTTCTTCAATTACATTACACGTGTAGAATGTTGCGACATAGACAGTCGGTTACATTTGCAGGGGACTTGGGGAGCGAAGAATCGGAGAGTTAAATTGTGTCATCGAGATGGAAACGGCGCGTCACTACGTCCGCCATATTGGTTTTTGCAGCGCGCGAAAGTGAGATTTAGCTTGAACGGTGCATCGCGCGCGACTCCCTTGACCCGGTTGCAAGCCGCCCGCGCCCCGCACTACGATAGTAAACCTAACACATAGATGCCTCGTCTATCGTCTAGGCGAGAACTGCACTACATGACTACATCCACAGTCCACACACACACACGGCCCGACGGTGGTTGTACGCAGGAGAATAAGACTAACCGCTTAATGGAAGAATGGAAGGATTTTTCGTGTATACGATTAGACGCTATTCGATAATGATTACTATATGTTTGCTGCTTTTATTAGGTCACTTAAGATACGAATCTTTATGTATTCGGTAGGTATCTAGTACTAAGTATTTAATAGTTCGGTTCGGTGATAATGTTAGAGGAAACTAGGTTTATACTTACCGGATATTTGAGTGTCATAACCACAGATCTGTTGTATCCGACATAGTTATTTATACTAGGTACGGTACACATTATAAAGATGTATCTAGCACACAAATTAATAACCATAGATTACAATCATCGGTTTACGGATGGATAGTGAAGTGTCATAATTTAAAGAATAAAAAGTTCGATAAGAAACCGGTACAGTCGGTACCGGAAATGTTTGCCAATCTCTAGATTGCAGGTGGGAGGGGCCTCGGGAACACGCAACCGCACAGTTTCGACACTGATTGTACCTACGATGTGGCAGACTTGATCACTTCATTAAGATGACCTTTTACATTTTTAAATGTATTCATTTCTTTATTCTTATCCAACGTGTCATAGTTTAACTAGTTATGCTGGTTTATTGAGAAAACGTTTTTTTTTGTAAACCAGAAATGAATAAGTACGAAGGTAAGGTCGGTAAGTAATGCGTATAACCATTGTCATTGACAAAAACAGAAAATAAAATCCCAAAGTACTTAATCAAAATGAGGTTGTTGGTTCAACAGCTGATATAGACATATTAGACCACGATTATCAACACAACAATGACTCACATCGACGAAAACTTACGAAAATTCGGCGTTCGTACGCTTTTAAACGTCTTTTTCCTGTTTATCGCAGGGCCTACTCTTGCGCAACAGTCCTCCAAGGCACCGCAGAATACACAGCAGTAGGCGTTACGATACGACCGGTTCCAGTATCCTTGCTCAAGAACACGCGACTTGCCTCAGTTTGACAGACATGACATGTTAGCTAAAAAGTGATAGTTACCTACCCAAAAAGTAGTGCGAGTTTTGTAACTCCGGGTTTGTGCATGGTATATATTAAAAATATAATTGTTTTTATTAACTTTTTGTTAGGCTAAAATTATATACACAATTTACAAAAAAATATTCGTTGATTTTGTAGCATCCTTAATCCGCATCGATGTAGATACGACAGTGGTTGTACCATTATCATCCGGAAACCGTGAAATACCGGCATTGCGCACGCGCCGGTCCAAACAAACAAACGCGACGTGGAGCAAACAAGCGCATTGTTGTTAGTGAGCCTGCTTCCTTTGCCTGTTTGGATCGTGCCACGATACGCAGATGAAGCGTAAACAATTACTTACTAAACCTAAACAAGCACAAGTTAACTAGTTCATCTGTGTGTGTGTGCAGGTTAGGTAATACTATTTAGCGTTTACTGAAACAAATATATCAGAAATTCAGAAATAACTATAGTAGGTATAAGCGATCTTTAGATATCAAGCACGGTTACTTAGGTTACACAATACTTTTTCTTGTTACCTAGGAAATAAAATATGTTAAAAACTCTACTACAAAGTGTTTTTTTATTTAACAAAAGTTGTCAGCTCTAAAGCTGTGTTTGAAAAAGTTTACATTCTTTTCGCACTGGCTGATTATAAGCTCGCGGGTGGCAGCGGCGGCCGGCTCGCTCCGACCGGCGACATTGACACACTTATCGGTTTCGTAACCGATGTTTGTACTGATTGTCTCTAGTTTATTTTTTAACAAATATTTCGTACGTGTCACGAATAATTATTTACGTTGTTTTTTTTACAGTAGCAAATCATGTTTTATGCGCATCACTATTTTTTACTGAGTAATGAATGATTCATTAAAAACTCTGCACGGCTGACAAAGCCAGGAACTTTTTTTAAATTTAAAAAATATATTGTTTATTGCAACTTTTGCATTACACTATAATGTCACAAAATGGGTGAGTGTGATAAAATAAACCACTCAACAAGTTTAACAGGACTTAGCTAGACATTTTTGACTATGTTGGGCCTGATAAGGCTAATGCTACTTAATGAGTGCGGAACAAACACTTCAAAAAGTTTTTGCAAGCTCATTCGTTCAAGGGTGTACAGCGTCTGCCTCAGCTTGCAAAGTGTGTTGTAAATAAATTGTAATACGAGTACCTACAACGCTAACAGCGTAGTTATGTAGGTAGTTTTAAAATGACTATTATTAGGTATAGACGTAACTTTTATTACACCTTTCCCTGAACAAAGAGTTTAGTAAGTTGTTTCTGTCTCTTTCGAACGTACAAGTAACTCTCGTACCTACAATACATAACTACATAACAAAAATACGTAATTTTATTTAAACTTTTACCATAGACTAGATCTTCTCTAGACTTGCTGACTGATCAACTGATCAGCACTGTTGTGCCACCAAATGTTTGTAGTGACATTATTGTCATATACCTAATTATGATTTTCTATGATCATTTTAGTTCCCGCTTTGGTCGACTAAATAGTAGATTGCTAGCTAGAGGTACCGTTAGTAGGTATATTGCTTTCTTTGAAAGGTTACTTTATAATATTTTACGAGCAAAACGTTTGAAGTAGATTAAACGTTTCCTAAAAGTATCGATTTCCTGTTTATAAAAGTCAGACATGTTGCAATATCCGTCGAGGTATCTTAATGCGAAGGAAAATACACGAGCGATCGATTTATTTATAGATTTACACATACCTATTATACATTATTAAATGTTGTGGTAAACCTTTAAATAGGATTATTAACATAACATTAATTAACAAGGCCAAAAAAGTACTATAGGTTATAGTGGAGACATATAAACAAACACTATATCTGTGGTATGGTATGTTATAGAACAGATGGGTTGTGTGGAACATGAGAAAGAAAGGAATAAGTACTGAAATTACGGCTGATAGAGGAGACAGGAAGAGATGAACTGCTCTTACCTAGTACAAAGGATAAGGGCATGGAGATAATTATAACTGAATACTTACCTCAAGTTTGATCCTACACTACGGAATCTAATATGTACCACGGTAGGTAAGTTTGAAGACCTCTGTGGCGCAGTAGGGTTCGATTCCCGCCGCGAGACAAATGTATGTATGTTATTATTTATTATTAATATTTATTATTTACTTTTTGGGCCAAATGACACATCATCATTTGGCCCATTTGGCATCATTTGGCATCATTTGAAATGTTCTGCATTATTTCTTTATTAATTAGTACCTAATCAGAAACAATATTTACCAACCAAATAAAATTTGTAAATGTACTCGTATTCCCAAGTATACAAAATGAGCAGAATATATTTATCAAGTAAACATGTCGAGGTTGCCTAAACTTTTACAGAGAAAGACCATTATTATTTCATCTTTAAGACCTTGTTTTACTAATTCGTAAATAATTCATAATAAATCGTTTGTATCTTATTTTCTAGCTGTTATACTCAGACGAATTTATTATTATTATTACCAGCCCACACTGTCCCTCTGCTGGGCAAAGGCCAGCTCTCCCCATTCTCTCCATTTATTCATTCAGACGAATTTATTTTTGCATAAAACGGCTACTATGGCTAACTGGGGTTGGGATGAGATTCGAAAAAATTTAAACAAAAAAAATTGAAAAAAAATTATTGTTTAAAAACAGAACCTCAATTCCAATTACATTACATAGATATAAAATACAAATAGTCCTCAAACGTTTTTTTTTATACGTACTAAACTAAAATTGTAAGTCTATTTGTTACGCCGGGCGGTCCTATTTCACCCGACTACACAAAAAGGCTAAAAAGCGGCCTTGGGTTCCAGTCTATCTAGGCTAGACAGGTAATTGGTATTTATGCCTAGTGTAGCGAGAATATCAGAGGATCTACCGCCCTCCATGACAAAGGGTAGATTTTGGCGAAAACTCGAGAATTTGATGATATTTGTGGAATGACATAATGGAATACATTAGAGATTAAGCACATACTTATTATACTTTATAAATCCCAGACAGAATTATCATCTACGAGTATGTTCGAAACAAATGTTTATCCTGGTACTTATACTAAAAGTATTCTGTGGTTCTGAGTGGGTATCAAACCCACAACCTACAGAGCAGAAAGCAGAGCTACTACCATCTGAACTTAGAGTCCAAACCAGGCAAGACTAGTTAGGTATAAAGACACTAAGGGAATAAACCTATGCTAGATTCTGACATAAATACTTATTAGTTCCTAAAGTACACGAGTACAGGTAGGTATGTATTTAAAAATAAACGTAGCTTTCCCTAAAATCTCAACTTTGTGAAGTGACGAAAAGTTTAACAGGAAAACTGATCTTGGTGGGTACGGCTTCGCTATTTCAATGATTGTTTCCAACATGCGTATGTGTGGGTGAGCGACCGGAAGCTTTGACGTCACAGTTCTGACATTAGCCGAGTTACAAACATTACAATGACTAGTAGGTAACTAGGTGACGCATTGGCTAGACTAATTACACGATGTGTCTATTTGTATAGGTAATAATGAATTAATGGTGAGTTTTGGTCATCGACCGATAGCGCAAATTTTGTAGAAAAAAAACTCTCTGGCCATATTTTTATTTATTTTAGCTGTTAAATTAGCTGTTAGCTGTTAAAGTGTGTAGTACTTAAGTACGGTCTACATATTAACGGTACATTCAGGTACGTATCGTTATGAATATTTTGTCTGAAAATGGATATGTGTAGGTAAAATAATGTATTCAATTCAAATGTAAGTATATTTTTATCTCAGTAAGAAGAATCCAGTTATGATAAAGTTAAGAAAGAATAATAATGTCACGCCAACTTTGTTTTCGCAATTTCCTCGGTCGATAATGTTAAACGTTGAAGGACATTACGTACAGTAGGTACGACATTTCTTTTCAACGCATTTGGCCTAACACTTGCTTACCTATTTACCTAGCTGTAATGTGCAAAATAACAACGACTGTTCAAAAATACAGGGTTAAATGTTTTTAGAACCAAACAAAAGCCTAAAAAGCGTTTTGAGGAAGCAGCAAACTAAAAATGCCTTTTAAATTTGCAATAAAAAACATCTGCAAACCATAGACAAAAGCGCATAAAGGTACCGTTGCAAAATATTGAACGCAGCCATAAATTCGGTAATAAAAACTTTTTGCAACAAACAAAAACCGCGAATAAATGCCGTCGATTCACTACTCCGAATTTTAAATAAAGAACAGTTCACAGTTAGTTCTTTTTTATGGTCGGGGGTGTACTCCCGCTACCGACGGCAGGTACGTTTTTTCGATGCACTTAAAAAATTGGGTTAAACATTTTTTTCTGGCTGACAGATGAAACGGGCAAGGTGAGCGGTGTATGGTTACGGAAACCCGCGGTTTTTACTGAACCGTATGACCCTATTAACTACTTTTTCCTTCCGAACATAATCAGTTCACATGTTTTGAGTACAGCAAAAAATAAAAACCGTAGTTTGGTACTTTTTTATACGTTATCGGTAAGTAAGAGGTCCCAAAGTAACAGTAGCAGTGTAGATTGTTTGTTTATTTTCATACGTAGTAGGTACGTAATGTATTGTGAAACCTACATAGCCTTGCGTCGCGGTTGAAGGCTGGCCAAAAACTACGCGGTCCCACGCCCAGATGTGCTAGATTTGAAAGAGCACTGCACGCATAGATAATCTACTAATTAGTTATAAATATTGACAAACCATGATCAGACAGGGTATTGTTAATTTTTATATTCCTAAATTGGAAGATTACCGTCTTGAGAATAGACAAAGGAGACCGATACGGAGGTGTTAATTTGTAAATGTAAAAAATATGTAAATGCATCTTTGTTCCAGTAAGGAAGTTGTAAAACTGTTTATAGTTTATCAATAGACCGTCGTAAGTTAGTATGAATCGTTTATTTATTTCTGAAGTTCTAAAAACGGATGCGTTCGCGTCATTTGAATACTAAAATTGCTTTAAAAAAAACGTAGTCACAAATCAGTTTTGCTGTGTCCGTCCTTGTCGAGTGCAGTTGACGTAGTGCAGTGAGACAGAGACAAGCGCTTGCAGGAAGCTATTCAAAAAAAGAACAACCCTTCCTCACCCTTTCGGGCATTCTGTTGTTTATACTAAGACCAAAATATCGTATCTACCACAAACTTACCAACTGTGATCTCTGTCACGTCAACATACAGGTGATATTTACCTGCAGCTCATGTTGACTTATTTTATCACACAACGGAATTGTGAAGGATTAATTTAAATACAAAAACGTTTTTTTTCTTAATATTTGAATTTCTCGGGACAGGTAGCTGGCTAGTATTTTGATTGGCGTATAATAAAGTTTAGGTATATGAACGTGTTGACAACATGTTAGAAGTCAATTATTGAGTTTTTTATAAAGTGTGAGATCTATGCAAATTAAGAGTGCGACGACCGCGCCATCTCCGGGTTCCTAGTTGCTAGGTTTCTGGTTTTTATAAGAAAACACATTCAAATTTAATATAAATAGATCTTATCTTTAGCGTTTCTTTGTTTTATAAAAATATCACGTATATAGACAGTGTTAGTCAGAATTAAATTTTTCTAACATAGATATTGTTAAATTTACAATGATTTATTTAAAATATGGAATCTTTATATTGTATAGTTTGATGGCGGAGCACTTGTCGCAGAATAGAGATTACCAAATCTTCGCAAGAAATGAAACTGTTTCAGCATTAAAACCCCCATAATCTTACCTAATTACAAATTGAAATCAGCAGTTTTAAATGACACATCCTCAGCGAAATATCGGTGTCGCACGATCATCAGTTTTCGGTGCGGGTTCAACAGCCCCAGCGCTTCCTTATGTGGTCAGCGGATTGTCGTGAACTGATTAAACATGGCCAAATGTATCATTATAATCAATATACTTAAGCCTGTTTGTAATGTCAGCAAGAAAAGTGCTAAGGCGTGACACGTAATTTCGACGCTAATGAAGAGGCCCTCGTTTTAAGACGATTTCATTATTTTGTGATCGCTTTATATTTACAGTTGAGATAAACTGTCAATGTAAAACGTGATAAGTACATACCTACCAGTTTGATACCTAGCAGTAAGTTTATCAAATATGCATTTGAATGTAGCAAGCTCTCCTAGTATCAGTTTGTGTTAATGACTGTACGCATATCGAGTTACAATACCATTTGTGATGAGCTTAAGTTTGCAAATGAGGAGTTAGTTATGAAAATGTATTATCTATTCTGCGACCTGTTTGTGCCATAAGTGGCCAGGGGTCGATGACTTATAGATTTGTGAATCGTTAATTTGAAATCAAGATATGTTTTACCAGCGTCAGAAACAGAATCTATTTTAGTTTCGTTTCTATAGCACCTCGAAAGTAGTAATCTTTTTTTCAGACTAATTTTTAACACAAAGACATGGTATGAATAGAAAACCTACTTGATAAATAACCATGTTTATAGGTTGACGATTCAAACTAGTTTTTAGTATGTAATCCGTTTATCCATTTTTCTTTCAGACAGTGAATTAGTGGTAGCTGCGAATAATGACATATTTGTGCCATCATCTGACCGCATTATCTATTAATTGAACAAAATAAGGATGATAAATACTAAATGCTAGTTAGTTGTGCATAATAATCATACTAGTATTATAATAATAAATATTGGCAGACAATCAGATTAATCAGATTACTGATAGAATACTTATATATAGGGCGTCTACTCCGCCGACTGACGCGATCCAACTTCGATATATCGATAAGATAAACTCGTTGAAATGCACGTCGAATGCAGTCGAATGGTCAGTTATTTCGTTCACAAATTCAAGCTATCGAATCGTCTGTTGTGGAGGATTATGACATCGATTGTCAAAAGTAATGTATGTCGTTCTATGGCTCAAAACGAGTCGAAACGATGTAGCTAAGAGTAGGGTTTTCCACGATTATTGACCCGATATATCGTTAATCGATTTCTAGAGTAGGCCTCCAGACACGTTTTTATCACTCAGATACAGAACAAACATCAATGTTCATCACACAAATGTTTGGTCCTGTAAATCGAACCGCGCAGATGGCTAAGCTACTACCTACCAAGCTGAACGGTCATGTTATCCTAGGTCCATATCTAATATCAAGTTTCATCTAAATCGAAAAAGTAATTATTTCGCGATTAAGTCACAAACAACCATCCATACAATCATTTGCATTTATTAGTTGGATATTGGTGGCAATTCAGTTGGTTTATTTCAAAAATTAGGAATTGTCTAAAAATTATTAAGTTAGTCATAACATTTGTAAAACCTATTCGGTTGGTACCATCTAACTAAATAAGGAACACTTAATTAAGTAAGATAAAATTAAATTGGGATAAGTTAGTAGCAGCAGAATACCAAAGGTTAATTTGACAGTTCAAAACCTAATTTTAACTAAAATTAATTAGGTTGGTGCCAACAGAATTGAGGCCATTGTCTGAATAATTGTTAAAAGTTTGAATAAACTCGACCCCACGTGCAAAATCATGACAGGTTACACCTTACGAAGGCAACTATACCATTCAAATTAAAATGATTTACGTAAACTCCCACGCCGAATACCATTAAACCGATGGAACCTTGATCAAACGCATCATTCTTCCGCATTATAAGAAAGGATATCTCCGCAGCTGCCAAATATCGGTTATCAAACCCTAAGGTGAAATGTTACCTGGTGCAGGTCGGAAGTGAAAGGTGCGTAAAAAATGTGATTTATCCGTGCGTGGACGCGCCAGGATGCGCGCGCATGCGTGTAAACAATAACATGGACGTGCTTTGATTGGATGCTGAAGTTTTACGCATCTAGACAGCTCGGAGATTTTCGATTCTCGTCTTGATGAACTTCTGCTCTAATCTATGAAGTCTGAGTGGCTAACTCAGAGTGGCTAAGACTGAGTATGTGCTACGATTACCACTACCATAGTGGTACTAGACCACTGTTAGTGGTAGTGGCCCCGTCTTCCGATAGTGGGTTCGAATTGGTGCACTTATGGATTTTTCTATTCAAATAATTTATATGCGCTATACCAGTACACTCAAACGGCGAAGGAAACCGGGGCATGTCAATGATCCTAAAAAAATCAAAGACATTCCAAGTGCACGAGCGGAGTCTAAATCTCACAATCCTTTAACTGGAACGAAGTAAGAAGTGATACGATAAGAAGAAGAAGCACTTTCGTATCGTCTCCGGCATAACCTTAGTTGAAAATACCACTGCAGTTACCCATCCAGGTGCTGATCTCACAGAGATTTGCAGATTTTGTGATTCATGAGAACACAGCTCAGGTATAAGATATCCCGTCCGTTAAGATGTCTTAGATCCAATTACCACATTCGATCAAAGTAGGTATGTCCGCAAATACTTAAGTATTTATGTCAGTATATTGCATTTTAATATTTTTACTGACAATATCTTTACATAATGCAAGTAGGTAGTATTTATTGTTGTAATATCGTTTTCCGTGATGTGTCAATGACCTGCATCTGTGTCGACTGCAGTATAAATGCGCTTGCGCTTGCAATATTCATCATTGACTTGCATTTATATTATTGTTTTATGTACTTAATTATGTAGATTCCGTTTTCCGTAGGTGTGTTGAGACATATATTTCCTTCGGGAAGCCGTGTATAGAATCAATAGTTATTTTTAAATGTAAATAGGTCCATCGCAAATAAACAACATTAAAACGTAGCATGTGGATAGCATGTAAACAGTTTATGGATAAACCACAATAAAAATAAATTTATTTTGATACTAAGGTAATCATTTTATTACCTATATACTGGAATACTGGTTGTTTCAGTTTCCCTATGTCTGCGTGCATCCTAATATTATAAAATCCAAAATTAGTGTGGACAAACATCCAAGTTTGTTTTTGTCTCAATTGTGCCGTAACGGCTGAAAGGATTTAGATGAAACTCGATATAGATATAGTATGTGTCTTGGAATAGCATATACTTAGGCTACATTTGCATGCAAAGCCGCGGGCAATTGTTAGAAAATCCTAATAATTTATACCTAACATATTTTTTGGTTTGAATTTTTCATATTTTGTATTTAGAACGACCCGTTCCTGAACTCTTTTTTAACCGAAACAAAAAAGGTTCACAAGCACGTTTTTTTTCGAAGATCCATCAGAATTCGTCTGAAGAGGTCGGAGGTAACGCTAATAGGGTTCCTATCGGATAAAAAACAGTCTAGACTGGTAAAAAAGTGAATCCAGTATTCAGGAGCGGTCCCAGCATTCTTGCGAGACAATGGAGCATTGTGGCGCGAGACTGTCCGTCTGTTTACTAGATGCGGTGTCTGATTGTTTTGCGTATACTAAACCGCATCTTTAGGTTTACCTTATCATCGGGTAGTAGATTCAAATGATTGAAATAAACATTTTAAAATAAATCAAAAGTAGGATTTAAAGATGATCTGGACCAGTTGAGCTATCTATAGATCGTTTAAAACGGCCCTTGATATGCATTTTATATTATTATATATTTCTGTAAATAAAAGTATTGTGTTTTTGAAAGTCCTTTGAAAGTACATTTTAAAATGTACTTTCAAAGGAGTGATAAGATTTTTTGAATATTTAAAGGTTGGCGGAACTGAAAGGTTCGACTCCCGTTGCCGTCAAAATATTTAAGATAAAATGTAGAAATTTTGTAGGTATTTCAATGAAAGTTATTAATTTAGGGAAGTTTCAATGATAATTGGTAATATTTCCTTAATTGAAGTACCTTATTGTAGGTTTTTTCTATCACTGTTGTTGCAATAATGCGATATACCGAAAACCTGTTTGAATTTTACTTATATGACAATAATTTCTATTCTATCTAACAGGATAGATTAGTGGACATGCCGGTTACAAATAGTCAGACTAACTAGGTACGTATGATTGCTATAAAAATGAATAAAAGTACCTAGGCATCAGTTCAGTGTCACTGTTGGTATCCGGTGACGCAATCCCCTAACAAGAAATATGGACCTTGATATTTAAATCCGATTCCTATGAAATAAATAAAATTATTTGTCAGTAGCATAGATCCTAGTCCGTTTTTCGATAAAAATCATAACAAACGACTCGTTACTCATTCAAAACCAATTTGATGCTACGGCTGCTTTTATAATATTGGAATCCGGTAGTGATAATATTTTCTTTGAGATTTGGGCACTTGAACAATTTAGTTAGTGACGCTGTCAAACTGTAAGTCTCAAATGTCAGACAAAAATAAAACGAAGTGAAGGAAAAAGTTTGTAAAAGAAAATTAAAATAAAAGTTTCGTAGCAAAGGGCCTCGTAGCCGCTCGTAGCGCTACGCCGGCCGGCCTGCCGGCGTAACGTCCACTTTCTTTTGTTTTGGCTATTAATTTCCACACTCACTTATCGTTACAATTTTCAGCAGAAGAATGTTTTGTAAGGAGTAGGTAATTGATCAAATTAAAAACATTTATTTTTGAAACTGTAAATATATATCATTTTCATTTAATCATAAAAAAAGTAATATATAACTGGTATTCCGAAAATAGTTTTAGGGAATGGAATGGTAATAATTTCACCGCTCATTCTCAGAACTATAAATGAGAACAATAAAAATATTGAATATGAAAAATTATCTTCACTAATTAACGAACACGCTGCAGCTGAAAAAAACCAACGACAAAAACACTTACTGTATCTCTTAATAAGCGACTTCTTATACGCCTTTCCTTGTCCAGCCTCGTCGCCCGGGCTGAGCCTGCCAGCCGAGTCATCAGAGTCAGTGCCGGAGTCCCGCACCGTGGCCAGAAAGCCCTGGGACTGGCTGAGGATCAGCTGGGTCCTCACAAAGTCAGCTGCTTCATTAAACGGGTGTCGCGCGAAATCGCACACAGAAACTTTACGAACTGACAGATCCAAGGGTTCGATATCTTTAGAGTCTTTCGGCACTTTATATTCCTGATGCTGCGGTTCCTGGTACTTTGCAACCTGGTACTGTTGCTCCTGCTTTGCTTCCTCGCAGCGCTTCTTGTCCTCGTAAGTCTCGAGTTTGGGTGAAGCCGGAGACGCGCGGTCGTCATTGTAGTCCATGTCGCGGTCCGGAGAAGAGTCTCTAGGGTAGGCCTTTCTGGCCGCCAGGGTCCTCGGCTCGTGCTTCAGTTCAGGCTCTACAATTGAGCCGGCGCTTGCCGGCCGCGCTTCCACAGCCATCATGTTTACTTATTGACACCGAACACCATAATCACAAGCACGGTAAGCGGTTATGTCACACGGCGTAATGTGAGGTGTAGCAATCGCGAGCCGCGTCCGCCGGCGTTCGCGTCGAATTGCGGACTGATGTCCCAGTTTCGACGATGAGTTCTACTGACTTCGTGAGCTCGCTTCGGCCGCGCTCGGCGCCGCTCGGACACTTTCGGTTTCGTAGCGCGCGCGTGTGTGCGTGCGCCCACAGCGGGGCCTGTGTGCGTAGACGTGCCTGTGTGCGTCACTACGTCTGTAGACCTTTTCCACTTTCGTCTCGGAGCTTTCCTCCATTTCCCGAGTTACCTAACAGGTTTTCTAAAGGCTGATTAATTAACGCTACCGGTTCGAGACGGGCTCGTTCGTGTTGATGATTTTCAGCTAATTAATTTTGCAAACTCCTTGTTACGATTAGGGCTGT
Source organism: Lampropteryx suffumata (assembly GCA_948098915.1). Classification (NCBI taxonomy): domain Eukaryota; kingdom Metazoa; phylum Arthropoda; class Insecta; order Lepidoptera; family Geometridae; genus Lampropteryx; species Lampropteryx suffumata. The sequence continues at coordinate 783,350 of OX402545.1, forward strand.
ATACGTACTCATTGTGATGGTTTGCAATAATGTGTCAATTCAAACAATGGATCGGGTTAGTGATGCAGAACGGTTCTTTAGGGGTCAAGAAGCATTCTTCATCACTATCTCAACGATATTTTTTTTGTGGATAGTTAGACACATTGTTGCATATCAACATCCGAATATCATTTTGATTAATTTCAAAGTGCCAACAATATAATCAATTTAAAACATCTTATCGTGCTACTTTGAACCAGTGTGAAGAAAGGATCAAACTGCATCTCGAAGGCTTATTCCGTGCACTTGGCACATAGGTTCTACGACATCTCGATTTCCTCACTATATTTTCTTTCACAGTTTGAATATATTTTTCGAATATCTATGGTGCACGACCGGTTTCGAACCCAGATCATAGTACTAGCAAATAATAAATGAAATAAATAAATACAATAGTAACCAGCTTGGATCGTAATCGTGAGGTAAGAAAAACATTATGTGTAATTATTACCTGGCTAAAATACTTATTAAATACATATCTAAATAGTATTTAGGCGTTAATAATTGTATATTAAATAAATACAGATAAATGACATTTATTAATGTAATTTATCCGCAACCGGAACGGCACAATCAGCAATTCGTTTGCGTAACATCGTTGTAAACAAATGTGTTTTTTATCTAACGCGCGGGGCATTGACCGACTTTACAAATGAAGTTGCGCGCGCGCTGACCACGTGACACACTGACTTCCACCAGCGTTACCTGAACCCGCGGTTCCCCTTTCCAAGAACATCAGCTAGCCAGGTCTGAACTAGAGAGAGGTCTGCGTAAAATGGGTGTTAACAGTTAGGGCGGTAGGTACTACGAATTTAAAGCCAATGTCATCCAATAAAACAGATTGGACTACGCGCGTGTATTTTTAGTTCTTATTTAAGTAGATTGTGTCTAGGTGATTAAGTGGTATACTTGCATGTCTCTAGATAATTTAGAACTTTGATTTGTTGGTAAGTTGAAATGCTTAAAATACAGTACAAAAGCTATGGGGCACGAGAATTATTAATTAATTTATCTTAAACTAGCGACCCGCCCCGGCTTCGCACGGGTGCAATGCTTATACTAAATACACTACAGAATCTCTAATGTGATTAGAAACCACTAAAATTGATAGTATTCCTCTACTATATTATGCATGTATTATACATATAAACCTTCCTCTTGAATCATTCTATCTATTAAAAAAACCGCATCAAAATCCGTTGCGTAGTTCTAAAGATCTAAGCATACATAGGGACAGACAGACAGCGGGAAGCGACTTTGTTTTATACTAAGTAGTGACTAATGTTTACAGTTATTAGAGTTCCCTACTTGAGAGGGGAAACCCTTATCAGTTCTTTGTATGTATCTATGTCAAGACCCTTTTTCTCAAGAAAGCGTGGAGGTGTCGAGTTGAAATTAATATTTAAATACTAAGGCCTACGGTATCTTAGAGATGTTCAAAATAAAGCTTTTAAGGTAACGCAATCGAAAAATACGGCCTAAATTCAGCAATTTATGCTGCATATATTGACTTCCTGCTGACTTATAATCATGAGGTTTAGCAAAAAAAAGTCGGTAATTTGTATTAATTCGCAAAAAAAATACATTTTTGCGGTTATAAATTAACATGACCGTGTCGTATAACTAATTACGGGGTTTTTTTAACTAGGATGAAAAATTTGTCCTCGAATTCGACTTATCTTTTCGCTAGAACAATATTAAGTGCTTTCACAGTTTATGACGGTACAGAGGCCCTGAAGTCCACTAGTCTTCTTCTTCTTTTATTCGTGTCACTAGTTATTTCTCACCAGTGTGGTGAAAAAATTAAAGTGCGCCTCAGAGGCTCCTTTCGTGCACTTGGCACATGTCTGAGAACTTTATAGCCCTGGTACTGGCGCTTTTTTGAAAGATCCTTCTTATAACTAGCGTAACTATGAAAAATGAATACAAGGTAGGTATGGTCAGCAGGAGTTGTCTACCGACGGTATAAGGAAGCACCGCTAACGAAGAAAGTATCCTGACTTTTTTGTGTAGTTCATAAGTTTGTGTATGTTAGTCTATAAGATATTTATCTTCTATGGGCTATTGTTATTGTATATTATACACATGTTTTTGTTGCCTGAAATAAAATTTATATTATTATCTATATATTAATACGTGAAGCAAAAACTTTGTACCCCTTTTTACAAAAATTGCGCGGGCAGAGGAGTAAGAAATTTCGCACACTTATAGTTTATATAGAGAAGGAGTGCAGATTGATAATATTTTTTTTAAATTATGCATAAGAAATACATTAATTATTAATTAATTATGGTTGAATTTCGACCAGTGGGCGATCACTAGTTATTATTATTATACATTGCATATGTGTCAGTTAACTGTCAAAGGGCAGATCAACGTGAGGCCATGCATTCTTATCAACAATATAGCCATTTATATTATAACTAGCTGTCCCGTTCGCGAAAATAATGTAATTCTAAGTCTAAACCATTCTCGAATCCAAAAATTAATCAATTTTCATCAATCGGTCGTTTAGGAGGAGTTTCATTACACGCACAGGAGATTTATATATATAGAGATACGCTTTTTTCTCAAGACTACCTTTTATATAAGCTTGCCTTTATTGTACTGAAAACGATTTCATAGTGTTTTGGATTGTATTTGCAGAAGGAATGAGCCATCGGTCGCTGCACCACGCGCGTGTAGGTTATAAAATCGATTCATTCTATGAATAATTACTTGTTTATTTGGCCGGCCTCACAGTGCTACTAGGGTAGTAACCTCCACCTTCTGTATGGCGATTATGGTACTCTTGATACAATCAATGTCTATCAGTTTCGGCTAGCAATAGGCATTATTTCATAGGATTGGTATTACGTTTCTATGACATCGAATTCTGTAATACGAATTTACCTATAGTAAATGCAAGCTGTTAGTTTCAATGTTATGATAGTATCAGAGTTCCATAATCGCCCGGCTGATTTATACGTACGTTGAATTTATTTATGCAGTATATATCAGTCATGTAATACCCATAACATAAGTTCTGCTTACTTTGGGACTAGGTGATGCTGTGTGGCTTCTACGCATGCATAGTACAAACATAAAAAATAGCCTATGTCGGTTCCTAAGATACAATCTATATCCATACCAAGTTTGATTGATGCAAACAAAAAAACTGTTGATCACTTTGCCAGTCAGGCTAGTCTGAAGATTTCCTAAAAATTTCATCGAAATCGGTCCAGCAGTTACGGAGTCTATAGGGAACATACATACATACACACATCGCCTTTTATATACATAGATAATTAAAATATTTTTATGTAATTGTCTACCTACTTACCCGCTTATCTTATGTATAACTACATAAGATTTTTACATAAGTTACACATAATATAATTTTTTTTTTCTGTTTTGCTCGTCTTATTTAGCTGCCCTGCTATTTTTAATGCATGATGTGGTACCCTATAATTACGGGAACACTAGGGGTCCATTTCATAAACACACATTAACGACATTAAGGTGTTGGTCAAATCTGATCCCATCATTATTCATTGACATCAAAGAGAGAAGGACAGAGCATATTTATGTTAGAGCTAGCAAATTATGTATATAAATAAATAAATAAATAAATAATGCCGGTCCTTTAACTATTTTAAATAAATAAACTACTAAAACAATATAAATTCTGATAAAAAATCGTTGTTTAAGATTTGGTGTTGTTGTGTGAGTTCACGTTTCAAATTACGTTGGCACACGTGGCCATCTGTCTCCAGAACATTTATTAGGTAATCAAAGCAAGACATTGCTCCGAACATACCCTCAAAGTCACACTTTTCACTGACGTCACCCAACGGTTACACAACCGGATTCGTTCCCGACCTATAAATACGGCGCCACGTAATTTTGATGAAGTAAAAAATTGTTTGCGTACTAGTCCAGGATCCATGGTCCATTTTTGCTTTTGATTACTATCAAATAAATAAATAATAAATATAAATAATAATATAAATAAATGATTACTAACCAGCTGATTATTTTTTTTTTACTTAGTTAATATTTATATAATTTAACAGTCATATTGTCCAACAAATTGCGTGGTACGTTATCCCGGTCCTACGCTCAAAAGTAATAGTACAGATCCTTGATATCCAATTTCAGAGCGTAGGACCGGGATAACGTACCACGCAATTTGTAGGACAATATGACTTTTAAATTATATACATATTAACTAAGTAAAAAAATAATAATCAGCTGGTTAGTAATCATTTATGATGACCTCGTTATCGATACGTGTTGGAAGGACTCTTTGATCAAACCATAGATTTTGTAGGACAAATATTTTTTCGAACAATTTAGATAATTCTAAATTCTAGATAAATCTTGAGATTTAACAAAAAAAAATCTGTTAGTAATAAATATTTGATAATCATAAAATCATAAAATCGACATATTTTATCCTTGATTCCTCTGTTAGCTACCACAATAGAGAGTTTCGTACAGGAAATTGTTGGGTGTCTCATCAAAATGAAGCTACTCACGGAAAATTAGCTTCATAGTAATCAAAAGCAAAAATGGACCATGGATCCTGGACTATACGCAAAGGTTACGCGGAAGGAACCATTGTTTCCGTTAACGAAAAATTTCGAAATCCTTAGACATTGTTTCTTTAAAAAGGTTCCAAAGGTTCCATACAGAAATTAAATATGAATCGGTGGATATTTCACACAGTGCCTACTAGAACTAATCTAAGCTTAACTTGTACCACGTGATCTAGGTGACCTAAAAAAACTTTTTTATCCTACCCTAATTCTATCCTAATCCAAACCCTTCCCCATCCTAAACTTTCTTAATACAATTAATGTTAAAGTTTGTGTGAATGTTGGTATAGGTAGAACTAGATTACCATAATAATAAGCTATAGTAGAATAAAAATTACTAGTTATGTACTAGGAACTTTTGTATGAAATTTCCTTTGGCAGGCCAAAGGACTAGGAATCCTGGAAACCTTATTTATGTATGTACCACGCGAGTGAAGCCGCGAACAGAAGCCAGTACTTAATAACACCCAGACAGATCAAGCATCTACAAGTACGTTCATCACCCACAAACATTCACACGTATGTGTGCGTAATTACAACTAATAATCCTAAAAACATAACCCTTCTCAGTAAGGTCGAGTAAAAATATAACATTTCATGTAGATACTTGTAGGCAATGTCAAGAACTCACTCGCTCAGTGTCAGAGATATGGGCCGGGTCAGGAAATGGTGTTATCGAGACAATTGGAACGAGAAATGGTCTTATGACATCATAGTTATTTCTTTATGTATGCAACATAATATATGTAATTACCTACTCATGATAATAAGCTTAAAGTAGGTAATACCTTATGTTTTTGCCTTATGTTACCCATATAATTTATTTTTTACATATTTGCTTGTAAATAACGCTGGACATTTTACACAGTATCATCTAGCCCCTAAAGTAAGCAGAGCCTGTGTTATAGAAACCACATGATATACTTTTTTTTTAAACTACCATACATATTATATATAGAAAAACGTTTAGAATACGAGTAATTGCGTAACCTACATGAGCTTTTAATTACTGATGAGTTTCGTAGGATACCTTTAAAGCGTTCAAAGCTTCTAATCAATTTGCAAGCTATAAAAGTATTGCCTGTGATCCCCAATACAATGCCCTAATTGCAATACATGAGCTGTACCGTCAAAGTCCATGGTCAAATAAGCAACTAAATTGCGATGCGTTTTCCTTCATTCGTTGAGGAGTTTCGGGTTCCAATGATGTTCAGATCAGATCCTCTATAGAATACAAGAGTCTGTTATATACTGAAAAAAATATAGCCCAATTGTGAACCTTCACCTTTTTTGGAAGCCATTTAAAAATTTCTACGTTGCCCGCAAGCATCTAAAGGTTGACAAGCACAGTCTTACAACATAGTTTAAAACAAATTGAAATAGAAACTCTTTGCGTGTGCGTCACACTTTTCTCAACTTAACCGAAATGTTACAGGTTCGATTGCCGCATAAATGTTGCAAATAAACATGTGGAAAAACCCCAACATTTTTTCATAAACAAGACTAAATTAGGGAGTGCCGGCACGTAATATTACAAAACTTTCAATTAGGAAGTAAGACGTTTCCATACCTTTTTCAAAGTTGACGTAAGCAGGAAAGCAATGGCTTCTTTATGGAAACTTAAGAACATTTTCTTTGCAATTTAATTCTAAAATTACGTTTTTACTTTACGCAAGGCAAAATATGTTCAAAAGAGTCGAATATTTTACAATCAACGAAATTCTACTAGGAATCTAAGATGTGCGTAGTTTGTTTATCTCATGTCAGGGGTTAGGGGTCTGCTTATCGCCGATGGATCGGGCATCGAACCCGCTACCTACCACTAACATGCGTAATTACCTAATTTGTCAAACGAGTATTCATTGGTACTTAGGTATGTTTACCAAATTCATTGTATTTGTCACGATTGTTGTGTTACATTGTACATTACAGTTGTGGTCATATAATTAAGAAAAAATTGAAGTTATAGAAGTTTTTTATTTAAATCGTGTCATACACGTACCTTCTGTGAAGCAACTAGTTATGTTATAAAATAGCCAAATTAATAGAGCAACGTGGCTCAGGCATAAAGAATAAAATCGCTAACTATTTTTTTTTGCATTTTTTTATTTTACTAAAGTAACACATTCAAATAGTACTGAAGCTGGACAAATAATAATAATAATAAGATTAATAACACATAATACGTAGCGAGAAAATTTAAAAATCAATTTAATACATTTTTAACTAAAATTAATAGTTAATAGCATATCCACAGCTTTTAATTACTGCTTTACACCGGCGAGGCGTTGACTCTATTAATTTTTGACATTTCGCAAGAGAAATAGAGTTCCATTCTTCTGAAAAAACGTCGTACAGCTCTCTTAAATTCGCACACTGTGTATTTGAAACCTTTTTCTTTACTTCGAACCACAGATTCTCTACTGGGTTTAGATCTGGGCTGTTAGCTGGCCAGTCTAAGACAGAAACTGGTTGCGCTGAAAAAAAATCCTCTACGGTGCGTGCAGTGTGCTTTGGATCATTGTCATGCTGGAATGTCCAAATAACCGGAAGAACGTCTTCAGCATAAGGTAAAATTGTTTCTTCCAGTATATTTTTGTATTGGAACTGATCCATGTTACCTTCTATCAACATTACAGGTCCAACACCATGTCCAGAAAAGCACCCCCAAATTTTCACATTTCCACCACCGTGCTTTAATGTAACTTTCGTGTACTTAGGGTCGACTGCTGTATTCGGGGGACGTCGTACATATCGTTTTCCATCAGAACATACTCTGTTTATTTTCGTTTCGTCAGAAAAAAGTAAATTTTTCCACTGTCGCACAGTCCAGTTTCCATACTTTCTCGCAAATGCAAGCCGGGCTTGTCTGTGGCAAAATTTTTAACATGGGTACCTTTCTTGCTATCCTACCGTGCAATTTTTCTTCTACCAAACGTCTTCGAATAGTGCGTGCTGAGATTGCTGAAGGGTTGTTTTCACCAAAATATTCTTTTCTAAGCTCATTGGACCCTTTAAAAGGATTTTGTTTTGCCATACGAACGATGTTTCGGTCATCTCGAGGAGTTGTTTTTCTCTGTTTAGGTACACGTGGAACATTCGAAGTAGTTTGATACGTAGCAATGCTTTACAGCGTGAAAAACCATCGTTTTTGAACATTGCAGATTATCGGCTATCTTTTTATAAGACCAATTCTTCCGGCGAAGTTTTATTATTACTTCCCTTGTAGATTTATCACAACTTTTATTTTTTCCCATTGTTTTTCCATAAGAAGCAATCACTTTTAATCTTTTACAGCACTAAATGGCGCCAAAATTATACAAACAGTAACAAATCGACTGAGTGTTCTCTATTTAAATTTGAATTAAGGTATAAACTATTTAGCGTTCTTAATTACGTGACCAGCCAGTAAATATGAATACTATGTTTAGAAGTTGTATAAAAAGTTTGTCTATTTATTTTTAGATAATCATGTGTATCAATGAATACAGTGGTATTATGAAATAAAAAAAAATTGCATGCAATTAGTTTTGCGTTTTAGTTTGAAAAAATCTTCCCTTTATATCAGCGTTCTTAATTATATGACCACCACTGTATAAAAATGCAATAATTTTATAAAATAAGGAAATAATTATGTATAGAAAACCAATTCTACTTCTTTGGAACTAAATCCTATGAAATTCCTAAATCTACACCTATAAAAGAGCTTAACCTGACTGACTGATTCATCAGCGCCGAGCCGAAACCGCTGAAGATAGGGAGCTGAAATTTGGAAGGTGCCTTCCAAATTTCATAAATAAAATGAATGGTGTTATGAATAAATAAAATGCAAAATAAATGGACACGTGTTTTAGGATTTTTCAAAATAACCTTAACAAAGGGGTAAAATGGGGTGTCATAGTATGGGACACGGAACCCATACAAACTCAACAAATGAGAACGGGTGGTGTGATTTCTTAGAAACTTGGTTTGAATAATTAAAATAAACGGACACGTGTTTCAAGATTCTTATAATAATTCTCATAAAAGAGTAAAATGGGGTTTGAATGTTTGTATGGAAACTTTTTAATGGGTGGGTGTGATTGGTTTGAAACTTATCAATAAAATTTGGCAAGGAGATAAAAAGCATCCTGAGGAAGGATTCAAGCTAAAATTCCGTTCAATAAAATACGGACAAAGTCGCGAGCAACAATATAATAAAATAATAAATCATCTGGATGTAGGTGGTTGTTTAGAAAATGTTTAAGACTAGCCTGGAAGATGGCATAACAGGGAGACTCGCACAACAGTGCATCTAGTTGAAATTACTTCTTCTTCTTCTTTCTAGTCTTGATGGTAAATTAGCTAATGTCAAGTCATTTTGTTTTAATGTAATATTGTCACAAAGTCGCATACGACATTTGTCTATTGTAAGCGTCATTGAGGAATTACCGTCTAGAATTTTCATAGATTTCTCAAAGTACCAAACAAAATAATAGTCACATTTCAATTGTATACATTTGTGCTATATAGTCACAATTAATTGATTAAAATTAACCTAATAACCCAATAAGATATGGAAAAACTAATTAATTTATTAAATTTCAAATGAAAAATCACTGAACTATAGACGATGGTAATGAACATTTCGGCGTCATGTCAAAATGTCAAGTCAATTTGACACTAAGCAGACACAGGGCCTTGATGACCACAAAACGTTGACCTGTGACAATAGTTGTCAATATAATTACCTAAAGGGATTATATTTGGTGGAAGTTTGAATTTTACAATCATTTGGTCAAGTTATATAGTTTTTTTGAGCTACATAGTGTTATTTTAAGTTTTATTATGTAAGGTTGCTTTTATGCAAAAAATATACATATAAGCATATAATAATCAGTAAGATCCGCCATGTTTAGAATGACAAAAGACTATTGACTGCGCTATAGCAAAATAATAATATGACATTGACAAAATTGACATCGTAAGAAGACAGATTATAATACAGGAAGAGAAGAAGATTAGTTAGTAACATGATACTGTACTTGCATAGTTAATTATTAAATAGAGTTACCAATTTAGAGATATTATAATAAAGGTAATAGAGTACCAACATCCTCAAAATTTTACAATTTATTTATCATATTTTGGGAAATGTAGGTCAGGCAAGGGCACAAAGACTGACGTGATATACGTGAGGGAAATACAATCGCTAGGTATCCTAGAGCAGTAAGCAGCAAGCTATAGGTTATGGCACAGAGCAATGTACGAACGTCATCGATTTGTTTCTCGATTTGTCCCCAGAGGTTTGTTGTTATTGTTGTTGAGTTTGAATTTGCTAGGTTGCCTATCATTCAGAAAGAACCTAGTCTGTTGTGATGTCTCTAAAACATACACAATTAATAAATTTAATGGCTTTTACATGTTGAAAATATATCCTTTAATATCGCTCAGAAATAAAAAAAAGTTTAAATAGACCTCTTTTTAACTTTTTTCGCATAAATATTTCAGAACATCATTTATAAACACGTTTATTTTAAGCGTAAACGTGAAAAACAGAGTAAAAACATTATATTTCCGCTTTCCATAAGTTTGCTAAGTTTACGTAAGATATTTCTAGAAGGTTTTCTTGCCTTCTCATATTTCCGTCTTGCGAGCGAGACAGCCAATCACTGTTTTTTAATTATGTTGCTCAACACAATGGTATGACGCTGTCGAAATATTTCAAAAGATATTGATTGGATCACTTGTTATTTTTAACCATTAGAAGGAAAAAACCAAGAGGAAGTAATGTTACTATGTTACTGTTCTTATTTTTCTATTACTGAGTTTTTGTGGGCGCGACATAGTTGACTAAGTCGTTCCTAACTTAGGCAACCTTAGAGCAGCAGTAAAAAATGCTTTAACTAAGTGCTTCTGCGCTTCTGGGGGAAAGTCCTGGCTTTTTAAAAGTAAGGTAATAAATGACCTGTTGACTTTGTCATAAGAATTAGCTACTGAAGGATACGTTGTAAGTGATATAGTACCGAGTTTTGACGTGACTTTTTACTGTCTTTACATTTTTTAATTCGTAAAGCAAATTATATGCTTGTGCGGCCCTTATGCTATTTATTTTTTATAGATATTTAATTTAATTATTCAACACCTCTTTACACGATGACTATAATGAGCTAAAACAAGTTAGTTAAAAATGTTACTCTGATTTGGACTTTGGTGCGCATATAATAAGAGCGTTCGTACTTTACAACATGTTAGATATTATATCCCTATAGTTAGACTGATCTCCCTCTGAGGATAATACTAGGTAGTCTAGGTACATGGTGGGTGACCTAGAAACATGGAAGGACAAGCGCGACGAATTATTATTGTCTGTTAGCGGTAATGAAATGTATGTTTTAACTTTGAAAAGAAAGAAAGAAAGAAACACTAACAGGGGTGACATAATAGCCCCTTTTTTAAACAAGTATCAGACTGGTTATTTCGGGTGACAATTACATTGAAAATTACATTTACAATTACATTGAAAAGTATGCTTTATCAGTCCTCAAAATGTTGTCGGTCACTAACGATCTTGATCGATCCATCTTCTGTTAGAAACAAAATGCAAGGACTTAACGGACGCTTAGATCATCATCTTGGCTTCCTGCGCCAATTACCAGCGGGTGCGAGAGAGAGGATAACAGTTCCTATACAAGTGGGTAAGGGACGGGAAAGACCAGTCGAGATCCAGAGGTGTTTTCATGCGCTTCGAAACTGGGGCTGGTATTTTGTTTTTAATTATTCTCGGACTTGGGATAGGAGGAATTAACAACTATGAGACTAACTAACTTGCTATGAGAATTTTCTCATAGCAAGTAAATCGATTCTTGAGATTTTCGGAAATTGATTTGAATTTTATATTTTCTCTGACTTCGGTTACGGATGGAAACGGTAGCTTAGCGCGGACGTTTCGAAATGGTACTCATGATTTACTTTATTTTTTTTTGTGTTATGGGTACCACATGACTGATATACTACTTATATACTTTTTTTTTGTAAATACATACTTATTATACATAGAAACACCCAGACCCGAGACAAATACTTGCAGATCGTACAAACATTTGTCTCGCGGCGGGAATCGAACCCGCAACCTTCTGCATCTCAGCCGGGTCTTAGCCAACTGCGCCACAGAGGTCGTCAGAAACTTTGACATCTATATGCTATGGTTTCGATCCCCAGGACAAATATTTGTGTGATGAACACAGATGTTCATTCTGCGTGTTATGAAGCATTATAAGTATATATTTATACGTGTTTTAACAGCCATCTGGTTTACATACTACAAGCTTTTCTTAGGGACTAGATACTCGTAATATTGTGTGAACTATCCATCAATATTTTTCACATATAGTTTCAAACTTGCATTCCGAGAAAACTCATATTAAATTAAGTGCAAACTTCTCTGAGCGTGAAGATAAGTGAGTATCCTAACGATATACAACCGTATCGTCTCCGAGCGCAAACTCGGCCGCAAGTGCAGTCGTCGATCGATTTCAAGGCTGCGCCGGCGCACACTTGCATACCCACACACTGACATGTGCGTTTGGTTTAGAATGTTCGATGGAGATGGCTGCATTAGTTTTGAGATAACACCTGGTGCTATTATAGGCTGGTTTTTAAATAATTACATACAAATGTATGTAAAAAATTACATAAATAATACAAAATACATGTGAAACAGTTGAGCTATCTAAGGACCGTTTAAAACGATCTATAGATAGCTCAATTGATCCAGATCACTGCCAGAGGGCAGCGTTCCCAAGATACTGGTGGCATTACCACGTTGAATGGCAATGCGTATACCAAGAATTGAATTGAATTGTTTATATGCTAGGTGAATTTATTTTCGAGTATATCCAGATAGACTAATAAATAAAAAAAAAGAAACAATCTTAGATGAAGAAGTATTTAGACCTGTTTGACCGCACTATTATGAAGGACTAATAATGCCAATAGTAAAATGTGGTTAGTGTTTTACTTCTCGCGTATGGTGTTACCCTCCTCCACTTTGTTCTTTCTTTCTCTTTGGTGCGTGTCAAAATATTTTCATGATAATTCGTAATTCATTTATGGAACATAGGTAAATTACAGGTTTTATTAATTGCTAAATTCGCTACCATTTGGTAAATGGTGTTTAATATTTTCTAACAAAGTGAGACATTTATATAAAAAAAACAAGGTAACACAACAATAATTCAATATAAGCGTCACTTATGAATATTAGTTAATTACATTTATGTCATTTTATTAATTCAGATATGTTATATAAACATTTTGCTTGTAAATTTATTTAATGGTATTTTTTTAATTAGTCATGTATGGAATTATATACTTTCCCGCATATTGCATAGCTACTATTTATATACATACTCGTCTTTGGAACTTTAGGCAATACAATTCTGTCCTGGTTTCTTGTGCTTCTATCCTTCTTAGTAGTTGTAGTTATATTTCTTTCTTTCCTTTCTATTTTTTGACAGCAGTTCATTCTGAATGTATGCTTAGTTTGTTACTGCTTAGTTTGTTTACAGGTTGAAGAAACCGTGTAAAATAAGATATGTCATAGGTACCATAATATCCAACCCGAGTTGCGCCAGCACCGACTGATCAACAACTCCATAGTTTATTTCATAGTTTTCTTGCTTCCTACTTTAACTTTTTTTAGAAGTTATGGTTACCGCATAGGCAGTAACTCCAACAAATGAAACTTGAAAGAAACGTTCACGTTTTTCCCAAATTACCAACAAAACTTCAAAGTACCTTGCTCTGTGCTAATATAAGCTTTTATTACATAATTTTTGATTGTGAACATTTTGTAACGGATTTATGACGTCATGATTTACCCGAATTACGTTTTACCAATGTGGTCATGGCGTGACGGGGGTTTCCGAAGTTCGGAAAGTTATTTCAAATTACAACTTGTGTGTAACATTGAAAAAGTTTTAAGAAGTACGCACCTAGTAACATTTTGTACGTAATTTGTTACCGAAACTTGAGAAAATACCTACTTATTAATGCCTGTATTGCAGAAAACTAACACTAAAAAAAATATTTACTGATTTTCAGAATTTAATGCTGTCAAAAAAATGTCGATTTGTAATTCAGCCGGCGATTTGTAATTCTGATACAATCAAAACATTGATACTAACAGTATTCAGTTACTATTGATGTATTGGTATTTGGAAGGTTGATGTTGATTGTAACACATGCTGTCATGTGCATAGAAACCGAAAGTACGTAACCAATCCATCTTGTCAAAACGGGTTCTGTCTATATTATATAAAAAACGATGTGTGTATGCATGTATGTTCCCTATAGACTCCAAAACGGCTGGACCGATTTTTAGGAAATCTTAAGATTGGCCGAAATCTTAAGAATTGTGAAGTTTGGTAGCGATCGGATCAACAGAACTTTTTTTTTGCATCATTAAAATTTGGTATGGATATAGATTGTATCTAAGGAACGGCATAGGCAGCTTTTTATGTATGTACTATTCGTGTGAAGCCGCGGGCAGAGGCTAGTTAAATTTAAATTGATAGACACTGATTTTATCAAGATCATTCTAAAGAGCTACATAGTTCTCGATCTACTATAGTTGTGTTGTGCACTACGGGCCTATACTTTATCCTCAATATCTCATATCTGCTTCTCTATCACACACTTATTTACCTATAGTAATATTACGCTTGCTAAAACATGCCGCCAACAAACGCACTCCGCAGAGCCCGAGTCAGGCTAAAAATAACAACAAAATAGAAAAACTCAAACCAGTCTTCCTGTGTTAATCGATGCCAATTACACCTAATACTTGGTAAATCTTCAGCATAACTATACAGTTGTCTCTCTCGCACGCGTGCAGGTTATACGAGTTGGACAGAGAGGGCAGAGGGGTTTGTTGACACACGTAACTGTCGTAGAACTTGAGGTTATTCGAGAACGTGTGAAGTTACCAGAATGTTTGTTAAACATTAAAATTTGGTACTTTATAATTACTTTATAACGGAAAACTGCACGGAATACGGAAATTGAATAAAAGGAGCACTGGCAGTCTAGTGGTAGTGGCGCCGCCTTCTGATCCTAAAGTCATGGGTTCGAATCCGCCTGTAAAATAGATTTTTCTGTTCTTAACATGTACTTGCGCTATACCAGTACTTAACATGTACTTGCGCTATACCAATACTTAACATGTACTTGCGCTTTACCAGTACTTAACATGTACTTGCGCTATACCAGTACTTAACATGTACTTACGCTATACCAGTACTTAACATGTACTTGCGCTATACCAGTACTTAACATGTACTTACGCTATACCAGTACTTAACATGTACTTGCGCTATACCAGTACTTAACATGTACTTGCGCTATACCAGTACTTGACATGTACTTGCGCTATACCAGTACTCTCAAACGGAAAAGGTACACTTCGTGAAGAAACCGGCATGTTTCTTCTTGTTATAACCTAAAAAGTTCGAATATATGTACCAATTTTTCATGTACTTACATTTTTTGTATTATCTGTATTTGTGTATATTGTCTATGTAAATATATATAAGTTAAGTGTCAATAATTTTGTGTAAGTTTATTGCGTTTATTGTAAACACAATTTTAAATCATAGCTCATAATTGAGTGCACCCCGACCAATTTTCCATTCAAGTTACGCTCCTCTCCATCTGGAAGAAATCGCTCCCTTAGCGATAAGACCGCCCATTATACATATTATATTTTTAGGTATTCTTAGTTATCAAATTGATTAAGTGCTAGTTTTAAGGTGTACAATAAAGTGTTTTCATTCATTCATTCAAGAGTATTCGAATATTCATATATTCGAATTATATAAGTACTTTAAAACATGCACAACACTGGTTCGAAATAGCAAGGAGAAGAATGGAATATTAATTTCTGTGCAATATGTGGGCATGTGACAATGTTTGGAGGTATCTATGACTATTCTCATTAAACATCTCAAAAAGATCAGAAGATCAGAAGATCAGATTATTTTAAGTTATATATGTTTTGTAGCTGTAGAATTTTGCCCAAGTTCAACGTGAATAAAAATATGCCTAAATAGGTTAATCCAGGTCCATATCAATACCTACCAAGTTTTATCCAAGTTTTGACCACAAGAAAAATAATTAATTATTAACATTTTTTTGGCGCTTCGGCGACCACTGTCGCGGTACGCTCGCCTTGTGCGTTGTTTTCTATTCTATTCTCTCTGTTCTTTCTAATTCTACGTAAGATTAGACAATTTGACTACAAGGAAAATAATTTCTGTTGGATAAACCAGTTACACTTTAAAGTTTGAACACGAGGAAAACCTTAAAAAGCGCTAAGAACAATACGAAGTTTTTGCCACTTCTTCTCGGACTTGGCAAACGAGGTATTGGCACCTAAATTTAGCAATAGCACAAATACTATGATAAACGATTTAAAGAGATCTTTGTGATTGTTTTTAAAAATAATTAGGTACGTTTTAAAAACTAAAAAGAAAACCGACTTCATTGAATGAAATTTGAGCCTATAATACATTTTTAGTGGAAAGTAGATGAATTTTTAACCGACTTTGTCAAAAAGGAGGAGGTTCTCAATTCGTCATTTTTTTTTTTTTTTTATTTATGTTCACCGATTACTCAAAAACGGCTGAACCGTTTTGGAAAATTCTTTTTTTGTTTTTTGAAAGGGTATACTTCACAGGTGGTCCCATTTAAATTTTATCAAAATCGGTCGAGCTGAAAAATCCACGAAAATATAAAAAAATTATACAACGACGATGTTTTCGTGTACTTTGATACCTCGCTGTCTCATTGGAGCGATGCGTTTATTTGGCCTAACCATATTATATAATATACAAAATACATCTACTTTCCACTAAAAATGTATTATAGGCTTAAATTTCATTCAATGAAGTCGGTTTTCTTTTTAGTTTTTAAAACGTAATTATGTATATATAATATGGTTAGGACAAATAAACGCACCACTCCAATGTGACAGCGAGGTATCGAAGTACACGAAAACATCATCGATATAGGTATACAATTTTTAGATTTTCGTTGATTTTTCAGCTGGACCGATTTTGATAAAATTTAAATGGGACCACCTGTGAAGTATACCTTTCAATCAAAACAAGAATTTTCCAAATCGGTTCAGGCGTTTTTGAGTAATCGGTGAACATACATAAAAAGATTCCGACGAATTGAGAACCACCTCTGTAATTTATATTTACATGATTTTGAAATCATTTAGTTGGATAAAGATTAATTATAATGATTCGAATGTCAACTCTTTTCAATTCTTCCCGTGTTTTGATTGTTCGATTAGAACCAAAAGCGGTTGTTGAGACTTAACTACAATGGTTAGATATATAGTCTTATGGACTTTTTGTGGGTGAGTTTTTTCTTTTTTATGATGAGTACTGTAAACCAGTAAATTATTTTGTGTATAGTTTTCGCAGCGCACGCCAAATAATGTCTTTAGTTGGCCAATATTTGATACTTTGGGCTACATTATTGCAATTTTCGTAAGGATCTCCATTTTTTTTAAAATAAAATATAGGCTATGTTAGTCGCTAATAATGTAGCTTTCTAAAGTAAAAAAAAAGATTTTTTTATCGACTTTGTAGTTTTGATTTTTTTATTATCATATTTGTTTAGATAAGTTTTTTTATAGAGTTGTTCATTTCTATAGAAAATCTAATTAGATAAGATTTTTCCACTTGGAAATTATTGGAGACTTCTATTCGGTAGAAGTAGAAGCCACTTAGTATAAAATAAAAACTCATCAGTTGCATCAAAACAAAGGTAGGTATTGCAGAAAACATATCAAGTGGTCCGCTGCCTTGAACAGAACCACTTCAGACGAACGCTAAACAAATATCTTTGTACAGTCAACAAAAATATCTGTATCAAAAAAAATCCTATATCAAAAATTTTATCAAACAAAACATCTGTAAAATAAGAAAAGCTTCCGATGTTTCCGCACCTCAAAAAGAAACAAAAAACAATATAAGATCACTTCGTTCTACGTCTGTCTATCTGTTTTATGTCTCTAAGGTATATTTTCATGCTAACTGTACGTAGTATACTAATGGAGCGGGTTAAATAAATCAGTCGCAATATTCCACATACTCCTTAGATAATAGATAGCTGGTAGGTAGGTGGTAGCATCCTTGTTTCTGTTGGTTTATGATAGCAAAGGCTTGAACTGACACTTGAATTCAGCGACACAAAGGATTATCTAGTATCACGCAGTATTTACGAGTATAATCCATTCTAACATTATACATTGTAAAGTTTGTTACTTTTTCGAGGCTAAACAGTGTGAAGAAACCGGCATGTCAGAATCTAAATATATAGTGCCAAAAAATGTGCTAAGTACATGAAAGGAGCCTCTGATGTACACTTTAATCATTTCACCGGTTTGTAATAACTAGTAACACGATAATAAGATGGCTAAAAAGCCAAACGGATCGTAAAGAAATTTGGTAAGGATTTAGATTAGTATAGATGGTATAGATTGTATCTTGGGGAAAAACTACTTGGGTACTTTTTATGTACGTGGTTACCTACATACATAAAAAGTACCCAAGTAGCTTTTGTATAAAAATAATTTACTGTTCAATAAATAATGCCAGACATTTCACACAGCATCACCTAGCTCCAAAATAAGCAGGACTTGTGGTATGGGTACTACATAACTGCTATACTATTTATATACTTTTTTCTTTTTGTAAATTTATACATATTATACATAAAAAAACACTCACCAAAGACAAATACTTGTAGATCATACAAACATTTGTGCTATAAAGTTTTATAGTTACGTCATAGCCTTCCTGTAACATACACAATGTGTAGGTTGATACTACGTACAGGGTCTTAGATTGTCTGTCTGTCACAAAAAGTAGTATCACACGAGCGAGCCCGCCGACGAGCGGTAACGTACTAACTGCTAGTACTCTGTGGTTCAAGCGGAATTTTCTCCTAGAAACATTATAGACAGTGAAAACTGTAAACAAACATGATACTGCTATGTACTGGGCGAAGAAAAATAACAAGACAGTCAAATAGCGTTCTAAAAGCACAAAGAAGTGCGATGAAATAAAAAATAGCCAAGCGTTTGTTAACACGCTTCTTAAATCAATGAGGATTTAGGATGGATAGTAACAAATCAAGTTGTTACTCACAGTCTACTAAAATCTTACTAACCCTAATAGATTTTCCATTTCTTAATGTATGTATCCTACAATTTTGAAAACTATTTACGTACGCTCAAATAGCGGTTTCGCCGGTAGGTCGGGGGTAAGGTAACAATAAGTAACAATGGGTTACAATAAGAGTAATAGTCAGCGAGCTAAAGCTATAGTCAGGGGCGAACAGGCGGACAGACAGACAGACAGACAGACTGGCGAAATTATATGGGTTCCTTGGTGGACTTCGGAACCTTAAATAGGGCCATATTATTAACTGACGCGCAGTTTATATTATAAACTGCGCGTCAGACCGCTGAAACAAATGCTGGTCGGCGAAGGGCTCGGGCCGTGCAAAATCACGTAAATTCTTACTAATATTATAAATGCGAAAGTAACTCTGTCTGTCTGTCTGTCTGTCTATCTGTCTGTCTCGCTTTCACGCCAAAACTACTGAACCGATTTAAATGCATTTTTGGTACACAGATAGTCTAAAGCCTGAGAAAGGACATAGGCTACTTTTTATGAAATAATTTAAATAATAATAATTCAAATTTTGTCTCTCCAGCACCCTGCTGGAGTCTTACATCCTTCTTTTCCTTTCTGTCTTTATGCCAGGTGGGGTTTGGTTCACAATAGGTTCTTCTTGAATCTCTCATATCATATTTTAAAATTCAAAGTTCCTAGAAATCAGTTTGGGTTACTGTAACGACGGCTAACTGGACTACTGATTTTATCTAGTCTAATTTAAATTCAATAATAATTATTTCAGTACAACGATCATTTTGTATGATCTGCAAGTATTTGTCTCGGGTCTGGGGTGTTTCTATGTATATTAATATATAATGTATTTACAATAAAAAAAAAAGTATATAAGTAGTATCAGCCATGTGATGCCCATAACACAAGCTCTGCTTACTTTAAGGGCCAGATGATGCTGTGTGAAATGTCCGGCATTATTTATTTATTATTTTGAAATGTCCCAGTTGTCCCAGTATTTGTATCAATATCAAAGAATATCAAATATATCGAACTCGTTGCCTCTCTTCTGTAAAATAAATAGACAGACACTACTATTAACATCAATAGATACCTAGCCTTCTAAGAATATGTTTTTACAGAAACCAATTAGATATTTATTCATGAGTCCTTTTAGAATGTAAAGAAAATAAGTAGAGACTTGAAATAACGTTTTTAAATCTTTTAGTAAATAAATTATATTTGATTTTATCTAAATGTATATATGAAATGAATATACCTATACTAAGCAATTATGATTAACCACTGTCTGTACTTCTATTAGAAAACGTTTTTTATAAAGGACTGTCGTAAAATAATATTGTCTATCTCATTATCACAATAAGCTCATGTTAAATCTGTTGCAAATCTATTAACATCATTTAGATTATTTTTGTAAAATATAAGTTATTTCCGGTTTTAATTGTAATTTTTGGTGTTTTTATTTTAAAAAAGCTAGAGATATTGACTCGGGTGTGACTAATTGGAATAAAAGCTTTGTGTTTCTTTGTGATTGGAGCAAAAGTTATCGGTAGTTATTTTATATGAAAGGTACCATTTTACATAAAACAAATGACGAACGACAGGATACGACTTTAGTGATATACTATAAACGATATCAACACTTGACGCTGGCAAAATTTACATTATGATGACACATGCCATTAACGAAGAACAAGAAGAACATCACGCTATGTCTTTATGAGACAGACGAAGACAACGTTAAGAAAAATTATCGCAATACTTATCAAAACTTTGACACCTTGCGTTCTAAGCTCGGGAGTTCGAATCCCCGCACGCGATAATTTATTTTTTCAATTGCAAACAAGATTCTGCACACCGTACCGCACCGCGCCAGTTTTTGCTCAGCAGCGTGGCGTCCAAGTGAAATGGAAAGTGGAAACCAGCCTCAATTATGACATTGTTCTAGGGAGAAAAACGCGAGCGTGCGAATACCGGGGAAACTGTATTGTTGCTTTAATTGTCAGCTGGGATCCGCGGACACGCGACTGAGGAAAAGCGAAGATGTGCGCGAGATTGTAGACTTAGGTTCCTGAAGAGAAGTTTCAGCTAGCTCTTATCTGGCACAGTTTATTGCCATTCAACGTGGCAATTCCGCCAGTGTCCTGGTGTCGTGTCGGATGTTGCATTTCGACAATGATCTGGATGAGTCTGAAACGGTCCTTTGATAGGTCAACTGTTGCAAATGTATTTTATATTGTGCTAATACATTATAAAATACAAATGCAACCCGCCCGCCTTCTCACGGGTCGATAATACACCTAAACCTTCTCGCATATAATTCCGTTCATTAGAGAAAACCGTATGAAAATTCGTTCGGTAATTATTTAGTTTATCACGTTCAGACAGGCAGATTCTCTGTTTATAATGTGTACTGATAATATTCTGTACATTTCTTTATGTAAAAAGGTGAGATGTTGGCTTTTTGTGCTGATAATCTCAAAAAGATCAAAAATACCACGACATTTCGTGGCCGACATATTCAGCCTTTTGGAGTCGAGACCCAGGGCCCGTGGGGCACGAGAGCTCAAACAAGTTTTCAATTTATTAGGTCAAATTAGTATTATGGCGAAAAATTCAGATTTTTTCTCTAGGTAAAGAGAAAATAGTCTTCTTGGATAATTCCTTTTAGTATATTAAGTACTTAGCTCTATAATCTATAATGTACCTGGTAAATAGTTTAGCGCGTTTCTACACTATCCTAAGTCTGAAATCTGAAATAAGGTCACCTAAATTACAATCTCTAATTAATCAAAATCTAATTACAATAGCTAAAATTTTCAGAAATGAAATTAAAAATTAATGAAAATAGTCTTTATTTTATACAGCTACAGCGTTTACTAAGTCTAGGGATAATAAATTAAGTCTCTTGGTTTATTATTAAATACCTAATCTAAAAGTACTCGAGCAACTTTGTTATTTTTACCTAATGTTATTGACGCAGTGGTCCGTGGCCCGGCTGAGCCGCAGATGTTTGAGGGTAATATTCCCACTGCGGAACAAATGTTTGTATGATCTGCAAGTATTTGTCTCGGGTGTTTCTATGTATTTACAAAAGAAAAAGAGTATATAGTAAGTATATCTGTCATATGGTACCCATAACCCAAGCTCTGCTTACTTTAGGGCCAGATGATTTCGATTACGATTTTATTATAGTTTGTTTTTATTTATTATTTTCATTAAAGAAAAAGTCTCTCGCCCCTTTGCAGTTAAATGAAAGGTCTTTTCGTGCACCCTCTATGTCCTATCAAGATACTCTCCAAGTTTTAGCGAGCTTATGATATAAGGTATATCTCATAATCAAATATTATCTAATGTGGAGTTTGTACCTTGTTTGTCGATTGATATAAGGATAACAAGGACACTTTAACGGTACATTAGCTAATAATGAGATAAAAAAATAGCAACAGATTTCATAAAAACTAATGTGTGATTATAAAAAATATAGGCTACTTTTTAAGTAGGTACAACGCGTACAAAGCCGCGGGCAGTAGCCAGTAAACTAATATAACTTCCACAAACCCCGCAAGCTGCCTGTTGGTCATTGGAACGCGAAAGCACAGAATTAAATGCAGTTAGTACTGCGCGAAAGGGAAACAGCGATAACTCGCGGGAACTGTTACAAGTTTACTAGTGCAAGTGCAGTCGGCTGCGCCGGCGCATGACACCGCGCGGGGCCTGTCCTGGGGATATGTCGAACGATATCTTATGAAGTTATGATTCTTCTGTTTCTCTTGTATACTTAGTAACATCAATTTAAATGCGTAACCTAATATTTAAGGATTATTTATAAACAATAATATAAGAAGACATTGTTTAAGTATATTTAAGTATATGTTAACGAATATTTATCCCTTTATAATTTACTCCCGACGTCTCAGTTGTGTTTTAAGAATACTATAAAGAAAATAGTTCTAAATTTTTTGTAGCGATAGGTGTATTTCTCACTACTCATCTCGTTCTTATACTAAATGTACCGCACTAGGCCTACCTCACGTTTGGTTTAGGTAAAATGCGATTTACGCAAAGCTTGATAGAAAGAAAGTATACAAAGAAGACAATTCTGGCCTAAACCTCATCCGTTTTAAAGTTACGATACTACGGACAGACTAAAACACATTAAACTCAAAACACCGTATGAGTCGGAAATAAAAAAAACACGAAGTTTAATCAATATCCTAAGATCAATCTTGTGAAGCTGTTCCCTTGTGCGGCCGTCGTCATCATAATGTCAAGTTTCCCTCGCCTAGCCGTCCGTGCAGTAGAATGCACTTTCTTCCTATCCGCACGCACACAATCGCTCCACACCTTGCACTACACACACACAGAAAGAGCTCGCACTACACAAATAAACACACAGAGACATGCACTACACACACAGAGACTTGCACTATGTGCCGTTGTGTGCGGAGTGCACACAGCGACGCTATTAGCGAAAGTTTCATTGGATTCGTAGCAGATCTAATAAGATATAGCATGTAGGCGTCTTTGTGAAACTGAAGCATAGTACTGATATTTTTCAACGTATCATAAGTACGTATTTGAATATGGCGATGCTATTTACTTATTTTTTTATAAACCCACAGTTAATTAGTAAGGTTAAATAACAGAAGCCTCAAGTGGTTGCCACAAGTAGAACTTTAATGAGCAAGCCAAAATATAGTCAGGTGTGTACGTTCATAATAAATCCTAATCCTAATCCTATATATAATATTATAAATGTGAATGTAAGTTTGTTTGTTACGTTTTCACGTGAAAACTACTTAACCGATCATCATGAAACTTTGTACACATATCTTGGAGGTATTAGAAGTAACATAGGATACTTTATATGAAAAAAACTAAATATTTTTATATGGCAAAACAAAGTTTGCAGGGTCAGCTAGTTATTATATAAAGTAAAATATAGACAGTGTATAGGCCGTTATTTTGTCCGCACTAAAGTCTAAATTAGAGTAACAATTTGAAATAACAGAAAAGTTTAAATGTTATTTTTTTCCATTATTTAATTGATTTTCCTAGTATTTAAAGCCGCTTTATTCAACATCTCTTTACATGATGAAAAAAGATTCCGACGAATTGAGAACCTCCTCCTTTTTGATGAAGTCGGTTAAAAATTTGCTAAAACACGTCAATCACGCGTTAATTTAAGAAGTATATTTTAATGTTACTCTAATTGAACTATTGATTGTACACTTCGAGTAATACGAAAAAATAGCACATTAGGTAACGAAGGTGTGCGTTATTTTAGATATTTTTTAGATACTTACTATTATTATTTTTTGATAATTTCTATGAGCGGCGGTGAATTTACAGCCTGTCACGTACAGAATACTAGCTTCTGTGCAAAATGTTGCCCTGCTTTTCCAGAAACAGTAGGTGCGCTACCGGGATTTGAACCCAAGACCGTTGGATATGATGAAAACAAATATCAACTCACTAGGCCCGCAGAGAACATAGCCAGGACGCACCCGGACAGGTGGTAGTAACTGGAACTTACCTGAAAAAGAAACAAATAACTTAGATTCCATCAATATTTTCTACTATCAAAAAGATTATACATATTATGTTTTTAGTTCAAGAATTCTGCAGAGACTGAACACTGAACTGGAAAATTAAAGAGTTGAGGAAGCTGTGGTGCTGCCACTGCATCTAGTGCTGTTTCCAAGTTAATAAAACCGACACCCTTGCATTGATCAAGACTAGGTAAATTTATGTACAGGGACCGGGCGCGAATACATTTATTAGCGACTCTTGCACCAACGCATCAAAGTGCGCATCAGAACGCGCAAGCGCGTATTGCTTATTACTATATTTACCTACATAGTACCTCTCTATCTATTGCGTAACTCTATCTCATCTGGCGCGGCACTTGTACACGAATTTGCCCAACAAGTTGAGTGCACCAATGTATTTGTAAGTTTGTACCTAAACTGCGGAGTACACCGGTCTGATAATATAGATAACATAGATGTAACGAATTGTTATATGTCATATAGTAACTAAAAAAGGTAATTCAACGAACAGTACATAGCGCGATCTTTTGGCAATTGAGTAACTGTTTAGGTTACCTTACCTACGCAATCTTAAACAATCGGAAATATTATAGAGAGTACGTCAATTAGCGCTTGTAAGAACATTAAAAACAACTCATTTCTTGTTATTTACAAAAAGTATCGCGAATTTGTGTGCAGCTTGCGTGACCGACAGGAAAAATGCATCTTATCTGAGCGAGACATATGTAAGTATACCTATAACGTAGGGGGGAAAGAGACAGGGATTATGCAGTTACAATTTTATCTACGAGTATGCGTTCACGTATTACTTCTGTGGCGCGTACCTAGCTTATAAAGTATTTGTATCTCGCCTATAAAATATTGAAATAAAACAACCCATATGAACATGTCCATGTCCGGGGCTATCCTATAATAGATATATATTACATGATGTTGGACTTTATTTTACTCCTAAACGTGCCAGAAACTTTCTTATTCTGCTCTTTATTTAATGGCATCTGTATTACGATGACAATTTAATTTGCGGTAGAATAGTTACAAAGTGGCAGTCATTTTGTCCTAAACATAACGGGGCACGCGGCTCTATATCAAATTCAATGATTTTAACAAAACAAACTACTTCATACACTTTTACTTCGGCTTCTGACACTGTGCTAAGAAATCACGCTTTATAGTGAAAAAATCTCACAGCTGAAAAAAGAATACGAGAAAAACAATTAAAATAAAAAGAAACGTTAAAAATCCTGACTGTATTAGGTACAGTCTCTCGAGACTAGCTGTCAATGTCACTCTGCTTAGTTTGACACTTGGCGCGGAAATGCCACGTCTAAGTTTGATGAGTCAGGAGTTACATTTTGTATTTTTTTTCGCTTCATTCGAGGGCTCTAAGCAGCAATGGTTTTTAGTCTAAATTGTACACATATTTATGCACGTTTGCCTATTTCATTCATAAAAAATACATAGGTATGTGTAGGTACCTAAACAAATATTTTTTGAATCACTGCATCGTGTCTGTGTCGAAACTGCATCGCGCTTGTATTGCCACAAAAAGTATCTAGTCATCCAAATTGACTATATTTATTCTACAGATTGAAACATATGGCTACAGATATTTAGAATATCTGTTCTTTCGGTGAATAAATGAAGTAACGTACTCTTTTCACAAAAAGCTTCGCTAAAAATCAGCAAAGCGCCTTCCGGTGCTTTGAGCGCCGGATGGCGGTTTTATTTGTATTTAGCAATAAGGGATAATTAGACTCTGGATGTTCTCGGACTTCCTGTTTACCACAGGGGGGTTCGGAGGGCTCGAAGGGTCTGACTTTTAAAAACCTCTGAGTTCTAAAAGACGTAGCGGAGACTTTTAAACAACTAATACAGTATTTAATGTAGTTACAATATAATACTACATTTATGCCTGAACTTAAGTTATAAGAACGGTCCGTACTGTATATCATAGAGAAACCAACTGAAGAACACTGACGTATGATTTTAGTATTGATAAATACGTGGGTAGTCAATCTTATATCTTACAGTAAAAGTCGATAACATTAGTCTCGCACTTCTAATAATCTTAACGCCACAGTAGCCATTACACATTAATTACAAGACACCCATACACCCCATAGCGGGAGGTGATGAGGAGCCATGGGGAGCTTCCTAGACGGCCGCCCACCACCCCGTCTGAAGGTCGGGGACAATCACCCCCGTCTGTACCCACACAGGCGTAGGAGGCTGTGAAGGAAACCGAAGGTCGCACGGGGGTTTCATGGAAAAAACTATGTTTTATCTATGAATGGTGTTTTATGGTTGTGTTATCGAGAGTCTGTGTGCGGTTGAAGAGAATCAGCTTCGGGTTCGATTTCGTCCGTCAGATTGTTTTTAGGGTTTAGTACCTTAAAATGAAAAAAATAAACCGTAACTACAAGACTACGAGTATACCTATATAAGTATCTATCTGTCATCTGG
This sequence comes from Lampropteryx suffumata, assembly GCA_948098915.1. Lineage (NCBI taxonomy): Eukaryota > Metazoa > Arthropoda > Insecta > Lepidoptera > Geometridae > Lampropteryx > Lampropteryx suffumata. The sequence goes on from OX402545.1 coordinate 810,197, forward strand.
ACACCATGATACAAGCTATGCTTAGTATGGGGCTAGATTGGGTTTGTATTGTGTGCATTGTACATATGATAATAATATAATAATAATCCCGGACATTTCACACATCATCATCTGGCCCCAAAGTAAGCAGAGCTTGTGGTATGGGTACCAACATGACTGATTTTATTGTAAATACATACATATTATACATAGAAATACCCAGACCCGAAACAAATACTTGCAGATTATACAAACATTTACCCGCGGCGGGAATCGAACCCGCAACCTTTTGCGTCTCAGCCGGACCTAAGCCCACTGATCCACAGAGGTCGTCAAATATGTAAGCATTTTAACAAATATTAATTAGTTATGAAAAAACACGCCTAACCCTTTTTTTAATAAATACAAAAAAAAGCGTTAGGCCTTTTTTTTCAATTCTTACCGAACTTAGGAAGAATTGGCACCTAAGAGTAGAAAGTCAAACAAATCAAAGTGATTCTCGATAATGAGAAAAATTTATTTGAATTCGAATTAAACATTATACGGTACCTTTATAGGTAGGTACAGCGGGGAAAGCCACGAGCAGAAGCAATCGTCTAACTTAGTGCAGTCTAAGGAGCATTAAAAACACCATGAAATGCCACCGTTTACCCTATAATTTGTCGTCACGCAATTTAGCTCGCTATGTTCTGGTTTGACGAGCATGGTGTGCAGGTGGAATTACAGGTTTGCGGAGTAACACCCGCCGGACAACGATTCCCATATTGTTTACTAGTTCCCGGCTTTACCCGTGTACAAACTTTGACTCTAGAGAACTATGGACATCCAAGCATCGAAACATCATATTTTATCATACCTTCATATTTATTATTAAACTAGCTGCAGCCCGCGGCTTCGCCTACGTGGCAAGTATATATTGCCCAAGCGCATCTGAAGGCTTTCGATGTCAGTCAATATATGAATGACTATTGGTCAGGTTCTAAAGTAATTTAGTATTTATATTTAGTAAAGTTTGACGAATTCTATGGCGCAGTGGGCTTAGGTCCGGCTGAGACACAAAAGGTTGCGGTTTCGATTCCCGCCGCGGGACAAATGTTTGTATGATCTGCAAGTATTTGTGTCTAATCTGGGTGTTTCTATGTATAATATACATCGTATTTACAAAAAAAAAGTATATAAGTAGTATATCAGTCATGTGGTACCCATAACACAAGCTCTGCTTACTTTGGGGCCAGATGATGATGTGTGAAATGTGCGGTATTATTGTTATTATTATTATTTATGTTAGTTAAATAAAACAATCTATATATGAAGCTTTAATGACATTAGTTTAAAGTTTGAGGTTACTCAAACTCTAGTAAAGCCTTATTAGATTTGATATTTTTTCTCATAATTTTAGTATATAATGGCGGTAGTACTCTATTACAAATTTAATGCTTAATATTTATCAAACGAATATCTTTATCGAAAAACTACTCAAGAAACTTCATAAGATAAAACCTATCTAAGACCTATATTAGATATGCTAAACGAAGGGGTACTAAAATAAAATAAAACTATAAATAGAATAATCTGCGAATTAGATAAGTCCGGCTGATAAGACAGACAGACAGACGGATTCTTTGTTCGACTTCGAAACCCTTAAAAGTAATCTATATGTTAATCCAGGTCAATACCTACACCCTAACAAAGTTACAAAGTTACATTTAAATTCTATTATTGAGCCATTTTTAATAACAAGATATTTTTTTTGTCGTCGCATTATGCAACAACATTATATTTCTAATTGATTAATATACTTGTATGTATTTTATTATTGCGAATTCATAAATCCTCTTTTTATTTCTAGTTCATTATTTTTAAAAGACCAAAGACATCCCGTCATGGCTTAACATTGACAAGCCACCGTTATGGAGCGACAGGGACTAAGAACGGAAACGCTCAGATGACACACAACATCTTCTAGTCCCAAACTAAGCATAGCTTGTATTATGGTGACAAGATGACTGATAGAATATTAATTTATTTTTAAATACATATGTATGATACTTTATAACACCGAAGCATAGAACAAACACATATGTTCATCACACAAATGTTTTTTCTGGTAGGAAATCGAACCCGCAAACTACAGCGCGTAAGGCAGAGCTACTACCAATTGAGCTGGCAGGTCACTGTAGTCAGGCGCACTAACATCGCATAACGTTTCTTAATGTTCATCTCTAGGAACGAATAAATAAGCTTGCTTGGATGCCACGAAAGCATCCTAACCAACAGGCGGGCCGAACTCTAACCTTACCTACGAGTACTTCATGATGACTAGCGGACTAACGGAAATACTGTATTCGAAATGTTGATGCCTATAATTAGGTAGGCATAAGGTCCATAACGCGTCAGCAAAGTTAGCCAACTTGTAACAAAGGCGCCGACAATCTGTTTCCTATATAAATCGGTACGGGTTGTCTATCTGAAGCCCTTGGGTGTCTAGCTGAAACCCTGAAGCGTCAGCTTCTAGAAATTTGTCTTGATTTATTGTAGGTACAACTTCAAAATATTAGATGAGACGCTGAAGAAAGTTTCTTGATGAATATAAACATTGTTTTGACGTTTTGTAGGTAATTTCGTGCCTGATTGAACATAAAATGATCCGTTGATAGAAGAGTATGATCCTTACAGTTGAATTAATAAGGTTGACTGTTGAGAGCAAGCATCTAGGTGGATCACACACTGCATCCTGTACCATTGCGTGACGCGGATCCGCAGTTTTTAACATATAAACCAAGAAACTCAGTTTGACATAATAATAATGTAGGTTAAATCTTTTATGTTAATTATTCATTCGGTCAGAATTATTAAAGACTATCAATCTCTAGCTGTCACTCAGAGTCATTGAAAATTACTTATAACGCTCCTTAGCTCCGAGTGTGGCAATTCGATACGTATTTAAGCAGAAAACTCTAACTCAGATCGATATCTAAGTAAACATTTTATGAGAGAAAATTATTTTTTTCTTCTAAAAATTTTTTTAAAAGAAAAAAAACATTCCTCAGTTTTTTGTATCGCCGTTCTATATCACGGCCCTTAATTTTTTATAGTAATCATTTTTCATAACTTTGAGATGAGTATATCTAAGTTATATAGTTAGTTATACGTTGAAATACAAAAGTGGAACATGGCTCTGTTCCTCCCAACAAGCCCTAGGCAGTACATGTAACTTCACAAGAACAATACTTGCCTACTTCATTCCCAAATGCTAGAGATACAGTACAAATAGCTCTAGATCAGAATAAGTAACTACCCCGGGGGGCCAACCAAATAGATTTCTTACTTCCCAATAAACCTCCTTTGCTCGAGATAAAGGCCAGGGTAGACTATACTTAAAATAAGTTACCTAACTGTGACTTGAGACATAAAAATATATTTGTCATGAGCGAGACGGACCACTCATAATAACAAGCCTTCCGAAATGCTAGGCAGGCGTATTCCGCGCATTGGGTAATTTGGGTAGAGAAGTGCCGTGTCAGATGAGATAAACTTACACGAAAGAAAGAGAGGCACTATGTAGGTAAATATAATGTTAGGCACCAAGCTGAAATTAACCATTCGAGCTGAATTTCACTTTGTTGCGTCGGGTCGCTGTATTTATGCTAATAATGATGATGCCGGACATTTCAGACAGCATCATCTGGCCCTAATGTAAGCAGAGCTTGTGTTATAGGTAAGTACCACATGACTGATGTACTACTTATTTTTTTTGTATATACATACATAATTATACATAGAAACACCCAGACCCAAGACAAATACTTGCTGATCATACAAAAATTTGTCCCGCGGCGAGAATCGAACCCGCAACTCCACTATACATGTCAGTTCAGGTCCCAAATCTATTCATGGCAAGGCGAAACTATTATAAGGGTTCCTCATTAGACTTCGGATCCCTGAAAACCGAATGCTAAATTAGAAGCCAACATACATTTTAGATTTTATGACAAATCGAATAATAAATGTTATTTATGTTGTGTTTGTGAGTAATTTAAAAAATATAACAATTTAATAACCAAACCTAAACTCCCACAAAGCTTAAAAACCAATTCACGACAGAAACAAAACACTGCTTCATTATTTTAGGACTTGTAACAACCTCTATGTACATACTTATGTACAATGTACACATACATCACACATGTACATTTACATAAATTATTATTCCCAAGACTAATTCGCCCTGACCCACCAAGGACGAATACTGGGAGACCTGGAAGAACCTAAAAACTCGTCAACCGATTATGAACCCTACTATTTGCACTAAAAGCTGATTCTCCAATACGTTTAAGGATAACTTACATCATTTTCAAACAGACTCCTGCTAGCTTTGAAAGCGAAATTTATACCTGGATCTTCCTCAAAGGGAATACAATCCTTACTAGACTGAAGTTAGAGCTGCAATTACAACAGCGGTGTTTCGGAAAAGGATGGTATGAGAAAGAGGGAGAGGAATATAGTCCTGGTGGTCCGTGACCTATCCTACTGACGAATGTCGAGCCCCGGAACATCGTTTTAACAACTTGTCTAGACATTGCGTATGTGTGCATTGAGTGTGTCTGTACACACTCGCGCACATGTAACCAAGTCTGTACACTGTTGGTGAAATGACGAGCGTGTGTGCGTTTTGCTGGTGTGTGTTTAGAGTTTCGCATGGCGTTTGGGAAAACTTGTAAGCGTTTCAAAGGGTAACTTTATTATTTGAACAGTACAGGTCTAGATTGTTGGTCTTTGATCAAAAGCTGTGGAAGTGCTTAAGGGTTAATTTTGATTGATCTTTGGGCTCTTTCATTGATGCGGAGTTGCCTGAGTTAACGACAGGTGTCTAAGCACTAAGTAACTTAAGTATTTATGAAATATTAAAATATTGGCTTCAGCTATATCTATAAGCTCACAGCTATATCTATAAGCTCACATCCGCACCTCATCTCTTTGTTATTATGAGATAACTGATTTAAGACGTGTGTTGTCTGTATGGACTACGTGTGGTTATTAGATTTATTTTGACGTTAAAATATATTAAAGCAGATTACGTAAACACGACACGAGGTTACGAAAGCCTAGACCTTCAATTACTCCTGATTTCTTTCTTAATATTTTTAGAAAAACAAAAGTCTGTGTGACTCTTTAACAGATGAAAGGATTTAGATGAAACTTGGTAAATATGTAAACTGTGACTTGGAATAAGTTAAGCTACTTTTAATGTAGGTATCATGTATAGGAAGCCGCGGGCTGAAGCTAGTAAATATATAAACATTACCGAACTTAACAACCTACGTAAGTAGAAGTACATGTTAGAATCCAGACATCAGCCATATTAACAAATTTTCTCTCAATCTATCCGGGGGCAAACATGTTTTGTTTAAACTTACACTGTACCTATTTACCGTAAATATATAAATAATGTATGTTTATAATCAAGGTTATTACAAAAACAGACGTCGGTAAATCCACTTTCCTTAGAGCCTCCGCAGACTAGAGACTTTCAATCGGCCGATAGATTAGACGGGCTTTATATTATACTCGTATATTTAGCTGAGCTATCTATAGATCGTTTTAAATAGACCTTGGACGCTTCAACTCTTTCATATATATATGTTAAATATTATTGTATACTAGCTTTTGTCCGCGGTTTTGCACTTGTTTATATATTTTATTTATTAGATATTAACTAGTACGAACATGTCAATAACACTAATTAACAAAAATAACAATAATATGTGTTGTACCCAAAGTAGCCTTTGATATTCCTAAAGATACACTCTATCTCCGAGAAACCGTGAACACGTAGTAAACATAGACAATTTTAATTTATTATTAATTATATGATTAATTATATGATTAATTATATGATAAATTAATATATTAGTCTGGAAGTATAGACTACTCGGTAAAGAAATGTTTCATATAATTTTTCGTATTTGAACTCAATGGAGATTTAGATATTTTTTTATTTGTAAATAGTTTATAATAGTAAATATTATTTAAATTCTTCTACAGTGCTGTAATGGTGAAGGACGCATAACATAAAATAACTATATATATAGGAGGTATAACATAAAAAATAACTTTTTTGACTAACGATCCGATATATCCGACGCAATTTGTTCAAAACACCTGTTTGTTAAGGAACATCATAGGTCTGTAAAAGGTCCGGAAGGACTAGGTATCGATATATAGTCGATACCGAATCGTTGTTAATGTGCGTACTTGGAAACATTTCATACTGATTAAGAGCCCATAAAACTATCGGCCGATATTAAATCTCTAGTCTCCAAACTCATAGATGTATACTAATATGTTGTATGGCAGGTACGTATGTATAAGTGGATCACACACTGCTACGTGCCAGCATCGTGACAGCGGTTTTTAGTTAATATTTGTTATGTAAGTATTAAGTTATTTAAGTAAGTATGTTAAGTATGTTTGTTGTTGCCGTGTGTTGCCGTATGTTGCCGTGTGTTATCAGTGGGTCCTACCTCGCGACATAAGGGTGGATTATGAGTTTTTGACAGATTGTACACACTCGAATCGAAGTTCAATCGAAGTGTACATACAAAAAACCAAAATACAGCTAGTATTGAGCGAGACATTACAATCGATCGAAGTGAGTCACCTCGAATGACAAGCTTGCAGACACTCGTAATCGGCCCTGTGGTGTGTGGTTTGCCGAAATAATGTAGCAATACGCGTATGAGATTTTCCGGAGAAATCCGGAATTATCATTGAAAACATTGAAATACTTGTTCGAATTAGTGGATATATATTAGAACATGTTTCGTGAACATATTAAAACAAATACATACTCTCTAAGTCAATTTACTTGTGTTTCCTTTGTATAACATGACACTTATTATTTATAGCACTAGCACTCGCCTGCTACTCCGCTTGATACAACAATAAAACTAACATTGTACGAGTATTACTAGAGAAGCACTTTTTGTGATTTTTAAAACCCGTTTACTAAAATAATCAGTATTCAGTTTTGATTAAGTTAATGATTTGAGTTTTATAGGTATTGGGCTTTAAAAAAACAAAAAAAAAAGTTCCCTAAGTAGAGACACAATGTTAGTTTTATGGTTTTATTCTATTGTATTCTTCTTATTCAATGGCGTCTGCGACTTTATTTGTCCCAATTCTGCCAGTGTCCGTGTGCCATGCCATAAAAAAGGATGGAGATGTTCGAAAAAAAATGTTCGGTAATCTTCAAGAGAGAGAGTCGAGCAAAACTTTTTTAGTAACATAAATTAATTTCTAAAACACAAATCTAAACTATATAAAGAACAATATAAAGCAACATTACGTAAACAACTATAAGAAATAAACAATAGATACACATAAATACCTGGATTCGATTCCCTCCCAGGATAAACATTTTGTGTGAAGATCATAGGTGTTTGTACTGTGTCTGGGTGTTATAGAGTATCATAAGTATGCATTTAAAAATATATAAGTATTCTATCAGTCATCTAGTCACCATAATACAAGCTATGCTTAGTTTGGGACTAGATGGTGTTGTGTGAATTGTCCAGCAATATTTATTATTTATTTATTTATTAATAGGTGAGTGCTAATGAATAAGTAGTTATGTATACAATTACTTTTATGGTTTTATCAAGCGGAGGAGCAGACGAATGCTAGTGCCATAAATAACAAGTGTAATGTTCGAAATTGGATAGTAACATCCATCAGCTGATTTCTCTGTGAAAATCAGTACATACCGTCTTATTTCTTATATAAAACTAGCTTCCACCCGCGTTTCGCACGCGTGGTAGCTACTTAAAAGCATCCTATATCGTTACCCAAAATAAATCTATCTTCTTATTAAATTTCATCAAAATCTGTTCAGCCATTTAACTGTGAAGACGTAACGTACAAACAGACAGACCTTCAGAATTTATAATAGTTATAGTTATAGTTATAATAATAGTAATAGTATAGTATAAATATATAATGGACCTCATAGGATGTTTGCATTTAATAGGAACAGAATAATAATAATAATGTCAGACATTACACACAGCGTAATCTAGCCTCAAAGTAAGCAGAGCCTGTGTTATGGGTACGACATGACTGATATACTACTTATGTAACGTTTTGGGAACGCCGCCCTCGGGCAGTGATCTGGATCACATGCGCTATCTATAGATCGTTTTATGCGGTCCATAGATAGTTCAACTGTTTAAAATATATTTTATATTATTTTATACTATTCTGTACATTTATGTTATTATTTCTGTAAATAAATGTTATGAATAATAATAGTAATAACAATAGTCCCGATAGTACTGCCATGAACTGGCGTTATTCCTAAACAGCTCTTCTTATCTTCAGAAAAATTAGACCTACAAAAGAATACGTATGATTTGTAACAGAAAACAGCTAAGTATTTGAAATACGTATAGAAAAGTGAGAATGTTTTTACAAACTGATTTTCCTGGTTAAACTCAGCCAACAATACTAGGGCGCACTTGGATTAGACCCGCACACTCTAGTTTAACCCTGTTTTCATTACACCGAATCAAATAAATTTTTAAATACCAATAATAATAATAAATATTGGTGGACACAGCATAATTTAGCCCCAAACTAAGCATAGCTTGTATTAAGATGACCAGATATATGTACGAAGCCTTCAAATTCCATTTATTAAAAAACATTAATATATCAACACCGAAATTACAAGCACACACATACAAATTCACATCTATTCTTACAGTATCATACTATAACTGCTTCTCAAATGTGTATGACAGTAATTTAAGCCACGCCTATGTTTGAGTGTGTGCTGCAACCTTGCAGGGTAATGCACCCCGACCGATTCGTCCTCCAGGACCCGGCGCTCGAGAGACGACCCAGGTCTACGACTCCACGGAGCCTGGGGTTGGGGTGGCATAAAGCAACTATGATATACCTTTGATAACTTTGTTAAATTGGAGTTTATCTCGTGATCATGGCGCATGTAACTATGCCGAAATATCGGAAAGCTGAAAAATTCACTTCATAAATGTTCCGTTTTGAGTGCAAATTATTTTCAATATCTTGATAGTTTTAAAGTTTGTTATACATTGTTTTGTTGACGTAAAATACTCGTAGCTCAGTTAATGTACTAGTATCTGTAGATTGTTGAAACGGTTCGGTAGATAGCCCTGTTTTGCATGTTTTACGTGTTTATCATATCCTGTTAATATGATTACGAAAGTTTACTTGGGTATTTGTAAATCTACCTAATAGCTAAACGGATTTGGACGAAACTTGGTATAGATATAAAGACTTGGAATAGCATAAATGCTACTTTTAATTGTCGTACCACACGAGCAAAGTCGCAACAATATTATAATTTACAAATTGCAATTATTGTTGAACCTTTTTCGGTACGCATTTTTGAAAAGCTGTGATTATGATCGGTACACATCAAAGGATTAAAATTCGTAACCAGAATATTTTCTATTAAATAAACTGTATACCTATCTACATATTATTATAAAGATACATATTTCTTAAATAATTGATTTCTTAAAAAATAAATAATAATTGGTTTATTTATAAAAAATACCTGTGACAAAAGTCTGTGATACGTGAGATGACCCTGTTACTGTAGAACGATTTTGCATTTAGTGCGTCTGTCATTTGATTTTTCAATGGGTTATCGTTGAACAATAAGTATCGAGCTATTTGCCTATTTTGGATATAGTTCTTAGGAGAGGCGAAGGTCTCCGTCAAACCATAATACCAACTCAAAACAATGTCTTCAAACATAGATATATCTGACAACAAATTCTCTCAAACAAATATATTTTTGAGGCAGAAAAATAACATCATAACGCTTTAAAAATAAGTAAGGCAGACAAATTTCCTAAAACAGAGGCTCCTACGCGTCCGGACGCGCGGCCGTAGACCCTCGTAGCACGCTCGTAGAGGACGCTACAAGCTACGAAGGTGACAGGTCATTACTCCTGTGCAGGTGGTTACGTAGGAGTTACATCTTGCAACTTAGGGGTGGGGGTTCAATGTCGGATAAATACAACTAGGTTATCTTGTAAGTTATTTGTGATAAATAAATGGTTGTGAAGCGATCCTTCGTAACCGTAATTGACAATTCACAAGACGAATTGATAGACGACATTCCCACAAAATAATAATTATAATAATTCAATTTATTTATTCAGACAATTTCATAGTCCATTGTGTTAGTTAGCTTATAACTAAGGGTTAGTACTTAAAATTAATTATAGATTTTGTCCTTTGGACCAATTTATACAGGACAGTCAAATTTTTCAGCTATCGCGGATGGGTATGGGTATTAGGTATTTATTTTCAGCTATCGCGGATGGGTATGGGTATTAGGTATTTAAAAGATACTACGAAATATTTTGTACAGTTTTTTAAATAATGTGACAAAATAAAGTAGACCACAAAGTCGCGGTGAAATCTTCGTAAAAATATTTTCGCCGTACAAAAGCCGTTTACATAATTTATCAAATCGAGTACTTACCCTCCAATGCCATGGAAAGTTAAGTGAGGTAAGTAACGCCGGGTCGCCGCCCGCCCTAGGAAGGACGCGCCGCCCTCGACCCGGGGTAGTACGTGTACGTACTGCGCCGGGTTTAGGGGTCGTTTGGCCGATACCATCCCGTCGATCAACTATTAGCTCTACTATGAAGTTTGTTAGCCTAAAGGATCTTTTCACGAAGCCATTTTGTATTAACAATCACACTCAATCATTAATGGTCACTTAAGTAACTCCTTCGTGTATATTTTCTTTGGCAATTTTTAACTAAGGAACGACGAGTATCTGGATTGTTCGTTTGACATTTATGGAGTAACTCAGATTTTGTAAAATAATTAGTTTTTTCAATTTAGTCAATCAATTGTGACTTAGCATTAGTGTAGAGAAAAGTATTTTTTTAATAAACTTTCGTCAGTTTATTTCTGAATCTGAAGACCAGTGAGGGTAATTTCGAAAAACTGCCGCGACCACGGTTATTGCAACATATTTGTATGTCGAGTATGAATTCAGAAATAATACGGGATAAATTAGCAACAACAAACTGACTGAAATAGCAAAAGACCGCGAACAGTGAAAGCAGCTGGAGGAGGCATTGACCCGATAGGGGTCCTAACGTAAAATATCTACTCGAGAGTCAAATAAATATAAATAATAATATAATTAATATGTATATAACTACAATAATACAATAAATATGAGTAATGGAAAATAAATCAATCATTAATGATTATTAATGTAATACTATAAATAGATACCAAAATACTTAAGTATCTACCTACTTATGCGAATTAATGTTAATGATAATGTTATTACTTATGGAATAAACAGTCTTTTTTTTATATGTCATATATGTTTTTTTAATTTGTTCGCCAAGGAATCCAAGAATATTCTAGACGTACGACGATGACGTTTAGAATAGACAAAAGACGATCGACGACTATGTGACGATATATTTAATGAAAAAACCATTTGACATTAGCTAAATTGATATTAATAGAAATGCTATTATATGAAGAGAAGAAGAAAAAATGCTACAGTGGTGATTAGTGATCCAATATTCGGGAATTAAATGGCAAAATTAAATATTTGTAAGTCTGTATAACACAAATAAATATAACGCCAGCCGCCTAGATTGCTCCAGTAACGATGCGTAGAGGAAGGTTCTCAAGGGCGGGCGGAGCGTCCTAGGGCGGCTGGTGACCAACCTTCCAGCCAGGTTCAACGGCAACGTTAAAGGTTACCTCAAAATTTGTTTGGGCGCCAAAGTACTGGTGTTATTTTGTTGTGGTAATGTTATTTCAACTTTATGGATAGTAGCTTCTGCTTAAGGCTTCATTCGTGCGGCACCTATAAAAAAAGTAATTTATGTCCTTTCCTAAAATACAATTTATCTTCTTACAAAATGTTATTCATTTTAGAGACTTTTGGTTTGTATGGATAATAAAAAATATTTAATTTATCTATATATCAATACGTGAATCAAGAACTTTGTACCCCTTTTTACGAAAACTGCGGACGGAGGAGTATGAAATTTCACTTATAGTTTATATAGAGAAGGAGTGCAAAATGCAAATATTTTTTCTAAATTATGCATAAAAATACATTAATTATTGATTAATTATGGTCGAATTTCGACCAGTGGGCGACCACTAGTTTATATAAACGCACACAAAGTGGGGTATGCTAAGCATCTCCGCTCTCAATACTAAAATATTTGGATTGCCGAAAGGGGTAGTCAGAAGCATGTCCAAATAATAGTCGGCAAAAGAACAGTGTGCTCTAACAGTAAGTAAAACTATCGTAAGTTTTAAGAAGATAATAATCCGTTGTTACATGATGGGTTGCAAGCCCATTACATAAATAATAACCGAAAGTTGGTTATCTGCACCTATCGTGAAAGCAACAGAAGGATGGTTCCTGAAGGGCGGGCGGCGCGTCCTAGGGCGGCTGTTGCTCTCAGTATCCTCCGTAGGCGCTAGAGGGTTCATCGCACGAGCTCATGGCCCAATAACGAAGGTTACCTACAGGTTCTGTCGTCCTTGTACACAATTCAGGGTAAGTAATAAATTTCATTACTAAATTATATATAAAATAGCCTGGATTTTTTTTTCATTGCATAGCTACTTCTATCTTCGATGATATTTAAGGGGAGTAGTCGGAGGCACATTCCAAGATTATAAAATTCAGCACATGCCCACATTTTGCATAGAACATAATCCTGTATGTTGAATTGATTTGATAGTAAACCAACGGCGGCAAACAAAACAAGAAAATATATATACAAAACAGTCGAGCCAATTTCGAGTTTTTGCGAGACTATTGCACTTCAAAAGCTTACATTAAGGGTAGTCTTGTTAAGAAAGCGTATATTATAATATATATGACTACCAGCAGTCCCATTTGCGACTTCGTCTGCGCGTTTTAAAAAGAAAAAATATATATAATTGTACCGACTGCAGCGCCATCTGCGGGCTGATTTGTGAATCTAAACCATCCAGGGCGCCACCAAACGCATACAAAATTCATTCAAATCGGTCCAGCCGTTTAGGAGGAGTTCAATGACATACACACGTACAATTATTTATATAAATATTACTTTTTGACCTATTAACTATTATTTAATTAAAAATTACATTGTTATTGTTATTTATTATACTTTTGTAATAAAACTTAAATCATTTTTTATGTTTGGTACGTCTCCAAAATAAAATAAACTAAAGTTCTAGGTTAAGAGAAGTTTATAAAAAATTTGCATACCAAAGGACTAAAATTGGATCGCTTATGTTCAAGCATATAAATAATATTCATGAATACATTTAAATATTACATAAAACATGCTCTCTAAAGCACGGAAACTCTTATGATAATGTCTTCAGTAGTCTACAGTCTCCCATCCAATCACTGACCTCGCAGGAGGTTGCTTAACTTCGGTGATTGTTAGTAATGACTTAGCCATGTAACGCTTCGTAGATGTATAACTACATAGATGTAATAAATAATAGATGTAAGACAGAGCCCAAAAAACCTTTGACCGTTCGTATCCTTTAGCCCAAAGGACATGAGCGTACGAGAAATCCGCCCGGGAAGGCAAGGACGGGCGGCGCGCCCTAGGGCGGTTATTGACCATCATTTACTCCCCGTCACGTATAACACGCTTATATTTTATGTAACTTGAATCATCATAGTTGTAAATGATTAATTGTAACGATTGATAATAATAAACCAAGATCATTTGTTTGTTTGCTTGTTTTGTATCCTGTTGGTTATTGGTAGGAACTAAATAATTCATGTCTATTCTTATATTAAAAATTCAAAAGTGTCTGTTTGTTTTTACGGCTAAATAGTTTAACGGATCTAGATGAAGTTTAGTACGGAAATGATTGTATCTTTGGGAAGGGCATAGGTGACTTTTTATGTTAGCCACGCGTGCAAAACTGCGAGCTGGAGGTAGTTTTATAAGCGGTAGATAAAGGCATTTATTTATCATACTTCTCTTATTTAATTAAATAAAGATGGTACAACATAATCAATTATCAAATAAAATCAAAATATTCTTTATTAACTAAAATCACAAGGATGTCTTTGAATCGTCTTCTTACATGCTAGTGAATCTAGGTGCCGGTTCCTCCTAACCCCAGTTCAAGAAGAATCCGGCAAGAAACTTGTCTGGTCTTAACACTTTTTTTGTAGTCTTCAGTGTATTTAGTGTACAGTATGTATACATTTACGGAGTTTGTAAATTTCTCTGTTTCATAAAATTCCAAAAACACCAAAACATGTTGACGCATAAAACATTACCGGATTATTTCCACGCTGTTCCCTTCAAAGCGAAAGTGCCTAGTCGGCGCCACGCACGCGGGCATCGACTCGTCTGGAGGTCGGCTCGACCTTAAGGCTCTACCGATTGTGCGTTGGGGCAGGTTTCCCGAGGGGTAGAGGCCTATCTTAACATTTCTATAGTTTTCTTTTTGTTTTATGGGTGTGGAAATCGCGTTTCATCATATCGGTGGATGCGGTTAGTGTACTGTCTAATAATGTGAGAGCAGATATTTCGCAATCTGAAGTCAATCTGAATATATATTACTTACATGTACTAGGAATGCAGAACCGCGAAGAGGTCACCCAAAGTTTTGTACTCGAGTTTACCATTATTTAATTTGATGCTTGATTCGCGTGAACTGATTGTTGTTGCTTACGACGGTTTGAACCCACGACTTTATGATCGGAAGGCAAGAGAGGTACCACTATACCACCAATACTCTTTATAATTTTGAGATAAATGCGAAATTATCTAAAAACAATGTATCAGTCTGCAGCTAGTTTGATAGACTTAGCATGTCGTTTCACATAAGCCTGTATTAACACTAAACAGACATCACATAGACATTATCCAACCCCACCTAACCGCCTACGACAATGTCATCTAAACATTGCACCCTGGACCAGGGTAAACATCCCTACCCTTCAGACCGGAGTATTGTCCTGTAGGACGCCCGGTCGTCCTCTCTTACTCACTGTTACATTATCTATGGCATCCATTTACTAACTATGACAGTTAATCTGTGGCTACCCTGTATCCTCCAAAAATTAAGGCTTTGTAGTAACTGATAAGTGAACTGTGATTGTCTAAAAATAGCTCTATTGATACACAAGCGATATCTATGTGTGGGTAGAAATTAAGGGACTTTTCTATCAAGTCGTGTGGGCGATAAAAATGGCTAGAAAGTACATAGATAGACGCAAATTATTGTAAAAATACTATGAAAGACATTCGAACATATGAAAAAGACAGAAAAAAGGCTATGGAGAGCGTCGTCTGCATAGTAACCGAATATAGCCACCAGCAGAAAAACAAACGCGAGGAAATCGGCTTGTTCTGGAACTAATAAGTGTGTTAGAAATGGAAAACTTCAGACTGATCGATCGTGAACAAATCATGTCTAAACACCAACGCAAAGTAAGAGTCTAGTACACTCTGCCTCAAGACCGTCATCAAACACAGATTGAGTGAAGACTCACAAGCGGTTTAAAGTTATTATCTATGTGGACGACCTCACTCGGGTATCGAACCCGCGAAGTGGGTCAATGCGGCACGCGACGGCACAAGAACCGAGAACGGTGGAGGTGGCATTGGAATCCTAATGACGTGACGTTTGCATAGTGATCACAGTACGATGTAAATACGTTTTTACAAGTTTTGTCACAAAGGTTTATTTGTTAAAATTTATATTTATTTATATAAAATAAAACATTTTCAATACTCGTAGGTTTAAGGTTTTCAAAAGGCTCGACAGTATAATTACGTACCTTCTGTAGGGCTCTCTCTTTACTAAGAAACTCTCTTTACTGAGCGAGCACTTACATAATGAAGTCTTAGAAATAGGTTGCTAGGTTATCAGTTGAATCAATTGAATATTACATAGTATCATTATTCTAGTTCCATTTTAATGTCGTTTTTATTATACTAAGGATGGATTACCTACAATTATAAATTAAAACTACAAGTAAAAAAAAACAAAAAAAAAATTGTATAGTATACTTAGACACGCATAGTGTTTTTACTAAGTATCCTAGTGAGTTAATACATCCACTTGAGAATCTATAAGCCATCTTATTGTTAGATGGAAAATAAATAATGATTGACAATGCACACAACACCATCTAGTCCCAAACTGAGTATAGCGTGTATTATAGGTGACCCAGCAAAGTATTTTTGGTAACATCATGGACAACGTGGTCAAACTATGGTCTAGATACAAATTATTTTCCTGTTTATAGTTCATTTATGTCAATTTATGTCCAAGATACACTTAAGATAAGATAAGGCAATCAGGAAGTGCGGTGACATCCATGATGTATCTCTTAACTGAGTCAAGGAAACAAATTACAAATATTATTGTCTAAGATATTCGTTTCGTTAAATATTTATTTAGATAAATGTACAGATATGATCACGGGAGGAACTGACTCGCAGACTTCAGTTCCTTATGTGATCATGACAGATGCAACTGTGCCGAAATGTAAAGAAATTAAAAAACTTATAAATCATAGTAAATATACCGTTTATAGTGACAACTATGTGAATATACATGATAGTTATACGAGTATAAAATACATGTTCTTAGAATTTTTACATTTATTTACAGGCCTGGCTGAAATGTTTGTATAATCTGCAAATATTTGTCTCGATGGTGGATGTTTCTGGATGTTTCTATATATGTAAAATAAGTATATCAGTATATTAGTCATGTGGTAGGTACCCATAATACAAAGTTCTATTTTTATTCAAGCGGTATTATTATCATTTACAGAAAAAATAGCCAGAGGGCATCGTTTCCACGATACTGGCGGCATTGCCACGTTCAATGGCAATGCAAATCCTTCAATTCTTTGTCAATAAATAGCTCAAATTGTATTAATGTACCTACTTAAATACTTACTGTTAGAAAAAATACTTTAAAAAAAAAAGTATATAAGTAGTATATCAGTCATGTGGTACCCATAACACAAGCTCTGCTTACTTTGGGGCCAGATGATGATGTGTGAAATGTTCAGCATTATTTATTTATTTTATTTATTTACTTACCGCAAGTATTATTAGTTGTAATAGCTAGGTTCTGATGGATAAGAAGCTTTTTAACTGAGAATGACACTAATGTACAAATTGATTTATTTGAGTTATTTCAACATAGCGTATTAACGCTGCATTTCTAAAAGGAGGTTACAAACGACGTATGTAATTTAATTAATGTTAAACTAAGTAAGTAGGTACCTGCTTACAGAGCTTTTCTTGTATTTTCAGCATAAATCTATCAAGCATAATTCAGGTTTTTTTTCTGTAAATGCATGTTGTTATACCGCGTCCTTCCATTCGTGGCTCTATGTGCTCCATCTTCTGAAGGAAAACATCGCCAGTGGAAGTCAACAATTATGAACTATTATTATATACTTTGTTTCTTAAAATCTTTAATTATAAGCCAACAAGTATTATGTAAAAACAAGGGTATTTCGTACCTCGTTACCGGACTATAGAGACATAATAAAATAAAATAAATAAAAATATATCACTCACAACTGCAATTCTCTGGCTTTTGAAAGAAAGGAATAAACCATTTTATTTTTATTTAATAAAACAAAGAACTAGTAACTAGTGATCCCAGCTATGTACCAAGCTTAGGGACTCGAGTCGTGAACGTGATTTTTATTGTTTTATTTGTATGTATACAAAATATAAATTTTGTTGATTGTTTTTCTAAGGATATTCTTAAGAGTTTCTTTTAAAAGCTACATTCTATCTCATAAATTACCCGGCTAAGGATACATATTTTAAGGTTTCAGGGAGAATCCGCGGGTGGGAGCTCGTAGGTATTTTCAGTTCAGCTTCAGCTAAACCGAGTTAAATTATGACTCGTATAGTTGGAACAGAGTAAATCTAGCACAAATCTGCATTCAAAATTCATAGCCGTCAAGCAACATTGTAACACGAGTACAATTCATGTCGCAGACCAGTGGTGAATCCAGAATGATTGTTCTGTTAAATAAATAAATAATGCCGGACATTTCATACAGCATCATCTAGTAAGCAGATCTTGTGTAATGGTTTTTTTTTGTAAATACACACTTATTATACATAGAAAAACACCCAGATCCGACCCAAAATATTTTAAAATGCAGCAGCGATGATCCTTTTACCAACCTTCGAAATAACAAGTGACACGATAGAAGAAACGACGATTGTTTACTACAGCTACCAGCAGACAAAAATGTTTCCTATTAGGAGTTCTTGATTCTCTATGTAATTCTCTATAGCAAAAATGAAACTAAAATCAGTTGCCATATTTAATCATTGCACTTTAATGACAAGGACAGACCATACGATTACGATAAATTTTCTTATTTATGGAATTTTGACAGTCGAATTCTGTTTTACAAACTCACTACAACACGTAACGTAGTATGAATAAAAATAGGTACACATTGACTCACCTTAAGCTTGTGGATAAATATGAAATTCAAAATGGTAGCGGTACGGGAAAACATGGAGTTGATATATCAGTGTTGTTATTAGACTTCCGACTTTTATTACTATCCGGCTTCTCTAACTTCATTGATTCTTCTTTTTCTCGTGTATCTAGTTCTCGAACCAGTGTTGTGTATTAAAGTGCGCTACAGAGGCTCCTTAATTGATTGAAATCGTTTAAACTCCTTTTGACACCAGATGCTTAAAGAATTTGTTATTATCTGTGGCATCGTAATCTTCCGTCAGTGCGGAACTCCATCAACCTACTCTAAACCCAAGTCGACCGTTACAGAGGACGTTGTATAGGACTTTTATATTGTACTACCTGGGACAGGTTTCATTGGGACGGATAAGGCTTACCCAGTACCGTCCTCTCAGCTTTCTATGTGTACTGAGCCTTACGAGTACTACTTCATACGAGTCAGTGGCCAACCCAAGAGACAATAACCTATGGATGCCTCCGTCATACACGTACAATTTTTTGAAAAGCAGGGACCGACAGTTTTACATACCCTCTGCAACGCGGAAAACCTCAGATGAAAATGCTACTTCGGGTACCCATTCATGTATTATAAAGTATCATAAGTATGTATTTCAAAATATATGTGTTCTTTTCTATTAGTCATCTGGTCATAATAATACGCGCTATGTTTGCGGCTGGGTGTTGTCAAGTAATATTTATTATTATATATTATCCATGGACTGTCTTCACAGAACGCAGAAACGCTGCTAATAAGAACCGACCACGACTAGTTAATATTCGAAAGTCCGTCTACTTTTCAATAGCAACAACAGGCAACCCTAAAGGCACAGTTCGTGAGGTACATCATTTGCTGGCAGATCGCAGGGTCAGATACCCTGACGAACATGCGCGGGTGCATTTACCTCTGAGAACGTCATATTTTGCTATGAATTAAAAATTATGAGGTTTTGAATGAACTTTATCCAGAACAGTCGCGGCAGCTCACGGAATTCATCACTCTGACATGACTAAACATATTTGATTGTTATAAATAATAAAAACCTAAATATAAACTAGCCTATGTCCCTCCCTATGACCTATACAATCTATTACTAAAATTCATAAAGACCTCAGTCATAAAGATTCAGTCGTTTTGCCGTGAAAAGGTAGCAACATACAAACAGACAGAGACAGTTTCCATTTTATAAAATTAGTATTGACAATATAACTGGATAAATGGATTATGGGGCAAAGACACAACAGAGTGGACACCCCTGACCGGAAAACGACCTCGCGGCAGACCGTGACCAAGATGGAGACGAATTAGACACCTATCTTAAAGACTGGCCCACAGTGGCTTTAGACAGGATCGATTGGAAAGAAGGAAGGGATGTTTTCCCTGCAGTTAGACACCACCGGTTCTACATAATAATAATAAATAATTTGACTAATACTCTAAATGCGAATGTTTGTGCGTTTGTGACTTGGTTTGTTTGTAAAGTACGCTTTACTCGCCGCCGCTTTGAACGGATTGGGATGTAATTTTACCAGGTGGTAGGTAGGACTCTACAGTAAGAATCCATCATGGTGTTTACAGTGCCAAATATGCCTCCAAGCAGTAGTATACAAGCATTACAAAATAAAAAAATCAATTACTGTGTTTATATTCAAAGAGCACTGAAGCAAGTGATATTACTGCGCGAATCCCTATCCTTACTTCCTTACTAATATTATAAATGCGAAAGTACCTCCGTCTGTCTGTCTGTCTGTCTCGCTTTCACGAAAAAACAACTGAACCGATTTAAATGAAATTTGGTACACAGATAGTCTAAAGCCTGAGAAAGGACAGGCTACTTTTTTATTGGAAAAGGGTTGAAAAGGAGGATGATAGGTTGTATGAAAGTATTGTCATTTTCAGAACTAGAAGCATACAATTTTAGGCTGTTGATCCCTACTAATATTATGAATGTGAAAGTAACTCTGTCTGTATGTCTGTTACATTTCCATGTCTAAACCGCTGAACCGGTTTTGATGAATTTTGGTATAGAGATAGATGGGACCTTAGAGAAGGACATAGGCTTCTTTTTATGTAGATACCACGCGCGCGAAGCCGCGGGCAGCACCTAGTTATCTATAATAACATTTATATTTTAGCCAAAATTCCAAGTACCGTTGATTTTTCACAAATTAATATCCTTGTCTCTGATTAGATATCACATGATGTTACGATGCGGCACAACATATTTCTATTGTTCATTGAATGAGTCTATAGAGCAGGCAGAAGTAGCTGACGAAGGAACGAAAAACTAAACCAACTAAACAACTTTATACCTGACAAAAACTACAGTGTATATTATGGCTCGTTTCAAAACTCAAACTCATATCGATACGAACAAGAAAAAGAATATTGTATTGCGAAAAACGAGTGCATATTATATTATAACATACTTATATACTAGTATAACAAGTATAACTGTAGATTTTCTAAAAATTCTAAATAAAAAATCTATGCTTAGCGGGCAGCAGCTAGTAGACAATATCACTTATGTCTAGGGCAACGTGCGTGTGTTTCGTCCAGCGTCATAGGTTACGGTAACCAGGTAACATCAGATGGTTTTATTTATTTATTTATTTTGCTGGCTCAGTTGTATAAATAAAAATTGATATCACTTTTTTTTATCATCTAGGTCTACGTTTGACCACGATCTCGCCTGATGTTAAGCGACGATGTGGCCGACGATGGGGCACGCAGATGTAGAAGACACCTATTAACTCGAGTCTTGAAGAGACCCAAATGGAAATGGAAGCAAAGCGCTTTGTTCTAGAGGGTGGAAGACTAACAAGGTACGGATATTGGTATTGAGCGTTACGTCTGCGTGTCCTGTTGGAGAGGTGGAATTAGATCATGTAATCATGTTTCCATAGGATGCCAAGAATTATCGAGTACCTAACATGAAAATAACATTCTCGTTCTTAACTAAGTAACAAACCAGTTTCATAAACATTATTTTATTTTTAGAAGTTACAGACTAAATGACAGCTTTAGGCCAATTTGTGGCGAACAAATCTTGATAGATTTTCACAGAAGCGCTTTGTGGATTGACTTTCCACGAAATATGAAGGTCGGTACACAATTTATTGGTTTTACTATCGTCTGCGCTCGTCTTCGCACCTACTTGTATGCTATCTAAGCAAAATGTGCCTATACGCTATTCCAAGTCTCTAAGACTTATATTTCAATTATACCAAATTTAATCCAAACCCGTTAAGCCGTGATGGTAGCAAGCTAGCTCTGGTAAGTAAAAATTAAGATTGCATTTTTGATTTTTTGTAGATATGTATCAGTCTAAAAGATGCACTCGGAGCATTTATAATAGTTTTGAGAAGCGCTTAAGCTTAATTAACGTCTTAATATATGTTTGTCATAGTCTAGGATTAAACTTACACTTGATTTTGTACTAATTAAGAACTATCTAAGCAAATAAAGAACTTTTAAAATTGAATTGACTCGGAGCATTTAGTATAGATTTAACAAAGAAAATAAGGGTCATATTCCCTAACAAAATTCAAACATCGTATTTATAGTTGCATACCGAGAACTAAGCATAGATTTTTTAACAGCATTTTATTTAGAATTATTAGAAAATCCTCAGTTAATTTGTTATACTCGTATATAAGTATATTATAATTTATTTCGCAATACAATATTCTTATTCTTGTTCGTATCGATCTGAGTTTGAGTTTTAAAACGAGCCACAATATACACTGTAGTTTTTTTCAGGTATAAAGTTGTTTAGTTGGTTTAGTTTTTCGTTCCTTCGTCAGCTACTTCTGCCTGCTCTATAGACTCATTCAATGAACAATAGAAATATGTTGTGCCGCATCGTAACATCATGTGATATCTAACCAGAGACAAGGATATTATTTTGTGAAAAATCAACGGTACTTGGAATTTTCGTTAAAATGTTAATGTTATTATAGATAACTAGGTGCTGCCCGCGGCTTCGCGCGCGTGGTATCTACATAAAAAGTAGCCTATTTCTTTCTCCAAGGTCCCATCTATCTCTATGCCAAAATTCATGATAATCGGTTCAGCGGCTTAGGCGTGAAAACGTGACAGACAGACAGACAGAGTTACTTTCGCATTTATAATATTAGTAGGGAAGTAGGGATGTAGGTTTTTATCGATTTCCGAAAATTATTCATGAATTCCGGAAATTATTCTCTTATAAACGCCCACGTTACAAAATAGATACATTTAATTTAGCTTTGTAGTTACAGACTCATAATATGTATATGTTCTATAGTGTTAATAACTATTATTTCTTCTGTGACGGTAGGTACATACACATAGAGATAGCGGATATCCTCCTTGGCAAAAAAGAAGGTTGATAATAATAATCGTATTCACTACCTCCTTTCTTACAAAGGCTTTCCTTGTTTTCCTTTCCTTGTTCCTTGTGGTTCCTTTGTCAATTGACACCACTCCGTGTTTATAGGGATTAGCATAAAGATGAATGATACCCCATATAGGGTGAGCTCCTAAAACCGAGGTAAGTTGGCACTGGCTGAAAGAAATCTGAATATAATATTGTTGTCAATGATGCAGTTCAATAAATCAATATTGGTGGACATTTCACACAATATCATTTAACCCCAAGCTACGCATTGCTTGTATTTTTGGAACAAACGTATAAATACTGGTAAAATACGTAAGATATTTCTGATATTACCCAGAACAAACACCTGTGTTCAACACACAATATAGCAACAAGTACTAGGTACGCAGAAACGCCAAGAGGTTACCCAAAGCATGGATTTACCTAATTTATATGTAGATGCTAACCTCTTTCGGGAAAACAAAATAGCAACCTCTTTAGATAAAAAAATGTTAATGTCACAGACGGTCATCATTCGTATCTGTTACATAACGACTAGTTAAACTCCTTGCTTAGAACTAAGGACGCCAGCTTTATAGAGGACACCGAAAGAACTCTCTTGACCTGCAATTTATATATCCCAGAACCGATTACAAAACAAACCCAGCACTAAGAGCCATAAAAACTTGCATTAATTACTAATTAAATTCTAATAAACCGCTCTACGTTGCGAATATTTTTTTGCAAACCATTTTACTAAAAAGGATCATTCGTGTCGCCGTCTCTGGTCGCTCTTGTATCCACCATCTTAATTACTGCGAGCTCAATCCAATATCAGCTTTATCGCGTTTATAAATAGAGTTGACGATAGATGCAGCGATGCAACTGTTTTGCCAGGTTATCGTTGCGTTTTGTTAGTTGTAATCTAGTCTTTATCGGGTTGAGTTTAGGTTGTTGTGGGTGGTGTGGTGTTGTGGTGTTGGTCGTATCTAGGTCGCATGCCTTGAGCACTACATTTACATGCTGTGGCCTCGCACGGTCGCTGCCCCGCTGGCCTTAGTATAGCATTGCACGACGCACCGGTTTCCTTCCGAGCTATTATCTGTATTTCCTTTTGTACCGTTAGATTTTTATTTTATAATTAGCTGGATAGATCAGCACCCCTATGTAAGGCTGTAAGACTGTAAGACTAAGTATATTGATCATCGCTATATTTATGTTCTAAAATCTAGAACATTCTCTGGTAAACAACATTATCATACGCTGGAATAAGTGACTCTAAATATTCTAATCGAAGACGAACCAACTTAAAAACTAAGAAAGATCCAATTTAGATATTTTTTAAGAATTATTATTATGGTAACTTTTGTTTTTGGAAACTAGGAAACATAGAAAAGTTTAAAACGATGTTTAGAGTTTGAGGCTTCTGAGATACGGTCTAAACATTAAAATAAAATAAAACTAACATTTGTTTTTATGCACAGAAAACTAGCTTACGGCCTATCTGGTGTTAAAGTTACAGTAACGTACGGGTGCTAGGCACAGGTACCAGAAATAAGATATAACTAGATTCCCTCAAACAAAATAGAGCGTCGTGTAATTGCTGAATGGGGTCGCGCTAATAAATGCAATTTGCTGAGATGCTGACCTGTGTGACGTCATCCCACGGGTCGATCCGTGACGTCAGTCATGCACATGATTGTATTGCAAGTCTATAACGCTTCATGAAACATATAAACCTAGAATTGTTTATTCATAATGAAAAGCTACTCGATGAACTATTAGGGAACGTCTTATCTCAAGTATACTAACTAATCTCAATTACAAAGACAATTACTTAATGACAGAAAACAGAGTTAAGATCACTGGCCGCAGTTAATGTGCCTAAAAGGTAACAATACTTCGTTGGATAGCCATACTAATCCATTGTCCGAGGCACCATTGTAAGCACGAGCCCTTTGATCATTGGTCTTGTCCACCAATCTCTTGGATAACTGTATGAATAGGAACCATGCCTCAGCTCCCCAAAAAGCAGAAATAACATAAATTTGAATTAAAAAAGTGTAACGTGACGTCACGCCTCACGACGACGTGTGCGCCGAGCCTTACGTTCAAATAACCTCAGTATCTTATCTAGCGAAGTATAAATTCTAATTGGTGGCAGTCGAAGCTCATTCGCCACAATAAACATGTTCACATACGTTTGTGCAATGCTTGTTGCGACACGCGGTAAAGACCTTGCGCCTGCGCAGCCTGCTCACACGCGGATCTACGAAGCGCTAAGCGATGCCTACCACAAACGGTAGTTTACCAGTTTACCACAGTACAAGGTATTACGCACTTCTTATTGTGTTACTAGCTCTTTCGCACCAGTGTGGTGAAAGGATTAAAGTGCGCATCAGATGCGCGTTTTGTCTACTTGGCACAATGTTTTGGAACTTTCTAGGTTTTTTTTTAAAGTTTTCCTTTACGTGTTGGGAGTACCTACTGGTATATCTTTTCTTTCGCTTTCCTGTAATCTGTAGGATCTGTTTGAGTGATTTCGTGAAATGAGACGGAAGTGTGTAACAGGAAGCCGGGGAAGCGTGCGCTATTTGATTTGACCAATTAGTGCTCACTGTATTTAATACGGCTAATGGAATAATGAGGTGGTTGAGTTGGCCGTCTGATGGTACCAACTAATTTTCCGAGAGGTTGGTACTGCCTGCCTACAATGTGTGCGCGCGTGTGACGAGAAAGAGAAAGGGAAATAGAGAAGGAGAAAACATCAACTGTGCGCTTAAACTACAGTGTTGTGTACAAAGTTTGCTTTTACATAAACTAATTCAGGATAAAATGTTAATGTTGCTTGTTACCAAGGTGAGATGTCAGATGTTACACATCATATGCGCCTACTGAGATTACTCGTTTTCATGAACAGAATAATCTATTGGGTCACGACCGGATTCGAACCCATGACCTTAAGAACGGAAGACGAGATCAATACCACTAGATCAGTGCACTCATTTGAGCTATCATTATTACGAAAGAAGTCTCGCACTTGAATTTCATCACACGGGTTCAGAATAACTAGTACATGATAAGAGAGATCCCTATCACTACTGGCCTCATAGTTCAGTGAGGATCTGCCTTCTGTGCTGTGCGTTTGATCCCCAAGACAAACATCTTCAGGGCAGACGACCTCTGTAGCGCAGTGGGCTTAGGTCCGGCTGAGACGCAGAAACAAGTATTTAAGTAGTACATCAGTCATGTGTTATGTGTACCCATAACACAAGCTCTGCTTACTTTGGGGCCAGATGATGCTGTGTGAAATGTCCGGGATTATTTATTATTATTATTATTATTATTTATGTGTTGAAAATGTTTTGTCTGATGTTGGTTTAGTGTCTGTGTGCTACAGAGTATCGATATATCGAGATGTCTAAATAATTAATGCCGGACATTTCACACAGCATCATCGCCACAAAGTAAGGAGATCTTGTGTTGTGGGTACCACATGACTGATATACTACATTTAAACTTTTGTAAAATTCATACATATTGTACATAGTAACACCAAGATCCGAGACGAATACTAGCAGATCATACTAACTACGGCCTACGGCGGGAATCGCACCCGCAACCTTCTGCTTCTAAGCCAGATCTAATCCCACTGCGCCACAGAGGTTGTCATCTGTAGTAACTACCGGTGTAAGGTAAGTAAGGAATTACACACTATTATAATTGAGCTATCACTATCTCGACTGGACTCACAGCTAAGTTGGTAACTCAGTGTTCAGCGCTGTGGGTTCCGGGTTCAAACCAGGACACATGAGTGATGAATATTTGTTCTGTGTCTGGGTGTTATAAAGTATTTTGTGTTTAAATATATATTTCTTTGTGTCTATAACACACCGTAACGGCTGATCGGATTAAATATATATTTCTTTGTGTCTATATCACACCGTAACGGCTGATCGGATTTGGATAAAACTTGATGTAATATTTGAGCTCAAGCAAATAGGCTATTTAGACGTAATAACGTCTTATAAATCGATGAACGGCGGCTGCACGCACGAACAATTGTCACGTTCCGCCTGAGCCAAGCAAGAGCGCGGTACATGCGATAGAGAGGCACGATCGGCCGAAGCGTTCGGCTTGTGACGCATCTTAATAGGTTAAAAGTATGGAATTTTTCAATTTTTTCTAATGACGTTATCATAAAACAATTTTTTTATGTAGGTACCACGTGTGCAAAGGCGCGAGCAGAAGCTAGTAGATATATGAAGTAAAGATGCTAGTCATCCAGGGCCACCTGCCACCTGCCAGCCGGCGTAGGTGAAGGTCCGTAGTATTTAACACAATCTATTATTGTATCGCGTGACCAGAGAGCTGGCTCCTATCAGACCCAGAGTATTAGCTTTGTCATTCAACGTAGCAATGCTTCCACTGTCTTGGGGACTCTGCCGTCTGTCAGTGATCTGGATCAGTTGAGCTATCTATCAATCGTTAAATGCTCCGTAGATAGCTATAAAATTTACATGTATTTAATATTATTGTATATAAATAAATACATAAATGCACAGAATAATATACAACAATCTCTACTAATATTATAAATGCGAAGGTAACTATGTCTGTCTGTCTCTCTGTCCCGTTTTCACGCCAAAACCGGTGAACCGATTTTGATGAATGTTGGTATAAAGATAGATGAGACTTTGGAGAAGGACATAGGCTAATTTTTTTGTAAGTACCACGCGTGCGAAGCCGCGGGCAGCAGCTAGTATAAAATATATGTGAAACAGTTGAGCTATCTAAGGACTGTATAAAACGATCTATAGATAGCTCAACTGATTCAGATCATTTTGTCCTTTTCATTCTTATGTCAATGACTGGCAATATTTAAACAGCTCATTAGCTAGCTAATGTATAATGAAGCGTGATTATAACATAGACTTAACCTTTAGGTCATTTTATACCGACTACGAAGAAAGGACGGGGTTCTGAATTCCGTAGAATTTTTGTTTTTTTTATGTTTGTTACCTCATAACTCCGTCATTTATGAACTAAGTAATCAAAAAACTTACTTATAAAAAAAAAAAAATTTTACGATACTTTATAATACAGACACAGAACCTATATTCATCACACAAATGTTTATCCCGGGAACGAATCGAACCCTGAACCTACAGCGCTGAAGACAGAGCTATTACCACTGAGCTGAAGGCTAGTGTAAGTGTATGTTTAGTTACACGGTGAAATAAATGATTATTATGTGCCAAAAATGATAAATAGTCGAACAGAACCGTACGACAACATGATACCGTATCATTATACGGTATCGAAGATTACCGTGGTTCTGGTCGTAAGACCCTGAACAGAGGCTTGACTCGGTGACTGATTATACAATGTCGCAACTTATCCGACACCTTAGCGGAAAGTCCAAGTATCTGACGCACAATCTGTTGAGCAACCCATCTGCAGTATAACACATCTAACTTTATAACATGTTGGTGTGCTCTGTCTAACCATGGATTGAAGTAAATTAATCTATAGATATCATGTACTCAATCCCGCTGTAATAATGATAATATTATTATATTTTATTTTGACAATTTAAATATATAATTATAATAGATAATTACGTTTTAAAAACTAAAAAGAAAACCGACTTCATTGAATGAAATTTGAGCCTATAAAACATTTTTAGTGTAAAGTAGATGTATTTTGTATATTATATAATATGGCCAAATAAACGCACCGCTCCAATGAGACCTTTTGTGATTTTTCAGCTCGACCGATTTTGATAAAATTTACCTGTGAAGTTAACCTTTCAAACAAGAAAAAATAATTTTCCAAATCGGTTATGGCGTTTTCGAGTAATCGGTGAACATACATAAAAAAAAAGATTCCGACAAATTGAGAACCTCCCCCTTTTTGATGAAGTCGGTTAAAAAGAAAAACAACTTACAGCTAATGTCATTTAATAATGGCAGAACCAATTTGAATGAAACTTGGTCCTGGATATAGGCTTCTTTTGATCTATGTAAGTACATCTAATGTACCGCGCGCGTAAAGCCGCGGATAGTAGCTAGTAATTATATATAGGTACTAGCATTATGTTAGGTATGGTCTGGATGATCTGCTATGGAATTCAAAGAGTCGAGCCGTATTTCAAAAATAGATTAATAAATATTACTTTGAGTTTAAACTAAGGTCTGTGAACTAGATAATAACTAAATAAATATTAAATATTGGTGGACAATGCACACAACACCATAATGCTTGTATACTTACATACATACTTCTGATAGCTTTTAACTGCCAGATACAGAACAAACAGCTATATTAATTACACAATGTGTCCTAAGTAATGATAACAGTGATAGTGATTTATGGCTTGTATAGACGGTTTGAGAATCGTATGCGATGACGCGGTGGCCAGAAGTAAATCAAAGAAATATAGAGGACATGGCAATATGGCACGAAAACGAAACCAAATATGTATATTTTTGTATATTTGCCAGTGTATATCAGTGTATACTTTTGACGATATCCCGATTAACACAATATCAGCTGAGGTACACAAAATCGCGAAGTATTTATGTTTTGGGTTCTGTGGCTCTGGTTTAAGAGGATCCTGTTGTATCTCATATTAATGTGAAGCTTTCGCGATCAGAATCCATATTTATTTAGTAGTTAACGGTTTAGTAAACGCAACGTCACGCAAAATCGCGAAACAATTTTGTGTTTCCAAGACTGTTATTGTCACTGTTAGATTTTTACTTTCATTTGTTTTTTAACGTATAATATGTATTTGACAAAAAAAGTATATAAGAATATATCAGTCATGTTGTACCTATAACACAAGTATATTATAATCTCTGTATTTGTAAAAAATACTGCTGCCTAGATCAAATTGGGATATAACTACCTCAACTTAATATCTATCATCTGAGCCTATTAGTGTCTAATTTATTGGCTGTGGTATTACTGATCTAGCAGACCAGTTCACCTCAGCACAGCTAACTAGGACAGGATGCAGGCTGTGTGAATGTGTGTTTGCGTGTGTGAACGTGTGTTATGTAACCAATTACTTGTACCTACCCATAGACGGGCTCTGACGCTGACTGGCGGCTTTATTTGGAGTACGGTCAGCAGTTTAGGTCAGTTGCAAATCAAAAAATAAAATTGCCAAACTTTAAAATCACATTTTTAATTGTTTTTCATGTAGAACTGTCAGTAAACTAGGCTTAGTTCTTTGACTTTACGTATTGTTCTAAAAAAAGGCTAGATAATTGAATAGGGGGAATATAATTACAAGGTTAAAGAATGATTTATAATTTAATTTTTAATTTGTTAGTACCTCAATACCTGGAAGACCGGATCAGTGATACCATCTTTATTAGTTAGATAGAATAGAGAAAAAATACAAAGCCAAGGATTAACAAGAATTTTGAATGAATCACAACTTGTCGCACAGAAATATTCTAGACGTTGCAAATACACAAAAGCTGCCTATTGGATATTATGACCTAATCTAGCCGCAAACTGCATTATCAAATCTTTTTTTATTCACATATGTACTCGTAATTCTTAGGTAGGTGTCGCAAAAGTCACGATTTTGATAAGAGACGAGCTCTAACCGTATCCGATTTCGAAAACATGATTAACTTTAATTATAATATTCATCGCAATAAAATGAATGTCGTCATTGCAGTGTACAACGTTTGTAGTAGAGATGCTGTCAGTGCGTCGGAATAATCATTGAGGTAGGTAGCAATTTGTTAAAAAATTAAGCCGAACGATTCTATAATTCAAATAATTCATAATTATTTTGTTTGCTGGTTTAAGGTGATCGTGAGTTCAGTTCAGAGTCTGAACGAATGAAATGGCGCTTCGCATCGTTTTCCCGCGCGAAGCCCTGACCTACATGCGTCCTACGTCATAGATAACACTTTCGTAGTACTGTTTACTAGCGTCGACAGTGCGAGTTTGCAACTGTTTATATTAATTTTGTGGTGTTATCCTGAAGAGTGAGCAAAAACGTCTCTGTGGTTCGTGTTCGCATCAACTAATATAACAATATCTTTGATAGCCTCAAACTAGAATAGCTTGTAATATAGTGACCAGACGACTAATAGAATACTTATATATTTTTTAAATACGAGATACTTTATAACACCTTTTTAATATGTTTTGCCAAGTCCTACAATTTACGGTAAATATATTTTAATTTGCAACCTCTACTAAAAAAAAACACTCAAAATGTGCGTGCCGAGCCTCCATATTTCACCAACCGAAAGCCTATCAGCACGGGGAAATAGCCAGAACTATTCACAGTATTTCAATATAATTTTAATTACTCACCAAAATCACCAATGCCAAATATTTGTCGACTGTACTTACCTGGAAAGAAATAGTAAGGATTATTGTGATATTCGGAGCAGTGGAGGAAAGTGAAAGTATTTGGCACATGGACCTTGGAAGGTCGCACGTTATACATGCAAGTGAACCACGAAATGCTAGAATGAGGGCTTTAGGGATACCTATACCTTTAACGGTCGATTTGAATATAGGAACATTTTATTTTTTACACACAGCGCTTCACAAACTACCTTTCTGTATGTATTGTTTTCTATACCTTCGGTTATTCTTACGACGGCCGATGGGCATGCAACCTTACGTACGGAATACTAACCAATGTACAAAGCGTAGGTATTTTGACGTTCATCTGACTGCCCTTAG
Source organism: Lampropteryx suffumata (assembly GCA_948098915.1). NCBI lineage: Eukaryota > Metazoa > Arthropoda > Insecta > Lepidoptera > Geometridae > Lampropteryx > Lampropteryx suffumata. The sequence goes on from OX402545.1 coordinate 841,819, forward strand.
ACATTCTGAAAGAACTAAATAACTGGAAATGAAGTGTCTACTGAACATATAGTCGTGAACAGTTAAGTTTTTCGTTTTTTAGATGATTACGGTAGATCATAACATAAACTCAAATTGAGGCGGGTGTTTTTACGATACCTTAATTAAATTAATTTCGTTTCATTTACCTTTTCATGCTTCTATCTACATTAAAATTAACTCTGGTTAGACCTAACACAAATTGTTGATAGTGCTTCTTCATTTAGGCGCGGTGTTCTAAATAGGGTATTCAATATGATGTAAGTCATTTAGATTGATCTCTTATTTGGTTATACTTCATAATACACACACTTAAAGTCTAAAGTGAAAAATAGCTAAGAGATGAGCATAAAAACCAAAAATTGAAATAAATATTTTCCGCGAAATTCATAGTAAATGTTTCTTGACACCCTGGGGCGTGGTCGACCTCGGTAACAGGCCATGTCGAGGTATGGTAATAGGGATGATGCCCACATCCACGCCAAAAAAATAAACAGCCAAATGGACTTATAAAAAATACTGGTAGCAGTTCATGGGTTAAATATAACGGTGTGAGAAATAAGTGAGGTTTTGACGACACGTGCAGAGATGTCGCAAAAAAGATTCGAAAAGAGAGAGCCTCTATCGCGAAAATTGGGTCCGTAGGAATATTTTTTGGAGGAATTACTAAATCTACATATCTATATATATATAAAACACTAAGGTTAAATTATAACATGAATTAATAATGCGATAGAATATATAAAATCAATTTACTAAGTGATAAAATCATTTTTTAATTAGGTAATTAAGTTGTTATTTAAAACCAAATAGTGCGATTCAGTAGGTAAGTACCTACATTATTTGGAAACCCACTTACCGGCTGTTGGGACATTGTGGAAGCGAGTAAACTTGGGTAATTCCTTTCACCAAATTACTACTACCTGCCGTGATTGATACTGTTTTGAAAATGCCTACATTTTTGTAAAATGCTGCTATCAGGTATCAATAAATATATAATGCAAACTATACAAAAGGTATTTCACTTTCAAAAAATTCGTGAGTTGTACTATACATTTTGATAAACTTTATTTACTCGCGTATTATTTTGTCGATGGAGGCACGCACCGACAATTGACTGTTTCGATTCATCTAAATCTTCATGAGGGTGAATTTGATCCGCGGCCCGCTCGTTGCCAAAATAATACGTGAGTAAAGCCCGTGTTTATCAAAATGTATATACAAAATGTACTTTATATAATAAGTACCTAAAATACTAAAGTAATGCCTGTAAACAAGCATATGGCCCACCTGATAGTTGGTGATTACCGTAAATCACACGCACGTTGCCGGCTCAAGACAAACATTGTTTGCCTGTTAAGAGCACGCCTAATCAGCGCTTTAAGAAAGATTTCGCGAGGCACAAAGCCCCCCGTAATGTCACTTGCTCCAGTACCCTTCGAATTTAAATACAGTATTGCTTGCATACTCCTGCTTGGTGGCAGAGGATCTGGCTCTGTGCTCTGATACACACCAAGTCGGACTCTCGCTGTAGAGACCTACGCTATACTATATTTTAATCACATGACTGGTCCGTCAGCTCAGTTGGTAGCTCTGCCTACTGCGCTGTGGTTGAGTGTTCGATTCCCTCCCAGGATAAACATCTGAGTGTTATAAATATGTTGTATTTAAAAATATCTAAGTATTCTATCAGTCATCTGGACACCATAATACAAGCAATGCTTAGTTTGGGGCTAGATGATGTTGTGTGCATTGTCCACCAATATTTATTATTATTAATATTATTTTATCTAATGTGTTCTTTAAAAATCTGCTGCCATTTATAGAAGGTAAGTTATTCAAACTTTAAAACACTTCAAATGCACCATACGTATAATACTTTTAAAAGGTTTCAGGAGAACACAACGGTACCCTAACCGAGCGCTATTAATATTAGTTGTTTGTGCAAGGTACAGCTATAACGACACGGCTTGTTGCCAGTCAGTGGGTTCCACAAATTAATGATACGACATCAATTAAGAAGGCGCCACTTAATAAAATAAATATTTAAAAGTGAATAACACATTTTAATAATAGTTGGACCTTTGGCAGAGCTTTGACAAAGTAGACGTCATTTTGAATTGTCAATTATGTAGTCAGTTCTTTGAATACAAAAAGATTGCATACTATTTTTGAAGATTCGTTTAATAATGATACGGACAGTTTGGGTAAATCCCACTCGTATGTAGCGTCTACAGCGATCATTGTTGTTCAAAAATCATAAAATTTTTCTTCGTCTCTTCTTCTTCTTCTTATTTGTTAATGCATGTGTCATAATACCTAATGTTAATTTTGCCAAATGTTTTGTTTATAGTAAGTCTCAAATTCGTATCTTGTCGTTCATCATTTGTTATGTTATATAAAATGTTGCCTTTCATATAAAGTAACTACGGATTTTCTTTACTCGAATCACAAAGAAACAAAACTTTTAGTCCAATTATTCACAACAGAGTCAATAACTCTAGCTCTATTAAAGTTTTTTAAACTTACGCGATCTAGCTCTATTTAAATAAAAACACCAAAATTACTAATAAAACTGGAAATAAAAAATATAAGAGCGCAATGCTTCGCAAAACGACCTAAAATTATCTATCTTCTCTTTCTTCCAGTAATGGAATCTGTCATGATAACAATGTTACTAATGTCAAGTGATTATTTTGTAACAAAGTCGTAGCCGATTGTCATGTGTCTATTTTAAACGATTTTTCATAGATTCCTCGTACAAATCACATTGCAACAGAATACACTTATAATTCAATTCTCTAACACTTGCACATAGAAGTCGCAATATATTGATTACAATTCCGCAAAGATTACCCAATGTTACTTGTAACACGAGAAAATTTAACTAAATAAAAATAACTATGTGACTTCATGAAATGTTAAGACAAAGAATCCTACCCTCTAATAATCACATAATTAGCTGGCATGACGTTTAAGTATGCTGTCTTTGTCATTGTTATGACAATAAATAAAGACAGATTAACTAATATGTGCATACGATAGACCCCAGCGGCCTTAGTTACGTCACTCAACTTCAAAAAGTTTATCACTGTTTAAATAAGTGCCATCCCTTTATGTATGACTAGCTGTTGCTCGCGACTTCGTCCACATTATTTATGAAAGAAATTGCTTAAATAGCTTAAATCCTTTCTCAGGATGCAATTTATCTCCTTGCCAAATTTTATTGATAAGTTTCAAACCAATCAGACCCACCACCCATTAAAAAGTTTCTATACAAACATGGGGTGTGAATGTTTCTATACAAACATGGAGTATGAATTTTACTGCTTTATGAGAGTTATTTTGAAAAATCCTGAAACACGTGTCCATTTATTTTGCATTTTAAGTATCCAAACCAAGTTTCTAAGAAATCACACCACGCCGTTCACACCGTTAAAAAGTTCCCATACAAACTTTGACACTCCATTTTACCCCTTTGTTAGAGTTATTTTGAAAAATCCTGAAGTACGAGTCCATTTATTTTGCATTTTATTTATTCATATGAAGTTTCAAGCAAATCGCATCACGCGTTAAAAAGTTTCATACATTCGTTTTCACCCCTTTTCACCCTCTTAGAGGTTAAATTTCTAAAGAATCTCGCCTTAGTGGTTGGTTTTGCTGTAAAAGAAAGCTACCTTTTAAATTTCAGCTTTCTAGCTTCAGCTGTTTCGGCTCGGCGATGATGAATCAGTCAGTCAGTCAGATTAAGCTCTTTTAATAGGTTGTTTTAATTGACAAATCTTAAGACGCTTGCAGAATATAATAAACGCACGTCGCCGACTGCAAAGATTTTGTCTATTCGCCCAGTAACTTAATTTGTATCTAAACACAGTAATGATAGCACCCTAAGCTTGGAGGCAAAACATATGGAACTATTGTGGTACCCACCAAGATGGACTCTAGCTAAGGATTCCATCCTATCAAAAAACCATTTGTCTCATTGACCGCCAGTGCTTGGAATTCAAAGACCACTAAAGGCCAATTTATCCTAAAAGTGTTCTTGCTTGTATCGGAACATGTACTAGGAACGCAGAACTGCCAAGAGGTCACCACAGGATGTATGTCAGTAGCTTGTGCGTACACGTAACTTACGCGTGTGTGTGTTGTCATTGACATGTAGGTTCCCGCACTGAACTAAAGCAAGAATGTCTACTGTAGGTACGAATGGCAAATACATCAGTATTTATCTATTGTTTTCCATGATTTAAAGTAGTTTTCAAAACATTCGTGAGTTGTACTATACATGTTGAAAAGCACGAATTTTACTCACGTATTATTTTGTCGATGGAGGCACCGACACTGTTTGTTCCAAACGTAAACGCGAGCGACAAACGCGAGGGTGAGTTTGATCTGCGGACCGCAATTCGACCCCTGATGAAGATTGTTTAGAGGAATGAAACAGTGTCGGTGCCTCCACCGAGAAAATAATACGTGAGTAAATCCCGTGTTTATCAAAACGTATTATAAAGTAGTACCTATTTATAAAATAGGTACTTACTTGGGTCCGTATTACGAAAAAAAAGTAAATATCAGATCAATTTTCAAAATTTTCTGACAGCCTTCAATCGACTGGCTTCATAGCTCAGTTGGTAACACTGACTTCAGCGCTGTAGGTTGTGGGTTCGATTCCCACCAGGATATCCTTTTGTATGATGTACATACGAGTAGATGTTTGTCCTGTGTCTGGATGTTATAAAGTATTATATGTATGTATTTGAGTGCAAGTATTCTAGTAATCTCATAGTACATGCTATACTTAATTTGGAGCTAGATGTCAGCCCGCTTGCGAGCCGCCCCGACTTCGCACTTTGCTCTTTATGAAATTTTCACACGGATTTCTAATTATTTTGATATTGAAATACAGTTTATGGTGGAGTAGTTTTTATAATTGGTTAAATATTATTTAAGTTTATCCATTACACACAAACACACAAAAAATACAATCTTTTATTTCTATAATATTAGTTGAGATAAATGCTGTCAAAAATGTAGGTTTAGTTATTGGTTTGACTTAATGTTTTGTTCTGAAATAAAAGCCTAGGTCCCAACCAGTTACCATAATAATAGAAGGGAAATACTCCATTTTGTGATAAAGGCAAGAGAAGTAGAAAAAGAACAAGACATATTACTAACTCACTTCGTAAATTAACGTCTCTAGTGCATATGAATCTTTAGCACCAGTTAATGACGGCTTGGAATCGCTAGCGAGCGCTAGCTTAACATAAAATATCCAATTTAACAGAGTAACAGCGAGACGGCGCCGGCGCCCGTGGCAAACCCAAACAGAAATGGCGAGATGATCTCGACACCTTTGATAGAGCTTGGGTGTAATTAGCTCAAAACCGAGATGAATAGAGAAATCAAGGGGAGATCTTTGCCCAGCAGTGGGACACAATGGGCTAATCGTAATCATAATTGTATTCTCTCGTAAAACGTACCAAACCTTTGTGAGAGAAAATAAATGAATTTTTGAAGTGAAAACTTCTTTAGCGCGGTACGCATATTTTTAGATGAGGTAAAACCTCTGGACTCGCAACACCGTTACCGAGACGCAGGGCTGCCGCGCTCGCCCCATTTGATTATAAACCTTAATTCACATGTTTACAGTCTACTTTTGTATGGAGAAGTTTACTGAGTTAGGTTCTTTGATATATTATCTACATTCTGAACAAAAACATAAAAGAATATTAAATGTATTTTAAAGTTTCTAATAACTAATAAAATAAAATTAATAAATAACATGCAATTCATAACCCAATATGATCCAATAACCCTAGTACCCATCTAAAAAATGTCTAACGCGCAAAAATAAGTTTTCACTTCTGTCGGCACTCTTGGAGTGCAACCCGTCATTTTATTTTATTATTATTTTTATTATTAATTTCCGAGATACGTACAGTGTACTTATTTATATAAATATACTAATATCTATCCATAATTTATTACTAATATTATAAATTCGAATCTGTCTACCAGTATGTCAGTCTGTTAACGAATCTTAATGAAAATAGTACGTTGATTGTATTTTGGGGATGGACATGGGCTACTTTGTTATAGAAAAGGTTGAGTTATCTAGGGACTGTTTAAAAATATCTATAGATAGTTACCGATCCAGATTACTGTCAAAAGGCTGCGTCTGACACTGAGAGCATTGCCACGTCAGAGGCTACGCTGGGCTAGATAGAAGCCAGCTCTTTGGTCACACGATGTTCCTACCGTATAATGACCTATACATCATAAACTCGTGCTAGTTGGCAGGTACCATCAGCACCGCAATTAAGGTAATGCAGTTTTATGCGGTTCGTTTCCGCTCGCGTCCCACGCCCCCCGAGCCTATCATTTGCTTTTATTGGCCCATAGAATAACCGAGTGTATTTCTTAATTAACTTATCACCATGAAATAAGCTGCAGACTGTACTTAGGCGTAACTGGAGGCTCTAAAATGCATTTTTTTAACTTAATTAGTTTTAGAATGTCTTCGGTCAGACAGGATTTGGTGGGATATCAGTTTTTGTGGTTATCTGTTGTTAACGCTACGTGACTGTATGTAGATTGGATAGAGTTGGACTGTGCCAGTTTAGTTCAGCTATAGTAACTACTAGCTGGTGCCCGCGGCATTACCCGTGTGGTTCATAAATAAAAAGTACCTTATATATTAATTCAGGTCCATGTTCATTAATTCAGATACAGGGAGTATTGCCGTTATTGCGAGATTGATAAACAAACATTCAAACAAACTATTGCTTTTATGACACACTAGGAGACCCGACAGTCGTTTAAGTATTATGATATTTTCAACAATCATCGTCATATTTCTCCCAATTTACACAAAGCCTTAATTAACTATAGGTACACTTAAACATTCCTCATGAAATCAGTCTATTGATGAACACCGGATGAAAATTTAAATTTAGCGCGGACAGACAGACAGACGCACGAGGCGGGCGACTTTGTTTTATAATATGTACTATTAATCAGATTAATAGATGAGTTTCTTGATTAACACCACAGGGGTATTTTTCTCGGTAGAAGTACCAACTTGTATTTTAATGCCTGTTGAATTGAAAACTATTGATAGCCCAAATATATTTAAAAATAAGCTTAAAAAGCTCTTGCTAGAAGGGTGCTTTTATACCGTGGACGAACTCCAACTGTAGTTGTTATTGAAATTAAATTATATAACATTAATATTTATTTTTATTTTCTTTAATTTAATTGTATTTTATTGTTTGTTTTTTAATATCTATTGTTTTAATTATGTGTAATTTTAGGCCTATTTAATGTAAGACTATATTCAAATACAATGTATATTGTTAAATGAATAAATGAAATGAAATGCTTCTTAGAGTTCACATAAATCGTTATGTATATACTTATTTATAAATAAGAGGATTGTTATGTTTCCAATCATGTGTTTCTATAAGATGGTTGTTGTAAATTTAAATCGGACATTTGTGTTGTGTTCGATTATTTTTTACCCGACTTCGAAGAATGTTTGTATGGTCTGCAAGTATTTGTCTCGGGTCTGGGTGTATGTATACATATACTTTTTTTTTTAAATACACACTGTTACATAGGAACACCTCGGATTGTGAAACTAGCCCATTTTCTGGACAATTTAATTACACATACCTCAAAATTTATTTTAGAAAAAAGAAATGAATACTATTTTTATAGATTTAAATTATCTATTTGTCTACATGTTTGATACTTTTTGTCGCCTAAACGGTTGAAGATATGTTGAAATTTGGTGGATGTAGGTACCACGCGTACAAAGCCACAGGCAGGTTAGTAATTAATAAAAGTAAACACACCAAGATATACACTTTGGCTGTCATTTCGTCTTAAAGTATTTGCATATCCAAAGATCTTGAAGCCCGAGAAAATATGACATGACACGCTCTGTGGTGATTCTTATTTCCCAGATAAAATATCTCGATACATTGTAGAACAGAAAAAACAGCTGTATTCAAAGGTAGTTAGAGCTGATTTCCTCTGGCCAGTGCGTACCTATCTATATCGGTATTGTAGGTCACGGCTGAAACTCACCAGCACTGATGAAATTATATCTGACTCCGGAAAGGAACTCCTATTATTAGTAAGATATTATATTTAATCTAGAAACATTCTAGAAACTTATTATACAGTTACATTTTATAAATTAAGCAAGCAAATTGGCAATCGGCCCATCTGATGGTAGAAAGACAATTTAGCTTGAAATCCGAAAAGTACATGTGCGTTGACGACAAAAGATTACACTATGTATATACAGGTGAGTTTTTTTCAGAGTTCCTTAGGTGAAGTCGAAAACCGTAAGAGTCATCGAAAAGTGATGTTTATATATGGGCTCGATTTAAAAGAAAAATGTCCTGCATTAGAAAAAGATAAGTTGTTGAATAAAACTTTTTAAACATTTTTGGGTTCATTCTTGAAATAAATAAATGTGACTATGCGTCCAAAGTTCTTAGAACACTTCCATAATTGTAAACAAATAAAAACATATTAATCTATGCATAGCTTGTATAATGGTGACCAGAGAGGGGCGATTATGGAACTTTGATAGTATCAAAACATTGATACTAATTGATTGATACTACTGATACTTTCAGTTACTATTGATGAATTGGTATTACGGATCGCTGCGATTTCTATCGGCTTCTATCGATAGTTACAATGTGAAGTTGGAGTCAAACTATAACTCGACCAATTTACAAAGTACGATTGTGATCGGAACCGTGTTTAGCGTACTAAGCATTTAAATACATCGTATATGATTGATTGAATTAATGCCTATTGCTAATCGAAATTGATAGACATTGATGCCGATTGCTAATCGAAACTGATAGACATTGATTGTATCAAGAGTTCCATAATCGCCCTGATGACTGATAGAACACATATATTTTGAAATAAATACCTATGATACTTTATAACACCCAGACACGGACCAAACACCTATGTTAAATACACAAATATTTCTCCTGGGGGAGGGAGTTTAACTGCCAACGGAACTGACTGGCCATTCAGTAGTCAATTTATTTATTCAACATTATTGAATTCAGCGAAGTTTGTACTCTCCGCAATCGAAGCTATTAGATCCTATTTTGCTGTATTTTTTTGTTCGTGATGAGTTTCATGATATCGGAAGATCATTCAAAATGTTTTATAATTCTTAAGGTTTATAACTTCGCTTACGTAGCTCTGTAAAAAATACACACATATATACTACACATACTTATAAAGTTTTACCTATAAGACGCAAACAGAATCCCAGGCAGAGTGGTGTCAGTGGAGAGGAAACTTCACCCACCTCAGCTTGCTGGATCCATGAACGAAAGTTTTCAATTACATATAACTGCTCTGTAACTTGACTGATGCCACCAAAATCATCTTCAACAGGTGAACTAAGGCCAATGATGATGATGAAGACGCTGTGGTGTGTGTTATATTTAGAGTAGGTACCTTTCTCTGACAGACTAGGTAGACTAGACTAGACAGACTTAGATAATAGAGGCATTAGATAAATATAAATAAAAATGACTTGTTTTGACAGCGCAGCGATTCCACATTAGAATGATGCTTATTTTACTTATTATTTTAAGTAGGTACTTTTTTATGTAAACGGCTACGAAAGGTCTAGACTACAAGAAAATATAACGTGAAAATACAAGGTTAACGTTATATAACGTGAAAGTATAGGGGTTTTAGAATAAGCAGCCATGTTTTTGAGGTTTCTCAGTTAACTTAATTAAATTTAAAAAAAAATGCCGGACATTTCACACAACATCATCTGGCCCCAAAGTAAGCAGAGCTTGTGTTATGGGTACCAACATGACTGATATACTAGTTATATACTTTTATTTTTATTTTTTACGCATCGTAAAAAAACGAATCGCAAAAACGAATGGTGGGTATATTCGTTTTTAATGCTTATATATCCCAACGTTTGCTAGAAAAAAACTATTTTTAAGGTCTGCATATGCCATTATTGCTTAATATGTTTCAAATTATATCAAATATATTGCGTACAATTGTGACTGACCAGATCTTGCTAAAATTTCGTAACCTAAAATATTGTACCTATCATGGTGACGAACCTAGGCTACTTTACATACAGGTACCGAGTATGCGAAGCCGCGGGCAGCAGCTAGTAAAGAATAAATTAAAATGTCCATTTTGATCGTGGTACATGCTAGAAGAATCTAGGTGTCGGTTCCTCCTAATCCTAGTCCAAGAAGAATCCAGCAGGAAACTCGTCTGGTCCTAGCGTTTTTGTATGATCCTGTTTTTGTTACTGATACAAAACCAACAGCAGCATAACAAGAACACAGAGGTGGATTGATTGGACAATCGAAGCTGGTGTGACGAACTACTGTGACGAACTGTGACTGTGACGAAGGGAGTGAAGCACAGTGCAGCAACCTCCTTCTTCCAATCCAAAGACCGTTGCCACACTAACACCCAAAAAACTGTGTGTATTATACGCACAACGAGCTCAAGACATCGCTAAGAAACAAGCATATCCAAGAGTATAGAATTCTAAATATATGCTTCATATCTTCAATAATGGATTCACGTGGTTGATTTATGACCCTACGCAGGTGACGCAGGTAAAAGACCGCTCAGAGACCTTCATCATGGCCAAACATTGGAAAAGCCAGGCCCGATATCTAAACGAGCCCACCGAAGCACGGAATAGCTCTGATGGAAATACCGTAGCTGCTTGACTTCCTTGTTTTGTTAGGAAAGTCTTATTTTCTTCTTTAATGAAGACCCAACCTCATCTAAGAGTAGGCCAGCATCCCAGCATCCAGTACCCACTGTATTGGATCACATCAATTGGAAAAGGGTTTGTCGTGTGGCACCGCGCAGTGAACGGTTCGCAACTCCCAAGGTCTACGATCATGTCGAGTACACTACTTGTGTAATACGTGACAAGTATGCTCTGCCAATAATAACACATTCTCAAAAGATGTTCAGGATCACTAACTCTATTATCCGATAACCCATACTAGTGTTATAAATTCCAAAGCGTCTGTATGTTTTTTTACCTTTTCACAGATACACGACAGAACGGATCATGATGAAATTTGGTAAAGACATAGATAATATTGTAGTTTGGGAAATGATGTATGCGCGTGCGAAACTGTGGGGAGCTAATATGTTGGCCACTGACTCCTAAGAAAGTAGTAATTACTCCAATGATCGATTGATAGTGAGTTAACACATTATTACATTTATTATCGACATCCATTATTGTAATGTCCATTAGTTTACGTAAATTTAGGTAAAATATTATTTTGTAGCTTTCCGCACACCAAAGGATGGCTTGATATAAAGCAGACCTATTACCTAACAGTGGGTCAATATGAGCTTCATAACGAGTAAGTTATGTGTTATGTATTTCAATATTTGCTCCAAGTGACATACGTTTGTATATACGTATGACAGCCTAACGACCTATTAAATCTGTTTTTTAGTATTCATTTATAATATAAATATTTATTTGTATTAGGGATATTTTAAAGTAGAGCCACTTGCCCGCAAGCCCACACGCACTCCATCTCATGTGACATAACAAGCGCACACACACGTACGTTGGAGTAGGCAGCGTGTAGGTAGGTATGTGGTGCGTTTGCGCAGTGAAAACGGGGTCAGGGCTGCGCGTGGGCACTGACGCTAGCGCACGCAGGATTGCGGATGTTAGCGCACATTTGAACCTGGATGTAGACTAATATCAGCTGTTAATGTTAACTGCTATAAACCTATAAAATGCCACGAACAACCGTCTTAAAGTTTTCATTCAATTCTATTACCATCACAATATCGTTAGATTGTAGGTATAGGTAGTATGGACAGTATTACTGTTAATGGCGGGATATTAACGCTCTACTTAATAACGTCTCTCTACTTTTGTCAAAAGTCAAAAGATAGTGCTAAATAGTAACAGGGCAAATCTTAAGCATTGTTATGGCAGTGTTCAAGTTAATGGTTTATAAGGGCATTAAAGCTTACATAAAAGGTAGTCTTGTGAAGAAAGAGTATCACTACATGGTATAAAACAAAGTCGCTTCCCGCTGTCTGTCTGTCCCTATGTATGCTTAGATCTTTAAAACTACGCAACAGATTTTGATGCGGTTTTTTAAATAGAGAGTGATTCAAGAGAAAGGTTTATATGTATAATACATGCATAATACAGTAGAGAAACACTGATAATTTTTGAGTTTTCTAATGTGAAGTCGTAAATAAACCTTTTTTTTGCGCTTACATTGCAAACGCTGTCTGAACCCTACGAGATAGATCAAAATAATGTACTACAGTATTGTACACCTTAAAAAAGTCTACAAAAAAGTACGCAATGGTATATATCTATCTCGTTATGTTATTCTCTTAGACAAAGTTGTATATAAATACATTCTATAGTATATTTAGTATCAGCATTGCACCCGTGCGAAGCCGGGGCGGGTCGCAGTTGTAATATAAAAAACTATTTGTTGATAAGAATGCATTGCCTTATGGTGTTCTGCCTCAGACGGTTAACTGACAGATTTGCAATTTATAACCTAATGTTACTTTGTATTAGTTTATCGTAGTTAAGCCAGTTATAAGAAGTATCATACAAAAAAGCGCTAGGATCAGGTCGTGTTTCGAGTCAATTCTTCGTTTCAAAATAATCTTTGTATTGAATAAAAATATTTATGAATTTGAATTTATTTCAGAGAACGAGCTTACTACCTATCTACATATAACAACAAATAAACCTGGAACATCGGTTCCTAAGAACCGAACATCCGAAGATGCGATCTCCCCTTGCATACCACAGGTAGATACCAGATATTGAAAAGTAGCGGTATCAGCCGAGGACATGCGCAAAGGCAGTAACCCTGAGTGCCAATGATCAGGCCACTGAGCCTGTAGGTTGTCAACACGTGCCTGTTGGCGAATGTTTTGTGCAGGGAGCCAATTGATCACTTGCTGGGGAGTCCTGATGGGGCGCGATTACAAGTGACATGGTGAGTGACATTACGTTGCAATAACAGCGGAGGCTCTTGAATTATTTTGTAATTCATATGATTGATGTGAGCGTAGATTACATATGACATATGTTGTTCTGAAGCCCAATAACTCTTATTTTTAGGATTATTTTAGGCCGTAGCAAACATTGCGTTATAATATTATTTATTTTTCTTGAGTCATTTCCGGTTTTATTAGTAACTAGCTGACCCGGCAAACTTCGTACCGCCTCAGAATCAATAAATAAAAAAGTAAGCATTTTTTTCAAATTTACTGACCTTTTAAACCTTCCCTGGACTTCCACAAATAATTTGAAACCAAAATTAGCCAAATCAGACCAGCCGTTCTCGAATTTTAGCGAGACTAACGAACAGCAATTGATTGTTATTATATAGATTTTGGTGTTTTTATTTAAATAGAGCTAGAGTTATTGAGTCGGGTGTGAATGATTGGAACAAAAGCTTTGTGTTTCTTTGTGATTAAAAAAATAATCCGTATAATTGTTTTATTTAAAATAACAAATGACGAACGACAAGATTCGACATTGGCAAAATTGACATTACACATTACACATGCCAGAAGAAGAAAATAAAATTAACTGTTTTTAAAAAAAATTTTGTTGACAGAGTCCAGTAGGGATCTTATCAGTACTTGCTAAGCCGTTGTTTGGGGTAAATAGAAAAGCTTTTAAAGTAATAGGGAAAATTGTTACAGTAATTAAAAAACAAAAATATGTTTAACCCCCACTTAGGTCCACTATAAAACATTAAAAAAAAATGTTGTATGGGTTAGGGAAAAGGATAACTTTGTAGGGGCCAATAATGCATATAACCGTGCAAATGTTTATCATCATCATCAAGTAGACTGCGAACAAGTGCTCTGATTATGGGCGAACAGATAGACAGACATCCCTACTGGCAAATCTAAAAATTATTTGACAAAAATGACATTAGCAATTTAGTTTTCGCTAGGTTAAGATGGTTTCGATTTGCTGACTTGTAGCGAAGACGAGCTCGTTGTCTAGGTACCTTAGACTAATAGGTATAATACGTGGCGCAACTCGACTCGGCATCCGTAACAAAATTAGCAAGGATTAAAAAAGTCTCAAGACCAGACGAGTTGCTTGCCGGATTCTTCTTGAACTGGGGTTAGGAGAAACCGGCACCTAGATTCACTAGCAAGTAAGAAGACGATTCAAAGTCGTCCTTGTGAATATATTGAATAAAGAATATTTTGATTTGCCTTTTCGCAATGATCTGGATCAGTTAAGGTAGTATCGTTTAAACGGTCCTTAGATAGCTTCGCTGTTTCAAGTGTATTTTATAATATTGTTTATTATTCTGTACATTTCTGTTATTATAAATAAATATATTATGTATGTAAATAAAAATAAAAATGTAAGTAAGATTTAGTATACGGACAGAGGCCGTAGGATAAATAGATGGCTTACTAGCAGCTGTCCGCGGCTTCGCACGTGTCATACCTTTATAAAAAGTAGCTTAAATGCTTTTCGTTACTGACTTTATCTATTCAAATCTGGCCGTTATATCGTGGTTGAACCGGCAACAAACATCTCTACATAAAAACATTCAGCTTTTTACTTAGTAGATAATATGTCTTAGGATTGTTCTTGTCTGTTTGTGGTTGGGTCTATGTCAAAAAAGCGTCAATAAGTCACCTGTTTAATGATTGTCATTTACAGTTATTTTTTAAAAGGAATTCAAGCAAATATTCTGATTATTCCATGACGCGATGGCGGCGTCATTTTTGTCATCGCTGAACTGACCCAGCGACCTTGACACAGTCCCATATCCACCTCTCGGAATCAACAGCAACGGGAATCGAGGAAAATGTAATCAAAATTCCTCCAGCTCCGGTTTTCCTACTGTTTTGTAGAATCATTATCTGGCCTCATTATAGAAGTCTAATTTAGACGAATGAGGATTTGTTTTGTCATGACTTATCTTCTTTGAATTGCTGTAAGTCAAGGTTACCCTCCTAAAGCGTAAAATAATAATTCAGAGATGAGAACATTTTATAATAATGTTGGACATTTCACACAGCATCATCTAGCTCCAAAGAAAGAACAGCTTGTGTTATGGGAACCATATGACTGATATACATATTTGTATACTCTTTTTTGGTTAATACATTCATATAATACATAGGAAAACACCCAGAACTGACACGAATACTTGCAGATCATACAAAAATTATTCCGTGACGGGAACCGAACCCGCAACCTTCTGCGTCTCAAGCGGGCCTCCGCTCACTGCGCCATAGAGGTCGTCAAATTTAGGTGGACAGCTTGACCAATTAAAGAAGTTACAGAGGCAGTCGAAACGCTTAATTCGACTTGAAAAATTGTATTAGAATTGTGATGACTCTTTTGACATACACAAATGTCAAAATTAGATTAAAAGAAAGTTTAAAAAAAAATACCCACGTATTATTTTGTCGATGTAGACATCGACAAAAGTGAAATAAGTAGTAAAGATTAGTTTATATTTAATTGATGTTCGTAGTATTTTCCCTAATTTTAAAAAACACCTCTTTATATGACGCCTAAGATGAGCTCAAACACGTCACACAACCAAATTAAGGCTATCATAAGGCAACTTAGTATGTTTAAGAAAAGTAATTTAAAAATGATATTCTAGTTCAGAGTTTGGTGCAAACAAAAAAATATGATCGTTCGTATTTTACGATAAATAAAATTAGTAAGACACTAGAGAAACTACAGGATTCAGAACCACTCCTGATTCTTTAGTTTCTCTGTAGACATATGTATGGAAAAAAGGTAGACAAATTATTTAGTTTAGAAGTAGTCGGACACTATAGTCAATCTATACATGCGGGTTCGATTCCGCGGGACAAATGTTTGAGTGTTTGACTCTGGTCTGTGTGTTTCTTTATAAAATGTATGTATTTACAAAATAATAAAAAAGTATATGCAATATATCAGTCGTGTGCCCATAACACGAGCTCTGCTTACTTTGGCTCTAGATGACGATGTGTGAAATGTCCGGCATTATTATTATTATATTTAACTACCTAGGTCTATCTATTGCTGGGTTTTGAGAACACTGCGTGTATTTTGAACAAAAAATCTTGGCAACCTTTTTATCATAAAAACGGCTTACTCAAGTAGGTAGATTCTTACGTATTTTGTAATGTTACTTTTGAGTTGGAATGGGACTTTTTTTCTCGTCTTTTGCTCGTATAAAAGTTGAAAGGTTTCCGGTGAGATAGTTAGGATAGCTTCAGAGTCCTTCAGAGTCCTTAGGGAGGCGCTAAGTGCCTCGATCGAGTCAGTCGGTGTCTTTGCCTATTTTTTGCACGGATTTTATTTTAAAAATATCACTTCATATTGTAATTTTTACCAAGTTTTTTGCAAAAAGGGGAACATTTTGGATGGTTGTTCAGAATGCATGTTAAAAATGTTATAAGTATTAAGCTGCTACCCTCAGTTTCGCACGTAGTACTTAGATAAAAAGAAGCCCACATTAGACTCCAAATTACAATATATTTCCTCACCAAATTTCATCAAGTTCCGTTCAGCCGCCGCCTTTGGAACTTTATTTAAGTATGAATTCAATATTTTAGTAATTCTAGATCTGTACTTACTGTAATGAGTTTATTTCATTACAGTCGAGGGAAAGTGGCTAGAAAAGGCTGAGCTAGTGACGGAGCGCTTTCGCTTCCGTCCGCGTGGGGGCGCCACTCAATTACTTTTAGAAAATCAAGACTGCTCTCGCATTATACCAGATTTTATAGTATTTTATGACTCGTTTTATGAGAAGGAACTCTGCATTTAGTTATGTTACTAAGATACCGTTTTGGGACACACAATAAAATATAGGGAGGTACATAATATACATATATATCGGTGGATAAAGCACACAACGCCATCTAGGCTTAAACTAAGCATAGCTTGTATTTTGGTGACCCAGATGACTGATATGATAGAATACCTACATATTTTAAAATATATAAAGTTATAACTTTATAAAACCACAGAACAAAGAGCTATATTCAAAACATCAATGTTTGTCCCGGGAGGAAATCGAACCCCTAACCTACAGCGCAGAAATCAGAGCTACTACCTACTGCGCTGACAGGCCAGTTAGGAAAGTTACTACGTTTCCGAGGATCCAAATGTTTACTTCCTTGAATTATAACTAGGTTTAAAGTATCCTAACCTATATTGGTACCTACTTGGTAACGCACTGATCAATATTAAGGTGAAGAATGAGAACAGAAATGAGCTGCCATAACAATCTTGCAGTACCTAACCCTATTGTAATAGATTAGGAAGTTGGAAACGCGTTTTCTTTAAACTGATAATCACTGATTTATATTTGACAGTTCAGAAATCAACCCTAAGAAATGTTTTCAGTTGAGTCCATAGCTCAAAGAATGAATGAAGAATGTACTACTAAGTTGTTGTAGATACTACTTAGAAATTCCATCAGGCACAATCAACAAAGATAAAATCTCCTTTAATAGTATAACAGAATTCAGTAAACTAGTTAGTTTATGCCGCCAATAAAACAAGCCTATCTAGGTATCAATACCTGCCAGAACTTTCTCAGCGTTGTAAAGTAAAAGCTGGTAATACGCGAAAGGAAAATTGTTGCCGGCACTTCCTCAAGCGGAAATCGAAAGTAAAACTATCATAGAGAAAACTGCATCGGTGCATTGAGGTTGCAGCGTGCAGTTTCTCAAAGATCTAGGTTTGACTGAACTGGTAGCGACATCTGCTTTCAAACGAAATAACTACGTTGCGAATAACAGCGTCCTCTATTGTTGAGTAGTTGTAGCACATGCAAAGCTTTTACAAAACAAGCTGAAGTTGTTAGTAGTTCCAGTTACGATTGCTAGATGTCGCTAAAATAAATATAACCTAACCTGCATGAGTGGGTATGCCAAAAATGTTAGTAAGCTTTTCATAGTAATCAAAACATACCTTTACCTCCACCGGCATCATGCACTTGAGGTTTCCCGCTCGGCACCCGCTGCATCGGCGAAGCACTGCCATAGTTCATACTCGTTCCACTGTAATCCGAACTACCCGGTTCCTGCTTGATGCCGCTAGATGTCGCTGACAGCTTCTCCGCAAGCAGCGGATTCGCGGACGCGATGTTGTATCTCCCATTGTTGATGGTGTTGGTCACAGCGTTGTTGATTGCATTGGTGCCCGATCTGAGCAGTTGTTGCAGCCGTTGTTGGCCGTTATTGGGCAGTAACTGGAGGTTAGGCTGGTAGTATTGCAGTTGGCTACTGGACGACGGGGATGATACGTTGTTGTTTTCTTCTTGCTGTAATTGAAAACGATGTTTTTATAGAAGATTTAAATATGCGTCTTTAGAACACGGCCCTTTTGTCTGGTCTCTCAGCTCAGTTGGTAGTAGCTCTGTCTTCTGCGCGATTGCAGCGCAAAGGTTGGGTTCGATTCCTTCCCGGGACAAACATTTGTGTGATGAACATAGATGTTTGTTCTGTGTTATAAAATATAATAAGTAGGTTGTGATATTTTAAAAATATGTACATTTTATATAAGTCACTTTTTTGGGTTTTGTGCGGTTTGCCACCAATATTTATTTATTATTTATTACTTATAGGTAAATTAATTACATTTAAGTACCCAATAATGTATTTTCACTAAACGTTGCAAGTTTTACCTTTATCTCAATAGGTGGCACTGCGGATGCGGTGGCGTTTGTGAGATCTGTGAAGAAGGTGTCAAAGTTATCGAAAGCTGTCTCGCCCAGCTGTTTCAGTATCTCCTCAGGGTCGGCGTTTTCTCCTTCGTTCTCCAGCGTAAGACCGCCGACGATGTTCGACAGCTCAGCTTGCGACAGCTCGCCGAGAGACGACGCCATGTGCTGTAGTTGTGCGGCGGCTTGGCCCCCCGCTGCTGCTGCTACCGCGTCCTGGAACTGGGGAAATTAAATATCTATGTTAGATACTGGTCTTTATTCCGTGTTCTCTTCCAGTGAGAAGCAGTGTTTTCTTCCGAAAAACGGAAGCTTCTCAGGAATTTACGATCTGCATCTCATTTATGCGATTTATTTTGTGTTTTCTGTAACCCAACTTGTATGTTCACAATCACAACTGACAAGCTCACGACACCTCACGGCTGGTCGCACATTAAAACTTATTGCGGGAATGAAACCTACAAGTCTCACGATTAGTCTATTCTGAATCAAATATTTATAATAATTTTGCTACTCGATGATAGATGGCGTTATCAATACAAGTTTATAATATTTACCTGCAAGCAATTGGAGAGATCGACCATTCTGCCCTCCGCATTTTCCGCTGACCACCATTCATCTTCAATAAATGGCATCGCCAGCGCAGGTGCTGACGGCGCATGCGTCCCCGCCACGTTGTCACCACTATTCACCGCCAGGTGGCGCTAATCACACAATAAAATAACACGCACTCGCGAACTATACACAGTGTAAATTGTCAAAAAATGTTTTTACTATAGTAAATTCGTTCAAAATGTTTGGCAGAGTTTTGGACGGACCGTACATTATTCGTTGTATTAATCACGCGAAGTTTAGAAAGGTACTTAGTTGCGAGGGAACACATATGGTAGGTAGGTACAGTTTAGTTGGTTGCTCCTGCCCGCCAGGCTACCTCACTCCCCTCACTCCGCTCCTCTTCAACAGCGACCTGAAAATATCAAAAGGATAGACTTTCACGTCTTTCAAAAATGTCAGTTATTCTATTTGGGAATAACTGAAATGAATACGACACATCCAAACCAACTTGACTGTGTGATGAACACTCATGTTTGTATTGTGCCTGGATGATATAACATATCATATGTATGTATTTAAAAATATGTAAGTATTTTATCAGTAATCTGGTCACATCATCATGATATATGCTATACTTAGTTAGGGGCTAGATGTGTGCATTTTCTACCAATATTTATTTATATTATTTTATTTTATTTTATTTAACTATTGGCATAAATCTCACTAGCTGGACTCACCAGACAATTAAAATGATATTAGTAAGAGGTTGTGTGATTATTATATGTATCTAGGTACTATGTGATTGTACCTGTGTACCTTGGCTTTTTAACCTACTTATAATATAATGAAGTCTGTTATTTTATAGTGTACTAGCGCACGGGTGCAATTCTGATACTAAATATACTATAGAATGTCTGATGTGATTAGAAACGTCTAAAATTATTAGTATATGTCTGCTATATTTTACATGTATTATACAAATAAACATTCCTCTTGAATCAGTCTATTTATTAAAAAAAACCGCATCAAAATCCGTTGCGTAGTTTTAAAGATCTAAACATACATAGGGACAGACAGACAGCGGGAAGCGACTTTATTTTATACTATCTAGTGAAGAGCTTACGGCTTATAGTTGTAAGCCGTTAATGTAAGTAATAATATTAAGTTGGCGATAACGCCTTGATCACCTGGCAACGTCCCGATGGATATCGAACCTGCGTCGATACACCATAGATGCAGCGCTTTGCTCACTCAGCAGACGCCGTTCTGGAAAGAAGAAATAAAAACATATTAGTGTCATTATGTATCTAGGTGTATCTACCAAATCAATACCTACCTAGTACCTACATTCTAGGACAAAATAAACACATTGACTGACGAGTAGGATGGGCAGGAGATTCTGAATTTGTTTTTGATGACACGACCTATCAAAGTGGTTTTTAGTTGCTTTATACTAAAAATATTTGTTCCCTGTAACATGAACCTATAAAAAAATTACCATTTTGACTGAGTAGGATTAATATGTATCTAGTTCGAAACGACCTCATAAAATTATGCCATCTTTAAGTCAGGCGTGTGCCAACGAAATCTGTCTATAGTTTTCTTCTCTAAAGTAGATTTTGGAGTAGAGTTCTTCGTTTGTCTGAAGAAACATAGCACTTCTTAATATCTATAGATCGTTGTAAATGGTTCTCAGACATCTGTTTTGTATTATTGAATATATTATTCCGTACATTTTTGATCAATCTTTTACATAAATTATCATCTCTAGTGTTATTGTATGATTTATTGTTTATCCATCTATCTTAACGGAATTAATAGACAATTGGTTTAGAAGTGAATTATGTTGCAATGTGATTTGAACGACGAGGAGTCCCGAGAATGTTCTAGTCAGCCATTCTGCGTTCGATGGCGTTTTAGAATAGATAAACGACGATCGACGGAGACTTCTTCTTCTTCTTTGTTTATGGCATGTGAAATAATAATGTCAATTTTGCCAGTGTCAAGTGTTTATGTTTGTTTATAGTCAATTTGTTTGTTAAAGTATTAGTCGATGGTCAATTGTCAATTCTAGACGTCACACGGAATGGGCGTCTAAAATTTTCTTGGGATTCCTCGTCGTTAAAATCACATTGCACCATAATTCACATACAATTCAATTGTCCATACCGTCCTGTAGTCAACTTATTCATTAAAATTCCGCTAAGATTACTGAATAGAACATGCAATAAAACGAGTAAAAAATATTAAATTAGCAGAGCTATGTTACTTCATGAAATGACAACGAAACGAAGAATCCAACCCGACTGAGACTTTGTGGATATAGGTAGGTATGTATAACAATCACTTGACATTGACACTGTCAAAATTGTCATCAAGACATGTCAGACGAAAAGAAAAAGGAGGTCCACGTAAATTTGGAATTAAGGAGAGCACTGATGTTGGATATTCATTAATTGTGGGATACCAACGCTAATAATTTAATGCACTTTTACACTAACTATTCAATTTTGTTATATAAAAACATCTAATTATTTACGCAATAAATTCTCTGACTCTCTGACATTCTCTACTTACAGGCTTTGTTCGTAATGACAATGTACGGAAGCCTGCGCATGCGCTGTGCGCGGGACAAAGCGATGCGTTAATAAAAAGCAAATTATTCGCTGGCTCTTTCACTATAATAGCATGCAGCGCAAAAACAATACTTTTGTTTTCTAAATGCTTCCGCGCACTTTCTTTGGTGATGTTGCGTGTCTTTGTGTGATTGTGAGGGCATAACTTAGGCCAAAGACCCACTGTGGCTGGATGATTAGGCGCCTAGATTAACTGCTTCATTGTGTATATTGGTAGGTTGTATTGGTAACTCTTCATTAATAAACTGAATTGAATAAATTATGTCTTTTAATAATTAAGTAACATCTGTATAAAATACTATAGGGAATTATAGAGAACAAACCAGCAACGCCACATATAATTAGTTGTAACGCCATCTGTTATCGAATAGCGAAACTCTAGTAATTTTCAGACTGATTTTTAAACAGTCAGTATAGTCATTTTACATTCTGGTAAGTATTCCTACACAGGATTGTAAAGCATAAAAAGTAATATTAAAATAAAAATATTACTTCTTTGATACATACCTGTATAACAGCAGGTTCTTCTTCGATCAACTACAATGTTTAGTTGATCGAAGGTATTCTTGATAATTTTCTTGCGTAAATAACGATGGCAGCCTATTGAGAGATTTATAGCGAGTTAGTCTAGACATAACCTTGGCCGATGACTTCCTGCTGCATATTGCTCAGACCTTGCATTGAGCCGGCATAATTGATGACTTGTCTACTTGTTGCTTGTTTACACAATTTTTAAGTTAATTGCCACATATTTTTCCATAAAATAAAAAGTGGAGAAACTTAGTACTTAATTTTTTCGGTGTAAATGCTACCGATATATTGGTCCAATCATTAATTAAGAAGTCAGGATACTTTGCTTTGTTACCTATATAACTCTACAGTTTTAATACAATACAAGTTATATGTATCTACCAACCTATAATTTTTGTATTAATACGACTGAAACATCGGTAAACTAAGTAGGTAAGAAGTATTAATTAATTATGATTGCCGTTCCCGGAAGAACCTTCGTCTCTGTTGCGTGGCAATGTCAGTGGAAAACTGCAATTACCAATTTGCTGCGAGCTTGTTACATACCTACCTACTTATTACTGCTTGTTTTATAATGGTTACTTACTTATTTGTATCATATAAATTCTTATTTCATTTGTGAATCTATTGGCGAATATATACGCGTAAATTGTTACTACTTCTTTTGAATAAGGTTTTCGTTTGGGCATATGTTTGAATGTCAACGTAAAATGGAACGTGAGGAATTTGATAGTGACGTTTGGCTGGCTAACTGACATTGACATTTGATGACTTTTTGTATGTTGAGGGTGTTGTAATGTTTGTTTTTGTTATGGTTTGGATTTTCGCAAATAATAATACAGTAAAAATAAATTAAAAGCCATGTCGGGTGAAAATAACTCCGATTCATCAACATCAGAGTCGGAAGTGAGTGCCTGTAGCAGTAGTTTTAATCCACTCAAGGCTTTATACTCGCAGAAATCCAAAGCGCCGGTCGTTGATGCGCCAATGTACGAAAACATTCAACAGTACCAAGCTTCGCAAAAGAACAAGGATGTTTTTGCTGTTGGAGAGGCGAAGAAGGTAAAACAAAGAGAAGAGGAAAAGGAGCGGAAGAAGATTGAGACGGAGAGGATGTTGGAAGAAAAGAACAAACAGAGATTTGCTAAGTATGAACGTGAGTGTTAGGTTATTTTAACATTGTGTTTTATTGTGGATCTGCTTAGCACGTAAGTACCTACACATAAAAATAGAGATGGGATTCAGCAAAATAGTGACCTTCATAAAATCAACACTAGGAATAAACATAAATTATACATCCCTAGGTTTCGACTAGAAAAAGTTAATAAGTCATTTATGGGGAACACGGTGCGCTTCTATAATAAGCTTCCTGAAAATGCTACTAAACTACCTATTAAGAAATTTAAAGCGCACATTAAAGGTAGTCTTTTGAAGAAAGCTTATTATAATATAGATGACTATATTATTGATAAGAATGCATGGCCTCATGTCGCTCTGCCGTCAGACAGTTAACCAACACACTTGAAATGTATAAACTCTCTTGTATTAGTATTTCGTAGTTAAGGTAGTTATAGGATGGATCATATAAAAAAGCGCTAGGACCAAGACAAGTTTCTAGCCAATTCTTCTTGAGCTTGGGTTAGGAGAATTGGCACCTAAATTCACCTACGTTTCGTTTAGGTTTCAACGTTTCAAAATGATTGTGATTGTATTGAATAAATCATCTTTTAACTTTGACTTTGACTTTGACATCGACATATAACATTTTTAGATTTTCGTTGATTTATCAGGTCAATCGACCGATTTTGATAAATTTTAAATGGGACCACCTGTGAAGTATACCCTTTCAAACAAAAAAAAAGTTGGTTAAAAAACATTGTACATAGAAACACCCAGAATCAAGACAAATACTTGCAGATCATACAAACATTTGTCCCGAGAATCGAACACGCAACCCTCTGCATCTTTGCCGGGCCTTAGCCCACTGCGCCACTTAGGTATATACTCGTACAATCATGAATAAAATTGTGCATATTCCACTAGCGCGCTCATTTTGAGATGCCAAAAACCTGAAGCGGCAATGTTCGGGAAATCAGCGAACACCTACAAGTGCAAGCAAGCTTGGGTGGGCGCGTAGATTATCCCGCGAGCCCCACCCCCGGCCGGGCGGAGGGTCGACGCCCGGCGTTGACACAGAACCGCGTTCATCGCTCGGCCTAGACTGACCTCGTGCGTGACCTGAGCTAACCAACATGGGGTGCAAATTAGTGTTTGCACATATCAAAATCTATCTAAAACTTTGATTAGTTTAATGGGAATTTTCTTTTCGTGACACAAATTATTTAGAACCAGTGTGGCGAAAGGATTGTGATGCCGGAAGGAAAGGATTAAGGATTTCGATCTTTTAATAGGAATAAAAATCGTTGAATGATCATCTTCACAATAATGCGTGAGAACTTGCATGGCTATCCCGATATGTTCAAAAGTATGCGGCAGTCAGAACTACTTCACTGGACTGACCTCTCAATGACCTGAGCTAGCATAGGACTCATTACTTGACCTAGATTGATCTTGTGATCTGAGCTAGGGCCATCATGTGCGTGACCTGAGCTTTCGTATTTTTTGGCTTAGAAACTGAGGTTTAACCAACTTTATTTTTTCCGTTATGCTGTGATCATGCTTTTTTACATAGCGTTATTTTCGCAATAGACTTCAAGCTACAGACCACACATTAAGGGATTTTATGAAATGATACTCTGCATAGGCAGATCTCCTTTCATCAAAACTTTTGTTGTTGAGTTCAATGTTCGTTGTAGATTAAAAGATTTTGTTATAAATCCTCCGAGTTTTCTCGTAGGATTATTTAAATCGAGGTACCGTAACCTACTGGAAATACATCTTGTCTGTTATTGCAAAACTTGCAATCTCTTAGATGCCGGAAAATTGCTCTTGGCAACAAGCAAATCATGTTTTTCATCATTATGTGTTTTATGGGGTGGTTTCATCATAGTTCATTCGAAGTTATGTCATTCTTTGCGTCATTTGATACTTTCGCCGGCAAACACTCACTATAGTTGCATGTTTAGAATATTATTTTAATCAAAAGCTACGTAGTAAATCTTCCGCATTCTTTCAGTACTATTAAATCGGTAAAATGCGTAGTGATACCCTTAATATGGATCTGCACTAGAAGGTCCCGTTGTAGATAACCGAAGCGCAGCAAAGAATACAGTGTAGCTATCAACAATTGAATCGCCTCATTTGCATGCGCCCGTGACCCGTTGGCCCGACAGCCTTCGCATCAACTGCTTTTTCTATTTACTCGTACTGTAGGCTGATCATCCGTTTGGTTACGTCTTCGATTTTAAGGATGTCTAAAGGGTTTGCTTGTGTGGTCCTTCTAGCCGGTTAACGCCATGTCTCCGAAACATTTCAGACGCGGGCATGACTTCCGTTTGTTCTTTAAAATTACATTAACCTACAATTTGTATGTGATTGGTCTCTCTCTACACTATGCCGTTTGGTTTGTGAGCGCGATTAATTTCAATCTATAGAAAGATCTATGACTTTCGGCTTGTTAGCGACTGACAGCACGACGAGTCGTGCGTGTACTATGCCTTGGTTTTTACCATATCAGTCACAACTTAGTTTATTATGGACATGGATTTTATTAATCAAGCATTGCATTGATGGTGAAAGAATGCGGTTGCGTGACAGAACTGCCAATTATTTTACCGGCAATTTGACAAAAATGGTGCTGGAAAGTGACCGGCAACAGCGGCCATAGATTAAATACGCAGCTGGCTCGGCTCCTTGTCTGATTCTATTATTGGCTTCTTTTGTGCAATAGCTAGACCTAATTTGAGCCGGTTAGATTCTATCCTGGTATAATTACAAGCGCATTGTTTCGCAATATTGAAACAGTGGATAACGCGCATTTGTAACTAATGAGTTTATCTGTGAAAGTGCCGTTAGATAAATACTTAAGATTTAGCCAACTTAGAACTATCATTTGGAAAGCTGCCTTTAATTTAGTATGCTGGTATTTATTTATCGTCTGTATGCATCCACGTCTGCTAACAATGTTCGGCGTGACAAATTGCAGCGTTTCTCTCGAAAACACGTTTTGAGAATCAGCGGTGAACTGTGGGACATCGCATAAATTATCACGTCATCTAGATACGCAATGCAATCTCGAACATAACACCGTCTGTTCGTTAGACTTTCGCGTGCTCGCTTGTTGCATAACCGCTTTCCACATGAGTGGCGACTGGCGATCGTGTCTTCTCACTCGCACCCTGGAGCCTCGGTCAACGACATCCAGAGATTCGCGGCCTAAGAAATGTTATCTGCAAAAAGTTGCTTTCCAGCTCAATCCCCTTTAGACTCGATGGATGGTTATGTCACTTTTGATAATACAATGATACGTCAGTGTTTAATTTTGTTTTTAACTGAAGCAAGCAGTAAAAGTTTAATATAAAGACTTTTTATGGTTCATAAAGTTTGCTGAAGTCATAAACTAACTAAAACTGTCTCCAGGTGCTTGACTTGTCTTAAAGTTTTCCTAACTGGTACTTACTTTGGCAGACTAAAGCACAAAAGAAACCATTTATTTAAATTAATTTGTAATTTATTGAATAAAGAAACAATTATTATTGTTTATAGGAATCGTAAAAACAATAACAAATATTCTTGCGTGCTATGTTGTCATCACGCTAAGCCACACAGCGAGCGCGCGTGCGTACAAGTTGCGATGCGTTCACTTATTTATACCACTGTCAGCTTTAATCACTTTTTGCAGTGATTGTAAATTATGATTCTCGCTTTTATATTGTTTTGTTGCCGATATAGGTAGGCAGGCACTGATAACTTTTTAACTGGTTAGGGAAATATTTTCTATAACTTTTATTTGAAGGGACCTGTTAAACGCTATAGAAAGACAAGAATGTTTACAGTTTACAAAACTAACCATTACACAATTTTCTAAATAGCGTAAGATGTGTAAAGTAAATCAGAACGCAGTAAACGTCAGCGTGCGCGGAACGGAACGCAAACGGAAGTGATGCAACGGAACGCGTTTCGGCGCGCATCTGTGTAAACATGGCGCGCTTTTCTGAATGGCGGTAATGGCGGCGGCGGCGTTTCCCGCGCTCGCCCGGCCGTCGACCCCGCGCCGCGGCCGCGCGGTCAGCGCCCGGGGATAGTCGAGTGAAAGTAATTCGCGAGCGTCGAGCCGCACCGCGTGCGACCGAGCCTCCGCGAGAGACTTGCATAGATTTGACATCAGATTTTTTATTTTTTCATACGAGTATTCTTGTGTTCTTATGGATTTTATTTATGGTTTGTTTAGGTTATCCAGCATGTATATGTATACGGAAAATAGAAAATTCATAAGGGCTCTTCTGTCAGAACTGGATAGAGACGCTGCAAAATTAGCCCTAATTCAAAATTACCATTAGATTCGTGAGTTTAGGTAGACAGGGCCATTTAAGCTAAGGTACCCAGAACTGAGTTTGAAACTGATATCAATAAATAGGGTAATGCCTCATAATGGTTAGCAAGGCAGTAATAGGCAGTAACTACCTACTGTTTAGTTTTGTCTATGATACTACACGAACATAATGAAAATCTCAGGGCCGTACACTATTAAAAGCCTTATCGAAATCGACTTCACAATCAGATTATGAAAATGAATTTACGTTTAAGACAACGTAACCTCGTCAATTAGATTTCCATCCATTTTCTTAGGGTGGGTTTTCATAGAGTATATGGACTTATTATCGTCATCTAATATCAAGTTTCTATCGAACCCGTTCGACCCTCCTCTTGGTTTCATTTAGATTCCGTATCTTTAGATACGCCTATCGTGTCGGTACACTTGGTACACTGTAACGTGATTATGTTATAAAAGTTGCATGCCTAATAAGCGTGTGGATTTATCTCGAATCTCGCTCTACTTAAAATTTAATAGCTTGAAATTATTTTCGATAGTATGATCTTGCTAGGTCTTTGACATTCGTTTTTATTAGATCATTGGTTCATTATGTTGTACATCGTTGTTTCAATGTATGCATCATATTTTGTCTTTACTTTCTCTGTCTAACGTTTGTGAACTTTTTTTATTCTGCACCTATACAATATTCTGGCCGGCTACAACTTACATAGCATAATCAAAATAGTAACTTTAGAGTTAAGTATTAAGAGATTGGCGAGTCCCTGTGACCCTGCTGTACAGGCTTTTTAGACCTAGTGCGGGGAACAAGAGCTAACCTGTGGTACATATTAATTCTTTCTTGTCATCTATGTTTGTTATTCTTTATGTACCAGATGAATTTACAAGAAAATAAAAAGTTTTTATTTTTTGTCGATCATAATGCTTATAGACTTTTGTGTATGGCTTTGGGATACCTACGCCGCCTCCAAATTAACTCTCTTGGCAAATGCCGAAGAGAATGTGCTTAGAACGCCTGCCTAGTGCCTAGGCTTGCCTAATTTGCTTTCGATTCTTCGAGTTTTGACGCTAGCTAAGATTGTAGCGAATTTGTAATGCTTTCAAATGATGCTGCAAAACCTAAATCTTAGTAACCAAATAACTTGAATTCCAAAATCTCTGGACTAGCGTTGAAAAATCAGTAGCGTACTTGCCAGGTGTACACTATTTTTGTAAACTATTATTTATTATTTTTAATTTATATATAATATTATTATTTATAAGACATTAGCAACATTACTATTCCATGTGCGTACATTGTATCATACATTGTATCATTCATAATTAATTAGACAAACCCGTCTAATGGAAAAAGTCCAAGGTGTAAACTGTGCCCAGGTGTGGCCCAGCTGCGGATGCCTGGGACTTAGCACTTCTAACTGAGCAGGTGGACGATCTGACTTTGTGTGATTCAATGTGGATTAAACTGTCGCTATAATGACTGCCTGATATGATAAGCGACGCACCAACGAACAAAAATTTTTTGGAGGGTATATTGTAAATTATTTCAAGAAAAGTAAAAGTAGTAAAATATTTCAAATGACCCTAGGGTAGAGGGAATTTCGGAATAAAGAGTTCTGAAAGAGGTATATCTGAATACAATACTCATTATTATGTCGCATTAAATGAGGGATACACTCTTTGAACTTCGAAACGCCCAGACCCATGGCTTTAGCTCAACTTAAATACAATAAAAATTCTAACTATAAATGTTGGATATTCAAAAGTACGTTACACTACGCTACGAGGAGTCTCTTACATAGTAAATGGAAGTGTCAATAACTTGCCTCCAGCTGACTGTTTGACAGTGAACGAACTGCGATAATGAGGGACATCGGTGCGATGACATTACTGAGGCTGTCTGAGATCTGAGCAGACTCAGCAGACTGCGCTCGGGTATATTTAGGAGGAATAAATACAAAAATTTGAAATTGAGGATTTCGAACTTTGAGAAAAAAAGTTTAGAAGTCTCCGACGAAACAAAAGCTTTTTAAATTATTTCGTGAATAATAAATATAGATTCATTCTTACAAACATTTTTTAATTGACGATTTTATAAGTGATGGAGTTGACTGGCGACTGAGTGTAATGAGCAAGTAATAAGCAAGCAAGAAAATGTAATAAACTGTTGATCAGAGTTTATTGATTCCACGGCTTTATGCAAATGTGTAAAACATCGGGCAGATTTCATAGTTTATAATGGCACCACTGTGTGATATTTTAACAGGTGTATTATCTGTGCCAAGCTGATAACTGTGGGTGCGTTGACTCTGTCTTTGTTATCGTGCCCTGACGAAATTAAAAATAAATTGTTCATGAACTGTGATAGCTTGTCTTGCCTATTTCGTCATAGAAAATATAAATAATCTTAGTACTACCAAGCTACCAACATTTTTGGTTGGTATTTGGTAGGAGATTTTATCGTCGAGTTTAAAAAAATGCTGGGCGAGATTGGCCAGTTCAAATTCTTTTAAAAGGGTCTAGATAGCCTGTTCAAAAATTTTTTAATTTTTATTGCACAGGCTATGTGCATAAAAAATTGAAGACTAGGCAGAAAAAAGAAAGCAAAATTTTTCAAGACTATTACTCGCACCTGGAGGCTTTGTTGAGATCACTAAAATGTCTATCTTATTTGAGGATGCGAAAGTGAAGGCAGCATATTTAAAATATAATATTTTCTTTCAGTACCAGTTCCTGTCATAAGAGAAAGAAGGTCCAAGAATCTTATAACCCGGATCGCAAATATGGATGGACCGCTCGGAGTTCTGAGGGACTGCGTAGACCAGAGACTTCGAGTTAAGGTAAAGTATGATCTTGTACAAACAATTTACTACCAAGCTAAGATAAAAGTTGATCGTTCCATTTTCTGAAGAATGCCGCGGATGCCTATGTTTATTTATAGGTCTTAACGTTAAATTCATATCTACTCGTGTGGCGGGTAAATAATTTAGAAACGGCTGCTGAAGAAGATTTTGGGAATAGAATCCGTTGGGAAGTTGTCTCAAAAAATGTGTCAATTTGTTTTACATTGAAAATTATTTGCAAGTATTTCCAAATCATGCTATAAAATTTCCAACCTTCTATATACGAATTTAATTCGCGCCAATAATAGCATGCTCTTGCACAGTGACGTTGCCGACTGGCTGGCGTCGCGACAAGGCTCTTCCTAGTGACTCAGTTCACTGTGTCACTGTTTTCAGCTCTTGCTAGTTATGTGCTCCTGGTAGGTATCTCAAGCGACCTTTGTTTGTATACCTAAGCGGGTTATGTGTTTACACCACCGCTTTCATTTCACCTCTCGTTTGACATGGACTCCTAGTATATTTCCTTATCAAGCTTTTACCCCACCGTGTGTTTTAAGTTCTTACTTGTTATGAACACATGGCATCAATCGCTACCGTTGATACTTCACCATGGTAAATATCATATCACTGTTCATATTCCGCTCCTGCTTTTTGTGAACTCCTAGTACTTTTAGCTAGCATGCCATGCTATAGGATCTTGTTTATTCCACTATGCTAATAATAACATGTCTTGCATGGTCACGTCACCACCTGGCGTCATTGCAAGCCTTTTCCATTAACTCTTGAGTCGCTGTTTGGAACAATCTTAGTTGAGTTGACCTTTGAACTTGACCCATTAGCTTGTATACTGATACCTTACTCACCTCTTCGATTTCTAAGAAGTTTCACATTCTACTAAATACATAGGTCTATTATTCTCGTGACTGTGATTGTGAATCAATAATGTGGTCATTTCAAGTCTATTATGAATGTAACTCGCGCTCATCTTAATTGTTAAGTCACAGGCGAATGAACGAATTTGACCCAGTGTCTATTTATACGCGCCCGGCCGATCACTTCTGCGCGGCCATCTTTGTTTTGTTGCGACGACTGCTGTGTGCAGGCTACGGTGGTTTTGAGGGCCTTCCCGTTTACGACATAGTATTTAATTTTTTACAATATTTACAAAAGTTTAGACTCTTTTGATTTGAGTTATATTTTGCAGGATCTGCGAAAACGTGTTTTTGGGTCTTAAGTATTGTGGTAGGTTAGTTGTTTATGAAAGACGTTTTACATCTATTGAAGATGATTAAACAGTCTGAGGTCATTAAGCACTTACATTTGTGATTTGTTAGGTCTACATACGACAGCGATAGATACAACCGCATTTCAAAGAGTAGGTAGGTAAGTGTTGAATGTTGAGTCAGTCAGGCAGGTCTACCTGCTATTTTATGTACTGCTGAGTATATTCATGTAAATATTAAAAACTCCCACTTTCTCCGCTGAAAAACATCAAAGCACCCACGCAACGCCTTTGAATGTCCAAAATAGCGATACATAGTTACGGTCTACGCGAGCGATTCTGCTAGAAAGGGCGGGCTATTTCGGCAGTCCTTCCTGGTTGGATGCCTGCCAGCGAGCACAAAGGATGCATTATAAGGCCAGTTATGACTCCCGAATGCGAACATGGAGAAATCACGAGCTGCAATATTTATATGGTGTCGTAAATTATGTTGGACTTTATCATGATTGTATACATACTCGAAGCTGGCCGTTTGGCGACTGTTTTGCTGGACTGAAGATTTTACAGATATAGGCACGCTTTATGCTGTTACCGAGCGTTGGTTACAAATACAATAATGCCAGTTTATAGTTCATACGTGGCTATTGGAAAAGCGATTACTTACTAGTTATTTTTTGGACAATCTTGGTACGAAGATACCTTATTTATATATATAATTATCAAACATAATAATCGTGGATGAAGTGGAGGCTCAAATGGTTTGATATAAATTCTTAAAATAAGACTTTTTCTAGATAATTAATAATTTTCGCGGAATTCAGAACAAACTGCGGTACCGAATATAATTTAACATCTTAAAAGACCCAGAACTAACAATACAATTAATTCGCTCGACCGTGAAGGATTCTTCAACGAGGACGTTTTCAAGGTTTTATTTACATCCGAATTGTTTATAATTAGTAGATTTACTGGAACTCCAGTTGCGTTATTTTCTTACAAATACTTGCAACGCACTCTTATAAGGCGTATGACGCGTAGGCAAATAAGGCGTAAAAGGTTACCGCAACAAATATTTGTATGATCTACAAATATTTATCTCGGGTCTGGGTGTTTTTCTATGTATAATTCAATGTATTTACAAAAAAAAAAGTATATAAGTAGTATATCAGTCATGTGGTTCCCATAACACAAGCTCTGCTTACTCTAGGGGCTAGATGATGATGACACTATGTGTAAATGGTAACAAACAACTCCCCATGTCGTCTGTTGCCTTGAATTTTAATTGGTCGATATTTCTTTGTTGATCTACACTTGAAATTGTAACTTAATTAGTTGCGTAATATATGTATTGTTTGTTCACTCTATTACCTGACCTTATGCTGTTTTCCTACTTCTATTAATATATTTCCTCTAGTCTATTCTTTTGTATATATTATTTGACGAATCTGACACATTGCTTTTCATTTAGTGATATTTCGTCTTAGGCCTAGATCATCCCGTATTCACTCACGGCTTCTTGGCTTCCCTTACTTAGTGCCATCCACTACAATCCTGCGCCAGTTTCTCTGTCCACAGTTCGTGACTTGACTTGTGATCTATTTCGCGACCGTCTTACGTTTCTATAGCCACTCCTCAGCTACCATTTAATTGTCAATATGTCCGTCTTCGTGTCTTCGTCAATGTGTTCTGCTTAGTTCCTTTTGAGCTCCATTATACGGTTTCCCAACGCCTTGAACTTAAGTTAGTCTCTGAATTTCGATATTTTCAACTGCCTAGAAATTTGACCTTGAGAAAGCCTTAGAAACTTGAAATTTCAAGGATTTTATTTCATAGACCGTGAAAGTCGCGTCTTGGTAAAGTCCCTGTATAATTTGGGTAGGCAGCTCCGGTTACGAAGGCCGTGCGTTGGAGCTGTGTGCTACGCGCATGCGTGCTGTACATGCAACTACCGTCAGCATGATATTATGTCATCTTATTATTATATAGATTTAAATACAACGCGAAGCGTCGTGTTTAATTAGCATAGTACATATTTTAGTTTTTTAATATAGTGGCATAGGTCGGTATAAAATAAGACAAGAGTTTTAAAAAGTAGAAACACACCAAAACAGAACAAATTTTCAGATTTTTTCCTTTACTTGTGGTGGGAGAACTTGCTTCTTGCCAAATTTCATGATTTTAGGTTAAGGGAAAGTATCCTATAGGGTTTGATTTACCAGCAATCGTCAACATATGCGGCATAGATGATTTGATTAGATACTTACTACCTTGGACAATAGATGTAGTGCAATTTTATACAGACGATCTTATATAAGGATCTTAATTGATAGTTTGAACTGAAAATATCTCACTTATTCGTTGTTATTGTTCCGCGCTCAAGGTTCTAACCGCGCCACGGTTTCCCCAACGCTGGGTTACTACGTATAAATTAATTTTACAACTCGCGTTATATCAATATTTACCTTAGGTTTTTGTATTGCGGTAACCGGTTATAATACAACCATGTTTTTAGAATTAAGCGTTTTTAATCAAAAATCAAGGTCGAACTTCGTTATTCATTCTATTGACTCAATTGAATGGTAGTACTGCGACTTGCTTACTAAATATCTGGTAAATTTTAGGGTTCGAAACTTCCTCGCTCTTTTCCATGCTATGACTTTTTGTGTATTACTATGGGTAGAGGTTAGCCCTCCAATCTATAGGAACTATAAAAAAAACGTAGATTTTTTTTTATTAAAATTAGTAAGGAGTACCTAAAAACGTAAGCAAAACACAATTCTACCATATTTTGAATTTCTGGATGTCTGTCTGCAAACTACTAGATTGATTTGGATGGGACTTTAATTTTATGCTAGCTTATTTTCCAAGTTACATGCTGAGGTATTCGTATGTTTCATCGTGCCCCTAAAAAAGTTTTATTAAATAA
The DNA here is from genome assembly GCA_948098915.1 of Lampropteryx suffumata. Lineage (NCBI taxonomy): Eukaryota > Metazoa > Arthropoda > Insecta > Lepidoptera > Geometridae > Lampropteryx > Lampropteryx suffumata. The sequence goes on from OX402545.1 coordinate 876,778, forward strand.
ACTTTAACAAGGTGCAAATATATGTATTCAAATTATTTTTAAAGCATGGTGCAATTAGCTTAAAACTTGATTCGAAATACAATAAATACAAAATAAATGGATACGCGTATTAAAATTTTTCAAAACAACCCTTGCACATACAAAATAAAAGGACACGTGTTTCAGTGTTTTCCAATAAAACCTTTAAAAGGGGTTATAGCTTTAATGGGAAAGTGCACTATAATGCATGACGTGAATCTACTTCAAACTTTGTTCATAAAATGCTAGAAACATATTGATAAACACATGTTTACCAGATTTAAAAATAAATTAGTTTTCAGATGGGAACCAGATTACTTAATAACACCCAAGCATAGAACAATCATCTGTGTTTAGTACACAAATGTTTGTCCTGCAGGAGACGTCTTACACTTTCCTCTATCCTCGCTCGACATCATCATCGTAAAAACTGCATGTTGCCATATCTTTACGCAACATTTTAATCATAAGGTTAGTAGTTAGGCAATTTAAAAATAACATCTATTTATAAATAAATATTGTCATACTATAGTTTTGAATTTTTTTGCTGTCTCTACCAATCGTATGGGACCTTGTCGTCGGTTATCATGGTCGGTATCGTAGTGTGCGTGTGTGCGGGCGTGCTAGCTGCGTGCGCGCAGGGCTCGCTAGGACGTATCGAGCACGATACTTCCTACATATCCACTTATCTATTTGTCTATGGTTGGTGGTTCGCCTTGGCGCCGAAACATTGCTTTTGGCTTGGCTCGTTGTAAACTAAATATAATAAGCCCTCGCGCCATAGAATCAAATATTCTAATACATTTTTGTTTGTAAGTATAACCGGCGATGAAGTACTTCTACATCGCGCCTTGTATCAATGCTGCATCGCAAATATATCGTTACTTTATCGTCGCATACATAATTATCTGGTTTGAGATGTTATGACCCTAAGTGTGACGTATGGTAGTAAGTTACCGAGTATTAGGCCACCCAGAGACCTTTTTCATTTAATTTTCACTCAAAACGGGATATTTACCATGATATATGAGTTTTTCTGCTTTTTTTCCTTTCTTTCTTTTTTACCTTTTTCATTGCCTAAAGTTTTAAAAGCTGGAACCTACATCTTCACGAGAAACGTAGACTCAGAGAACAAATTAATCGGATTTATAAATGCTAAGGTTAAGGGTACATCTATCCAATGAAGTCCAATGCGAGGACGTTTATGATATTGTCATAAAATTTAAAATCCAATATTTCATCGGACTACCTTAAACAGTATAATCCTATCTGGTTTTGACAGCGCTATCAGGAGGTACATCAAGGTCTCTGCTAGGTGTTAGTTGAGATTAATGGGACAGTCGTACATTAGGTTAATAGTTCTGACAGGTTTCGTACCGCAAGGTCAAGAGTTTTTCTATCAATTGAACTGGTTAAACTATATCAAACCTTTTTAAGATGAAGTAATAATGTGTATAGAATAAGAGAATAGATTAATAAGAATATTTCAATCTTTTGTTGAAATCTCATCTATATCTGTTACTCTTATAAATCAAGAGTGTAAGTCATGAGGTCATAATTTCATTATCATACTAACATGATTATGTACGATGCATTAAATGTGTGCGTAGCTCGCTAAAAAACTGGTTACAGTCTACCTTGCTTGAGCTAATCCCCAGGCATTGTAGACATATCTAGTTATTAAATCAGATCTTGAAAGGTCTCCAAGGGCAATCAATGGCACGTCTGAACATTATATTTGGTTTTAAAAAGTATTATTTACATAGGGCCATCCTGAAACGTAGTATAGCTGATTAAGTCATTCCTAACAGCTCAACGAGGTTAAACAATTTGCGAGGTCAGTCCATGGATGGGTGACCGAAGTGGATTTTCAAAAGTTGTCAGACCATGGCACTTTGAACGGCTTATTAAATCCGTCAACTTAAGTCGCCACTGATTCATATTCGTAGATTCATAAACGTTCTAGTCTGTACGAAGTTCTTACAGATCTTTTTGGTTTTTTTGAATATTTTACTTTGAGTCAGACGACAGACGAGCGGCTCACCCCGAACGGCGCCGGCGGCAAGGCCGACTACATTCAGATATAAAGTCTCCGTGTACGGTGAGTCCTAACAACACTATCGAAACTCGACTGTAAGGGCTAGTATCCACCTTAAAATAGCGGAGGGGAGACGTCAGATGTGCCACGCGGGAGGACGGTTCTTTTACGTATAACTAGTTATTGGTAGCTAATAAATACAGTTGATAAGCAATCTCATTAATTATGAAGATTTACAATTGCAAAAAGAAAGAGAAGGAATGTAGCGACGATGACGTCATGGTGTTTTGACATGATTCTGTTGGTTGATTTTACTCAGGCGGATTCCGCTTTTATACTCTACTAACTGTTGCCCACGGCTTTGCTTGAGTGGTTCGTCAATAAAAAGTAGCCTATATGTTAACCTAGGTTAACATTTATATCTATATCAAGTTTCATTCAAATCGGTTAAGCCGTTATTGCGTGTTTGAGTAATAAACCAACATTAAAAACATACTAATATCCTCACAATTATAAACACACAAGAATAAAATAATATTCGTATTAGGATAGCCTGAGGGCAGTTCGAAACACGAAGCGCTTGGTTACCAAAAAGGACGCGTTCAACGTTGCTTGACTTAATTAATCAGTTGAAAACCTTATTTATAGGCATTGATTTATAGCGACTATCACATACATATAAAAACAGCAACAAAACTCTTTTAAAATAAACAAAAGAAATAGAAGGAATTTAAGTTGGTAGATACAAACAACACAAAAAAATGTGTTTGTCTTATTACGTTTGTGTTGGAGCCACAAAAAGGTCAGCGCATAATTTTGCGCAAACACTGATTTTCAGTTAGAACCCTTCGAGATGACAAGATGAACGAGACGAAATACCTCGTGCATAACAGGTGTAGTATGTGTGAGTGCGTGTGAACCAAACTAATATGTGCTTGTATGAGTAACCAATGAGCGACGTCAAATCATGTTTGACATGTCAAATCAAATAATATCAAATAACCGTGATAAATATTGTTGGACGCCCTCAACCCGTGGGCGGACGAAGGGCGGCGAAATTATTTCGGGATATTCAAGGAATTACCCGATCCATCATTTCAAAGGTATTTTAATAGCACAAAACGATTCCACGTTTTTATTTTCTCTGATTTAAACATCAAGGATCGAGTAACTAGAGATCTGAAGATGTTTACCCTTTACCTGGGTATAGGCTGAGGGAGTGGACGCAAATAAATGTAGCTCTACCCGCTCTATGCGCAAGCGCAACCTTAAAACTGAGCACTAGTGCAAATATGCATTTCCACTTCTTCTTTTTCTTTCTTCTTTCATTTAGTCTTAGAGGAACATTTCATCCTGACCTTATCCCACACAAAATGTAAGCAACATGTTTGTTAGTAACAACTTTGGATCGGATTTGAATGAAACGTGGTATAGAATATAGAAAACTTTTTATGTATATTTATACGTGTGCGAAGCCGGGGACAGAAGCCAGTTGAAAATACTTACATCTAAACAGCCCCGACGCTGTCAGACAGTTGGCACGCTCGGGCTTGTCGCGCCATACCTGAAAGAGTAAAATATTCCATTATTCATCACTCATCATAATAAAAACCAAATGTCGTATCTGTCTGTCTCTACAGTTTATCTGTCTACAGTATTTCGAGGGAATCTGTGTTGAAGCAGAGACGATTTTTAACCGACTACCCGAATGTTTTTAATGTATATGTATGCATGTATGTATATATCTTCGGTGGTGTTCTAAAAGGCTCGAGGGATTTTGATAAATGTGTGGTGTAAATATCAAAGTCATAGACTTTGATATGACAAAGATGGATGGATTGTGTGCAGGATTACATGAGTAAGAAAGGAGAGAGTGTTGAGATGACGGCTGATAGAGGAGAATGGAAGAAGAACACGTGTTGTGCCGACCGCACATAATGTGGGAAAAGGGCAGGAAGATGATGATAGACTTTGATATTTATATACAAAATGCGTAATTAAATGTAAAGCAAACATTTAAAGCAGCTGATCTCGAACCGGCTCTTACGCTATCGCCTGACAGACAACATTGTTGCTGTCCTTTTCTTACTACTCTAAAATGAATAACAGCAGTAGTATAATTTAGTAAGCATTAGCAAAATGTTACAACAGAATCACTGTTAATGTGATGTTTAAAAGGTTTATTTTTTGTATGATTGTCAGAATCTGTAACGTGGTGAAAAATACATTGTTTATATTTCTATAAAAGTAGTTCCGCAGGGTTATTTCTTAAAAGTAGCAGTAGCGACAATACAAATGAAATATCTGTTAAATCAGTTAAATACTCTGTAGCCAGCCGCTTGTAGTGACGCGGCCGCTTCTTATTAATCGATGGTCGCATTCCAATCCATGGGCGAAAATACGCTTACAGTAGAGATATAAGCGTACATAAAGTAAATTTGACAGCAGTGATCGCGGAATTCACGCCTATTGTTAGTTGTCACGAGCTACGTGATATTAGGCTGAATATCGCGAGTAGGGCCACGGGCAACAGTTAGTCAAATGTAAGTCGTTAACAGATGCGTAATGTTTACCACTCGGACCAAAACAAGCTGCCTTTATCACTGTTATTTATAATTATCTACAAGGTCGAATAATGAAAAATCATTTCATAAATGTTTACTTATTTAGATATTCAATTATACGAGGTGAAAGGCATAGATTTAATAATAGTGTATAGTGTTAAAGAGTTTTACTTCGACAAATGCGACTATACAATTTAACAATCACTGTGGACTGATATTCAACTTATCGGGCCGTAGGTACGAGTATGTTGGTTGTACGCCCCATTTTTAGTTAAGAACCATTCATCTCACATAATTCAAAACTTTTCAAATTAATTTGTATTTATATTTCGTCATATTGAATCTAAAAAATAACTTTAAAGTATTTTTTTTACGCAGCGTGATTATAAGTGAAACAGACCTAGCGAAGGTATGATGCATTCGGCCTCGCGGGCAAACAGATAGATAGCGTTAGACAAAGACGGTGCGAGGTCATGAGCGTAGCCTTGCGCGCGAACGCTTCCGCCTGTCGACGCGCGCGCACACGCGATCTCACTACATGCCCAGCCGTCGAGCGGTAATGACGTCCGCTCCCGTATTTCATGATTATAAAACCGAATAAAATAGATAACGATATATATTTTTCTTTACTGCTATTTAAAGCTTAACTAATTGCTTTTGTTAATAAAATTAATTGTTAAGTTACATAAAAAATATACTATAAATAAATCAAAGGTAACCGCATTTAAGGTCACGTAATTGACAAGCAATAAACCTTATGAAACAACAAACTGCCTATATAACTGAGGAAAAACAGATTTTATTGTAGCTTCCTAGTAAATAAAAGCTATTATGTGGATGATACGAGCTTACAAATGGCTCATGTATAATCATCTGTTCCATCTGCCGTAACTGCGTAATTGTAGAATTGAGTCTGGTAAATGTAAGGAATGTAATCCTGACTGAATGTCATCGCCTGCTTTTGCAGGCATCGTGAAATGATACCGTGTTTTAGGCTCAGCTATTCGTAATTGATGAACCCTTCTAAGTTAGAGTGAGATTGGTACTAGTTCAGAATAAGTTAAGCTGTCGGTCCCGGTTTTTCGAATGTTTTTGACCATGACAGTCAGTGGCCATTTTTGATCAAGGAGTTAATATGCCATTAACTCCTTGATCAAAAATAACCACTGACTCGTGCGAAAGTAGAAGGGGTGTTACGATAGACGATACAAGAGCCTCAGATACATTATTGAATGAGGAAAATGAAGATTACTTGAGACTTGCTTGGTCGAAGTTCCTTCGAGGCTGAGTTTCATCACGAGAACTAGTACCTACAGTGACAGTAACTGGCTATCACAATAAGGTGGTATTCACGGAAAAATACTGCATGTTGCTTTACGGAATCCTCTTCGTGCGCGGAAGCTGATCTAATTGCAACTAAATGTCATCTCATTGAAACTAAAGAAAACACCATCTAGTTCCAAACTAAGCTAGTAGCTTGTACTTTGAGAACCAGATGACTGATTGAATACGATATGAGTTATATATCTTTGAATACATACTCATGATACTTTATACCCAAAAATGTGAATGTGTGGATGTTTTGGTTTTTGTATATTTATGTTTTTTTGTGGCTCAATTACGCCGTAATGGTTGAACGGATTTAATTAAAACTTGATATAGATATATATGTGGATTTGGAATAACATATAAACTAGTTTTTATCTACGTATCACGCAAAACCGCGTACAGCAACTAGTAAAGTATAATTTCGCTGTTTTGACGGTATTGCGTTTGAGACATACTATCGTAAAATAATGCGTAGTAATAATAAATGGTGACTTATCTTTCTGAGATTATTTTAAAGTGTTTTTGCAATTTCGGTTGTCAATGCCGAGTTATAAAAAGCTGAAGCCAAAACGGTACATTTGTGATATAATTTTACAATAACATTGAGATAAATCTATACCTTATGATTTAATATCTTATTTTCTTTGGCACGATGAGCAGGAAATCAAGCCGTATGTTTTCATATTACATTGCATAATATTGACGCCACTTAGGTCTCGACTCGACATTGCATGTGGTGTTGTGTCAAAGTCTTCTAGATTATAGTGGACCATAGAATCTTTGTCGCTTGATAAAAATATATTTTTTCCTTATCCTAGACGACTACTAGTTAATAAAGAACAATCATATTTTTTCAATATTGCAAAACCTTGCAAATTTTTCTTTTATGTAGGGTCAACGACTACAACAAAGAACCATGACTTTAAATAATTCGTCACTGTCATATTTCTCGTGAAATGTCACGCAAGTCCAGTTGACCTCGCTGGATGACGCAGCATCATCCACTTACAGGCACTACACATCATCGCATGCTTCAAGCATCGCGTACTATTCAAAACAAAGCTGTAGGCGATCATGTGGTTTAACCTTATTTGGCTGCCGAAGTGGATGGTTTTATTCCAAATCGCACAAGTTTTGGACACGTTGACCTCGGTTGAGGACACTGCAACTTCCGTGTTTTCTTGAAGCGAAGTTCGATGTTTGCATAGTCACTGTTGTTTACCTTCTAGAAACAGCTTGACTCGAGGTTCTGCGACACAGCACTCTTATAACAGCAAGGTTGAGAGTTCAACTCATATTTGACCAAGAAGAGAACTTGACATTGACATTTCATTTATATTGTTAGCAAAGTCTCTAGAATGACAAATGGTTATTGTCTGATTGTTAGCAAAGACTCTACTCGTAGGATGATAAATGACGTTTGACTATTGTGCCGTTACTTTATTAAACCATTCACTTGACATTGGCAAAATTATCATCATAATGAAAACAAATGCCGTTAAAAAGATAAATAATCATCCAATCATTCAGCATTAGCCCTGTTCAGATTCATTCTTAGAACTGGGGATAGAGCACCAGAGAAATAAAAATATTTTCTTTCTTTCTTTCTATTTGTGGTCGTGGGTAGAGCACTGTTGACTAAGTGGTAGTGGGTCCGCCATTCGGTCTCTAAGGTCGTGGGTTCGAGTCTGGTGCAGCACCGATCGATTTTTCGTTCCTTTTTTTTTGCACTATACCAGTACTCTCAAAAGGAAGGAAAAACATCGTTGAAGGAAAACATCGTGAGGAAACCGGCATGTCGTAGAACCTCAGAAGTTCAAAGACATGTGAAAAGTCCACAAAAGGAGCCTTTGAGCCACTTTACTGTTCCATTTCTGTTCACACATAAGTTTGAAATAACTGGTGGCACGATGGAAAGAAATTTGTTCGATATCGAAGTAAAGATTTGTCATAACGAAGATAACATACACATGAGATCATCAACTTTTTCTCACACTGAATTGGGACACACTCTTTTATTCCATTTTGATAAACTTTAGATTATTTCACGAGTATATCCGTTCTTGTGAACTAATCAGGTACTATCTGTATTATTGGCAATCACAACAATAACAGCAAGATTACGCAAATGTCGTCACAATTACGTGGCTGTCTCGATGTTGCAGAACGACCTCCGCTCACGGTCAGCCTGCTTCCTGCTGCATCGCTCTCTTATAGTATTCTTGCTATCTAGATAATGCGCTTCTAGCTAGTTCTGACAAAAAAGTTAATATAATGGCCACAGAATTTTCTATTTCGATGGATTTAGGCACAGCTTATGATGCTTATGATATAGAGAACGAACAGCTTATTTTTCTCATAACAGAATTAACTGACGAAATCAACAAACGCATGTTTGCATATTAAGGGTGAATTCATAATAGAAACGCTTTGTTCTCATTTTCATAGAGAATTTAACTGACGGATCCTATTCAAGTATAATTTTGTATAATGTACGACTAATTAGTGACTGTCCACGCGACTTCTTTCGCTTAATGTTATTTTTATATAAACTTTGTATATGCAATACAAAAATATGTTAGTAAAATTATTTATCTGAACTTTTTAGCAATTAGAGTACTTAGCACTATACTATTGTATGCCTGCACTGCTGCACCCCTTATTAGGTCTTGAATTTAGAAAATACTTTTCTACGACTTCGAATCTAGTGATCATTCGATTAACGCAGGGCCAGAACGAGTTACAAACCCAACTGTGGGTGAATTTGGGCTGAATAAATAAAACGAGTCAATTATATATCGTATGAAAGCTAATGAAAATAAAAATCTGGTTATATTAAAGGAAGTTGGCCGAAGGTTATAAAATTCAGTTTTCATCAGTTAGCCTTAAATTTTATTTATCGATTTTATTATAATTCGATCCATTATTAATCGGTTTACTTGAGTTTTATTATGCATAAATTACTTCCTTTATTGCCGAAACGAAGTGCGAAATGTTCTGATTAAGCGCTTTTTTGCTAAAAATCCTTACTAATAAAACGATGCACATTTTTTGTATGTTTTGTTTTTTAATAATTTTATATTAACACTGATTGTTTGAAGGTATGTATTTGAGTTTAGCACAGTTTCATAATTGTTATACTCGTTTTTTATTATATTAAAGCATTATCTCTTTGACTTTTAATGCGTTGGGTTAAAAATGTTTGAACTAGTAACAGTGACTCAATGAGAAAAATAATTTCAACGAATAAAGTAACAGTGACTCGATTTGACGGTACTCGTTGGCAACTCCGTGTGCATCTGTGTGTTTGTGACATCGTAGCGCCCTAAATAATGAATTGATTTTGATTTAGTATTTTTTGTTTGAAAGGTGCCTTGATGTTCTTAGCTATGATTCATGGCAATCTGTTCAGCCATATGAGAACCATCAGATATTTTATAGTTAATCAAGGGATGTGAACAACTTCCACAGGCATGATCTATTCGAAATTTGGTATCCCATTTAATAATATTGCAAGAACATAGTAACTTTGACCTAATGATGCAGCATCACCTGGAATCTGTTAGATACTTAATTCCTCACCAATTCACATCAGAGATATCGGTTTGGGCTCAGTTTTATGTTCGGGTTTTTTTCTATTATTTATGTGATTTGTACTTATATAGAAAGAACTCTAAAAACTTCCAGCTCATGTCAAAAGAAAGAATTAACTATTTTGTGTCGCAAACATTTAGCTAGCAAAATCGAAACGAAAAGTTAATAACCCTCAAGTCCTCTAACTCACTCGAGTAAATGGACTTTACTAAAGCTGCCTTTTTAGACGAGTAAAACCGCAAGTAAAAGCTAGTTGATTATCAAAATGCATACACTTATATTCGTGCTTTCGACAAGGACATCCGGATATGGTTTTATGGCTCGCGTGACCACTCTCCATTTCAGACTGTTTATTCTTAAAAATGCATTTTGCGAGTAATTCCACTTGTTTCGTGTACTTATTTAGTTTCCTCGTATGACGTGTGCTCGAAAAATATGAACGTATGACCTCAAGTGCGGTGGTCTGGCTGGAGATCTGGTTCGGTTACTCAAGAACAAAATGTTGTGGCCTCTGATGGTGATGCGGGTTCGATTGCTGTATGACAAAATGTTACCGTAGCATGCAAATATTTCTTCTGGGTAATTATCAAACTGACGCAGAAAATATAAAACCTGAAATATTTATATTTTAACTAGCTGTCCCGATCGCAACTTCGTCCGCGCGTTTAAAAAAAAAACTTATTGTAAATCTAAACCATTCTCGAATCCACTTAAACACAAAAAATGTCATCAAAATAGGTCCAGCCGTTTAGGAGGAGTTTAATCACAAACACAAGTACAGAAGATTTATATATCATAAGATCCACTTTCAGATAGCGTTCGCGTCAGCGGAAAGATTGTATAGATATGACACTAGCTTGTGATAAGTCACGTGACTGAAGCGTGAAGTCTGCTGTCATTTCCATACAATTCGATCTTTACGCAAAAGCGTGAAGCGTGAAGGAAAACTGTGCGTGAGGTATTTGTCTTACTTCAGGGAAGTAAAGCTTGTTTATAACCTGTCACTTCTGTCATTTTATAAGTTGCATACACACTTTCCAATCGGTTGGTTAAACGTTTTTTTGCTTTAAGACTATTTTTATAACTTCGGTAATAAAAATAACCTAAAGCAAAGCTTTCGGTTTTTAGCCTAAATCCTTCGGTTTTTATTACTAGAAATCCGGTTTTGGAAAAATTCTGGTGTTTCCTAGAGTTAGTGAAAACATAAGACGTGGAAACATTGGACAATATCCAATGACTGACTGTCGTATTTAATACGCAAATATATCCATGTAACCTTAGCCTACGCATGTTTATCTCAACATCAATAGTTATTCGCATCTGATTCATAATCACGACGGATAACGGTATTATTTAATCGGCCTTCGCTTTATCTAATGCGACCGCCAAGCTCCGTCAATGTCATCGCCGAAGTACGCTCACAGAAAAAATTCCATTGCCTCGTCCACCAAAATACTGTGCCTCGACCTTTACCCAGTGACTAGGGCCGAGACCTTGCTACTGATTCACTTATCATGTTATCACTTGCTGGTTTTTATTTATCGAATGATAGGACGCCCTTGCCGGCAATCATCGCAAGGCTGGCGAGAATCCGGTTCGGTTTTTCGACTCAGTTTTCCGGTATTGGTTTTTCGTTGTTTTCATGCGCTGATGGCGGTTCCTGTTGTCCTCGTTGCAATTGTGCAGCTTTTTTAGTTATAATGTAGCTGAGCTACTTTTTTATTTGTACAGTTTCAGGTTCACGAAATGGTCTAGTTTTCGAAAGCATACTAAATTTCATGAAAATCGTTGGAGCCGTTTCCGAGATTCAGATTATATATTTATTTACATATATACAAGAATAGCTCGTTTAAAGGCATTAGATTTGTTTAACATACTTATTAGTCTTTTTTGATAAACTGTGAACTTATATACCAACTAGCAGTCACGTTCGTGACTTCGTCCGAGCGTTTAAAAAAAAAAATGTTTTATTTATTTATTTAGGCACACAATACACGTTACAAACAAATTAAAAATACATATGTATAACTAGACAGTTTGACCTGGTTTGGAACATAACTTTTGAGCGCACAGTAAAACAATACAATGTGAGCGAACAAAATGCAAACACAAAATATGTTTGAGGACCAAATTACACAAAAACAGAGAATAAGAAGTATTAAATTAAATCGATAACATATAATAAAGATATTTATACTATATAACTAGCTACTGGACGTTGGGGTTCAAGACGCTACTATTAGCGTCAAATGCCCCTTTAAAAGTTAATCTAAACCATTCTCGAATCCACTTGAACACACACAAAAAAAAACATCAAGATCAGAGGAGTTTAATTACAATCACATGCACAGAAGGTTTATATATATATATAAAGATATATAATTTGAATTTTGATAAGTTCACAATAAGTTCAAAAATGGCTCTGTAAAATTGGTAATTTTCGCTGAATTATATAACACTTCGAGTGAGGTTTTCTACGTGGAACAGATCCCAGATGAGTGCTGCTTGGAGACTGATGATGGAGACGAATGCGATAGTCTTCAAATTATTGAGGATTAGTCCGCTGACTAACAGAAGAGCTAGCAGTAGAAAAGGAAAACTTGAAATAAGCCCGGCTCGGTGCCAGCCGTTCTGCACCTGCAACCGAACCGACACCGCATGTGCTGATTCGTCTTTTCTGCGGGTCCTGTCGGCAAAGTTGAGAGCTTACCTAAGTGCACTTAAGGAGCCTCTGAGGCGCACTTTAATCCTTTCACCACACTGGTTAGAAATAACTAGTGACACGATAAGAAGAAGAAGAAGTTCACAATTTATAAAATAATTACCTACCTGTTGGCTACGGTGTGCCAGAGCAATGGACTTACACTGTACTAAGTTTTTTTCGAAGGTCGAGCATTAAAAGTGCGGAAGTCATGGCCTCCAGTCAATTAAAAAAAAAATTCTGAATAAGTCAAACTTAACGAGTATCTTACTTACCTATTAGTTAAGAGTAAATATATTTATTTACGAATTTCAAGTAAGTATCTGAATCATCGTCAAAAATATACGTAAAAACAACTTGGGCTTATAGATATTATCAGCAAAGCCAAATATGGTAATTTTTCGTTGACAACATACTGTGTATACTCGTACTTGCTCGAATATTACTTTGCTCGTACAAGTCTTGATTAATCACCTCTTCTACGGATATTTTTTTATATCTTTATTACAGAACTTGTTCGCTAAGAGTATTGGTTAATAAAAACAAGTAAGTAAAAACAAAATTCACTAAACATAACCTAATAAAACACCATCTGGAAGCTGCTGTTCATCTACGTGGGATAATCTTCTCACATTGTAAGCATAAGTTTAGTTCTTCAACGCGTACTGAACTAAATCTAATATAATTTACCTATGAAATTAGAAAACTAACTACAAAATATTTTAGACCACGCGATGTGCTTCGCATATTTGACAAGTGAGGCACACATTTGACGTGTGAGGCGCACATTTATCATGTAAGTAACACATTTTGCGTGTGAGGCGCACATTTATCATGTAAGGCACACATTAGACGCGTGAAATGTAAATTTGACGTGTGCGGCGCACATTTATCATGTGAGGCACACTTTAGACGCGTTAACCGTAGATTTGACGATTGAGGCTCACATTTATCATGTGAGGCACACATTAGACGCGTGAACCGTAAATTTGACGTGTGAGGCGCACACTTGAAGAGAGTGGCACACATTTATTGTGTGCCACATTGGCATTCTTTAGGGACTTGAGACACCGGGCCCAGTGCCGTGTATCCATTAAAGATGTAATGTATATAAATATCTAGTTACTTAGGTTTTTGAAAATGTCTAACTCTATGTGGTAGTTATAGATAGTCCTGCGTTCCTATTACATTTTTTGTATTTGTATCAGTCATTTTATAGCAAACTGATAATGCGCGAGCTGTTACGATTTCCAGCAATTCATGCAAATATGAACTTTCATTTATAGAACCGACACAGAAATTTGCTTTGCGCATTTGGTTCCGTCTGAATCGTTGGTTAAGTTTACTGCTACGCCAATGTGTTTGAAATGCCGTAGCAGGTGCTACGATGTCGTAGCACGTTAACTATCCAACAGATAAACAATTTATGCACCGTATTTCCTCTTATGCTTGATTCCAATAAGAAAAAAACATCTATCAGTCGAACGAATCGTTTCTTATAGAAAAAATATTGACGTGTAATGCTCAAGGATGTTTGCATTATAAAAATCTAACATAAATGATTTGCTTTTTATTGAAGTAAAATACATTTGTTTCCGATGTCTACTACCACTTAACAGAAACTATACTGACTCACCATACAGCTCAGATGATAGAAGTAAGTCTGCTTTCTGCGCTGCAGGTTGCGGGTTCGATCATCACAGTAGACTAACATTAATCTGACTAGCATAGAGGCTTGTTCTGTGTCTGAATTTTATAAAGCATCTTATGTATTTACAAGTATATAAGTATTATACATCTGGTTCCCATAGCACAAGGTTTTCTCGGTTTGGAGCTAGAAGTCGTGTGAAATGTCGACCAACGTTTATTTATTTAAAGAAACAATAGAAACAGTCTACTAACCAAAACAAAGAGACTTATGATACAAGTGGAGAACTCGCAAATATGACCAAAAAATGTATTTTGACTTAAAAATTAACAATGTTGCTAGAGGCAGGTGGCCGTGACCGATCGTCGAAATCGAGAGTCGTATAACGTACACACTACACGTACTTGTAACTGATGGTAAACGACCAATCGACCATTCAATTAAAGCTCTCTATCAAACGGAATTTGCCCGCGAAGTACTCGTACGTAGATAATAAATAGCCTTGTTATGCTAAGTCCAAATCCTTACTAATATTATAAATGCGAAAGTAACTCTGTCTGTCTGTCTGTTTGTTACGTTTTCACGTCTAAACCGCTGAACCGATTTTGATGAATTTTGGTTTAGAGATAGATGAAACCTTGGAGAAGGATATCACTTTTATGTAGGTATACTTTTTATGTAGGTACCACGCGTGGGAAGCCGCGGGCAGCAGCTAGTTTATATATATACGAAGTTTCATTCAAATAGGTCATTATTGCGTGATTGAGGAACAAACATCCAAATTTTAGTTGATAGGATCATCAGCATCGACTTATTGCAGTCCAGGGCTGAACGGCCTCTAGTTCTCTACCAAGGCGCGCCACCGAGCTCAATATTCGGTTCTCCTCATCCACTAGCTAAATTGTGCAAGTTGACGCCCCATTTAACATCCTACACTACGGTTGATTAAAAAGTCTCCACTGATACGTTTTAATCAAAACTAGAAGGTTTTGGCCTAGTAGAGTCAAAACTAGGTCTAGTTCCTAAGTGTAGTTAGACCCTCGTGTTGCATTTGTGTGTGTTCGCCCACGCGTGCGCTGTGTAGGTACTTTCAATAATGATGCATTGTGTAAATTATATTTTTAAACATTTGAAACATCAAAAGGCAAAAAGATGAAAAGAAACTTAAGAAAGCAAGACGAGTGATACCTCCGGTTTTGCAAACGTCCATACGTTACAGCAAACCGAACGGCCCACCTGTCGGATAGCGGTTATCATAGCCTATGGGTCGTGGACAATTTCAAAACGCGTTGCTCTAGTTATGGTTATTAATTTAGTCTCTTTTCCCCAGAAATTCCCTCGTTACGGTGCTTTATAAATTTGAACTCAGTTCTTACTGTTATCATCACTAGTTATTTTGAACCAGTGTGTTAAAGGGATTATAGAGTGCCTCGAGAGGTTCCTTGATCATAACAATGTACAACTACTACTTTCGTAGGAGTCAGCGGCTTACTCCTACTTCTACTCCGGTGACGTAATTAACAGGCGCTACAAATATCATCAGCTTTTGAAAATAAACTAGATGAAATGCCACAGTCATCCAGATACTGAATTCGCAGAGCGTCGCTAACGCTTAGTGCAAGAACTGCTTGGATGCTATATGATCTTCTATACCCAAGTGTATTTTTTGCCTATTCATGCGGGTGAGAAATCGTTATCTAAATTGTGTACTTAATTTATAATACGCAGGGAAGACAGTCTTGCTAATATCCTAGACTAGAATTATACAGTATCACAAGCAAAGCTGGGAGCTAAACTAAAGCGCATGCAAACCGCTCAGTCAAGTCTGCAGCATCAGATATAATACAGCTGCCGAAACAACTTTCATTCTATCCACAACTACAAAGTTTGACCGACACAGCTCAGTTGATAGTATGTCTGCCTTCTGCGCTGTAGGTTGTGAGTTCGTTTCCAAGACAAACATTTGTGTGATGAACAGCAAACAACATTATTTCGTGTGTATAAGTGTAGAATGTAGCTTATTTTAGAAACAAACATGCTCACGGCTTGGTAGACCCAGGAGCTCGAGAGGGCCAGAGGAACCAGAGGTCTGAACCTCTTGTTACTACAAACGGGGATGGGGATGGGGATGTCTTCTGACATGCAGAAGCATACAATAGACTCGGCATACCCCCACAGAGGATAGTATTCCGTACGTTATAGGTTGCAAGCTCACTTACAAAAACCTACGTTAGAAATTGTTTGTTGTACCATAACGTTAGGCACGACAGTTATAAACATCATCATATGAGGTGAAATTGGAAGACAGAGGAAATAGAAGGTCACGAATCAGCTATATGAACCAAAGCTTTAGGTAGCTCTCGTGTCTTTTAATGAGATCAAGGAGGCTGAGCTGGAGAGGCACAAATGGAAAGCAGCACCATTCACCGAAATCACAGCTCTTAAATTAAAAGATGTACAAAATCTATATTACCATTGAAAAGTTGAGAACTGCTTTCAAGAAACCAAAACAAATAATCTATGTGCAAATATAGTTCGTCTAATAGGTGTAATACTGTTTGTATACTGTCCAAGTCTGTAAATAGCAGGTTATTACCAGTATTACTAGTATAGTAACAGGTAATACTAATCCATACCTTCACCATAGAGGTATGTCACTCCAAGTCGACTTTCAATAATATTTGAAACGTTATCTCTGTGAGCTTAGATTCAAAATGGCTACTTTTCAAAAACTGGCGCGCCTGATATGGTCTAGCTAGTGAGACACATGCAATTGGGAGAGATGACGTCAAAATTGTCTCTCAACGATGATATACATCAGTTATCGCCGAGGTTTGACGCATATTCGTCGTCTTCTCCTCTAATGATATTTGACTCACTATTTTCTAAGAGCCTAAAAAAAAGCATAGACGCGGGTAGTACAAAATATTAGGTTATTAGGTGTCATTTTCATTTTTTACGTTCATTGGTAATTGAAATCGTTCAATCTTAGGCAATGCATGCCGATTATGACGTCATGACAAAATCACGACAGCTATTTACGGCAATCGCAAAATGTAGCAATTTTATAGAAATATCATCATGCGATATGGAGCTATTTAGGAAATATAGTTGTTCCAGATTGATCTATACTAGTTGCCGAGCAATAATTACCTGTATCTTCTGTAGGGCGATTATGGAACTCTAATTACAATCAATGTCTATCAGTTTTCGGCGTAATTTCAATCATTCGTTTGACGAATTTGACGTTTCGATAGACATTGATTGTAATTAGAGTTCCATAATCGCCCTACAGATCTGAGCGCGAGATACTTCCCTATAGATTTATATATATTTTTATTGACGAAGTGACACTACAGTACGCTAGTACTATGATTCATTCTGTGCTTCAGCTACTGCGGTACGCTTCCGCGTGCGCGTCACTTCACTTTCACTGCTGCCACCACCAATAGACATCACCCACCACTCAAAAACAATCTCTATTCCCACTCCTACACGTTACAGTTTTCCGCTGTTGATTGCTAGCATTTTTACGAACGTCCAGTCTACTTGCAATCTAAATTATACTTAATCGCGTGTGGATAACGTTTGTTATGGTATGAGAATGCGTGCGACGGCATCGTCAAGGCCGCACGTACGACGCAAGTGTACTTTCTCTAGCGGTCAATGGTCACAGCTTTGGGAGTTACATGTTATTGGAGAGTGCCCAAGGTCGGGCGTCATTGACAGCATGGTGACAGTGACATGTCGGCATGGTTATCTCGTGTGCCATAGTTGAACTATACAAGTTCTATGGTAGATTTCAATTGATGTCATGCACGTTATGTTTGAAACTTTTAATTTCGAGTTTTCTGCTGATAGAAGCTAAAAGTGGACAACAGAACTCTCCTTGATAGATTATAGTAAACTAGCCATGTTTGAGCTCTTTTTTATCTGCTTGTTCAGATAACGAATAAGATCATTATCATCAATAAAAATAAGTTGTTCTATTCTTCTTTTGACGTAAATTAGAAAAGAAGTAATTTCTGGATGATTCAGATAATATTTTCTTCCAAAAGGAAACGTAATACTTACGCACTTTGCAAATTAGGACTCAAGGCTAATGAGACGTTAAAAGCTCTAAAATAAAATGTCTGTTAGCAAAAATTAACCCTGAAAGAAGCTTCCTAAAAAGACCTTTATAAAAACAGCACTCAAAATGGCTACTATCTGAAATGGAACACAAAACAACCTCAATAAATAAAGTAGTATCGTAAAACGATACTTTACTAAGGATAACTGCTATAAAAGTTATTTTTGACCTTTCTGTCCATTTTAATGCGCCAGCCTTTTGTAACCTATAAACGGAAAAACTACGTGTTATTCCCACCATGTTAGGACCATCCCAAATTTAGCCTTTGGTACCTAAGCCCATAAAAAATGCTAACTTTTTTCCGCGGCTTCGCACGCATCATACCTCCATAGCCTATGAAATGAAGCGGCAATGTAGCAATGGCGACTTAAATGTCGTAATTTTAGTGCCGTTTTGCAAATATTGACAATCAGTTGTATGCTTTTGTGTAAATAAAAACTGGCGACAGGCACCACCGAACCTAAGGGTCTAGAGGGATACCGCTAACGCCTTTGAGTCAGTGTGAATGCGGCTTACTAACCTGAACCTTAGTCACGTGACATATCCACAAACTTGATACTGTAGCTTCCATACAATTAGATCTTTGAAAAGCACGAGAACTAACCTTTAATGCTTAAAGGTTTAAACTCTTTAGGTAAGTGACCAGGCAACTTAAAACAGTGCTTCAAGCGGCTTAAATATGCGAATCGTGAATAGAAACCGAATGCGGCCGCGTAAACTCAGTACAAAGTATTGTTTACTTTCACTTGGCTTGAATCGCGTAATTATGCAGACTAGTTGAACGCCCCTGACTTTTGTCGCTTGTAGCTCTTTTATTGCAAGACCTAATAGTATTTTTACATCTGCAGTGAGCTCTTTCTGGAAACCAGTTCGCAAACTATCCTCAAATTTCATTCAGAACAAATGTGTCATAAAGTGTTTGTATTGACTGAGTAGTGTCAATGCGTTGTTTCTTGTGCTTCTTCTTCTTGTGCCACTCGTTATTTCAAACCAGTGTGGTGAAAGATTAAAGGACAAGGCACAAACATATAAAAGTTAAACTGTAAGGCTGCAATAGACTAACGAATAAGATCTTCTTTGTGGTCGGTACTTCATTCATGATGATCGTGATCGACAGATTGTTCTGCAGGCGTAGAGCTGACCGTAGCGACTCAGATTTGTAGCCAGCTGCATCATTGTAGAAACTTCTAAACTTGTCAGACCTAAATATTATAGGATCTTTCTCAGGATCTGTTACCAAAAAGAGTGGTAATTCCTAATAAGAGTGGAGTACGTCAAAGAGCACATGCGGAGAAGCAAGGAGTAAAATCAACCAATATACACGTGACTAAACTGCATGACGATAACGTCATTCAATTTACATGCTTTAATCTGCTGTCCTCTGAGGTGTCAAATGAAGAGAAGTTCTGATGGATGCTCGTTCTCTCGGTTCCCCCAAAATGTCATTCGGTGAGATGGCGTCATAAAATAGGCGATTACGTTGCGTTTCAACAACATTGGTTGTTTGTACGTCACATGTATTAGATGCCTTGTGACGTCATCTCTCACAAGGGCATTGCTCTAATAATGTGCAAAACTCGAATGATGAGCAATCCGCTAAGTGTTGCCCAATTCGCACGTAATCACGGGTTATAATCGGTAGCCTTTACCTAGTAAACTTCACGGCTCTAACCTTCTTTCGTAAGAGGTTTTCCTTCCTGCGCTGTAGTAGTTACGTGTAATTGTTATGCTGTGTGCCCACTGTTGTAATGGAACGTAACCAAAACGTAACTCGTTATGTGCGATCGGTCTTTTTGTTTGAATGTCTTGAGGTCTTGGAAAAAAACAGTGATCAAACAAGTACGTGACAACTCTACTGGAGTACCAACAAGGCACTATCCCACTCTACTTAAAAACGTCACTCAGCTGTCAAAAGTTAATCACTGTTTAAAATAGTACCATCTTTTTTTTGTAATATAGTGACAAAAGAGGGCGAATCTTAAGTAGTGTTTAGCCAGTGTTCAAGTTGGGATGCGTTTATAAATAAGGCCGTATATGTTTACGCACCATATAACCTTGGATGGTTTAAGATGATTCTAAAGTAGATTTTTTATGAAAACCCCGTTCGTCTGCTTAAAAACAAGCCATACATGCTCACGACTAATATCCCCAGGCTTGATAAGACACCTCAGATCAGTCAGATCAGTCCCCATCAGTCAGAGGCACATGCTCACATTTTGCACAGAAGGTTGGTTCCTTTGTTTTGTTCCTTCCGCTTGCTCAAAATATAGATAGGAAACCCTAATTCATGTGACTAAATGTGAATTTGGTCTTTTAAAAGACCGTTAAAAAAACACCTGTTAATATCTCAAAAAAATTTGCGTATAGGTAGTTTTTCTGGACTTCAGTTTGATTTAAGTGCTTAGTCTAGACTTTTGTAGGTTTTTATAAGTATTTTCTTTTGTTATCTTTAAATATTTTAGTTTTATTTTCTGTTGTATTTACGTTTAATTTGAATTTCAATTTTGTATCTGAGTAAACTTTACATAATTATATTTATTTTAGTTTTTACTGCAATTATTACATAAATTGCAATTATGATGGTACACGACAGTGCGCCACCACAGTGCCCATGCGCATACCAACAACGTCACGGAAGACCAGCGTTATAGAAGCGTTCTAAACGCTATTTATAACACATGCTGAGTGACGACCAATTTTGCTGTCAATTTACATACTTGTTAGTTCATAAGTACTTATATTATATCATAATACACAAAATAAACTTTTCTTTCTTTCTTTCTTTCTAATTTTTGGTCTGATTTCTGATTCCTTCCTTCACCGTTCAGAGTATAAATGCTTGCGAGTAGAAATCATAGTGCACTAAAGACGACAAAAGTCCACATAAAATAAACTTTGCCATCAAAATGATAACACGGATAGTTAGAATAACAGAGTTATTCGTGGTCTCCAATAACTATTTACCATTATCTATAGGAAGTCGAGTGGTAGAGAATAAATTCTGAGCAGCAATCGGAGACGTTTGGCTCGCCGCGCCAAGGCGAAGGGCACTGGGCAGATATTACCAGCTATTTCTGTATCTCGGACTAGCGTTTGTTCGCGGGTGTGCATAAGAAAAACCTTTGAAAACATTTGAGAAATGTTGTTTCTATTATTATATGGTTAGTTAATGGTTACTTATGTCGCTCCATACTATAGATAAGACTATACTTAGTTTTAGTCTACCTTCACTAAAGTACCTTTACTATCTTCACGTTCTTCCAATTTTTTTTTAATATGATAGTCGTGATTCTTTGCATTTTGTATCTTATGACATTGACATAAATGTCACCCTACGGCCCTTCTATTACCAATCCATATTATAAATGCGAAAGTAACTCTGTCTGTCTGGCACGTTTTCACGCCTAAACCGCTGAACCGATTTTGATGAATTTTGGTATAGAGATAAATGGGACCTTGGAGAAGGACAAAGGCTACTTTTTATGTAGGTACCACGCGTGCGAGGCCGCGGGCAGCAGCTAGTTAGTCTATAAAACCCATGATTAGGATCTCACCGTTAAAATATCGCTCTAGAGAGAACCTACACAACGCATCAGAATATCCCCAGTGCTTTAAGTATTTTTTGTATTGGGACACAATACATAGACACTCATTAATTTGTAACCTAAGCACACACAAACAGTACCAACAGATTAATACAGAGATAACCGAAGAATTCTCCTTTTTACATGAGAAGTAAAAAATACATATTCCTTACCACTGGAAGGTAAATAGGTGTTCTGTCGAAAGGGTAATCTGTCGGTGCGACCAACACCTAGTCCCAAAACATCAGTTATTAGGATAAAGGTTTAACCTCTATGTTGTTTGTCAGTCAGTCAGTCTTGTAATGATTTTATATAGTTAGATAAGTTGGCGATTTCCAACGAATCGACTGGCAGCTATCTTTGTAGCTCACTTCCGAATACTAATGGGATTGGTAGATATCCACTTAGTTTATTGGTAGGCCTTCATTATAGGATTAGCCGCGGTGGCGTCACAGATTCGAGCACCTGATCGCTTCAGCCGAGGATAAGACGAAAACGGCGCTATTTATAAGTATTTGAACGGCCTTGTTGTAAGTATTTGTCAACGAAGTACTATGATGTCTTGTTCATTTATTATCATTGATAAATAAATATTTGGTGGACAATTCACACCTCACTATCTAGGCCCAAACTTTGCATAGATTGTACTATGATGATTTAACTAGATGATTGGTACAATACATTTTCTTTTTATATACTCGTAAATAAGAGTTGGTACATTTTAATTTTTAGGCACAACAAACACAGACATCTAATACATCTAATAAGTTCTTCGCAAATATGGTTCTAGAGAGAAAGTTAATCCTAGACCACGGCTACTATGAAACTACGAATATTATTATTAAATTATTTTATCAGACTAACACCATAAACGTATACAGGATGGTATCCAAAATGTTTTGTCAAATACATTAGTTAGTAGAATTGAATAATAGTTAAGTATACAAATTCAAAATGTTTTATTTTAGTAACTTAACTTAAGTAACAAAGTTTATCAGTATTGGATACCTCCATTTAAGTATAAAATACCTGTATTAGGAGAATATCGCTCTTCCTAATTGTGGTTTATAGCTATTATATTGCTGTAATATACATTAAAACATTTACTTACTACCAAAAGTAAATAACATTCTTGTGTATTTATAAGTATATTTTGAAAAAACATATTTTCCAGGTTAATTTTCTTAAGTATGTACTTAGGGTAATCTATTGAAATCACCTTGTGGTATTTAGATTGTATATTCGTAGCTACAACCTCTAGCTAGCTCAAGATCCAAATGATAAGTATCTAACAGATTTCTAAGATTTCAATCTAAAGTACGACTCTCACCTTGATGAGATAGACAATTTTCACGAATATTAACCTAACTATTGAAACATTTATAGACTACTAGCGACCCGCCCCGGCTTCGCACGGGTGCAATGCTGATACTAATTATACTACAGAATGGTTATCCCTAAGAGATACCCATATACCATCGCGGACTTTTTTGTAGATCTTTTAAGGGTGTACAATACTGTAGTACATTATTTTGATCTATCTCGTAGGGTTCAGACAGCGTTTGCAATGTAGGCGCAAAAATATGAGTTTATTTACGACACCACATTGGAAACCTCTAAAATTATCAGTGTTTATCTACTGTATTATGCATGTATTATACACATATAAACCTTCCTCTTGAATCACTCTATCTATTAAAAAAACCGCATTAAAATCAGTTGCGTAGTTTTAAAGATCTAACCATACATCGGGACAGACAGACAGCGGAAAGCGACTTTGTTTTATATTATGTAATGATGCCATTGCTCTCAAACGGCGAAGAAACTAGCACACCCTGAACCATAAATTCAGTTTTTTTGTCATTGTTTAGTTATTAGTTATTACTATAGGTGGCAGTGAGGTTGTAACCTGTCATTCTCAAAAATATCTAAGTAACTGTAACTGAAGTTCTGGAGAGGTGATACACTTCAGTCAGTTTGGTGATTCAGCCGTGATCATATTTGTTTTTTCTTATCTTATGCTTACTAATAATTTGCCGTATTGCTTCGTAAAGTGCTCTCAGCTGCGCGTGGAGACGCTTCATCAGATTCCACCTTTAGATTGGTAGAAATACCTTTAGATACAGCAATACGTCTCGAAATTACGTTGAGATAAGTAACATTTCCGAAGGGTCTATTTAGCTGCTGTTTTAACAAACGCCGTTTCACAGTACCGGCATAGTTATCAGTTTATTTTGACAGGCACTTATTGGTTGGTAGCTGTTAATTTGATTCGGGAATCCCGTTCCTGGGTCATAACGGTAACGTTCAAAATTCAATAATTCACCGCTCTTCGTGAAATTGAATACCTTATTTATTGTTATAAGTAAGGGTCTAGAGCCTATGCCCCATTGCAAAAAAATCCATTATCTCCAGTATTTTAGTATCAACAACCGTCTCTTATTTTTCCTTAACCTATTATGTCCCACTGCTGGGCAAATGTCTCCTTTAACTTCCACAGAGTCACATAACCTACCCAGTGCCATTTCAAAGTTGCAGTCCTCGTGCCTACATCCACTATGCCCGTTTTCGATCGGATTCCGGTATTTCGAACCCTATCCGTTCTTTTGATCCCCAAAACACTGCGCTCGATAACTCTCTGGTAAATTTTGAAGTCAGATTTTTGTGCCTTTATCAAAGTCTATCCTATATTAACATATTTAGCTAGATTGTCGCTTAAGTATGCTTTGTCCTTGTCATTCTAGTGTAGAAGAATAGAGATGGCAACAGATTTAAACAAGTCATTAGCTAGTGTGTGTTTATAAGATAGACCATAATATGGCTGAGCATCATTTGTCAGTATAGGCAAGATACAGGTGTCGATATCAAGTAAAAAAGAAATGGTTAGTTCTTCTATACACAACATAAACCTGTATATTTCCCTGAAACTCCTGTCAAAAGATATTTCTTATTACCGGCACCTGGTATTGAAAGACCGTGGGTGTAACATGTCCTTTCCACCTGTCCAGTGCAGTTGGTGTTAATGGTGCAATTGAGCTCTTCCCTGAACACAGAACTAATACCAGTAACCTGTACTAAATGGTTACTGCGATCCTCATCTAACTTACTGTATAAAAATGTGATTTGCATGTAAGCGACTTTCAACCTTAGAGTAAGTGTGGGGCCATCCATACTTACATACAATCCTACTATATAAAAAAAATAGGTTAATGTCGATGTTTGTATGTTTATATATTTGATTATGGCTCGATATTTAAATAAACCTCAGTATAGGATGTAGTCTGTGACCTGAAAAAACAGGCTACTTTTTATGTTCGTACCACGCGTGTGAAGCCGCAGGCAAAAGCCTAGTCCATAATAAAATCTAGTTTTTCTTGAGACTTTACAACCGTACTGTTCAACTGGACAGTATTAGGTAACATAGAATTTATATCTTCCTAGCTTATGGTCTTCTATTTCGTTTTATGTTTTAGTAAAACTTCATTAAAATTAACTTACTCGTATAATTATTGTATACAATACGTTATCCTACTAATATTATAAATCTCTTAATCAGGTTAAGCATTGAGAGAGATATATATATATAAATTCGAAACCTCAACGATAGCGCCCTCTATTTTTTCCTCTGGTGCCATCTAGTAATGTATATTTTGAAAAAAAAATATAAAAATAAACATGTTGGAATTGTTTTAAAACCTCACTGTTGTCACACCACATTGATTCAAAAGTAAAGGCATTAAAGCTCATTATTAAAATACAAGCTAACATAAAGTGACGAGCCTGCTGACCATGATTACTAAATTGCCTCAACGCTTCCTACTAGGTATGTTCCCACATTTGCGCCGCCGCGATCTCCTGCGATGTGATGCTATCCTGGTATCATTACATCAACTTTATTTACAGCTATGCCTAATGGATTTCTTTTGTTTTACATCTTCAATGTATGAATCAATTAAAGACCTTGTTGAAAAACAAAATTATATTGAGCCGAGAAAGAAATAAGAAACATACGACTATCAGGCTTGGTAGACATCTGCTCAGATCTTTAGTAACTTATCGACGACCTCTGTGGCGCAGTAGTTCATGGTTCGCCTGAGACGCAGAAGGTTGTTGCAAGTTCGGTTCCCGGCGCGGGACAAATGATTGTATGATCTGCAAGTATTTGTCTCGGGTATCGGGTATAATATGTCAAAAGAACAAAAAAAGAATACAAGTAGTATATCGGTTGTGTGATACCTATAACACAAGCTGTGCTTACTTTGTTGTTAGATGATACTGTGTTAAAATCCGCCATTATTTATTTATTGAGCTGAATACCTACGTATGCATGCTTTAAGAACAACAAAAGTATATAAATGCAATTGATTATTCAGTTTTTGTAGAATTTTCTTTTACCGTGTCACTAGTTATTCTGAACCGGTCGGTGTGGTGAAAGGATTAAAGTGGCGCACTTTAATCCTTTCACCACACCTGTCATAGGCTCCTGTCTCCTGTCATACCACCATACAACATAACGTTAATGTTTATGTAAAATATAGCCTTTTGTAAATATACAAAAATAAATAACAAATATTCCGACCGGAAGCCATTAATTTATCATTCAGAAGCTTATGGCATAACAATAATTACTTCAAAAAACATTTCACATTTTCGAGAAAAAACGCTAATGTATGCATTACGCCTACGCGCGATCGGTATGCCACTCACTTGACGGTAACAGACAGGGAAAATGTTTTCCATCATCAGTTCCCACAAGGGCATCCCTTGGTAATTTAAATTACCTACAACTCGACCCAAACATACAAATAAACAGACACACAATGCGAATGTTGACTCATGACTAGAGTGCGGATAATATGCTAATGTGTATCATCAATATGCATATGTATATTTGAATTGATGTTTATGATTTACTATAATTAGAATAGACAGAGCCCTCATTCTGTAGTTTCGCTAGATTAGCTAAATTTTCTTAAAACATGAACAAACTTATTTTGTTTTCACCAAAATCAAAACTAGAGTAACATGACCGTTTTAAAATAAGATTAAATTCGCATTTGATTTCTTTATTTAATCATATTTCTTAAGATTTTTTAATCAAGTTTTAATCAACACATGGAAAGTATGACATCTGACATCTGTAATTGAAGTGTTTTACGTCAATTACACATCAATTTAGTAAATTTAAGAAGTTTCATTTGAAAATGTTATTCTTATTCAGACTTTGGTGGAAATAAAATCTATCGTTTTATGGAATCATTTATAATACGTTGCAAAAAAAGGATATGTTTGTAATTAACACCTCTTTACGAAATTTCCATGGTTTTCATAAATTACTCTAAACTAAACAGTGTGTGTTATAATTATAGTATAACTTATAAATACCAATCCATATATACAAATGCATATTGTATATAAGTATTTACCTAAACTCTAGTTATTATTCTAGTACGCATGATTTTTTAGTTAATACACGTTCAAGAATATCGTGTTTATCATTGTGTTTTATGCATAATATATAGTGTTTATTACTGTATTAAAAACGTTTTCAAGTTCTGTCAAAAGTTAATCAATGTTTAAAATAGTGCCATCCCTTTTTGTAAGATAGTGACAAATAATGACAGAGCGAATCTTAAACAGTGTTCAAGTTTAAAAGTAAGGCCGATAATATGCAAGTATAATAATGCAAATATAACAAGTGACATGTATATATGTATATTTGGTTATTAAAGATGCATTTAATCCGGTCTCTAGTCGGAAGGCGCCTCGACCTCGTGCGGGACCGTTTCAATTCGTAAGTGTCTCGTCAAGGTCCCGCCGCTTTTGAATGCGTCTGTATGGAAACTTTTGAGTTTTCCCTCTTTTTGGCACTGTTACCTCTTCTGTGGCTTCGGCTGCTCTAGACCCTGTTCAAGGTTGGCTTTAAACTGGTTTTGTGGTTTATTTGTTACTGCCAAAGTTGTAATATAATTGGTATATTTGCCCAATTACTATGATATATATTAACGTCTATCAGTAGCATCTGTGGATTTATATAGACAATAAGAACTGACTGTTTCTTTACTAATATACTGACTGACGGATTTTGACAGCCACCATTCATCTTTCGTTGTAAGGTCCATCAAAACCTGTGTGATAACGAATTATGAAAAGATATATCAAAAGGATCCGTTGACATTAGTTTCACTTTGATGCTTGTTAAATCAATTTTAGGAAATGATTACAGGAACTGAGAAATATAATAAATTTGTTACGTTATGTTTACAAAATTATCGATGCTTGGTTGTAAGTGATCGTTGATGACGAGCGTAGCGAGCTGCCGATATTTTTACCCAATATTCAATTTATAAAAGAGCAGCAGCTGAACACATATAGTTGGCATGAACAAAGCTTCATACTCGTAAACAATCGATATAAGACTCACTGTCGGAGTCTGAAGTCGCTAAATATAAAACTAAGTAAAATATTTAGTACTTAGACGAATGCAAGACAAGAAATTTATTATCCACATGTACTAATGTAGCAAACAAGGTTTTTACGAACATATTCAATTTTAATACTAGTATTTGTTTACATAATGAGACTTATTTTTAGGGATCATTAAATAATGTGATATTGACTAAATAATTAAATATTGTACCTTGAAGTACAATGTTTTTTGTAAACATTGTTTCAAGACTTGAATTAAAAAAGGGTCTTCAGAGGTGGCCTTTCGAAAATGAGTGAATACTTAAAAATCGTTTAAGTGAACGGCTGAGCAGACTCATCAGAGTCACGACACATCATTATTCACCTTATTCTCAGGGCACAAGTTATAATTCCATTAAACTGTAATATGATTATCATCAGACGATCCATTTATAGTGCTCAATATGGACAAAGTTCAAGACGAAGTGGGAACACACAGAATGTTCATTTTTGTACTAACATTTACTCAAAATCAATAATTATATGACTCAGGATAGCATGTAAGTAAAATGGTCTTAACGATTTAGCAGGTAAAGCTCAAATTCCTTTTAGCAAAGCTAAATAAATCATCACATTTTTTAAGGTTATAACTACCCTCTCTCCGCAGGCTTCACGTATTTTAAGAGAAGGATTAAATGTATGTAACTCAATCAGGTCGTAACAGCGTGGCTATTTCATCACCAAGCATAGCTATTTCATAGCAGTTAAGATAAACTGATTTTGGTGAAATTAGTATAAATGAAATAAATAAATAAACCCGAACATTTAACACCGCATCATCTGGCCTTAATGTAAGCAGAGCTTGTGTTACGGGTACCACATGACTGATATACTACTTATATACTTTTTTTTTTTTGTAAATACATACATATTATACATAGAAACACCCAGACCCGAGACAAATACTTATATAAAAATATTTTATGACATGGACTGAACTACAGGATACTTTTTATCCCGAAATACGGCATATACTGCAATGACATCAGACGTCAAATTTGTACGCAAAGTCGTGGAGTTCTCCAGTTGTAAAATAATTAGGCTCCAAGTCATGTTTATTTGCTGTTCACGTATTAATAATATTCAAAATTAATCGCTTTTTCATTAGATCAACGTAATATTATAAATGTGAATTTTTGAGTATGCGTGTGTGTGTTAGTATGTTACTTCTTCACGCTCAAATGGCTAGAAAAGTTCGGCTATACTTGGTATTGATATAGATGTGAACCTATAGCTACTTTTTATCTACATACCAGGTAGACAATGTCGCGGGCAGCAGCCAGTAAAACATAAAATACTGACTACATCATCAGACTTGCTGTGACGCAGGCCGTCACTGCGTCATAGGCATGCTCTGAAGTCGCAACTTTGCAAGTGAGTGGTGAGTCTTCCGGGTTGAAAGTTGCTTTGGGCCCAAGGTCAGGTCTCGCCTGAGGGCGCTATTCTGACAGATTCTGACGTCATGAACACCTACTATTCATGGAACAGCTGCGGGAGCGCATGCAATATTGTTAAAAATGTTGTAGTGTATCTATGCTTTATGGGGATATGTTAAGCTGACGGCTGTAAGAAACTAAGCCTATAACTAGTCCATACTTATTATAATAATGCATATTCGCTGCTCAGTGCCGCGATCGAAAGTAATTTTTTTTAAATTAAATACGCCCTTAAAGCCTATAATCACGAGAAATTTGTAGCAGGTACAAGGAAAGGTCGTCTACGTAAGTTGTCCCATATTTAAGTTAAGTTCGCGTCTCCGGGAAAAACGAAGATAGGGTTATTGAGTGTAAAAGTATGAGACATTCAGGTAGAGTGGATTCCCCACGTAAATATAAATAGTTGATAAATGAGGATTCCCTCACGTAAAAGATAAAAGGTATGCGACTCACCATCAGGAAAGATTGCAGCTTATCGCCAGGGAAGAAACAGTTGCGGTTGAACACATTTGGTGGCGAGCCCCGTACTCTTGTCATTCACTGCTTTCACTGTACACTTCCTGAAACAAACGAGATTTCAATTAATAGAATCCCAATATTACACAAATTTAAAGCATACATTAAAGGTAGTCTTTTGAAGAAAGCTTATTATAGTATAGATGACTATATTATTGATAAGAATGCATGGCCGCATGTCGCTCTGCCGTCAGACAGTTAACCGACACACTTGAAATGTATAAACTCTCTTGTTTGTGTCTGTATTTCGTAGTTAAGGTAGTTATAAGATGGATCATTATAAAAAAGCGCTAGGACCAAGACGAGTTTCTTGCCAATTCTTCTCGAGCTTGGGTTAGGGTGAATTGGCACCTAAATTCACCTAGTATGTAAGACGTTTCAAAGTGATCCTTGTGATTGTATTGAATAAATCATTTTTTGACTTGACTTGACTTGACATTCTAGACCAGCCCTGGTCTGGTCCTGGTCCGGTCTGCAAACGGGTGTTTTCGGGTCAGATGATGACGTCATCATGCGTGAAATATTCATCTCACTTTCTGAGCTTAAGCTTCCTGGATACGTTATAATTATTACGGAGTTTTTGCTGATTGCTAGGTAGGGATGAGAACTTGTCCAGGCGCGACGACCATTGGAATAATGGCCGAGAGACATTCGGTTTTCTGAAGACAGATAACCTGCCCGATACTCAGACGAGGTCGTGAAGTCTACACAACAGGACAGCCTGAAGTGACGTGACAGTTATTTATTTCACTACTAGCTGCTGCCCGCGGTTTCGCATGCGTGGTACCCATAAAAGAAGTACCCTATGTCCGTTTCGATAATACAATCTGAACAGACTGGGTACCTATTTATTATTACATCGAATTTATAGTTTTTGTATGTATCTTCATTTTCTTCTACAGGTTATAACGCGTAAAGACAATGGCATAAGGGGTGTGCTACACGCGACTCTCATAGCATTCGACAGGCAGTGGAACCTAGCCCTAAGCGACGTGCTAGAGATATGGAAGAGGAAGGGGCCTAA
Source organism: Lampropteryx suffumata (assembly GCA_948098915.1). Classification (NCBI taxonomy): domain Eukaryota; kingdom Metazoa; phylum Arthropoda; class Insecta; order Lepidoptera; family Geometridae; genus Lampropteryx; species Lampropteryx suffumata. The sequence continues at coordinate 907,830 of OX402545.1, forward strand.
GAAAAGGAAGGTGCCTCCAGGATTGGGTAAGTATAACAAGTTTCATAAACGAAAATAATCTGAAAGACGATATTATATATAGGTTTTTCTATTGATCTTTATATAGGGAAATTGGTGTGTGGGCATCGGTCTTTACACGAAGAAATATATTAGAGAATTCATTTTTATTTTATAAACCTACGCAGTACTTACTCATATTTTAAACAGATGCCAAACTGATACCAACTGATATCAAGCTAGGGTCAGTCGATTTGTTATCATAGAAAGTACCGCTTACGCTTTATCAGCAATATTTATTTGGCCTAAAGGTACACCTGTCGCCAAAGGCACAGCAGCGAGAATCTCACCAGTGCCTTCAATCACAGAGACACCTCTTGGCAAAGGTGTATGGGAGTGCACACGTTACATGCCTCAGCTGATGATCCGAGGTGAACACGTGGTGCTAGTCAATGTTGTGGAGCGGTGACCTCTTGGTTAGATCTGTGCGCCTAGTAGGTTACGTGCAGTGACGTAAGCAGCTAAGAGTAAGATGGTCTAATTTTTAGTTTGAAAGTTTGAATGAGACCATAAAACAATGTAATTATTTCAATTATATGTACGAGTATGTACTCCACTTATTATGAATGTAAACTTTTCGCTTTCATGAAAGCCTAGTAATCTTTCTATTCTGGAGACTAGAGTGATATTAGAAGCCTTGTATCAACAAATACTTATCATGTCGTTAAACAATGTATTAAATCAGTTATACGAATATTGGTGGACTATCTAGCCCGAAACTAAGCATAGCTTGTACTATGGGACCCAGGTGACTAATAGATTCTGAATTAGTTAAACGTCAGGATTGTATTATAGCAGCAGTTTGAAATTCATTATAATAGTGCGCACGGAGTAAGTCAATTCAGTATGTTTTATTTTCACATTTGCACGAATTTCGCGGACGTTCCCAGTATTGTCCGTGTGAAAAATAAAAACAAAATTTAAAACAATGGAATGTTTGACATCGAATTCATTTAAAATATTCCTGGGAAAGTTTCTTTTCGTAATAAACTTGTCAAAATATTCCGCTCGTAAGATTTTACTGGTTTTACTGGTAACTCAGTAGTTTACCTAGTTGTTGTGTTAGCTTGTATGTTATTTACTCATATAGTTGTTACGTTATGTATAAGATATTACCTATTAATATAGTTTTTATCCATTATTACTCTTTTATTTAAATCCACTTTCGTAAACATTCGTTTTCTCACAAATTTTAATTTAACTAAAGTCTATTGTACTTATTCGCGATTTTACATAATGGCATCATTGGAACTGTAGAAAGAAAATTCAGTTAAGCTCTTCTCGTCGTCTACGCGCCTGGTAGTAGAAGCTTAGTCAAAGTCGTAATATTGTATGTTATCTTTTTTTTTTTTATTGTTATATCTTTGATAAATGGATCTACCTAGATCATGATAGCTCTTCCTATTTTATAATTCCGGGCAGATTTTAAACTGCTTTATGTGTGTACTATTATTATAATATCTTCTCGATTTTCTTTTTTAACTACATAAATAATAAATCGAATATATAACTGGTAAATCAAAAAATAAACATTAAAAATGACAAATACCTACACGACCCGAATAACATAACTATACCGAATAACTACCGAATAACAGCCAAAAACTCAGCCCAAATATTTTATTCAATGCTTCGTTTTACATTTAAATAGATCATCAGTAATATTTGTTAGGAAAAACAATACTGGAATCTTTATTTTTAAATACAAAAGGTTAAACAGCCTAGGGCGTAGGAAAAAGGTGTATAATGCCCATCGATTACATAAAAGGTGCATTTGTACTTCCCACCCGGTGCCCGGAGCCCGGAAGGCATTGTTCCCGGTGGCCGTTTTCGCGGGCGTCGGCCGTGTGACCGCGCGTGCGTCGACCCCACGCCAGATGACAGGTCACGGGTAGAAGAAAATTGTAGGAAAACGCACGATTAATAGCATATCATAGCAGCATAGGGCTATAGCTGGCGCGAGTGAAAGACCTTTCGATTCACAGGAGACGAGTGTTTCCATAACTTGCAAATATTTCCGTAATAATTTTCATAGATTCTGATACCCACAGTATAGACATTCTAGAGTTAGAAGTACCACGTCTCGTCTGTGACCAGTTATTTTATGCGTTTGTATTTGAAGCTTCCAAGCTATTCGAAGCATTCGGGAGATTGATATACTAGGACACCCTATTTAGCCAGTATTTGCTCACGTACATTTTTAGTGAATGAAACTCTGACTTTGGTACCTCAGCTATAATGTACTTATAAAGTTTAGAACCGTTATACACCTGGTAGCAGCAGAGTTCCCACCCCCACGCGTGGGATTCTGGCGAGCCGCCAGGGTGCGTCGCCCCGCCGGCCATTGTCTCATCAATCACGCAAATAGATCCGATGATGCATTGCTCTTCCATGTCTAAAAATTCAAGTATTTGGCATTTGGAGAAAACTAAACCCAATCAAAGAGAAGGAAAAATATCTTAATCTCGGCAATTATTCATTCGTGTTATATCCATAAATAAAATTTAAATCCCGCAACCCTTGAAGGTTGAATTTCTTAAATAGATTTGTGTGTGCGCTTACACGGGCAATTGAAATTGCGAAATTCTGGGCTGTATAGACAAACATATATATACTCATTTATTTGTTTCTCAAGCACACACAATCAGTACAAACATTAAAAATGTATTGCATAATAAATAAAAATGGCGAAGACAGAGAGCATGTCATGTATCTATATGACACAGTAACAAAAAGAGCTCGACTCAGCATAATATAAATTTGAAAATCATCTCATTATTTAACTCATTATTTAAAACATATTTAAATAGTATTTAAATAATTAGTTAAATAATATTTTTTGATAAAGCTTGGGTCGAAACAGCTCAAAACCGAGATGACTGGAGAGATCAAGGGGAGGCCTTTGCCCAGCAGTGGGACACAGTGGGCTAATCGTAATCGTAATATTTAAATATTTAGTTAAATAATGAGTAATTTTAAGATGTAATTTTAAGATGGAGTGTTTCCACAAAAATATCTCACATACTCTTTTGGCCGAAGGTTTAGAAGAGAAGTACATTAATGTGGTAAACTTGTCAAACAACACGACAGCATCTCGTCTTCTTATCGGACTTGGGTTTGGAGGAATTAGCACCTAAATTTACCAAGTATATAAGACGTTTCTAAATGATCCTTGTGATTGTATTGAATAAAAAAAAATGATGATTTTGACTTAAACATCGAGAAATTGACAGCAATGGTAACATGTAGTAATTTTAGAGATGCAGCCACACCATACCTCGTGACATGGAGAAGCAATTTAGGAAAACAAGTTGCTTCAGATTATTGCTCAAAATATTGCCCGTGCGCTTACCTTTAGGCTTAGGCTGTGTTTTGATTGTTAGTCGATCAGATATTTTTTATTTAGGTTCATTAGGTCTCGTCATAGTGGCTAACTTAGTTGACGATGTTTTCAGGCACCCCTCATCACCTAATGATCCGCGCACTACGGATTAATCCGCGGTGAGTTTTTTTTTCGCTTTTTTGTGAATCATAGAATCAGACATAGACGCACGCGCTAGCAATTTACGCGGCTTCTGCGATATGCAAATTTATCGCAGTTTAAACCACGGCGAATTAACTGATACAGTGACCGCATCGAACGTAGCTTAGTTTGATTTTCAGTTCAAGGTCATATAACCAGATGATGGTTACCGTCGCGTAGACGTGGATTTGTGTGAACAAAATACATAAGTAACGTAATTATATAATTTGAGATCTGTTGATGAGAACCGTTGACAATTTTGATAAAATACTATGCTAAATGAATACTAAAACAATAAATAAAATAAACTTAAAATCTAAAATATGAAAAAAATAGACTAGACCTCTACGAATTTCAAATAAGGCATTTTCTAGGCTACACAGATCATTGACCGCAAGGTTACCACAAAATAACCAATAAGATCTTATTATTGTGTCACACGTTATATTCCAACCAATGTGGTGGAAGGATTAAAGTGCACCGCAGAGGCTCTTTTCGAAAAGATAATAAAGTACCTACTGACTTCAACTTCTTTTAACCTTCAAATTTAATAAAATACTAGACCCTTACCTATGAAGTTGTCGTTCATACGAACGAAGAACAGCCACTTCACAGGTAAAACTTACCTTCTATCCTATAATCGCCTTATTAGTTAGCGTAGTGTTTAAGTATGTTCTGTCATTGTCATTCTAATGTCAACGAATAGAGATAGCAACAGATTTTAACAACACATTAGCTATTGTATGATTATAAAGTAGACCCCTAATTTATATGTATAAGGTTAATATTCAACTTGAAAAAAATATAAAAAGCAAAAATAGACACATTTTTTAATATAATAAATTTCTTGGACTGTTGAATAAGTTACACACAACAATACGCCACCCACACCTAGGTCAAGGCTTATGGGAGTATTGTGTGTTAATTTATAATATTAATTGCGGCAGTCCTGTACGTCCGACTGTCTGTAGTTCCGGACGCCTAGCGTCGTATAAATAGCGTGCTTGCGTAACCGGGACACTGCACTAGCCCGCTTGCACCCAACTACTTTACACCAGCGGTTAAACGATACCATAGATAAAATAAAGAATGTTTGACTTTAACGCAACTGCAAGTACTGTAACCAAAGACAATGGAAGTAATGCAACAAATATTTATTTATGTAAAATTACCTAATTGGAAAATGGTTTAAATAAAATAAATAAAAAATGGACATTTCACACGGCATCTAGCGCCAAAGTAAGCAGAGCTTGTGTTATGGGAACCAGATTACTTATATTTTGTTTTACATACATATAATACATAGAAAAACATTTAAACCCGAACTAAATATTTGCAGATCATACAAACATTTGTCCCACGGAATCGAAGCCGCAACCTTCTGTATCTCAGACAGGCCTTCGCTCAAGCGGCCACAGAGGTGGTCAAATTATAAATTAGTACGAAAACCTAGAATCTAAAATTCGAAAGTGGATGTTAAATTCAATTCAAATTCAAAACTGCTTTATCCAACACCACTTAGAATTGTAGTACATGCTAGGTGCTAGGTCATCGGTCAGTATACCAATAAGCGTCGATTAGCTTGCACCCTGTCACGTACGGAATACTAACTCTGTGCGAAACGTAAAATAATGCTTGGACGTGCCCCTGAGTATTGAAAACTTAAATATCAAAGTAAATACAAATTTAAAGTGTTGCCTAGAGATTACAATCGTGAGTATGATGGTTTTTTTGTTATTTTGTTTAGCCTAGGTAATAGTGATTAGCTATGTATCATGAAGGCTAAGATCAAAAACGAAAGCACTTTTATTTCAAGCATTTATTAATTTATTTTAATGCATTACAGAACATATAAATCTATCGAGCTAACGATACCTATTCTACCAAATACGTGTTTTAGTATCGCTCGTAAGATTTTTATAGATTTTGCATTGAGCACAATAAAGGTCCGATTTCAGTTAATACTAAAATGTCTTTATTTCCCAAGGTCTAAAACCCGTGTTATATTTATAAACACATACATTTAAAGGCAAATTAAACGTATCAACTTAACACATAAGGCTAACTGGTCGCGGCAAGGCAGCACTTCCGCAATGCTTACATACAAACAATATGCTCAAATTAAGTATGTGTGTCGGCCAATGCCGTCCACTATTCTTTTTTGCAACCTTGATCGTCTGAACTGCGAACGAAACGCACAACACTTCTTTAAGAGAACAAGTTTTTAATTGTCTTCACTTGTTGGTTTAGTTGCGTTTTGTTTTGCTAGTCTGATCTAACCCATGTCCCATTTCTCCTCGACGACGAAAAGGACTTTGTGGCGCAGTGGAAAGTCCTTCCTGAGACGCAGAATGTTGCATCTTTCTGCATTTGTATAATCTGCACTATTGGTTTCGGTTCTGAGAATCGAATGTATTTACAAAAAAATATATGCACATAATATATAAGTAAGTATAAGTAATTATATCAGTCATGTGGTTTCCATAACACAAGCTCTGCTTTCTTCGGGGATAGGTGATGCTGTGTGAAATGTCCGGTTTGATTTATTTATTTATTCGTATTTAAGCTGATATTTTGAATTTCGAAGAGTGTATTGGTGGGGGATAAGTTTCGAAATTCAAAACGAATCATCCATCGACAGTTACATTTATAAAATTATGAGTGTGAAACTTGCACCTGAGACGATACCGCACCTACTTTTATTAGCATTGTGGTTCTCTTTCCACCGGTTACTATTACTAGTCCAGTTATACCAACAGCACAATATCTGCTTGCTTTGGGGCAGATGATGCTGTGTATCTCCGGTATTATTTATTTATTCATTACACCGTCTTAAAGTATATATGAATATTTTTTTTGGTATACTCGTGAAAGTTCAGATCAACGGTTCTCGGAATGTTCCTTTACTTGTGAAATGAGACCTTGATTCTTGACAAATTTCATGATTCAAAGTACCCCGAACGGGAAGTACCCCGAAGGTTTTGTTTGAAAGTTCCAAAAGTGCGGCATAATTGATCGAATTTAAGTCGTATGTTTTGTTTGCGTTTTAGCCGCTAGATTTTTCTAGAGCTTCAAGGGACCGCAGATCTAAGTTTTTGATATTAATTTCAAACACAGACAGACACGGACAACGAAGTGATAACATATGGGTGCCTTTATTCTTTTTAAGGTACGGAACCCTAAGAAAATTATGTTACACATATTTAAAAACCGAACAGCGTTGTAATACAGCCTCTTCAAATATTCATACTTTTTAAATATTCATAAATCGAACAGCGCTAGAATACCGAGATTAAAACGGTCAGTTATGCTAATCGGCGTCGCTGGACGCGATGCAAGCGAGAGCGCGCGCTTTACTCTTTTTGTATTCGTTCTTGCAGCTAACTTGAGCTCGGGCTGACCTATTTACCGCAAATAGCCGCTGCCGGGACTCAAACCCGCGCCACGTGCCTGCTTTAGCTAGATTCTTGAGATTAGTAAAGGCTTAAATACTTAGGCGAGATACTGCTCATTCGTGTGTTATTATAAACTTTGTAAGCAGCTTCTCCGTTTCCTATAAGTAGGTAAGTATGTAGGTTTTCGTTGAGTTATTACTATTACAAGCGCTATATTGAAAGGAATTTATGCCGATACTTTAGTTAAAACTAGTTTACCTGACAGACGTTCTATCTAAGATTACATTTTCTTACATTTCCAACAATCATCGTCATTTACACAAAACCATAATGAATTAATACCTAAAGCATCATCTGGCCCCAAAGTAAGCAGAGCTTGTGTTATGGGAACCACATGACTGATAAGTATTACTTTTATAATATTTTTTTTGTAATTGTGTTACCAATACAAATAATTACAGATCATGCAAGCATTTGTCCCGCAGCGGCAATCGAACACGTAATCTTTTGTGTCTCAGGCGGGCCCTTTCCCATTGCGCGACAAACGTCAGAAGACAAAGCCGCTGGCAGAAACTAGTACCTAAAATAAATAGCTTAAAAGAGTTTTGTTCGCGTCCTTGAAATTCAATTTACGTTTATCGGTGCATTTTATAGAATTAGTAATTGGAATAATTCGATACAACTCGCGTGAACAAATCACTGATGAATATTGATGGCCATCGATACGGGTGCTCGACATGCGGTGTTTATTTTACTAATTGCAGGTTTTGATAACTTATATATAATCATTAGGTTGCTAATTGATTATTTTTTAACCGACTTCATCAAAAAGGAGGAGGTTCTCAATTCGTCGGATTTATTTTTTATGTATGTTTACCGGTTACTCACAGACGCCTGAAACGATTTGTTTTTTTTTTAAAGGGTATACTTTCCATTTGGTCCCATTTAAATTTTATCGGTCGAGCGGTTTTTAAACTATCATCAAAAATTAAAAATGTTATACATCGATGATATTTTTGTTACGTACAGTGCAGAGCAGTGCGTTTAATTGGCCTACCCATATTATATACAAAATACATCTACTTTCCACTTAAAAATTTCAAAATAAAATAATAGTCTCAAATTGTATCCAATGGAGTCTGTTTTCTTTTTAGTTTTTAAAACGTAATTATTTATATACCAAAATTATCGTAAAATGTGTAGGACTTATTATTTTATCGTGTGTACGACGCAACAAAGTGCAAGACATCTCGCACAAGCGCTTAATGTAGTAACCTAACTTTATATTTACCAACATTGTGCCTCTCTATCTATCGCGTAACTCTATCTCGTCTGGCGCAGCACTTACGAATTTACCCAACAAGATTGGTGCGCCAATGTACAGAGACCAGGGCTATGCTGTTTTTGCAGTCACACAATGTACCTGCTTGTCTGTTCATACTTTTGCTATCTGAATATTTGTGACACATAATTTAGTTTTCCACATTTAGTACGTAATAAATTTAACTTAATTTAAATACCTATAATGAGCTAACAGTTGTGGATACAACTTCTCAAACATACTACACACACATCTCACACACCGTCCACACAAAGACACCCCAAAAAAGCGATTTGTATCTAAATTAGCCTGTTTTTTGCTTCACTAATAGCTACCTACTTAAAATGTTATTTAGTTATGGTCTATTTGTTACTATTATTGTGGTTCTGAGTGTGCGTTGGCTTTTTCTGATTATTTTATCTACCCAATTCATTCGTTCTTACCCGGTTGAAAACAAAATATGGATTCAAATTGGTTTAAGTACAGCATAACTACAGCATAACTACTCTTTATTATAATTCAATTCAATTTCAATTCAATTTGATTCAGTTTAATTACATCTATTTTTAACCAACTTTATCAAAAAGGAGGAGGTTCTCAATTCGTCGGAATCTTTTTTTTTATGTATGTTCACCGATTACTAGAAAACGGCTGAACCGATTTAGAAAATTATTTTTTTGTTTGAAAGTGTATACTTCACAGGTGGTCCCATAGAAATTTTATCAAAATCGGTCGAGCTGAAAAATCAACGAAAATCTAAAAATTGTATACATCGATGATGTTTTCATGTACTTCGATACCTCGCTGTCTCATTGGAGCGGTGGATGCAAATACATTAAAAAAAATGATTCAGACGAATTGAGAACCTCCTCCTTTTTTGATAAAGTCGGTTAAAAATAGGAACATAAAACAGTAACGACAAAAGGGTTAATAAAAAAAAGTACCTACTGTGAAATGTAATGTATGTATATGTGATGTAATAATAAAAAGGAACTTATACCTACACTAAATCATGTTAGGAGTATAGTAGCTATATTTACATAAGAAACTACATCAATAATTGTAAACACAAGATGAAGATTTTTTAATTTAATTTATTTATTTATAGAACTAGACCGGTACATACACCATTTACACTAATCAAAACTATACAACAAATATATAAATATTTAAATACATTTAAATTTTCTTTACGCGTCATTGTTTGACAGCTAACAAATAAGCTCAGGTGGTAGTAGCTCTGCCTTCTGAGCCTTCTGAGTAGCTTGGGTGTTCGATTCCCTCCTAGGACAATTATTCGTGTGATTATCATAAATGTTTGTTCTGTAGTATAGTAACTATATTTCAAAATATATAAGTATTCTATCATGTCATCTGGTCAACAAGCTATGCTTAATTTGTGATAGAAGGTGTTATGTGAACTGCCCAACCGGGTTAGAACTATGAACTGTAATTTGTATCTGCATTGTACACAACTTACAATCAAGTACGAGCTGCGCGTGCGCCTGTGTCGTGACGCTTTCCCCCGCGCTTCCTGCGATTGATACACGACATCGCGATTATGCACTATTTACACTTTTTTGACATTAAAGGAGTAGAAAAAGAAAGCTTCTTCTTCTTACCGTGTTTCTAATTCTTTTGAACCAAGAAAAGAATAAAGAGCGACTCTAGAGTCTCCTTACCTGCACGCATGTTTGCACGCAGGCACCATGTTTTCGAGCTTTTATGGGTCTACGACAAGCCTTTTCCGTTTAACACAACACCTAGATTGTGTTGTAAACCAATAATTACGTTTTAAAAACAAAAAAGAAAACCGATTACATTGAGTGAAATTAGAACCCATAAGAACCTCCTCCTTTTTTTGAAGTTGGTTGATAAAGTTTTTATGTTACGCTTTTTAGTACATAATCACTTTCCAAAATTCGTAAACACTACTGGAAAGTCACCGACTGAACCGATTTTGATGAAATTTCTATGGGCCCAATCGGGAACCCACATGATCCTTTCACATTAAAAAATAAATACTCAAATCGGTCCAAAAATGACGGAGTTATGAGGTAACAAACATTGAGAACCTTCTTTTTTGAAGTCGGTTAAAACTATTAAAGTGACCAAATTGACGAAAGCTTCTCTACGCAAAACACTGTTATACTTATATAAAACTATAATCATTATGAATAGTTATATCATAGTTTTAAACAGTTTTTATGCCTATAATAAGCCCAAGAAAGCACCGACCTCACCGAGGTACTTAAACAAAGGGCAATTATTATCTATACCTTGAGAAACCCCGCATTATACTGAGTTACGCCATGCGCCTTTACAAATATACAAGTTAACTTTGCAATGTAATCTTGATAGTTTTATGTTAAAGATATATATTGAACTAGCTGTTACGCGCGATTTCGTACGCGTATTGTTAGAATTTTTATTTAGAATGGTATAATTTAAAATGTATTCGATGCTAACATAATTTATTTTTGTAATGAATGCATTCGGTGCATCTACAGAACATCTCATAAGTTTAATCCCCTATTTTATACCCTTCCGGGATTATTTTGCAGAATCGTTGAAACTCATATTTCTTTACCAAAAGCCTAAATATGAATTTTCAGATCCCTAACTTATGGAAATATTAGTTGCCCATACAAACTTTCATCCCCTATTTTTCAAGGTTGTTTTTTGAGACTAAAAGGAGCCTATGTTCTTCCCTCAAATGCAATACATCTTCTTACCAAATTTCATCAAGATCCGTTCAGCCATTTAGCCGTGAAAACGCAACAAACAGACAGAGACACTTTCTCATTTATAATATTAGTATGGATTATCAGTCGATACAATTATTTCGGACGCCTGGTAACATCTCGTGACTCAAGAGCTGGCTCCTATCTGACCCAGCGTATGAGCATTGCCATTAACGTGGCAATCCCCGCCAGTGACTTTGAAACATTGCTGGGTCAGTGATCTGGATCAGTTGAGCTATCTTTATATCGTTTCAAACGGTTTAAACGGTACGTTATCCCGGTCCTACGCTCTGAAATTGGATATCAAGAATCTGTACTATTACTTTTGAGCGTAGGACCGGGATAACGTACCACGCAATTTGTAGGTCAATATGACTGTTAAATTATATAAATATTAACTAAGTAAAAAAATAATAATCAGCTGGTTAGTAATCATTTATGATGACCTCGTTATCGATACATGTTGGAAGGAGGAGACTCTTTGATCAAACCATAGATTTTGTAGGACAAATATTTTTTCGAATAATTTAGTATATTATCTTGAGATTTAATAAAAAAAAATCAGTTAGTAATAAATATTTGATAATCATAAAATCGACATATTTTATCCTTGCTTCCTCTGTTAGCTACCACGATAGAGAGTTTCGTACACGAAATTGTTGGGCGTCTCATCAAAATGAAGCTACTCGCGGAAAATTAGCTTGATAGTAATCGTAAGCAAAAATGGACCATGGATCCTGGACTAATACATAGCACTTACCTATTATTGGTTTCTGTTCGCGGTTTCATTTGCGTCTTTCATTCAACTCAACATAGAAATAACAGACTAATTTCGCAAAGCTATTCCTGCTTTAGTTTGATTTGAAACAGCCTCCTAACTTCATTACATAGTATAAAACAAAGTCGCCTCCCGCTGTCTGTCTGTTCGTCTGATGTATGCTTAGATCTTTAAAACTATGCAACGGATTTTGATGCGGTTGTTTTTAATAGATAGAGTAATTCAAAAGGAAGGTTTATATGTATAAAACATGCATAATATAGTAGAGAAACACTGATAATTTTAGAGGTTTCTAATGTGATGTCGTAAATAAACACATTTTTTTGCGCTTACATTGCAAACGCGCGCTGGCTGAACCCACGAGATAGATCAAAATAATGTACTACAGTATTGTACACCTTAAAAATGTCTACACAAAAGTCCGCAATGGTACCTATATGTCTATCTCTTAGGATATGTTATTCTCTTAGATAACGTTGTATATAAACACATTCTGTAGTACGTATATTTAGTATCAGCATTGCACCCGTGCGAAGCCGGGGCGGGTCGCTAGTTATATAATAAACTAGTTGTCGCACGCGGCACATCCCAAAAAATGTCCCTAAGATTAGCCGTGAAAAGTTAATATACAGACAGATATATCGAGACGCTTTATATATGAATAGCGATAATGATTTTTGATTGGTGCAAAAATGCGAGTCTGTTATTGATTAGTTTTGAATGTAACCTATTATCTTCTACGAGTAGATATATTTAATGCTCTTTGGTGGCGAAAGTATTTGTCCATGCCTGTTTTAGCCACCGACAGTTAAAATGATCTCCGAAGCACGGAAGCTCTCAGTAATGCCACTTGCAGTTACCCATCCAAATATTACCATCAACGTTGATGGATGCCCGAAGTCCAGATTCTGTATTAAAACCTATTTAAATATATAGACATGTGCTAAAACACGCAATAACTCGCGTGGCACAAGGCCTGCATTGTTTTAAACAAAAACGTCCAAGTCCGGCTAGAGCACAGACAGGCGCATTCCTAGATGAATTACAACTAGTTAAACCAACCAAACTGTTGTGAATTCGCCAGCCCGACTCTCTTCAGTCCATTTCTCCGTAACGCGTAAGTTATCCTCCTACATCGGAGCAATACTAGCAGCAATGAAAACGCAAACGCGCGCGTTGCGGCCTAAACGTTAGAGACTTGCTGCGTCGGCGCAGTGAAAGTACTTTCGCGCGTTGCCCCGGTCGTCGAACCTGCCGCGCCTGAGACGGCTGTGTGGTTAGAGCGGGATGGCTCTAGTTTTCTGAGGAAAGCCGCGAAAAGCGATCGGGTTCCTTCGCGAAAGTGAGTCTATCAGGAAATCGTAGAATCGTCGTAAACCCTGTGTAAATGTTTTTTTATGGGTTTACTTTTACGTTCCTGTAAAGGTTATTATACTGTGTGCTCTTATACTTTTCCGGGGAGACCCTTTTCAGAGATTTTCCCTATTCAGGTAGGTACTTCTTACTCTGCGTTCAGTGACCCCGTCGTGAGTTGAAGTTCGTATGTGTGGTCACTTTTAGCGACGGAGTGAAGGTCATCTTTAGTTAAGAACTACATTTTTGGAGAAAATACTGTCATTAGAATTCATTGAACGTTTAATTACTGTGTTATTATATGACTGAATGTATAGACAAAACAAAGAAACCAACGTAGAAGTACAATTGTACGGTTTTCCAATTTCATTCAGTTGATTACTGTAGGTACCTTTACTTAAATAATTATCATAAAGTACATTTACTCAGGCAACTGAAGTTGCTTATGGGCACGTTAATCACGGGCAATAAAGTCATCTATTATACTCAGATGGCTAATTCTTCTTCTTATTGTGTCATTCAATATTTCGAACCAGTGTGGTGAAAAGATTAAAGTACGCCTCAGAGGCTCCTTTCGTGCACTTGTATTTAAACCATTTAGGTTCTACGACATGCCGGTTTCCTTACGATGTTTTCCGTCACCGTTTGAGAGTACTGGTATAGCGCACATACATTTCTCTAACAGAAAAAAATATTAGTGCTCGACCGAATTCGAACCTACAACCTTAAGATTGGAATTCGAGGCCACTACCATTGACAACATTCTTAAATACATAATGAAACACTCAGGCATAACACAAATCTATGCTCATCGCACAAATTTTTGTCCTGGGCGGGGATTGAAGCCACAATCTACACCAGAGGTGTGAAGCCAGATATCAATTTGTATCTTTTATAATTGCACCAGATGTCTCTTCTTTTATAAACAAACGAACAGGCTACTAAGAAGTAATGTTATAAAATGTTTTTCTATCAACATAATGCATCTATTTTGCAAATGATCTTCACCGCGGAAGACATTACGGCACACACGAACATTTCAAGTGCGCTTTCACTCTCGCAATTAACGAGCTAATCACCCGGCATCGCTCGCGGTGGGTACGAATCAAACAACGATTGTGTTGTAATTGTTTCCTTGTCGATCTTTTTATTAGACATTATCGGTGAGGACGTTTTGCTTGATGCTAATTGACGTATCTATATATATTATCAGAGTAGGACCCAAAGCTAACCAATGCTTTAAATTTGCAATAATGGTGCCGATAGAAATGCGCAGTTATCAGAAGCCATTTTAAGCAAGCTTTCAACGATTTTTTAAGTTTGTTTATTAGTATTAATAAAATATTTTATTCAAAATTAACACAAATAATATAAAAAACAAAATCTTAATTAGACAGAGGTAAATGATTAACACGCCTGACGCCTGCAAGCCTGAACTAGGTAATCCTGTGTTTCAGGTGATAAGGAGGAGCAGAAGTGGAATCTAAAAATAACCACTTACTTATTTATTATAATATTGAAAACAATTAAATGCATAGTTATATAATGTCAACAAGGTAGACCAAAGTTATAGTGAAAAATCAGAAAACATAACCAACTTTAAAAACGAAATCAATTAAAATTAAAAATGTATTTACACCCAATTAACAACTTCTCTGTATCATCGTAAGACATACTTTGAAGGGAATATTTTAGGATTGTCTTACTACTACTGTTAAAAAATAGTAACAAACAATCAGACAGAGACAATAGATTTTATAATATTAGTCCCATGAGATTGAACTCTGCGGACTTTTCGTACGCTGTTAAATTTTATTTAAAAAGCGCCGCCATTGCCATTGTTTAGTGATAGATTTTGGAAAAATGGAAGCAGATACCGAAAGCTTAACATATTTGTACCTAGCTCAGGAGTCGGAGACTTCATATAATGTCTGTAAAAACTTTCAATTTATGTCAATAAACATTTTTTATTAAGTTTAGACATTAATCAGCTCTGATGTATGCCGGAAAATTAATAATACCCACGGGCCTAAGCCGAATACGCATCAGATGTTAGTTGATTTGATGAATTTTGGGCACGATTATTCGGTGTATGCATTTCGATTGAGAGGTCGGTTTGTAGAAACTCCGATTGACGATGACGATTTGGCTATTATTTAAAATGACTGCTTTTTTCATTACACTAAAGGTGTGTTTGAGTAAGTCGAGTCACTCTACTTGAATGGAATAATTAGTGTGAACTCCTATTGAAGATAGGACGATAGGAATGAGTAACCTTTACCATCATTCCTATATTAACTGACTGGCATAGGGACAATGCCAAAACGAACAGTCGCATAGACTCGAAATGTGAATAATAAATGATAGATGACTAATATAATACTTATATTATTTTTAAAACATACTTATGATGTTTTATAATACCCAGACACAGAACAAACACCTATGTTCATCACACACATGTTTATCCTGGGAAGGAATCGAACCCTCAACTACAGCGCAGAAGGCAGAGCTACTACCAACTGAGCTTACAGGCCAGGCAGAATGTAAAATGTAAAAGAATGTATTCTTTACAGTTGTTTACAGAAAAGAATACCCGTAATTCAACCCTTGGGAGGGTAGTGGAGGGTCACAGTTTGTATACAATAACACGCGAGTTGCTCTAGTAAATATTGCAACCTGTTTCTAACGAATACTAAAACCGTATAAACAAGTATATTCGGTTCAAAATATATAGTTTGTAAGTGCATCTAACTATATAAGATATATATAAGACGTGCCTCTAACTACCCATAGAGTTCTTCAAGGTTCTGAGTTTAAAGAAGTCTAAGATTACAATGGATGACCTATTTCTATAAACTTCAGATATTTTCATTTTATTTACATACAACATAAAATAATATTAGGTTTGATAGTCCATTCATAGTACGGTCTTGTTTCGGTTACAAAATTATCGTAATAGATAAAGCGCACGCCACACGCTGATACGCAATGGTACGTAGTACGTACTCTGCGTACTAGTACCCTTGAACCCCCTCCCGCTATCGATCCGTAGTACTAGGGTACTAGCACGGGGTGGCAACCCCACCGTTAGATGCTCTGTGACGTTCTAACACGACTCCCAGAGTCAATAACATTGTTTGTAAATATGCGTTGTATTTTCACTAGGGATATCATATCCCTTGGACATCCTGGAAGATCTAAGTAACTAGGTATCTGAGATGTTTAACAAAATCCTGGATATAAAAATCGTAAGTAAGTTTATTTGGTTTGTTATTAGTTATCATATTTCCTGCTCCTACTAAATATTATAAACTAGCGACCCGCCCCGGCTTCGCACGGGTGCAATGCTGATACTAAATATACTACAAATGTGTTTATTTACGACATCACATTAGAAACCTTTAAAATTATCAGTGTTTCTCTACTATATTCATCATTATCATATCAGCCTCTAGAAGTCCACTGCTTAACATAGGCCTCCCCAATAGATTTCCAGGAAGAACGATTTTGAGCCCTCTCCATCCACCGATTTCCCGCGATCTTTACAATGTCAGCAGTCCATCGGGTAGGGGGCGTCCTACGCTTCGTTTTCCTGTCCTTGGTCGCCATTCGTAAACTTTTATCCCCAACGGTTATCAGTTCTGCGAGCTATATGGCCTGCCCATTGCCACTTCAACTTGCATATTTTGAGTGCTATGTCGGTGACTTTGGTTCTTCTACGGATGTCCTCGTTGCAGATTTTATCACGTAGTGAAACACCCAACATAGCTCTCTCTATAGCACGTTGCGCGACTCTGAACTTGTGTATGAGGCCAATAGTTAGCGACTAAGTCTCAGTTCCATATGTCATCACTGGCAACACGCACTGATTGTAGACTTTCGTCTTGAGACTCTGCGGTATCTGTGACGAGAAGATGTGCCGTAATTTCCCAAACGCTGCCCATCCGAGTTGGATTCGTCGTTGGATTCGTCTTCTGTATAATCTGCCGGAGCGTGTGGATGTGGTATATGGTGTTAAAGCCTTTTCGGAACCCGACTTGTTCGGGAGGCTGAAAGTCGTCAAACCTACGAGCGAGACGATTAGTAACTACTCTCGAAAACAGCTTATAGACATGGCTCAACAGCGAGATGGGCCTGTTATTCTTTAAGAGGGTGTTATCCCCTTTCTTAAAGAACTGTATCACCACGCTCCTGTTCCACGCCTCTGGCGTAGTTCCCGTAGTTGTAGTAGATGACAGCGTTGAACAGCTTCTGGAGGACCTTAATTAAGTACGGGTGTTCCACCCGCTCTCAGAAGCTCTGTCGTTATTCCGTTTTCCCCCGGTGCCTTGTTGTTCTTAAGCTGCTTGAGAGCCGTGCGGATCTCGTATAGGCTGACGTCCGGAATGTCTTCTGTGTAGTGTCGGGTTAGGCGGGCTCTTGCATCGCTTGTCGTGCTTGTAGCAGGACTTTGCGATGAGGTGTACAGTTGTCCATAGAACTTCTCGAGCTCTCGTAAAACTTCTGGCTTTAAGGAAACGATACTGCCACTATCGGTCTTCAGCTTCGTCAACAGACTTTGCCCAATAGGCAGATCTCTCGCGAACACTTTGGAGCCTTGGTTGCACTCTATTGCGTTCTTTATACTACACGTATTAAAGAGACGCAAGTCGCGTCGCATAGACTTAGAGATCTGTTTATTGAGCGAGCTGTATTTCGACATGTCCACTGAAGACTGCAGTTACATTTCGCTACGTTCTGCCATGGTCGTCATGATAAAATGTATCTCGCGTTTGTGTCCACCGAGGTGAAGCCATGTCCATTTTGTAGACGACCGCTTCTTGAAAAAGAAGTTCATCATAAAGAGTTTTTCTTTTTCCATGAAGTCGGCCAATCGCTGAACCCGTTGGTTCCGCTGTCCAAATCCAAATTGCCCCACTCTCAGTTCATCGCCGTTCCTCATATCTAGCCGCGCGTTGAAGTCCCCCATTACAACCGTAAAGTATGTTTTCGAGGCTTGCATGGCATTTGAAATGTCATCGTACATAGCCTCCACTTCATCGTCTGGACGTTTCGAGTGAGGTGCGTACACCTGTATGACCTTAAGCGAATACCGTTTGGTTATTTTGAGTATAAGGTATACCACCCTGCTCGACACACTTTCGATCTTTACAATGTTGTTAACGAGGGACTTGTGGACGAGAAAGCCGACACTGTGCTGAGATAGTTGATCGCCCTCCCGGTAGTAGAATAAGTTTCCGGAACTTAGGATTATCATGTCCTCTCCCTCTCTTCGGACTTCTGATAACCCTATAATATCCCAGTGCAACTTATTTACTACTTCTTCCAGCTCTATAAACTTCTCGTCGGTCCTCAGTGTGCGTGCGTTGTATGTTGCCAGGGCCAGGGGTCGTTGGGATTAGTAGCTGGACCTCTGCCGGAGATTCTTCGCACCCCCTGTTCCGCCGTTACCATGGGCGCCACCTATGCCAGGAATAGCGGAACTGCCGGGAACTGGGGGCCGTCTTCTGATTGTGTCTGTCATTTATTGGGGGGTTCTGCCATAGTCACCACGCTTGGCAGGCGGATTGGTGACCGCAGATTTAGTATTAAGTACTCGGGGGGTGCTTCTACCCAATCCCCCGGTGTGTGTTCCCTTAGTCGCCTTTTACGACATCCACGGGAGGAAATGGAGTGGTCCTATTCTAATCCGGAACCACACGGACTACTATATTATGCGTGTATTATACATATGAACCTTCCTCTTGAATCACTCTATCTATAAAAAAAACCGCATCAAAATCCGTTGCGCAGTTTTGAAGATCTAAGCATACATAGGGACAGACAGACAGCGGAAAGCGACTTTGTTTTATTCTATGAAGTGATGTATGTTTTTTAAAGTCAATCACGAAATACTGGCTGAACCGATTTGAATGAAACTTGGTAAAGATATAGATTAAGGATCTATCTTATTGTCTTCTTCTTCTTCTTCTTCTTATCGTGTCACTAGATATTTCGGACAAGTGTGGTGGATTGAAATGCTTCTCAGAGGCTCCTTTCGTGCACTTGGCACATTTCTTCGAACGTTTATCGTATAATCAAACGGTTTATCTTACAGTCAAATGTATGTTCGGTTTAATTATGTATTGTTATCTCTATTCTTTGATATCTGAATGACAAGAACATATGATACTTAAACAATACATTATCTAATTATGTAATTATAGGATAGCAAGTTAGGATCTACCTTGTAACCATACACTAGCTGATTGCGTCGAATTTAGATAATTTATACAACGTCAAGTTTAACTTTTTAGTCAATAGGACGGATGGTAGATGAGAATAGTCACCCAACCTAGTGCGTAGGGTAGGAAGATAAAGAGAACTCCAGCACAAGGGTTAGCAACGAACTACTCCTTGTCTCATTCATTTTGAAAAGGACGGAGACGCCATCATTAGCAGACGCGGAAGTACACAAACGACCTCAAACGATGGAAAGTGCATTACTGCAAGGAAGTTGCGTCAGACTCCATTATTTGTCAACATGATTGAAGACATTTGAAGATCTATCCATGTGTCTGGGTCATCTGTATCTTAGCATATGCTCGGTCGCTCAGCCGGACGTTAGTATATTTGGTTAACCAATCACCATGACTGTAATGTCCTATGATGACCTATCCCGTGTCAATTACATAAGTTTCTAATGTAAGCCGTTTTTGTTTGAGATACAGGTTTGCAATAAATCTATGATACTAGCTGCCCCGTTCACGACTTCGTCCGCGCGTTTTGAAATGAAAATAAATAAAAAAAAAATCTAATTGAAAATCTTAAACATTCTCGAATCCACCTTAACACACAAAACATTTAATGAAAATCGGTCCAACCGTTTAGGAGGAGTTTAATTACAAACACACGCTCAGATGATTTATATGTAGAAATATTTGACTTTTCATGTCAAATTACTATCCTTAGTATTATTATTATATTACTGGTTAATTTAATGATAAAATGTATATACATATTCTGTTGTAAACAAATATTATAAAGAGTAAAGATTAGAGTTTTTGTATGTTTTTTTGAGAAATACTAAACCGATTTTACAAACTATTCCACCTATACAAAACATAATTATCAGCATGTAACATGAACTATATTTTATTTAAAAAAACAGAGTATTCTGCGGAAATTGCAATAATGATACCGAGCTATTTAAATTTTGCCAATAAAAGTCAAATTTTGTCGTGCGCGCTGCGAAAACTATTGAAAACACATAGAAACCCACAAAACGAGAGGCCTATATATCTTACTATAGATAAGATATAATTACCACATAAGTTAAAATTAGTCAATTAAAAGAATACACATAGAATAGATGATGACATTTGTATCATGATATTAATTCTTATCCAACTAAATAGTTTATTAATCAAGGTTGATTTGTACCTACATGTAAATTACAACTCTAAATTGCACCCGTGCGAAAGCGGGGCGGATCGCTAGTAATATATATTTATAATATTTATTTAAATGTATTAACTGATTGTATTAACGTACATTCAAAAATACGTTTTAAAGAATTGTTACTGAATAAATGAACTAAAATCTCTAATTCTCCAAAAAATACAAAATGTTTTTATTTCTGTAACAGTTTTTAACAATTTCATAAGTCCATCTTTTAAGTAGAAATATACTTGTGTTAGATGGTCTCGCTCTTCCATGTCTCCTAACTAATGACATTGGTTTACGTCGTCATTGGAAACCGGAATTACATTAGTTTTCAATAACGCTGATAAACTACGAAGGTTGAACCACGTAGAAGACGTGAGACATGGTACACGAAAGCAGAATCGACAAAGCATGGTCATCGTTGCCATCAATGGCCATTTCAAAATGTTGTTATAATTGAGAGTTTGGTGCAAACAAATTAAAATCATTCGATTTTGACGATTTTTTTCTTAACACGGCGAAACTAGAGACTAGAGTCATTGCTGGTGATTTTGTTACTTAGCCGGAATAGTCGGAATTCCATTATTGCATTGATTTTCCTAGGATTTTCCGCAATTTTAATCAACACCGCATTTAAAATGAGCTCCAACACGTAAATAACACATCTTTTTAGAAAATGTTACTCTAATATAGATTTTGGTGCAAATAAAATAAGATCGTTCGTATTTTACGAAAGTTAAGCTTATTAGTAATTAATATTATAATAGTACTTATGTATGTTAGACTTCAAGGTATATATTTGATATGGGCCGTAGTTTGTAAGTATTTACATCATATACTAAACTAGTGTTGCCTGAAATAAACGATATTATTATCCGGCGAAATCACAGAATAACCATCATTCACTTTTAAAATGACTTGGCAGGATGCGGTTAATTGGTTAAAAATAACTAGGAGCCTAGCATAGTATAGTATATTTTTTACCTATAACTAGATAATGCATGGCCCCATATTGCTCTGCCCTCAGACAGTTAACTGACCGATTTGAAATGTATAAACTACTGTAACTTATTACTTTAATCTTGTATTGCGCTAGGAACCAGGACGAGTTTCTTGCCACTTCTTCTCGGACTTGGGTTAGGAGGAATTGGCACCTAAATTCACCTACTATATAAGACGTTACAAAGTGATCCTTGTGATTGTATTGTATAAAATATTTGACTTTGACTTTATTAATCCGTAATAATAATCATAGCTGTAGCTTTAACTGCAGGCCAAAAAATAAGCAGTGCCTTGAAGGTTAGTAGTATTTCATGAATTATTGAGAGGTTCGGCCGCCGTCAAACTATTGACTTTCCATTATTCTGTGATTTGTCGGCGACACTCCGTCTACGTATATATATTGAACGGTTTACTATATTTACTCACTAGCTACAGTCCACGGGTTTACTCTTGCAGTAGCTTTATCCTATTTGTAGACAAAACGAACTTAACTTAAATCCTGAGTTATCGAGGGCGTTCTACGAGTATTTTTTTATTATATTTTAATTTATAATCCATACTTATATATTATATATTAGAGTTCATTGATAAGGTAATACAAAAGTAGGTAGGTAGGTAATACAAAAGAAGCTCACGAACAGAGGCTTCATCACCATGTGAACGTCGAGGAAATCCAAGGCTCAAACGGAAAAAGCCATTTGAGTTAGTGCAGTTTAACAAAAGTGAAGTGCTAAGTAACTACATAAAAACACAAGAAAAAGGTGTCTTCCCCTTAACTAGAGACTGTATGAAAAGTGCTATTGGACACATTCTTAGTATAATTTATTTTATAAAATACTGTCAAAACAAAATTACTTATTAGCTTATTTAGATTGTAATATTATTTAGCGCATGATCAATATTGTGCACTAAAATAACGAAAAAAAATAACTTATATATAAATTCTTAGGTGTTCTTCTCTGTATGTCTGTATGTTACCTTTTTACGGCTGAACGGATCTTGATGAAAAAGAATCTAGTAAGAAGATAGAGTGTGTCTTGAGAACGAACATAGCTTACTTTTCACGTTACCACACGTGCGAAGCAACTAGTTGAACTGGGATTTTTTCTTAGTAGCTCAATAAATTGTACGATTTTATTAGGAAACTTCGGCCACGTTCTTGTTCCGAATTAAATGATTATGCAATCAATGTTCGCTCGTCCCGCGGCTCGGAACGGCTCGCTATTACATGTACTACTACAAATTTTCGTAGTTATAACTTTGCAGAAGTCGACATTTGCAAGTAATTTTCATAGGCATAGCATATGTTTAACATATGTTCTGCAAGATTGGAAATCTTATAACCGCTTTATACACATTTTGATAAAATCGGGTTTACCAGTGTACCAGGACAGTATCGGTGCCTCCATCGACAACATAATATGTGGGTAAAACCCGCGTTTATCAAAATGTACAACTCACGAACATTTTGAAAGTGAAACCGATTTCTTACCTGATGGTAGGACTCTACAGCAAGAGTTCATCTTGATGGGTGTAGTACCCAGTGCTAGATAATCTGCCTCCAAACAGTAGTGTGCAAGCATTACTATTAATGTAGTACGAATATTTTACTAAACTACCTATTAAGAAATTTAAAGCATACATAAAAGGTAGTCTTTTGAAGAAGGCTTATTATAATGTAAATGACTATATTATTGATAAGAATGCATGGCCTCATGTCGCTCTGCCCTCAGACAGTTAACCGACACACTTGAAATTTATAAACTCTCTTGTATTAGTATTTCTTAGTTAAGTTATAAGATGGATCATGTAAAAAAGCGCTAGGACCAAGACGAGTTTCTTCTCGGGCTTGGCTTAGGATGAATTGGTACCTAAATTCACCTAGTATGTAAGACGTTTCAAAGTGATCCTTGTGATTGTATTGAATAAAGTATCTTTTGACTTGACTTTGACTTTATATGCTAACCACCACTGACTATTATCCTGCTGCTTTTACTCACAGTCAAGTTTTAGTGCTGGTCAATAAATGATTTAAGGATTACTGTGTTTAGATTAGAACGGCACTGGAGAATGAGAGGGCAAGGAAATATTATGTGATACATTCTGATGCAAGCGTCATAGATGCAGGTTATATGCTGCTCAGATGTATAAAAACCAGAACTGCCCCAAGAAGTAGGAAGAACCAGTGAAACTAGCTTAAGCTTTAACTTCCTATTACAATCAGGCGATTGGCGTCGTGAGTTAAAAATAAAGTTTAAATAGAACTCGTTTTCAACATACTTTGTATTGTACCCTCAATGCCCTTGTTTCATTGAACACGTGCCGCATTCCCCTCTCCGTTCCCCCTCTACCCCTCTGTAGGTTGTAGGCGTATGTAGGTACCTACGACGTTACTGTTGTCCCCAGGTGATAGCCCAGGGAAGTTTTTGTACCATTAAATAATATGACTGGCCTGTCAGCTCATTTGGTAGTAACTCTGCTTTTTGCGCTGTAGGTTGGGGTTCAATTCCCTACCAGAACAAATATTTGGGTGTTTGTTCCGTGTATGGGTGGTCTAAGTATGTATTTATAATTTATAAGCATTCTATCTATAGTCACCATAATACAAGATTTGTTTAGTTTGGGACTAATTTGGTGTAAATCGTCCACAAAAAAATGCATTGTGATTGTGATAGCAGTTCCTATATCTTTTGAAAAGCCTGGACCGACAGTTTCATCTGAAGCGCTCAGATGATAGAGCCTCTGCGGGCACCCATCCAGGTTACTCATAGGAGAGAACCATGAGGGAAGCTAAGGTTCCTAAGAACTAGTCATCATAATTAGATTTAAGCCTTTATAAGCTGTCTAGTACTAAAGACATGAAGTACCTACTTGTGTGAATGTAGATGATGCTTTGCATCCGTCATAAGTTTTACTACCGTATAATTTATAGTCACCGCGCTAATTTGATATTTTTGGTTTATTACAAACAAAACCTACGCTAACTATTAACCTATTAAGAAATTTAAAGCATACATAAAAGGAAGTCTTTTGAAGAAAGCTTATTATAATATATGACTATATTATTTTAATATGATGAATATGACTATAGTATTGATAAGAATGCATGGCCTCATGTCGCTCTGCACTCAGCCAGTTAACCGACACATTTGAAATGTATAAACTCTCTTGTATTAGTATTATATTAGTATTTCGTAGTTAAGGTTAAATATAAGGTTAATATAAATAAATAATCCCGGACATTTCACACAACATCATTTAGCCCCAAAGTAAGCAGAGCTTGTGTTACGAGTACCACATGACTGATATACTACTTATATACGTTTTTTTTTTGTAAATACATACATATTATACATAGAAATACCCAGACCTGAGACAAATACTTGCAGATCGTACAAACATTTGTCCCGCGGCGGGAATCGAACCCGCAACCTTCTACGTCTCAGCTGGACCGAAGCCCACTGCTCTACAGAGGTCGTCAGGTTATAAGATTGATTATGTAAAAAAACGCTAGGACCAAGACGAGTTTCTTGCCACTTCTTCTCGGGCTTGGGTTAGGATGAATTGGCAGCTAAATTCACCTAGTATGCAAGACGTTTCAAAGTGATCCTTGTGATTGTATTGAATAAAGTATCTTTTGACTTTGACTTTGACTTTGAACTGATCTCAGATTACTTTTCGGGACCAGGTTATCAAAATGCCTGATTTCTAAACTTGTCACAATATCACCCAAAAAATCACTAATAAAAAAAAAACTTGTGAGATGGTAGCGGTTTAATTTCGAGCATCTTAAGGACGTCATTAAGGTCCCGGAAGTTCTTACTTTATATAAAATATTTTGATTCCTTGTTGATCACGTGTCCTCCCACTACCATCCCTTCCCTCCACCCCTACAAGTAGGCGGAATGAGATTGTAGGACGAATGTATCCTGCAAAGTTCGTTTAAATTTTCCTGAAATTTAATGAATATTAGTGATGATTATGAGTATTACTACTTTATGAGACCCAGAACAACCAATTATCTAATTAGTTTTTTGATGCCTTAAATGAGTCCATCAATCGAAAAGATCTATCAGGAATTTCTGGGAAATCTCATTAACAGTGCCGTCTGTTATTACGGGAACCGATTCCAAGTCGATGCAGTGGGGGTGGGGAGAGGGGGCTCCTGGCACGTGTAGCGTTGCCTAGTTACCGTCAAATACCCCTGACATCCCACTAACATACCCGCGAATACTGCTTAGTGAGTTGCGTACTCTCAAAAGAGTGTTAAGACTGAACCCTCATAAATTATTTTAAAATAAATTGATTTTTTTGCCGTTATTTAGCAGTTCTCTGTCCATAATTTAAAATTATTATTATTAAAAAAATATGGTGTATTTTCAACATTTTGTCTGCAATTTCATCCTCAAACTGTTTTTAAAGTTATTGTATTTTCCATAATTTAATTATGAAATAAAGTCTAAAATATTTAATAATCATCGTTTTCATGTAGAAAATAAAGTAATTAAAATTATATTGAATAAATCCAATATGAAATGCAAAAAAAGTTGAACGGAAGAAAAAAATATCATTAAAGAAAAAAAATATGGCCGGTGGCGCCACAGTCATGTAAACATCGGCTCCGCATAAAAAAATTATAAAAAAATTATAGAAACGAGTAAACACTCACAAAACTCACTAAAAAAGTTCCATAAGCACACTCAGTTATGTTCATTAGTTATCCAGTGCTAATTGAAACAATAAGTGTAAGAAACAGTGATTCCAAACTTAATCTTGAACTTGTTATTTTTGTAATAAACTGCGAACTGCTAACTGTGTATAAAAGTTCTAGGCTCCTAAAATAAACTACGAAGTGACAAATTAATACCCCTGTGTTCTATACAAGAAACATATACAAGGAACATATTCAAGGAATTCTACACTAAATACAACAAGCGAAATCAACAAGTAACGAAACAAGAAAAAGCACATTATTGAAAAATGACGGTGGAATAACATGTAAGTGACTCATATCTTACGGCCGCAATCAGAATTTGTGTTATCTTAAACTCCAACTAAGAACCGACAGTATATTTCGCACTTGCACTTATTAGCTAGTTGGCCCAGTGGTTAGACGGTCTAAAACCGTACATGAGGTGCCTGGTTCAAATCATGCTTGGTATGACTTTTATTGGTATACCTAAACTACAAAAATGGACCAAATTGAAAACATAACATTTAGAATAAGAAATGTTATTAGAACGAAATCCTTAGATTCACTTGACAAGAGCTTAAGTTCTGCATCATGCGATGACTTCTTGGGAAAAAGCCTATCATTATAATACTTTTAATATATGCAAAAGCATCAACTCTGTTTTGAATCAACTAGATTACAATAAAAGGTTTTTAATGCGCACGAGCGGAGCCGTCTCTAGGTTTGCAAAACAAGCAAAGAGCGCAAAGAGTGACTTTCGTGTTCAAAATAGAAATAAATTTAATCTGACTAATGACTTGGCTTCAGACACCATAGTATCAGACAATAAGGAAAAACCCCTTAAAAAAACCTTTTTTCGTAACATCTGAAAAACTCGTATTTAGAATACTTCATCAAAATGTGAATAGTTTTACTAGTAAGCGTGATATGCTGGAGATAAAACTGACCGATCTCTTAAACAGAAACGAGGAACCCGATGTAATTTGCTTGACCGAAACAAAAGTAGAGCAGGGCATGGAATATGTAATTAGGCTACACGGTTCTTACCTTGCTTCTTTCTTTTGTAGAAATTTGAATCAAAAATATGGAGGTGTGTGCATACTCATTAAAAGAAACTTACTATACAAAGATATGGAAATAGGCAAAAAAGTCTCAATTGACAAGCATTTTGAATGTTGCTGTATCAATTTGACATCCCAAAATATAATTATAATATGCTTGTATCGAACCCCCGACTCGGATATTAACATTTTTATGGAAAAACTGGACGGTTTGTTACAGTTCATCACATTAAACTACAAAAAAAACATAGTTATAGCTGGTGATCTAAATATTAATACACTTACAGAGAATAAAAACTCTAAGTGGCTCAAGGAGTTAGCGGATAATTTTAACTTAAGTTTACACATAAATGCACCTACAAGAAACGAAAATTGTATGGACCATATTCTTAGCTCTATAAGCTCTGCAAGAGGTGAACTTCTACACTGGGGAATATCAGACCATAATACCGCACAGCTTCTTATCATTTCAACACATTTGAAACATCCCCTACAAACACACTTTAAATACAAAAGGGACTACAGTTTACAAAATATTGCTAAATTTAGGTCATACCTTTCTTCCTTGACATTCTCAGAAGTTCTCAATGAAAAACTAGACGCAGCCTTTACTAACTTCCATGAACTCTTTTGTTTGCTCTACAATATCTCATTTCCTAAAATGAGAATTAAAATATATAACAAAATCAGTAAAAATAAATGGATTAGTAAAGGACTAAAGATCAGCTGCAAAACAAAAAGGACCCTACGGTACTTATATTATTCTAAGAAAAGTGAATCCAGTCGTAATCATTATAAAAAATATTCAAGGATACTCCGTAACTGTATAGACCAATCAATAAAGATACATAATTATAAAGTCATAAATGATGCTAAGAACGTTTGTAAAGCCACATGGAAATTGATCAAGACTGAAACCAGTGACACAAAACCAATTGAACACATAAATTTTATAAATCATAATAATAATTTAATAAAGATTCCTAAAGAAATAGCCGAAACTATTAATAATTACTGGACTAATATATCAGATAACATTAGTCAAAATAAACATAAAGGTAACACTGCATGTAAGATCTCAGTTTGTAGTAGCTTATTCTTGAGACCCTACGACTGCGATGATATTCACAGAATTATAATGTCTCTTCGAAACACAGAGGCGGAAGGGTATGATGAAATATCCACAAAAATTCTGAAAGCTTGTTCAATAGACATAACCCCAGTATTAACGTACCCGATAAACTTATCTTTTGAAGAGGGTTCCTTTCCCATGCTTTTGAAAAAATCAATTGTTAGACCCCTATACAAGAAAGGTGATAAGTCACAATTAGACAATTATAGACCCATAACATTAATACCTGTAATATCTAAGGTCTTCGAGGTAGCCATGCAAAGACGCATACAAGCGTTCATTAATAAAAATAATATATTGAAACAGGAACAATATGGGTTCCAGCAAGGTAAATCCACAACGTTAGCTTGTTTTAATCTTGTTAAAAAAGTAATAGACGGCATCGATAACAAAGAATTAGTTACAGTTATTTTTTTCGATATGTCAAAGGCGTTCGACTATGTCTCACGATATTTTGTTGACGAAGCTAGAAATGTATGGTATCCGTGGACCTGCCCTTAGTTGGTTAAAAATGTACTTGCACAATCGACTACAATGTGTCGAAATAACCAATCTGAATAACGATAATGAATTAGCATCTGTTCGCTCTACCTACAGACCTAACAAAGATGGAGTGCCTCAGGGAAGTGTCTTGGGACCTCTTCTTTTTCTTCTATATATTAACGATCTTCCTGACATCACTTCTAAGCCCTGTATATTATTTGCTGATGACATTTCTTTAATATTTACATCTAATCGCAACACTGACATTAATAATTACATAATTGACATAAATAATACTATAGAATGCATAATTAAATGGCTTGACATTAATAACTTGAATGTAAACTTGACAAAGACAAATTATATACAGTTTGGAACCTATGCACGTATAAACCAGACTCTGAAAATCATTTCATATGGAAATATCAACATTTCAGAGGTCGATAGGACAACGTTTCTAGAAATAGTTTTAGATAAACATTTAAATTTTAAAATGCAGGTCGACAAAGTATGCTCCAAGGTAAACAGATTTGTTTATGCTCTGCGGAAATTGAGAAAAACGTCGTCCTTAGCCACAGTATTTCAAGCATATCATGGTTATGTAGCATCGGTACTTACATACGGTTTAATTCTTTGGGGAAACTCAACAGACTTAAAAAGAGCATTTATCGCACAAAAAAAATGTGTAAGGGCCATTGGCGGGATACCGTCCTGGGAATCATGCAAACCACTCTTTAAACAATTAAATATTCTCACACTACCTTGTATGTATATCCAGGAGTCTGCTTTGTTTGTTAGAAAGCACAATCAACTGTTTGTTAAAGCTAGTGAGATATATCATAGAAGCACAAGAAACCAGGACAGAATTGTATTGCCTAAAGTTCCAAAGACGAGTATGTATATAAATAGTAGCTATGCAATATGCGGAAATGTATATAATTCCATACCTGACTATATAAAAAAATTACCATTAAATAAATTTATTAAGGAACTCAAGACCTGGTTACAAGCTAAATGTTTTTATAACGTATCTGAATTAATAAAATGACATAAATTTAATTATGTAATATTCCTAAGTGACGTTTATATTGAATTATTATTATGTTACCTAGTTTTTTTTTTATAAATGTCTCACATTGTTAGAAAATATTGTACACCATTTATCAAATGGTAGCATAGCGAACTTACCAAATAATAAAACCTGTAATATACCTATGTTCCACAATAAATGAATTATGAATTATGAATTATATCTTTCAGATATAGTTTTTAGTGTTATCTCCGAGTACGCTCTGAAATTCTCGATCATTGATCTTTATCAAAATCCAAGAAAAACCTACATTAATTCATAAGGCACAAAGCCTCTTTTCTTATAAAGATCAAGGTCATGGACCTGGTTTCTACTTAAACGACGACGGAAAAATTAAGCTTTTGACGAACAATATTCTAACAAAAAAATTGTAATGCTGCGTGCCACGCCAAGGGTCGGCTCTACGAGTTGCTACGAACTTCGTAGCACTGCTACGCCGCGTAGTTATTGCGTAGTAGGATTTTTGTTTGAATAATTATTTTATTGTTCCATTTACATTATTAACCTTGAGCACTAGTGGTATAGTCGTAGCACCCCGCTTTCCGATTATAAGGACGTGGGTTCGAACCCAGTCGTGCACCAAAAGATTATGAATTTCGAAATATGTATGTCCGCAATGCCAGTCCTCTCAAACGACGAAGCAAAACAGAACATCCAGAACAGAATAAAATTTAAGACATGCTATTTGTTGGTATTCTTATTAGCGGCGATGAGCCTGCAACCTGTCACGTAGGTAATAACTAATGTGAAAGGCGTGGGCATGTGCTAAATCTTGTTTGGACGTGCTTCAGACTACCCTCTTCAGATATCCTCAAAGAACTATAAGTAGCTGAGAAGGAGTAGGTACTGAGTCCAGGGGTTACCGGCTTGAGCATTTTCGTTGGTTTTGTTCAATTTATTATTTTCGTTGTGTTATTTACCAAAGCTACGTATTGTGTAGTCACAATGCGTGCCCTCGATTAAACTTGCCACAGTTTATTCTATTAGTACCTGGATGACAGAGCTTTGCTCGGTATAAAACACGGACATAACAACGATTTATAAAAATGAAATCGATCGATTTATCGCCCCCGAAACCCCTGCGTACTAAATTTCATGAAAATCGTTGGAGCCGTTTATGAGATTCAGATTATATATTTACACTAGCTGCTGCCCGCGGCTTCGCACACGTGGTACCTACCTAAAAAGTAGCCTATGTTTTTTTCCAAGGTCCCATATATCCATATACTAAAATTCATTAACATCGGTTCAGCTGTTTAGGCGTTAAAACGTAACAAACAGACAGAGTTACTTTAATTTTAGAGAATTTAACATAGTAGTTAGATAAGCTCTACTTACTTTGGGCCCAGATTATGTTGTGTGAAATGACCGGCATTATTTATTTATTTTATTTACTTATAGGAACCAGATAACTGATATAATAATTATATATTTTTAAATACATATTTCTATAACACCCAGACTCAGAATAAACATCAATATGCATCACTCAAATTCAGCTATATTGAAAATTTTGTTTAAAAGCGAGACAGACGAATTTCAGAGAAAGTGTAATTATTACGGATTAAAAGAAATGCAAATCGAATACAAAATATATCAATATATCACTTAATAGCCGGTAGCAGTTATATCGAAAGCTTATTTCATCATCAATCATATTACATTATACGGTATTCTAAAACATTAATCATTATATAAGTTTTTTGTATTTGTATTAGATAATATACCGGAACTTGCTGAAGGTTTATATGGTATGCAGTAACCTTTACAATTAGGTACTACTTTATTGATATATAAAATACATGTACTTACTTACAAGTACGCGTGGTACATTCAAAACTTATTTACTCCAATAATATACGTTCCGTATGTACTTGGAAAAGTCAGATAGGATATAAAAAATACTCAATTTTTATATATAATAAAAATAAATTGCTGTTCGTTAGTCTGGCTAAAACTCGAGAACGGCTGGACTGATTTAGCTGATTTTGGTGTTGAAATGTTTGTCGTAGTCCAGGGAAGGTTCAAAAGGTGAGTAAATATAAAAAAACATGCTTGCTTTTTTATTTATTGATTCAGCGGCGGTACGAAGTTTGCCGGGTCAGCTAGTCAAGTATAATTTAGCTTCACAAACATCAGATTGTGAAAAATGTTTTCTTCCACTATTGCCATAATTTCCAATTCCCTAAACTTTAGCCTACACGATTTTATGCTTTTTATAAGCAAAATAGAAAAGATTAAAATTTTTTGCAGAATTAAAATTCAGTTTCACTGTGATGCATTTCCCCAAACTATAATTCTATACACCATAATGGAATGTAAATACGCATGAACAACCATTTTTACAGCTCTTATATAACTAACTACATGGAAAGCACCTAACCTATGTATATGTTATTCCTGGGGGTCGAGAGAAATTCTTCAAGTTTATTTTCCTTTTGCACAATCGCCAGCGGAATTATAAAATTGGAGTTCGTAAACACATTGAAAACTTCATAAGGTTTCTTTCTTTGTACAATTGTGTGCTCGAGTAAAACGTGTAATAAAAGTTTATTCGAATATCGAATGTTTTTTCATACAATTCGCAAAACGTGTTTTGAATTCAAAAAATCGTCGCAAACATCGTAAAAGTGAACACTCATGCTCGACTTTCACTTTCAAATTCACTTTTATCGATGACATTATTACGTTCACCTTGAATCTTTAATTACTTTCTTCGAAACAAAACCATTAACCAAACTCAATTAAAATATTAGCTTCAAAAACTCCAGCAAAAACACGGGTTTTTTTTTTACTTTTTAATACTACAGAAAAAAAGTCATGGCTGCAATCGTCATGAAAGTGGAATCGCAAAGTGTCAAAAAACCACTCACGAACGAGTCGTTTTATTTTTAAAGCGGTAACAAATGACCTCAGTTTATGAATGTAGTGCCAATGCCAACGTAACTAGGTCTATGTCGAGCTCGTGGCCTTACGGAGTGCTAGTGCGGTGTTTGCTCACGCTTTCTGGCCTTATTTGGCACTTTTGGCGGGGTCTCCGCGTCGCCTGCCGTTTGACATATATGATGTCACTAGTTCCGCACTCATTTTAATATTAATTTCCAAATTTAGTGCTAAATAATCACATTGTTTTTAAATATATTTGATAGTGCTTATAATCTATGATAACATGTTTATATATATATATATATATATATATATAATTTAATAATATATAATAATAATAATATATATTAGTGGACGATGCACACAGCATAATCTAGCCCCAAACCAAGCATAGCTTGTATTTTGGTGACCAGATGACTGATATGATTATATTTTACATACTCACGATACCTTATATACACCCAGACATAGAAAATAGCCAGATACTAGGCAAAAGTCTCCCTCAAATTTTTTTTTTACAGTACTAACATTAATTTTAGTTTTTACAATAACTTTTTTTATGTGTTATTCAACTTTGAATAAAACTACACGTAGGTATATTTTTACATTTTTTCATAACACACTTTTGTGTAAAAGAAAAAACAGCCTTATAGAGCCTGGGCCTTATAAGGAACGTTTGACAGTGAAAGAGTAGGTAAATCTATTAATACAAGTTATGTATCACCTGACCCTAACGTAATCAGATAAGTCTAGGCTTATCTGTACTTAACGACTACTTAGGTATGTCTAAGGTCTGTGACCTAGCGGCGAGATCATAGGATTGCCTTCGCGTCAAATTGATACACCATTTTATGTACGAGTATATAACAGTATTTTGCACAAATATATGACTAACAAAAGACTAAATAATTATTTCTCTATAATAAATACTTACTAGAAAGTATTGTAATTTATTAATGAAAATTAATTTGACTTTCGCTTACGAGTCTACCTACAATAATTTTAAAGAACAAATATACGAAAGGCAAACATATTGGCGGATAATGCACACAACATCATCTAGCCTCAAACTTAGCATAGCTTGTGTTATGGTTATGTATATTTAAATACATACTTATGATACCTTATAACACTCACGACTCAGAACAAACACATATGTTCATCACACAAATGGTTGTCCTGGAAGGGGATGTAAGGACCGAATGTAAGGATTGTTCCCTAAATTCCTATGCTTTTGTTCTCTGCGAGCAAAGTTGAGAAATCAAATCAGATGTCAAAAACGATGATTAAAACGCTTGGATTCGAACCAGCACCCACCATGACCTTACCACTTAAACGTAGCCTCAAAACCAACGCACACACGCTTTGTTGATAGCAACACACCTCTAGATCTGGCCATGAGGGTAACCTTGTCGCGGTCTCGCTCGCGCTCGCAGAGTTCATATCCACCTGTCTCCTTCTAATTGACACTACCGGATTCCTGATGTGACTGATATTGATGTTGCTGTGAAATAGGTATCAACTATATCAATATTTTTGTAAAAAATAAATTGTGTTTGTAATAATATTTATAATGCACATTATTCAGATGTCAGAAATATTGTAGGCACTTAAAATTAGGTACCTACTTAAACACTACTACGGCGTTGTAGGTAGTAGATATTTCGGAATAAAATATTCCTTTGTAATACGTCGTAGAATTCAAGGACGTAAATAGTGAAATTTACGAGAAAAAATACTTGTGATCCCCAGTGGGGCAGCCTTGATGGGGATATTGGGAATAATCTCATTTTAAGATTATTATAGAGATTATGGAAACGTGGATAAAAGTCTAAATAACTTATTGCTTTAGTTCCATACAATTCGACCCCATTATAACGAAATCATAAAAACATTATACTGCACCCAAATCTGGGTCATTTCGCAACGGACTGTCATATTGTTTTGACTGAAACCTGCGCGTACGCAGTTTTTGTGTTGCAACGCTTGCCCTGAATTAGTTTAAATGCATTGCGAGCAAAATTGTGAAGTACCTAACTAAAAATTGCACTTAGGTACACCACTAATTAAAATAATACTTAAATATTTTTTTACCCCGAAAATAAGATATGAAACAATATATACTTTTATAACGCATTCGATATTGATTTATCTCTAATGTCATAAGATGTAATGTCTAAGGTATAAATGAACTGAATTAAATTTTATTCTATTTTCACTTACATAATTAATTACAGATGGGTGACCATAACGACCCTAATTTATACCTCTAACCTTCGCGATAGCAGTATATACGAGTATATTACGAGTAAGTCGTACTTCAACACCATTCAGTCCTCAGTCATTTGTTTTTCTTTTTTGGTTTAGTTTTAGGCATTAGTGTTTTTTTGTATTTATATTGTACTAGCTGCTGCCCGCGGCTTCGCACGTGTGGTATCTACATAAAAAGTAACCTATGTTCTTCTCCAAGGTCCCATTTATCTCTATACCAAAATTCATATAGATCCGTTAAAGACAAATAGTTTTTTATTTTTCGTAAAAAAAAAAAAAAAATTTCATAAATAGTATCCTATGTTTTCTAATACAGCCAAGAATATGTGTACAAAGTTTCATGATGATCGGTTAAGTGGTTTTCGTGTGAAAGCGTAACAAACAAACTTACATTCACATTTATAATATTAGTAGGGAAGTAGGGATAGTGTATACATCATACTGGTGGTAAATTATATTTCTTTCTTTCTTTCAAGTTCTCAATCGTATTTGTGTTATGTACTGATTCTGCAGTTGTCAAGCTACAAAGACTTTTTGGTGGTTTAAGATCTCTGGGTCAAAACAACTTTCAATTGTTTCGAAGTCCAACAACCCTTATAGTTTCGCTGTCAGACTGTCCGACTGTCTGTCAGATTGGCCCTAATCAGAGATTTACCTCGTAAACTATTATTCTAATCGAAATGAAAATTTGCACTGTAATAAGTTTAAATGGCCACTACAAAGTAATGAAATAAAAGCTATACTATTAAGGCCCATTTTTAGGGTTGTTGTTTTATTTTAATTCACTGCCCAATCGTAGCAAATAGCTGGATAGGTCTTTCAATAGTATCAGCAAATTTGTTTGATTCATATTTAGCTTTAAAGCCCACCTAGTATCCCATCGTCGTCGTCCCAGTCCCTTCCACCTATCTTAAAATTATATGGAAAATTATCACGGCTTGTTAGGCCTTAATAGACTATGAGTAACAAATTTTTATACCATACTATTGTATATTAGATTGTGTTGAATTGGTTTGGGACCAGACCACTGGTCATTCATATCTCTACTGACTTCGGAATCCTTTACTGTCCGTGATCACATTCGCTTGGCCATTTTTATTTAAACTGGATCGTGAATTATGATCATATGCAGTATGATGCAGCTTCTATAAACGGCATGCGCTGTTTTCCAACCGTAGTGACAAAGGAACAGAAAATACTGAAATAATCGCGCCAACTGACGAATTGGCTTGACGTCATCGTTTTTAGGGTTCTCTACGTTATGCGGTGTGCTGTTTTGATACGTAAATATCAATCGTAATATCATTTTTAAGCGTATGCTGATGCAGATTACGCGTGCAGAGACGTGCAAATCAGAATGCCAACTCAGTTTGGTCATTTCGTTCGGTAACATATAAATTATTGATCAGTAAGATTTACGTCATTGATCTAGATATTTTACAGAACAATCTCGAACTCAGATCGAGAACTAAGCATAGTTTTTTTGACAATATTTCATTCAACAATGTTAGTAACCGACAGAACCGTCCGAAAATTCAATTCTTTGACATTTTGTTCA
The DNA here is from genome assembly GCA_948098915.1 of Lampropteryx suffumata. Lineage (NCBI taxonomy): Eukaryota > Metazoa > Arthropoda > Insecta > Lepidoptera > Geometridae > Lampropteryx > Lampropteryx suffumata. Next base: position 944,605 of record OX402545.1, read on the forward strand.
GAACCGTCAGAGAATCCTATTCTTTAGCAGAATTGTCAAAAAATTCCATTCTTTGACAACATATCGTTCAGAAACGACAGAAAATTCTTAGTTTCTGATCTCAGTTTAAGTCTTTTTCTGAAATTAAAATGCAATAGGTCACGCGTCAATGTAATACGTAGTTACCTACTCTGCATTACTGAACATGGTACTATTGCGTGTAAAGATTGTAATTATTATACTTAAAAAAATACATTATTAAACACTGTTATAGATATAACACTTAGTACCTGACTAACAAAATTACATTGCGCTCAGTCAAAGCACGTCATGACGTCATATAATAGATGTTTGTTTGCTGACCTTAGAAGTAATCTATATAATTACAATATCGTTGATTTTGGACTATCAAGAGTGTGCAACGCAGCACGTTATTTACTACGTACCTACTGCATCAAGGCTAACATATACGCTGGATAAGAGTTCAACTTATCTTTAGAGCAAAAGTTACAGGTGTTTTTAATAAAAAAGGTTTTAGATCTCTTGATAGTTAGTCTTGATCGCAGTTGGTGCTTGCAACTTAAAGATCCAAAGATAGGTGATGCCTCTTTTAGACTGGCTACTGAACTGCTTGGAAACTGATCAAGACTAACAGTTTATAAGTCACCCGAATGCCTCTGTCGTGAATTAACAGCTTTTGACGTGCCCTCCGAAGCACGAACGCTCATTCTGATCATTCTGGTCCTGAACTTAGTTATGCCACAAACGTTTTGTGAAGTGAAGCTTGAAGACTTAGGACTGAACCCACGCTACCATACTTAGGCATCGAATATTACACGTAATATTCGAGTATATACACATGCGTATGCCTGCTAAGATCAGATCTCCGTTGTCAGTCGGTGTTGACAGTGTTTTTTAAGATCTGTAGGTACCGCAGCATACGTTCAGTCTACACATCTGAATCGCGTAGCAACATTGATATCTTGATCTATAAACGCAATCATCAATTCCTTAACATTTTATTCATAAACTGGCAAAGTCCGCGCGTGGTCCCCCCCTAAATAAAATGCAGCCTATGTCCTTCTTTAAGATACTTTAAGATCTTTAAGAGATAGATTATCCCTTTACCAAATTTCATCAAAATCCCTTCAGACGTTGAGCCGTCAAAACAGAGATACTTTTGAGTTTATAGTATGGAAGTAAAGATCGTACCCTTTTCAACCGTATGGCACCAGACCTTCGTCTTCGCGCCACAGCGGCACCAGCAGTTACAACGGCACCACAGCTGCATCATCAGTTAGTACTGCCGCGGACGGCGGCCCTCAAATCAATTTATTTAAACTTCACCTAGTGATCATGACACACTTTATGCGATTACGCATGGGCGTATTTTTTGTGGACGATATACTGTTCGGCGTGAGTGTCGGGAGCGTTCGTGCTGAATTGGGGGAATTCAGGTCAGGTAAATAGAGACGACCTTAATTGTAAAACTTGATACTTGAGACTAGATTCCTAATCATATATTTGAAGGGGGCACCCCTTCAAATATAGAAGACCCCCAAAGATCTTTTACGTTACAGATTAGAAGAGCTGGCCGCTAAAAATCTTGAACGTGACTTACCTTGCATGGTTACCGACTAATAAAAACGTGAACCTTTGAGTTGTAAATGGTAAAAACTACATTTCCGCTCGTCCAAATGTCACTTTTGACGTTATTCCAGAACCTTAAAACTCAAAAACAGGCGAAAGGTAGGTACGTGGGTGTCTAGTGGAAAACATCGCGTGTTCCAAGAGCTGGCTTTTTACTAATATTGCTATTTAACGTGGCAGTGCTGCCAGTGGTTTGGAGACGCTGCCCTGTGCTGATCTGAATTAGTTGAGCTATCTATAGATCGCTTTATACGGCTCTTAGTAAGCCCAGCTGTTTTAAATGTATTTATATTATCCAGAAGTCAGGTATGTTTCTGGAAAGCTGTCCCGTAGTTAAATTTTTGGTCTACCTCGTCCACTTGCTAAGCCTTGGACATCCAGCTACGATTGAATGCTGCTGGACTTTGAATAACATAACACTATTATTATAACCGCGAAAGTATGTTCGTGTGTTTGTTACTTCTTCACGTTCAAACGGCTGGACGGATTTAGATGAATCTTGGTATAGATGTAGTCTGTAACCTAGAATAACGTGCAAAGCTGCAGCCAGAAGCTAGTATAAAAATATATCCTCAAGGTCTACACGATATAGACCGGTTCCATCTATATTTATGTTGTCATAGATTCTATGGGGTAAGCGATTTTTTCTGGCGATATATCTCTTCGTGTGAAGACGGTCTAAAGGTTTTCCAATGAGTAATAATAAATTCAGTTTTGAACGAGGTTACTTGGTATACTCGTACCTACTACGTGTATTAATTCATTGTAATCTGTAGTCATTGTTTTATTTACTCACTTATCCTTGTGTTCAAAACAATGCGTATTAAGAATATGTTTATAAGCACTTAATTATTAAAATATTCGGACTGACTGTCTTAAATAAGAAAACATTTTTGATACTATTTTAATAGATTAAAGTGTGCGTAATATTAATTTTTCAAATGACTTTGATTTAGTGTTAATACCTAAAGTACCCTATGTTATTCTATTCTATCAAGTCTAAAACTAATCAGATTTCTTATTAATACGTGAGTTGATACTTAACACACCGAATTCAATGATTTATATTCAAGCATCGCCTTAAGAACGTACTAATAGATTATACAATACGTACCTAGTTCGTTTTACAAAAGCAAAAAAAAATATTACGTAAAAGTAAAGCGACGGCAATGGCAACGCGACAGCAATATCTGCGAAAACAGTCACAAGTCGTAAAAATAACCTTATTACGGAAGCCAACCGCTCCTATTACTCGCCTGTCGCCTTCCCACGGGCGAAAATATTATAGCCGAGGTATAAACGTACAAAAAATGATTTTGAGAACAGTGATCGCGCATTTCACGCCTATTATACGACCACGATCGCGAGTTACGTTAGTTTTAATGTTAATTTTAGCTTAAAGTCCTATTAATACAACAATACAACAACAAACACTTTAATTACCCAAAAAATACAAAAATAAAAACAGCAAGGCTCAAATTGATACGTCAAAGGCGGAAAGAGCGGGCCCAGATACCAGCAAGGCCATACACCAAGGTCTAAGAACCTGCTCACTGAGTTTCAACTCTATTTTTGTATTAATAAGGTCTGTAGTCGAGCTATTGATTCTTCAAGACAATGCTAGGTGGCTTCATGCAATGTTTTTAGTAATAGCTAGAGATCAAGGTCGGTGGCTTGTGTTAATGCGAGGTATATTGAACTAGTAAAACTCCTGAGTTTGTTCGCGTTATTGTTAAAATTTGAGCATCCAGGATAACATCCCCAATCCTTAGCTAGCAAATTTAACACCAAAATTCTCTCAAACCTTGAATCAAAACATCGTCGAACGGACTCGTGTTAGCATTAAACATTCGAATTCGTGGTTTTTGGTAAACATTACACTCCAGGTACTTTATATTTCCATTTAGCAACATATATATACATATACATCTTGTTATCGTGACACTAGTTAATATGAACCAGTGTGGTGAAAGGATACAAGTGCTTTATGGCCACACCTCCCTGCGAATCATTAATCAAATGTATATGTATAATGTACACATACATCTGATTAAAAAATTAAATGTGTTTGATTAGATTTTAAATATTTATGACAGAGATTATGCGACACAAAATATGACGCAACAAAAACTAGATTATTTAAACTTTGCAACCTACTTGGTAAGTATCATATTATTCTAAATATGCACACACAATGTTTTCAGTTAAAAAATATAATGTCAGGTCTATTTTTAATAACTATTTATTTGCTTACTTGCCTACAATTTATATTTCCTGTAAGTATTATATATATATGTATATATATTAAGTATTATACCAATTTATAACTAATACTGCGCAAAATATCCATAGTTTCTTATAATTAGTTCTACAAGTTGACTTAAATAGTTTGATTACAATACGCCTTCGATAGTTGACTGAAGTGTAGTTGCCATGCTAGTAGCAAGCAACTGTCATCGTGTGAAAACACAATTAATTTAAGGCGAAAGCGCAGAGACACGCGTTTTTATTTTAGAAAGCGTTTTTTGCTGCCCGCGTCTTTGCACGTGGTAGGTGACTTAAAAAAAATACAGAAAATGTCCGTTCCTAGGTACAATCCATTTCAATACCAAATTTGATCGAAATCCATTCAGCTGTTTAGCCGTGAAAACGTAAAATAAAGAATTTGTAATATTAGTAAAGGCACTATTTTGTTTTATTTATTTAGGGATAATAAACAGCTACAATATACTATTATGGTATAAATGGTAATTTAAATAAAATAACAATATCCTAGCTAACTGCATTATCCACATATTCGGTATAATTTTAGAACAGTATTTTCTAGTTTTTTTATATTTTTCGATCGTATTATGCAAGTTACATCGTGAAAACCATTTAGGAAGTGAGTTATCGAGCTATCACCAACAGCTGCGATTCTGGAGCACTATTAAAGTAGGCCAAGGTCGTCACGTCCGGCATCCAGCAGTCCTGACCCCCCGGCCTCGCCTGTGATCCCCCAAACAACCTGCACTGTAAAGCACAGCGGGGCGAAGTGAAGTTCTAGACAAGCTGGTGATGATTCGCGACATTTCGGGCCGATGATTAACGAAAATTGACGATTTCGGCCGAGTTGATTCGTAGGAGTCATTCGTATAGACACTCAGTTGACATACTTATGTACAACACTAAAAATTCTCATACTAACCTACTATATTATTAGTAACTAGGTTAGGTATAAGTATAACTATGATTGTAAAGTGACGCAATTAAATTCTTCGGATGCTTTTCCTGCTTAACAATAAATTAACACAGCAACAAAACATTATATATACCTTCTTCGTGTCACTCGTTAGTTTGTACCAGTGTGGTGAAAGGATTAAGGTGCGCCTCAGAGGCTCCTTTCGTGCACTCAGCACATGTTTTCGAACTTTTGGGTTCTACAATATGCCGTTTGCCTTCACCGATTGAGTACTGGTAAAGCGCACATAGATTTTTCGAACATAGGAATCCATTGGTTCACGACCGGATTCGAACCGGTGACCTTTAGATCGGAAGACGGGGCCACTGCCACTAGACCACCAGTGTAGGTACTCTGTAAACCAGTGTTTTTTAATTAGTAAACTTATATACAAAAGTTTAAAAAAACGCCTTATTTTTTTAAATGTCATAATTTGACATTTAAAATATAAGGCGTTTTTTACGAATCAAACTGTTAAAAAACCGGCCCTTAGTAAATAACTAAATATTTCTTAAGCCTGTTAGTAATAATTTGAATACCTTCTTACGCGTAAATTAGTAGTAAATAATATAAAACTAATTTCATTATATTGTTATGATAATAGAATCGCTATTTTCTTCCTGATCTTGGCGTAATTTATGTTTTAGCTGGAACTATCTACGATCTTTCAATTTAACAAGCCCTAAGTACCACCATTTTATCATAATAACTAAAACATGGCTCATAAAAACCTAACTACACACATAAAAAGAAAAAAACAATAAAAAATCGTTTTTTTACCATTGTTTCCCATGGGCATCCTAAAGAACTTGTTTTATGGGTCATAAAATACGGTAAAATATTCAATAGACACTTTTTTTTATTTAGTTTTTGGTTTGCTGTCAACCCTTTATTTAGAGACAAGTCATAAAGTTATTGTACAGATAGTTTGCGACGGGTTAACTTTTTTTTACTAAATAGGTATTGGATGGCTAATGTTGTTAGCTTTCTACTTGCGGCAAGAAATTTTGGTAACTTTTTTTACTAGTTTTAAAATGTTTTTTGTTTTTAACAGGATTCGATGTAAAATAACAACGACTAATTTTTCTTAGATTTACTTTTTCTTAGATTGCTGTCTTTTCTTATATTGCCTTCAGTAATATTTGGCTGTCTGTTTAATGACTAAGGCTTAAAGTTTACATATTTTAATGCAATTCAATATGGAATCAAATAAATAATGCTGAACATTTCACAGAACACCATCTAGCCCAAAAGTAAGCAGAGCTTGTGTTATACGGACCACATGACTGATATACTGTTATACACATTTTTTTATACCTTTTTAAATTCTAACTTAAATAAGGAGTTGTCCATCAATATTTACAAGGGCTATTATAAAATGAAATACATAAACATGTTCACGACTATTATTTTCAGATATGGTAGACACCTACACATAGACACCTGCTCAGATCTCTAGTATTACAAGTATCTCTAGTTACATTATTATAGCTTGGTTGCTAATATTAAAAATAATAACATTCATAACTCTTCCAATTCTCCTAAATCTAAACTTCTTAAATAGTAAAAAATTACTATAATATCGACCATGCGACTTGCGGGGCGGCGCGCTTTGTCCGATGCTCTAAGTATTTAGTCTAAGATAACATTATCGCACTATCTGGATTTTATCATAGACATGTTTAGCACTTTTGATAAATACCAAAACTTGTCATTTATTTTACTAATTCGAAGTTTGAATAAATCTTTTTTATTGCCAGTTTATTACTTTATACATATATCTAATTCTAAGTAAGTATAAATAACAAAATTATTGAAATTATCGCTTTACCAACAATTGTGTATGTATTTAAAGCTTCATATCTTTGTCCCAATTCACTAAATGCTTCTAGGTAGGTAAGTCCTACTCATACAACTCTTTTTATGTAAACATTATATTTATGAATTTATTTGGAACGAACGTGGGACTTTCCTACGCTCTCAATTTAGCGAAGGCGAAAGTCTGATCCAATTACTATGTATTTATTAGATTTTTTGTTATTTACTGCCATGTCTCTTTGTTAAACTAATTTGAAAATGGAACGCAGTTTTCTTAATTTTGAAGTCCCTATAATAAGTAAATAAGCATAATGACTACTAAGCCATACTGACGTTTAAAAAATCACCATTTCGTGTAATATCTCTAAGAATATTGTTTTTTTTCCTAAAGTACTGAACACAGAATACTACTAGGTCCGCCCAACTAGCGGACCGCGAATTGCCCGCGCATGCGCTCTGTAATTTATTATCAGCGAGTGATTCGGACGAGTTATCTCGTATTTTTCGTTGGTACAACTGTGTCAAGGAGACGCTCGCTTATTGGAGAAAAATTGGCGAACCTTGACGGTTCAGATTAGAACTTACTGTAGGACTGTCCGGTATTTGTTTATTACGTGTGTTCGTGCAAAAATAGTTTGTAGCGGGTACAAGGTTGTCTATGGATTTGTAGCGATGATTGTGCTCTATCAAGGCTAGACGTTGTCACGTGGTTGCACACAAGCGTGGGTTAACGTAACTTTGGTTTTTGACCGGTTTCAAAATTTTTAAGTCAGCCCGACCTAAGTACTAATGTTTTTTTATGTATTTGACGATATTGTCGAAGTCGCGGGTCGCTGTAGGAATATACGAGTATTAGCACATCACGCCGTATGGCATAAACTTTGGTACCTACATCAAAATAATGTCTATTTCCCCATACAATACAATAATTCTCCTTTCCAAATTTTATCAAGATTCATTCAGCCGTGAAAACGATACAAACCGACACTTTTGAATTTATAATATTAGTATATGATTTCAGTCTTAAAATACTACCATTCTTTTAGACAGTTGCGAAAATATTAAAATGAACAACATTTTGTCACGATTGGATAATCAAAAGATTGCCTAGACTTTTTTAAATTTTTGTATCAACCTATTTCGATACCGATTACCAGTACCGGTACCGGTACCGAGTACCGGTTACAAACGATTTCTTGAATCTTGGTTTAGTTGCCTTGACTTTAAAACAAATAACAGCTTATATTTTTATGTAAGTATACGAGTACCTACATACATATAACTATAATCAAAGTGATCCTTGTGATTGTATTGAATAAACTTCTTAGATTAAGACCCATAGAATTAACTCTCGTGGTCATAGTTCGTCTGCTGTGATAAGTGTCATAAATATTATCAAATTCGGTTTAGATTCAGGGTCATTGCTCTCGTAAATAACAAAGTTATATTTTCTTATATGAAGTTTCTATTAGTACTTAAGTAAATAAATAAGTTTAAAGACAGCCTTATTTTAAATTTAGTCTTTAAACGTATTTTATTCTTATTGTTCTTGTACTTGTACCGAAACACATTTTTAACGACTCGTTTGTAAATACAAATTATACAATAGATAATTATTTATAATTCAGTTGCGTACAAAAAATTAATACCTTTTTAGAAAAAATAATAACACTCACCATAATGAAGATTCTCTAGGTGAATAAAAACAGTGTCGGTGCTTCCATCGACTATACAATACGTACAAGTAAAATCCGTGTTGCTCCAGTACAACTCACGAATGTTTGTGTTTACAAATTTATTTTTACTAACATGAAAAATCAAAAAAGTCATGCTCGCGACTGTAACCCACTAGATTTGGTAGTCAAGGCTTAACTCAAGACACCTCCTAGGGTGTTCCAGTTTCCCCATGATATTTTCCTTCGATATTACAGAACCTACCTAATTATACATCATTGTACATATTCGTTTAAATCCTAGAGCTCACAATAGCTATATTTAGTTCATAAGATTCGCTAAATAAATTTTTACTGCCATCATCTGGACATTGAACCCACCATGTTAGAGAAAACTAGCGCTATCTTCACTCTCAGTTTTGACTCCTAAGGCCTTTGTCTTAAGTACCAAATTCCTTAAAATTAACTTCAAAGAGTCCACTGACTAGGTAAGAGTACTGGGTATGATGCTTTTGATTGGTCGTTTATATTTTACTTTCGAAGTTATAAGTAAGAATTTACTACATTATTTACTATTATTTGAAAAATATTTGATTAAGAATTTACTTTTCTATTTTTCAAAAATGCATGTGATTTTATTCAGTAAAACTATTTTTAACCGACTTTATCAAAAAGGAGGATGTTCTCAATTCGTCGGAATCTTTTTTTTTGTATGTTCACCGATTACTTGAAAACGGCAGAACCGATTTGAAAAATTCTTTTGAAAGGGTTAACTTCACAGGTGGTCCCATATAAATTTTATCAAAATCGGTCGAGCTGAAAAATTAACGAAAATCTAAAAATTGTATACATCGATGATGTTTTCATGTACTTCGATACCTCGCTGTCTCATTGGAGCGGTGCGTTTATTTGGCCTACCCATCATTCAATGAAGTCGGTTTCTTTTTAGTTTTTAAAACGTAATTATCTATGACAAACAGTTCTCAATATCAATAATGTTTTTAAGAATCAAATTATTATCAAATCAAACTAAGAATTTGAGTTCGTTCCAATTTTGAAAAATGTTTTTTTTTATAAATACTTGCTTACAAAAAATGTAAGTAAAAACTTCACGGCAAGGCATTCTAAATTTGAAAAAAACGCGTTCCATTCTTAAAAGTCACGCTGACATAAACGTAGACATTGTCCGATGCAATAGTGATGCTCGCCAAACACTTTCACTTTCGTTGGCTCCGCGGTGAACGCTCTGCATCGCATGCGCCTTCAGTGCACGCGGAAGACGTTTTATTTCTAATTGTTATGGTAAGCTGCTAGAACTACAACTACAACCTGCTGGACTAAATAATATAATTATCATTATCACATATATACTAATGTGTTATAATAATCTGAGATTAGAACAACAAGGATATACCATACTTTACCGCCACATGAGCTCATTAGGTGATCATGATATCATGACAATTTAAGTGTATATATGTGTTAAAGTTGGTATCTAAAGACCTTCTTTAAAACACGCTTCGCACTTAGAAAGGATCTTACAGAATATTTGGATATTAGTCACTCAATACTTTTTATCTCTAAAAACAACGTTATGGCAATGAAATACGACGTCAACATTTTTTACTGAACGAAGTCGCGGGTCGATTCGTAATACAAAATAAAAGTAGATAGTTAAACTGCAAATATGACATTTCTATACAAATTCGTAGTAAAAGTTAAAAAGAAAAGTGTTGACCAACGTAAAAGATTGCGTGTCATCCGATAACGACATTGCAATATTCGGCAATACTCGAAAATAAGCTTTGTCTGTTACATTTTAAGGTCACAAATCGTAAGCAACAAAACGAGCGTTGTAATGACTTTCGTTTTGACCATGATTCTAAATGATCGGATAACATGTTAATTTTATTAGAGAGAGAAATTACTTTCACTGCGTTTATAAGTTTTTATTTTCCATCTTTTGAGAAACACGATGTTATAATTGTGATTACTTCAGTTTTTCTTGTTGCACTTATGTCATTTCACATTGTATATTTTGCCAATTTGTACATATTATCTACCTATATATTCTATACCTTCTGTTTTATCTTATACATATATAGGTATATAATTTTAAAACTTATGATGTGCGTTCGTTTTGCATATCTCCGAAAATATCCGATTTTTATTTCGTTTTGTAGAAGGCAGAGCTACTACCAACTGAGCTGACTGTGAATCAAATACCTCGTGCTTGGTTTTCCTTCTCGCTAAAGCCTTTGTGGAAAAATTTATGGAAATGATAGCATTGCGTGACCCAAGAGCTGGCTCCTATCTGGCTCAATGTATTAGCATTGCCATTCAACGTGCCAATGCCGTATGCCGCTAGTATCTTGGGAACGCTGCCCTCTGGCAGTGATCTGGATCAGTTGAGCTATCTATAGATCGTTTTAGACGGTCCTTAGATAGCTCAACTGTTTCACATGTATTTTATATTATTGTATATTACTCTGTACATTTCTGTAATTATTTCTGTAAATAAAATGTTAGCAGCCACACTTTACTCACGTGACATTATTACAAGCTAGTGTCACATTCATACAATTTTATATTTAACAATTTTATATCTACAGGCGTAAACGCCATTAAAAAGTGGACCATGTCTAGATCCTCTGGTAGCATTGATTTAGTGGTATATGGATTTGGTGAAGGTACTTATTGATATTTTTGAAGTAGCTATTTCTGGTAAAAACATCACGTGATCCAAGAGCTGGCTCCTATCTGGTCCAGGGTATTAATATTGCTATTCAACGTGTCAATGCCGCCATTGTCTTGGGAACGCTGCCTTCTGGAATATATCGTTTTTAATGATCCTTAGATAGCTCAACAGTTTCACGTATATTTTATACTATTGTACTCGTATATTATTATGTACATTTCTGTAAATAAATTATTATTATGTATTTTATAATTAACGGCAAATTACTTAAATTATCTAGCAATTAAATACTAGGTTCAATAATTCATTTTTGTGCATAATCTTATCAAAACCACAGGACATATTATACAGAGTCAAGTCATTATCGTCGAGTACCGCAAGTACTAAGTACAGCCACCTTCAGTCAGGATCAAGCTGGTTCAATCCAAATCCAAGCGAAAAGATACAGTCGACGCTAACGATAATTTATTTACAATTTATATATTGTATAGGTACGTAAATAAATGTGATTGAAGTGCGAGTTTCAAAGCATTTCCTGCTTACGCTCAATAGAGTAAACCACTGTATGTCAAAGATACACTCGTATAGGCTCGGATTAGTCTGATTTTACTATCATAGACTTCTGCTACTTTTTTTAAAACTGCATCTGTCTTGATGATAATTTTGCCAATGTCAAGTGGTTTTGTTTTATTAAAACATCGTCACAAAGTCGTATTCGATTGTCATTTGTCTAATCTAAACGTCATCGCGCAATGGTCGTCTAGAACATTCTTGGACTCCTCGTCGTCTAATTCACAAAAAAGCATAATACACATGAAATTCAATCGTCTACAGTTATGCTAAGTAAGTTACAATTTATTGATTAAAATTCAACTAAGATTTCCCATTAATATATGCAATAACATAAAAAAACAATATATAATAGCTAATAATAATACTTCATAAAATAGCAAACGAAGTATCTACTATCTCTAACACGTTAACGTTAAACGAAATGTGTCAATTGAACGCTGTGGCACATTTTTAGATTTTGAGGGTAGCACGAAAAAGATCCGACTGAATAAACATGGCGTCATGCAATAAAACTTTTTTCTACATTCTGGTTGTAAACTTTCAGTCTGATAAGTATTTAACCCCTCAAGTATCGAAGTAGCCAAATCATGTCAAGAACAATAGAAAAACAATTATATTATTTTAGTGGTTTTTATTTTATAGATTTATAATAAATTAAAAAATCTCGGCGTGTTATCTACTAGTCAATTATACAATCACGTTTGTATTTGTCAAATTAACAAGTGCTATTCACAGTACATCAATAGAGATAAGTATATTATCAGTGCAGTTGGCCTTGCCCTTATCAAAGCATCGACTGTACCACGCGACTTGTCTGAGAGTCATTATTAAATCAGTTAAGAATTTATTTTTAATATACATATTTAAAAATAAAAATAAATTTTATTTTTTTTATTGTAAAAACGTCAAAATTTTATAAGACTAGACACTATAAGTGATCGCTGATTTTTTTTTCTTAATTTTATAATTTAATTCCTAGAAAAATATGAAAAAACAGTTCTTAACGACATCGCGTAACATTAAAGCGTTATCTAGGGTTTAGATTTTATATGTGTATCGTTAATACTTATTTAATTTACAAAATTAGGATATCATTTTAATATTTTCTATCGAATGGTTAAGTCTATTGCCATATTTTTAATAAATCTACAGATTTTTTTATATATAAAATAATATATAATTACAAACAACCACGATGAGGAAATAGTGTGGATTATTATCATAATTTCGAAATACAGCTTCATTACTTAGACGAGTTTTGTCGTTATTGAACTTACGTGTTTCTGCACGCGCCCGATAGGTTACGCGGTAAGGGACAAGGCGGAAATGTTATTATCAACGCGATGGAGGACAAATGATGTGATAAATAGTGAATAATTACGAGTAGGTACTTAGAAAATAGCTAATCCCTATGTAGGTATATATTGAGTAGTTTATTTTATACTAGCTGTCCGCGCGCAGCTTCGCCTGCGATGAAGATTTTTCCCGGGATAAAAAGTAGCTTATGTCTAAGCTACTTTTTATTCCGGGAAAATTGGCTTAATAAGCTATTGGAACGCTACACTATCCCCGGATGACAACCCGGGGATAGTGTAGCTTTCCAACGGTAAACTATTTTTTGAAATCGGTCCAGTAGTTTCGGAGCCTATTCAATACAAACAAACAAACAATCAAATCGTGCCTCGTTATAATATTACGTATAGATAGTATAGACTAGCTCAGAGCTAGGCAAACTTATTTTGTCCGAAGCCAAATAAACCTGTATTCGGTACCAGGACAAATTTCCTGTCAATTCTTCTCGGACTTAGGTTAAAGGGAATTGGCACCAAAATTCACCTAGTATGTAGGACCTTTTGTAGTGATCCTTGTGATTGTATTAAATAAAAATAGTGTTCAATTTTCACTTTTTTGACATTGCTGCAATTATTTGAGCGTAAGCAATAACATTTGAAAAACTGTTTTTTCGAAGTAGCAAATTTATAATAAAGTAATGTAAAAATTCGTCGTGTTTCTATAATGAGTACCGCATTGTAACTCAATCATCTCCAGCTGTAATTCATGGGGAACTTGTTCCAAATCTTCATTAAAATGCATGCAAAGAAATTACAGAGATACTAATTTTTTTTTAAATACCTGGAACCGATTTCGAGACTTTTCGAAAGGTACGAGTACGGATGGAGTACGAATGTTGTCAAGGCGGGCAGTATTTTGCTCATGACTGTCTATGGGCTGTCGCCCGCGTCTTCGCACGCGTGTTACCTACATAAAAAATACCTATAAGAGCTTAACCTGACTGACTGATTCATCATCGCTGAGGCGAAACCGCATAAGCTAGAAAGCTGAAATTTTGAAGGTTTACAGCAAAACCACCAAGGATTTTTTGAAATTCAAACCCTAAGAGGGTGAAAAGGGATGAAAACGATTGTATGAATTGTTTTTACGCGTGGTGCGATTGGCTTGAAACTTGATATGAATAAATAAAATGCAAAATAAATGGACACGTGTTTCAGTATTTTTCAAAATACCCTTATAAAGGAGTAAAATGAGGTGTGTAAGATCTCAACAAACAAACAGAAACACTTTCAAATGTATATTAATATGAAAGTATGGTTGCTCGAGATAATGCCGTTAGTCCAATATAATAATGTAAGAAAATTAAACTCTACTTTCTAAAGAATTACTTATTGTCTGAATTTCATTACACAAAGTGCAAAAGGTGCAAACGAGCAACGATTGTCTTGTTTATACTTAGAACACAAATATTTTAGGGTAGGGATCCACTCCTCAAAAGGAAATAAATTAGCCTAGCGCATGTGACCACAGTGATACCATGATACACAGTGATACCATGATACACAGTGATACCATGTTACACAGTGATACCATGATACACAGTGATACCATGATACACAGTGATACCATGATACACAGTGATACACAGTGTTATCACGCCAACTATTTGTTTCTTATTTTTATAAATTTGGGTAAAACCTTTCCATTGTGCGCATGCGCAGTTCCTAGCTCGGCAAGGCCACTGCGAGACCCATGCAGGCGTTAGTCATACACGATTATTTCAGGTTCGAAAAAAACTCTTTTACGATTATTTTCATTATTACTGGTTAAAAATAAATAAGACACAGATAAAATAATGCATCAGCAGAGCATGGTGTTATATACTCGTGTGTATTTTAGATCTCTACGAAACCATCGGAACGTGCGCGAAACTTACTCTTGACTAGAACATATTTTATATTAGTACCTACTAACTTCTACCCGCGGTTTCGCACTCGGTGTATCTACATAAGAAATGTCTGTGTCCTTCTTAAATATAGAATCTATCTTCCTACAAAATTTCATGACAATCTAGGCGTTCTATCGCTCAAAACGAGGCTTTGCACTACTATTGTCCCGATATTAAGTTTAACGGTTTCAAGAGTAGGCCTGTACAGACGTTTAGTCATGAAAACAATTCAAACAAACAGACACTTTTGAATTTATAATATTAGTTTGGAGTATACATGGATGGATATGAAAATATGGATTATGGATTGCATCAATAAACCGATGCAAAAGACATATTTATTTTCCTTGCTTTAACGACAAAGTGGTTTTTAGGACATTGGATTACTCAAGAAATCTGATAAGAGGTTCTTTAGAAACTTACTATAAATACATTTCCAAAAATATTTCTAATAGGTACTTAAGTTTAGTAACCTCAGCAAACCGTTGCCCTCAGACCTGTAAAGGTCAGTGTTGCTGTCGTGCTAAAGGTCACTTCCTACTTTTACTGAATTTCAAGGTTTTCTGACGCTACATTGAGGTTACATTGAGCTTTCATTTTCCATTGAAAATTTACTCCGATTTATATTTTAATATCTCGTCAGAATTTTACAAAATTTTAAAATTATTTAGTTATAATACTATCAAACGTCTTTTTCCTCGAGGTCAAAATAATATGTTAACCAATTAACTGGCGACCCTAAATGTTTCTGCCTTTACGGCATGACATTCGCCCGTAGCTGTCAAAAGTGTCAAAACAAAAACATCAACACTGTCAACAAATCACAACGAACGTTCATTGTTCCAAAAGGTAAACTATGAATGAAGTCGGATTAAAGGTATTTCCTTCAGTAAATATTCAGCGTTTGTAACTAAATTGTTGGCTACAATTGCAAGGAAATCAGCGTAATTTTCTACTTCAATTCATGGTGAGACAGCGTTTAATGTACTATTGAGTTTACTTATCAGTTTTTATTATAATTGTTAATTTGGTTTGTTTTTCAAAGTGATTCAAGCTAGATAAACAAGCCACAAGATGTTTTTGGAGGATAAACTTTGGTATATACTACCTGCGGATTATATCTTCTATAGGTACCTACATTTATGTAAAAACTATGAGCAATTTATGATTTATAAACAACGTAATAGAACTGAATAATATAAACATTACTTACTTCTTATGAATTAGTTAGGTAACATTTTACGTTATAGGTTTTTAATAAATAAAAAATATCTTCGTAAATAAATCGTTAAATTACAATCAAAAACCTTGAAAACTAAAAAGTTAACCTCAAGTTAAATGTATGTACTCACCAAGTCCAAAACGCAATCCAAATGTTAACAAATCCGTCCACATGCACACAATATACATTTAAAATTGTATAACAATCCAGTTTCAGTACAAAAACGTAACATAAATCCAAAACAGCACTATCAACACTCCTGTCACTGTCAGCGAATTTTCAAATTAAGAACACAGATTCGTAGTTCCCAGCACGAAGGTTTGCTCGTTCGTTGTCGCGGGCGGCGCGCACGTCCGCTCGATGCCGCGGCCGACAAGTCACTGAACTGGGCGCACTACCGCGCCCCCTCGCAGAATGGATGCGTATATTTTTATTGCTCCTAACTAGCGTTATCATTGTCAAACCCTGAAAATGGTTGTGGATTTAAGAAATTGGGTCAACAGGCTTGCGCTGTTATATCTTCCTGTTTTCTATTAACTGTGATAGTTGATATAATACGTGCACGGTGCTTCCGATGTGTACCTACCTATGCAAGGGTCTAATTCAAAGCCTTGCATTATAATTAACAAGCTGTCATTTTTGACATATATTATGACAATTTGTTTTCCTGCAAATTTATAAGCGTATATGCTGATTTGTGGAAAAAGTAGCCAATCTTTTTTTGTTGATTTATCTTTTTACGGGGCATAGCCCCAGGATGGGAGGCGTTCACCTCCTGAAAGCTCGACGAACGTATTGGCAAGGTTCAAAGCTCCTTAGGAAACCAATGTAGAGCCTGGTAGAAAGGCACCTGCCATTTGGAAAATAATTCGGAAAATGCTGAAAGGTAGTAAGTACTTTCTTAAATTAGGAAAACTAGAAAAACAGAACTTATGATAAGTAAATAAATATGTATTCATTGATACTTTCATACGAGTATGATAAATTCTAAAGTTTGTCAGTTTGTTTGTTTGTTTGTTTGTTACTTTTTCACGGTTAAACGGCTAATGAATCGTAATCAAAGAGGTAATTTTATTTGTATTATTTTTGGAATAGTCTATGTATAAGGAAGATATTCCTTTAATAAAATAAACTTAAATAAACCTTATTACCGTAACCTTATTCTGTAGAAACTATTTGATATTTAAATGAAGTATTTATTCATTATATATTTTTTATTCGACGAACATATTGTCACTGAAACCTGACATCTGATGATTCGGCTTTAACAGTAAAAATAATTACTCTTCTTACTTAGCTTAGCTCGATATAAATAAACACATACCTACCTCTACCTACCTAAATGTGCTAGGCTTTGTTTCTAAAACTATAGGATACCATTACATATCTATAAATGAAATTCGAAAAAAACAATGGTGACTGACATGGTTACCATTTCACTAAATATTTCAAAATTATACAAAATCGAACATTCTAAATCTCGTTTAAGAAACAGCGATGAAACATTTATGAGGTTGACTGTCCGCTATCTAGAGAAATGTTAAAATCTTCACAGCGAAGTGACTTCGGTAGGTAACTAATTCCGCGAAATTTTATTAGACGAAATAAATATTAACCTTGTAGTGGAAATGATGGCAAGAGGTTGTGGGTTCCATCTTAGTGCACTTGCTTAATGAAAATGGTTAAGCTGGGTTAGGTACATAATGATCGAGAGACCATTCTACCTCTTGTAGGAAAATATAAAAAAAAACATATCTCATATCTGAGACAATTAATAGTAGTAGACATAGTTCAAATATTTTATTACGTAGGTAAAGTTTTGGATTATTGCATTTTTTGATTGTTTTTTTTTTTCTTAATGTTGTTAATTCATAGCGCATTGGTGTACTGTAATGCTATGTTATTATTGTGTAAATAAATAAATCTCAATAGAACTTAAAGTTAGGTTCCTCTCCATCCAAAGATTGTCTCCCTTAAGCGACAGCGGTAATGTAAAAAATGACTACTTGTCTGCTATAGCCTCACAAATTCCTAAAATTAACATTAGCCACTTCAAAAGACACCCACAATTGATTCAATATCGAATTAATTACAATGTATAGCAGCCGATTACAGGCGAGGACACCCGAACGGTCGCGATTGGATACGAAAAGAGCCGAGTGGTGTCGAAGAGTGGCGATGATTGCCGAGAGCTGGCGGCCGCGAGCGAGGCCGCGGGAAGCGCGTCATCCAAGGTGAGTTCTTTTCCCGCCTTGCTACGTCATTCTGACTTTGTATTGTAATTTAATATTATTTTAATTGGAAATTACATAAATGAAAAATAATAACACATTCATTCAATTGTTTGTTGGAAAATTATTTTGCGGGTAGAACGAAATAATTAGAATGTTGGTTTTAGTGGTCACAATTAAAATGGCACACACTTACATAAATACCTAAGTACTTAATTTATTAAAACTTTTCGAGGTTCGGTAGGGTAATAGGTTCAAAAAGAAATCAAGGAAACCTACCATTGGCTATCGCAAATGTTATTACATGTTTGTACTTGGCACCAAAATATTTATTGCAATATTTTTTTATAACGTCTAAAATCTAAAATATTTTGATCGCTATAATACTGCGAGACCACTTTTTACATAGCAGACGTCGTTTGGCGAAACATTTTTCATTCGTTTATTTTTTTTCAATAAACTCACACTGTCAATATTTGACTAAGTCTTGCAAACTGCTGCTGTGTTAACAGTCGCGAATTGAATTACGAAAGTTTATCGCACCGCAAGCCTTGACAAAGGTCGTCTTCGAGGTTAAAAATTTAAGGACACTGTGTGCTAGGCTTTACTATACAATTCTGTGTACTAGAATACAGAAGCGAAACCCCGCGGAGATTTCGCTTCCGTCAAAATAAAGTGTTAGTGAGGCGTTAAGCAAGTAGCATTAGCCTAGCAAAATATAAAAAATGGCGTTTTTGATTGATTAAATTTAATAAAGTTATTACATATGTTAAAATCCTCTCGTTATCGAGTCAAATAAGTTTAAAATTTGTAATTCTCTGTTAAATCTTTAAAGCCATTGCTTGCGGATAAAAGCCGAGCCTGGTAAAGGATTTGCTTGAAAGCACTAATGGCATTTGGTCTGATCAGGAAACGCCCAGGAGTATGAGCATAGAAAAATGTTTTTATAACGGACTTTGAGCCACTTTTATACGTTTCAGGAATACTCGTGTTTTACCCACGTATTATATTTTTTGTCGGCCTCAGTGCTGTTTTATATTTATTTTACTTTAGCGATCAGAATTGTCTTAATAGTTAAAAAGTTTAGGAATAAATTAAAGGTAACACTCGATAAATACCCGTAAACTACTAGAACAATACTGTTTCAAATCATCTAGAGAATCTTCAATAAGGTGTTTGTTCTGCTGTCTGCGTGTTTTTAATACCACATCTATTCTATTTTATTGGATGAATTGGAGTTTCACTTCTATGCCTATTACTCAAACTCGTGTGGTCTTTAAGGTCACACCAATTCACATTGAATTTTGAGGCGCTTTGAATCTGGTAATGACTTCTGGGGTGCAAGATTAATTAATTGGCGTCCATTGTTACTTTACGCGCTTGCTAAATAGCCTCCCTCGACGTGGCCGTGCCAAACGAAAGGCCTCTCAACAGAGTATACGGCTCATATAGTTACCAAGTGGTTACTTTATTAAATATTGCTGGTATCACACGGTCCTATCATGTAGGTTGAGGGTACGATTCCCTCCCAGGATAAACATTTGTATGAATTAACATGGGTGTTAGTTCCGTGTCGGGGTGTTACATCTTAAGTATGTATTTAAAAATATATAAGTACTTTATCGGTCATCAGGTTACCTAAATACAAGTTATTCTTAGTTAGGGGCTAGGTGGTGTTGTGTGAAATTTCCTCCTGTATATCTATATCTAATCTGTATATCAATCTTTAAAGTTGTAACATGGTTTAATGTAAACAACTTATGACTTAACGAGAAAAAAACGAAATGCATTCGTTTTATACTGCCCAACGTTAAACAGGTGAATGCTAATGTAAAAATTAAAAACGAAAAGATAGATCTCGTCGACACCACAGTGTTCTTAGGCATTACTTTAGATAATAAGCTGCAATGGGGCCCGCACATAGATAAATTGTCGAAGAGACTCAGCTCTGCGGCATACGCTGTTAAAAAGATCCGTCATTTTACCGACGTAGATACCGCTAGACTCGTTTACTTCAGCTACTTTCATAGCATTATGTCTTATGGCATTCTGTTGTGGGGGAGTGCTGCTGATATTAACACCATATTTGTGTTGCAGAAGAGGGCTGTTCGTGCAATTTATAACATGGGCCCCCAGAGAATCACTTAAAAATAAGTTTGAAGAAATTAATATTATGACAGTGCCTTGTCAGTATATATACGAAAATTTAATGTATGTGCACAAAAATGTTCATTTATTCAAAAAAAATTGCGATAATCATAGTATTAACACTAGAAATAAAGATAAACTCGCTGTTCCCACTGTTAGGCTCGCTAAAGTTAATAAGTCTTTTATAGGGCAATGTGTACGCTTCTATAACAAGGTCCCAAGCGACGTGTTAGATTTGTCGATTAGCAAATTTAAAAACGTAATTAAACATAAACTGTCTATTAAAGCATATTATAAAATATCTGATTATTTAGAAGACAAAAAAGCTTGGGATGAATCTGCTCCAACTCGACTCGGCATCCGTAACAAAATTGTCAAGGATCATACAAAAAAGTGTTAAGACCAGACAAGTTTCTTGCCGGATTCTTCTTGAACTGGGGTTAGGAGGAACCGGCACCTAGATTCACTAGCATGTAAGAAGACGATTCAAAGTGGTCCTTGTGATTGCAAAAAATAAAGTTATTTTGAATTTGAATTTGAATTGAATAATATGTCCTAAACTAAGCAAACATTACTCCTTACTACGCGAAAGTTTGTAGGTATGTTTGTTACTCTTTCACGCAAAAACTACTGAATGGATTTTAATGAAACTTTACAATAATATAGCTTCGGAATAACACATAGGCTATAATTTATATGTAAGATATTATGTGAATTGTCCAAAATATAACGATAAATGTCAAGAAAGTAAGAAAAAAATCTGCCATCTGCAAGCTATTCTGGCGTGCGCTGCAAAAACCGTTAGAATTACTCGAAGTCTCGAAGAATTATATTTGGGTATACATCGATATATATATATAGGTAAACACTTTATTGTAGACAAATAGAACTCAGAAGAAATAATAGAAATAAAGTTATACCATGGGCGGCCTTATCGCTAAAAGCGATCTCTTCCAGGCAACCTTTGGATGGACATTATAAACAAAACAGAACGACGGCGGTAATAGTTATAAATACTAATACATAATAATACAAGATATTATCTTAATGATGTCCACTTACATACACAGAAAACCGCTCAAAATCGGTCGTACGCTTCAGGTATAAAACCAACGCTCATCTCCGTCCAAAGGTTGTCTGCAAGAAATTGCCCCCTCAGCGATAACGACATTGTTCATTACATTTTCTTTTTCTTATTTCTCAAATTGTTTAATATTTAGTTTTAATGTGTAAGTTCAATAAATAATGTTCAATTATTCATTCATTCACTTTACACATCTATGAGTATGTCCATCGCACAAAATGAAATGATTTTAAGTGTTTTGACTTTAGATAATAATGAAAGATGTATTCTGCACTAGTGTAAGGCTGTTCTAGGCAACGGCAGAATAGATAATTCTTAGGCAACAAGTCGAGTTTACAAATTAGATACTTAGTTTATACATGGCTTTAGGCTCGATATGCGAAAACTATTAATTGGTCTTTAGTTATCTATTTAGTTCATAGTTATAGTATTAAGAGACTGTTTGTTTTCATAAGAAAATAAAATAAAATAAATGTAAACGACTGGCCTGTCAGCTCAGTTGGTGGTACCTCTGCCTTCTGCGCTGTAGGTTGAGGGGTCGATTCCCTTCCAGGACAAACTTGTGTGTTACGAACAAAGGTGTATGTTCGGTGTCTGGGTGTTATTATATACTATCGAAAACGAATTGATTGATTAAATACTTATATATTTTAAAATAAAATACTTCTCCTGCAGATGTCTGGATGTTATAAAATATGATATTTGGATTTGTACGTTGCCTGTAGAACAAACAAACTATTTTTGATAGTTTCAATCATCATTATCTAAAGGCTTGCTTACACGGACAGTTGAAGTTACTCAATCGTGAGCAATGGTTGCCAATTATGACGTCACAGCATCAAGCTATCCACGGCAATAATAACATGTAACAATTGTAGATATCAAGCAATATCGAGCAGTTTAGGAAAATTAGTTGCCAAGCAATTATTGCTCAAAAAATTACCAGTTACTGTTCCTAAAGTGGCATCTGTATTGATGACAATTTAGTCAATTTCAAGTGATTGTTTTCTTATAATATCGTCACTATTCGTCACAAGGACGCAGTCGATCGCCATTTGTTTATTGTAAACGTCGCGTCGTAACAGAATGACCATCTAGTATTTTCTTGATTCCTCATCGTACAAATGACAATACAACATGATACACTGAAACTACGTCCAATTTATATTAGGTGATATAATATTCGATATATTAAGAACTAGCGACCGGCTTCGCACGGGTGCAATGCTTATACTAATTATACCTAAGAGATAGCCATATACCATCGCAGACTTTTTTGTAGACCTTTTGAGGGTTACAATACTACATTATTTTAATCTATCTCGTAGGGTTCAGCCAGCGTTTGCGATGTAAGCGTAAAAAAAGTGTTTATTTACGACACCACATAAGAAATTCAAAAATTATCAGTGTTCCTCTACTATATTATGCATGTTTTATACATATATACCTTCCTCTTGAATTACTCTATCTATTAAAAAAACCGCATCAAAATCCGTTGCATAGTTTTAAAGATCTAAGCATACAACCGGACAAACAGACAGCGGGAGGCAACTTTGTTTTATACTATGTAATGATGATATAAATTAATAAACAATACACATCATCATCTAAACTCAAAGTAAGCAGAGCTTGTGTATGAGAAGCATTTTTTTTTATGTAGGCACATAATACACGTTACAAACAAATGAAAAATACATGTAAGGATATAGTAGAGTACATAAAAGGAAGTGTGAAAGTGGCGCCAGTGAATGAAAAGATGAGGAGCAACAGGCTAGCATGGTATGGGCATGTAATGAGAAGGGAAGAATGGCATCTAACTAGGAGAGTGCTTGGTATGAATGTTGATGGATTTACGAGTAGAGATAGGCCAAAGAAAAGATGGATGGATTGTGTGAAGGATGACATGAGTAAGAAAGGAGTGAGTGTAGAGATGACGGTTGATAGAGGAGAATGGAAGAACACATGTTGTGCCGACCCCACATAATGTGGGAAAAGGGCAGGAAGATGATGACATGTAAGAATATATTAGAATACAGTTTTGTTTTGGCTGATATACTATGATATACAAAATATACTTTTTTTTGTAATTACTTACAGGTTACTTGTTAAACACCTGGGTGTTTCTATGTTTTATGTTTCTATGTGAGTATGTAACATGTAGGTAACCTAAGTATTTACGAAAAACTCTTCTGGACCCAAGACATATATTTTAGTAGTTTTAACTATTTTGAGTTCTTTAAGTTTTAGATAAGTATTATATATCTAAGTGGTTGTCTGTATAATTTGCATTGTATTTTATATGTAATTGGTACACATTCCATAAATGTTATTGTTCATCTATAGATTCTTGTTTTTGTTATAAATAAATATATAATGTTTGATGTGTAACATCTTTTCTCTCACTTTCCTGCAATATGTGGTAGTGATTTCTTAAAAAGGAACGGAAGTGAGTATGAAAGCCCGGGAAGCGCGCATTATTTGATTTGACCAAGCAGCGCGCGCGGTGGTAGGCTACGAGATAGTTTCAACCCATTATCCGAGAGGTAGGTGCTGTCAGCCAACAGTGTGTGTTTGTGTGTAATGAGAAACATAAAGAGAAATAGAAAAGGAGAATGCATCAGAGGAAATCAGCCGTTATATAAACTCATTCAGGATACAATGTTAATGTTACTTATTACAAAAGTGCGATGTCAGATGTTACACATCATATGCAACTACTGTAAGGCTCGCTAGTTTTTTTATATTATAAAACCAGCGACCCGCCCCGGCTTCGCACGGTTGCAATGCTTACCTATACTAAATATACTACAGAATGTCTAATGTAATTAGAAACCTCTAAAATTATCAGTGTTTCTCTACTATATTATGCATGTATTATCCATATAAACTTTCCTCTTGAATCACACTATCTAATAAAATCTATATACAAAATCCTATGCGTAGTTTTAAAGATCGAAGCATACATAGGGACAGACAGACAGCGGGAAGCGACTTTGTTTTATACTATGTAGTCATAAAAATAAAAAGTTGCTTGCAAGGCGGCTGACGGATGACGATGACTAGGATTGCGTAGAGCTCGGGGGTCTCGGGTATCCCTGTTGCGAGAGCGACCGCAGCCCGCATTTCTCCTTCTCTCGGAGTATATTATGCAAGCTGTAACCACTAGTGACAGATTCAGGTACCTAGGTAGGTACCCGGCGAAGAAAAGGTCTGATGGTCTAGTGGCATATATCTGGAAACCAGCTCAAACATTTGAGACCCCGTTATACTTCTTCTTCGTGTCACAATAATGTCAATTTTGCCAGTGCTAAGTGTTTATATTGTTTAAGGTATATCACAAAGTCGTATCTTGTCTTTCGTAGTTTGTTATTTTATATAAATGGTGTATATAAAATACCAGCGGATTACTTTTGCTCGACTCACAGAGGAACAACGACAAAGCTTTTATTTTAATTATTCACACCCGAGTTAATAACTCTAGCTCTATTTAAATAAAAACACCAAAATTACTAATTAAGAGCGCAATGTTTGATTCGCAACACGTCCTAAAGTATACCTACTTATATTTCAAAATAATTTTGAACACCTACAAAATACTATTTAACAGAATTGATTATGATGAAAAAAATATACCTATTAGTATGTGTATAAGACAGACGCTTCGAGTTAATTGTTAGAAGAAAATTACATTAACTCCACATAAGTATCCTTGAAATTTAAATGGCGTTACAGTATTTATGCGTCTGATTCGCCTGATCGAAATTTGACTAAAGTGACCTTACACTTAGTTTATTCGTCTCTAAATCGTTTTTCAAATGGTTTTGTAATGTTTCTCGTTCCTAAATAACTAGCCTGTCAACTCAGTTGGCAGTAGCTCTGCCTTCTGCTCGGTTCAGTGATTTGATTTGATTCCCTTGCAGTATAAACATAGGTTTTTGTTCTGTGTCTGGGTGTTATAAAGTATTTACTATGTATTTAAAAATATATGAGTATTCTATCAGTCATCTGGTCACCATAGTACAATGCTTGCTATGCTTACTATACTTGCTTTGGGGTTAGATGGTGTTGTGTACATTGTCGACCAATTTATTATTATTTTTTTAAATAGATGGATAAATATTTAGTAATATTCCGTCAATCTATTCCCAATGTACCTACTTACTTATAAAATATCCTTTAAAGAATGAAAACCCGTAAGGGCATTGAGTTGAACATACAACATTTTCCAAATGTCATGTTCTCTCTCTCGCGCAATATTGCTATTAGTATTGTGCGAATGAGAAGATTAAATCGCCATTTCAAATTATTTATTTAAGTTTATTTATTGAGGTACGTTATACATTTAATATAAACTGAATATTTACCATTATATACCTAATAGCTATATAGTTTTTGCACGTAGTAATGGTAACTCTGTTGAGTTTTTTAGTTTTCTTTGGTATTGTAATATGTAATCGTTTTGCTGGACCGATCCTAGTCCCCTGGGGATCACTAGAAGCTGTAACATGAAGTGTACCTATGAAATTTATTTTGGTAAATAAACATTATCCGTCTTAAAGATTATGAGTTTATCGTGTTCTACTAGTGATCGTGGCGCATGCAGCTGTGCCGAAATATGCCGAAATCCTGTTAAATTAACTATCTCATTTATTGCGGGACAAATGTTTGTATGATCTGCAAATATTTATCTTGGGTCCGGGTGTTACTATGTAATATGTATGTATTTAGAGTATAATAAGTAATATATCAGTCAGTCACCCATAACACAAGATCTGTTTACTTTGGGGCCAGATGATGTTGTATAAAATGTTCGGAATTATTAAAAAATAAATTTGAAATCTAGATAATATCTACCCGTAAAGGGGTAACATTAGTAAGAAATCTCGATATTCGAGACATATGCTGAGTCGAGGCATTTCTGTGACTGGGCCACACAAATACATGACAAGGTCCCAAGTGACATGCTATCTTTGTCGATTGACAAATTTAAATACCGAATAAAACAGAAACAGTCTCATAAAGCTTATTATAAAATAACAGATTATATAGATGACAAAAGAACTTGGGATGAATCTGCTCGACTCAGCTTCCGTAACAAAATTAACAAGTATCATACAAAAAAGCTTTAAGACCAAACGAGTTTCTTACGGGATTCTCCTTCAAGTGAGGTTAAGAGGAACAAGCACCTAGATTCACTAGCATCTAAGAAGACGATTCAAAGTGGTTCTGATTATATTAAACTAGTGGCTCTGTGAGCGTTTTTCGAAATTTTATGATTATGATTACTTGATTGATTATTTTAATAAATAAGCCCGGACATTTTCACACAGAATCATCTGGCCCCGAAGTAAGCATAGCTTGTGCCACATGACTGATATACTTACTACTTATATATGTTCATTTTTTTTTGTAAATACATACATATTATTACATAGAAAGACTGAAATATATATTTTTTTTACGTTTTCAACCCCAATATCTTCCATTTTGAAAAATATCCAAAAAACTGAATCAACAAAAAAAAACTATATAGTTATAGGTATAGTAAACTTCACGAGAATCGGTTGAGAAATGCGACCTGTAGAGGAGAACATCAGGACAGACGCCGGACATACGAAAGCCTTTTCGCCTAAGCTGAAACGGAGACACTCGCTTCGCTCGGTCAATAAAGAATAACTTGAATTAGATTTAACTTGATTTAATCACTGTCTTCTCCACCTCCATTAATCTGTTTGTTGAGTGCTTAAGTTACTAATAAATAAGTCTTTATATCCATGTTTATATTACGACTGTAAATAACGGTTGTAGCTTCTTTAGAACTCATGCAAACTTAAGAACAATACTCGTAAGTCTGGCGTGTTACGTAGAGTCCATTTCCTGAGCATTGTCCGGCGACTTACATGCCGTTAATAACTTACGCCAATAACTTAAACTCTACTTCAGTAAGTAGGTACTCTACATAAGTCTGCTAAGTAAATACGTGTACAGGGCTGATTGCTCAATGCTCCAATCCGATAACTACTTCAATAATACTCACTATTACTCCTTCTGTAGTATAATATACATTTATATGTAGAAATAAATTTTAGACATGCACAGAATAATAGACAATAAAATATAATTACGTTTTAAAAACCAAAACCAACTTCATTTATATAAAAATACGAAACTAGGATGGTATTTTTTCCAGTTATTTTGATTTAAAACCCGATTTTGATGAAATTTCTATAGAACCCATTGGAAAGTATATCATTTCACATAAAAATATAACTTTTTATATTGGTTCATAAATGACGGAGTGATGAGATAGCAAACAGAAAAAAAACTACCGAATTGAGAACCTCCTCCTTTTTGAAGTCGGTTAAAAAGCCACGAGAAACAGTTATCACCAGTTATTTTAACCAATGTGGCGAAAGCATTTAAGTGCGCCTCGGTGGGCCGTTTAAAATGATCTATAGGTAGGTAACTGATCCAGATCACTGGAGAGAGCAGAGTCCCCAAGACTCTGGCGGCATTGGTACATTGTATGGCATTGTTAATATGCAAGTAGCGACCTTTACCATTCTATTTAGTCACACCCTAATATAACATAAAATAAATAAATATTGGTGCACACAACACCATCCAGCTTCAAACTAAGCATAGCTTGTATCATGATGACTAGGCGATTTGTAAAATACTTATATATTTTTAAATACATACTTATGATACTTTATAACACCCAGACACAGAACAAACATATGTTCATCACTCAAATCTTTGTCCTGTGAGGGAATCGAACCAACTGAGCTGATAGGCCAGTCCTAAAGATACTTACTATGTAGGTAATGCGTTATGTCCGAGTATGACTCAGTATGCCGATGACTGGGATCCTAAAATTTTTACCTGTTTATTGAGTTACCGCAACTGTAATATTATTTGTAGACATCGTTGGTAGGTACTGGGTTCTGAGTTGATTATGTAACTTTATTACCCTACCACCTGAGCCCTAGGTTAGTGCCAGCGGAGTGAAAGTCTAGCAACGCTACGTCGCATTATCATGCAAAATACACCGCGATCTCTCGGCATTAGTCTCTACGATATCGAATTGTACAATTTTGAAATTGCAACTGTCAGCGGTTCAACGATTTAACGGTTACAAACAAAATAAGTTGTTTAACGGCATACCTGTCAAATTTTGAAATCAGAAACCAAGAGAAGTGTAGTGCAAGTAATGCGATTTTACTAAAAAAAAAAACAAAGAATTAATAGAATATAAATATAAGTAGAGTCGTGTGTTTCACTGTCATTATTCAAAAGTCATTGATATCAAATGTCGATTATTCCTTTGATAATTCACGAAGTAAGATAGCTCTTCGAAATTAATGAGTTTTTCTCGTTTTACTTCATGTTTTATTGGGTAATTTTAACGAAATTTTAATCTGCGATTTCTTAGTACAAGTGTTAATTTGTACGACGGGGTATCCAAGAAAATTCTAGACGGCCATTCCGTTATGTTGTTTCGTCTAGACAAATTACGATCGACTGCACCTTTGTGATAATATTATAATAAAACAAAACCACTTGTCATTTCCATAAATGTCATCAAGACAAACGCCGTTATAGGAAAAAGAAGAAGAAGGAGAAAAAGAAGACAAATAACACCCCAGCACACTTTTGTTTAGGAGGATTATTTTCGGCCGTCTTGTGAAGCTAACCTTGCGCTCTTAGATTATTTATTTTACTTGAGCTATTTCTCGGGATTTATAAGAAATTTTGGTGTTTTTTATTTGCTTGAGCTTGAGTTATTGACTCGGGTGATTTTTGGTATATATATTTTGTGTTTGTGATTCGAGCAAAACTATGTACATTTATATTTTTTTTTATGGAAGTCACCTTTTTTTATATAACTTTTTGACGTCTTACTATACTCTTATTAATTGACATCGGCAAAATTATTATCAGTATGACACATGCCATTAACGAAAAAGAAAAAGATGTTATCAAATAGACTACCAAATAACTCTTCAGATTTATCAGGTTATTAATCCTATAAAGACGGTCGTATGTTAATTCTGTGCAATATTTGAATTTAGAAAATGATTTATATTTCTTTAAAGTTCTAAGCCAATTGTCTCGCATTCCATTCCACCAGCTAAGAAGCACGCCACCTGTCGAACTAATATAGCATTTTCGCGTCCATTTTACGACTTAGATACATTCTTGTGATTACCTACGTCAAAGTAAGTGCATGCGAATTTTCCAAAGTTTCACGATTTTATCAGCGGACTTGAATAGAAAGTTCTTATTTAGTGTCTGTTTCGTTTTCGTTTGGGTAAATTTAATGTAGTTATCTTAAACTTTAGATAAACGACCTTTACATACCTACTTATGTTTAGGGTAATTTTAATTTTTTTGACCTTCTTATCCGAGTACTTGTTACAGCTGGAATTTTCTAGGTTAATCAGCATTGTTTTCTATATATTTAAATGCTTCGTAATTAAGAATAAAATGCAATTATTTTGCTACAACAATACAACAAAACAATCAACAAAACAGGTAGGCTAGGTACAATTAAAAAGGAAAACTATCTAGCTACCTACTTATTGTTATCGAAGGTCTAAGGTTGTAAAACTCATCAATTACCCGAAACGCTATAATCCCGGCATCTTAGCAAAAACCTCAAACACTTTCATTCATAAGCATAAGTCACCAATTAAAAAAGTTGCACTATCTCGCGTCACAATCATAAAAAGTTCTATTACGAAGCGCATTTATTTCGATAGTAATCTACATACACACACACAGACACACAGTCTAACACAGCTGTGTGCGTGAGGTGCGCTCGCGCTTACATAACACTCGGCGAGAGTGCATTCACTCTGCGAGGGGGGAGGGGAGGGCAATGCATCGATGCACATACACACATAGTCATATACACATTTATACGCACACATTCAAGTAATACGCGACAGATTAAAGTATGTAGAGATTTGTATCGATACGATATTGTAATGTAAATGCTTGGGCACTGATTGGGTATTAACATAAAGTTACTGCTTAATAAGAGTAAAAATGTGGCGTTTTTGCAAGATTTTTTACTTGTCTTTTAGCAAAACAAGGGCAGGCTTTAACTCGTTCAATTTTAATCCTCTCTAAATATTTTTATAACATATTTCAAATCGTTATCCGAATCGATTTTCGAAAATGTCTAATTTTAAGAGTCAGCAAGGTCATCGAAAACTGAAAAAAACTATATAAAAAGAAATAACCTACTTGAATCAAATATTATAAAATACAATGTGAGGATATACGAGTATATGTCTGAATGATCGAAGATTATTTTTTAGTAAACATGAGGTAAAAGGTAGGTATTACATTTAATTTCTACACAAGATTCAACACCACCCGTCAAAATGAGTTTTCTAGGACTCTATTTCAATCTATTTCTAACTCCAAGTTACTCTCAAAGCTTTATAGTTCTTAGAGTGTGGTCAAGCACAGATTACAGACGTATACAGGCAAGAACCAGCGCTTGTTGACGCTAGCCCACAATGGACTAGTAATAATCCAGGGTCGTCTCATGGGGTAGCTTGCTCAGTAGGCAAAATTTAGCGTGGTCGCTATCGCTAGTGGCATACCTATGTACAACAGACCGGGTGTCTACCTGTCAGAGGTTAGCGCGTCAACACGGTCGATAGTGGCTTCTTCTTCGTTAGTGACAAGTGTCATAATAGTGTCAATTTTGCCTGTGTCAAGTGTTTATATAGTATAGTATGATGTCACGAAGTCGTATATTGTCGTTCGTAATTTGCTATTTTATAAAATGGTGTCTTTATATCTATCTAATACCTTTAAACGAAAAATTGTTGTATATATGTATATATAATTTGAATCTCGGAAACGGCTCTAACGATATTCATGAAATTGAGTATCGGGGGCGACAGATCATTTTTAGAAAAACTAGTTTTATCCGTGTTTTATACCTAACATAGCTCGGTCATCCAGGTACTAAAATAATTTTACGGATTAATTTTGCGTTGAACTCTAGTTTAGTAGTAAGTTCTTTTTAAATATAAACACCAAACCTACTAATATAACCGGAAATAACTTGACAATAATTACGTTTTAAAAACTAAAAAGACAAGACCCGCACTAGTCACCACTACGACATTCGAAGGTTCTCCTCGGTTTCTCTGGGATGCCATCATCAGATCCTGGTTTCTTTATCATTACCCTTGGTATATCTCCTTTCTAATAAGAATCATCAAAATCGGTTCATAAACGACGAAGTTATCCGCGACACACATTATGCAAATATTTAGGGTCGAATTGAGTATCCTCCTTTTTTGAAGTCGGTTAAAAATAAATAATATAAGAACGCAATACGTGTTTCGCAAGACAGCCAAAAATAAATCACTTCTTCCTGTAATGGCATCATTCTTGGTTACAAATAAATCACTTCTTCCTGTAATGGCATCATTCTTGGTTACAAATAAATCACTTCTTCCTGTAATGGCATCATTCTTGGTTACAAATAAATCACTTCTTCCTGTAATGGCATCATTCTTGGTTACAAATTTTGCGAAAGTCAAGTGGTTTGATAGTTCTAATAACGTCACAAACTTCGTACTCGATCGTCATTTGTCCATTCTAAACATCATCGAGGAATGACCGTCTAAAATTTAGTTGAAGTTTTCGTTTTATAAATCACAAAAAAACATGATACTTCAATTATGCATTTGAATTGCATTTGCTAAGTCACCATTTATTTATTAAAATTCCGATTAGATTACAATAAAACATGAAATATCAAGAGAAAAACGAATTAATCTCTAAGAATTATGCTTTGATTATTTTAACCAAAGGAATTATGTAACTTTTTAAAATGTCAAATGAAGAATCTGATAGAGATTTACTTTGGGTTCATCTTCAGCCGAGCTTACACGCCGGGCAGCCGCGCCTGCCTTGCAGAGAAACTGACATTTACCCAATATAGTAAGAAAGAAACAAAGAAAGAAGAAATATTTATATATATATCAGTGACGGTTTGATTGAGAAAATACTTAAAAAATTACAAACATTACATTAGTAAGGCTGTCACAATAAGGCTCCAACTTAGCGTTAGCTGGGTAGCACTAGCTACCATGCGCTGGTCTTGAACCCTGATCTAGTCTTTGAACCTAATCGGATGAGCTACGGATGTCAGCTGCCAGATGCCATAATCCATATGTGTCAATTTTGACGTTTCTCTGTAGATATCCATTGTTATCAGCCATGTTAGACTTGGTAACACACCCTTGGTGAAGGCCTACCCGTTAGGGGTCCCAAGCTCTTGCTAGATTATATGTCGATTGTTGAGCGTTTTGTGGAACTTCAGACTCTCCCGAAGACACTAAAGTTGGTGCCTGGATGTTTTAGATAGAGAAGGCTTGCCAGCAACCAAGCTGAGGATGTCTTTGGAGCTGAAGATGTTAATAAGTGCCACCGTCTTGGTTCAGAGACAAAACTAAGCGTAAACTAAAATGGAAATCAAAATGTTTTTATTCAGTAAATCACAAGGACCATTTTGAATCGTCTTCTAACATGCTAGGTGAATCCCGGTGCCGGTTCCTCCTAACCCCAGTCCAAGAAGAATCTGGCATGAAACTCGTCTGCTAATTTTGTTACGGATGCCGAGTCGAGTTGGAGCAGATTCATAATTTTTGTCATCAATTTTTTTTTTTTTATATATTTTAAACAGTTTTAAACGATTGACGCTCAGTTGTCGTCTCTGAATCTTAGTCTTATTCTATACTTAGTAATTTTCTAAAATTGTTCAACAGTCCAAGACTCGACCATTGTTGATGAAATCTCTTTAAGTTTTCAAAGTACCAATACAATCAGTAGGTAACGTAAGTGTTTTATAGGGTTTCATCGGAGCTTAAGAAATCATTATAAAAAGCTCATTTTATTTAGCACCAAAGAGTTTCTTACTTTTAAAGTTGTTTCGGTAACTGAGCAATATAAAAGGTTGTACGCGTGACTAGGTCACGTGTTGTTATTTCAATTAACCACACGATTATATATTAAAAACCAGCTTATGCCCGCGGTTTCGCACCCTTGGTACCTACTTAAAAAGGAAAATATGTCCTTCCCCTAGATATAATCTATCTACTTACCAAATTTCATCAAGATTAGTGCAGCCGTTTAGTCGTGAAAACATTACAAACAAACATACAAAACCACTTTTGATTTGATAACATACTAGCGACCCGCCGCCCCGGCTTCGCACGGGTGCAATACTGATATACTACAGAATGTCTGATGTGATTATCAGTGTTTCTCTACTATATTATGCATGTATTATACATATAAAACTTGCTCTTGAATCACTTTATCTATTTAAAAAAACCGAATCAAAATCCGTTGCATAGTTTTAAAGATCTAAGCATACATAGGGACAGACAGACAGCGGGAAACGACTTTGTTTTATACTATGTAATGATGGCAGTATGGATCAAACAAGCGAATGGCCCACCTGTTGGTAAGGCTTACTGTGGTCTATGGACTTTTGTAATACCAGAGATTGGATGGCTCCATGACATTTTGAAGTCGTATATGTGTATAAGGCGCAGTAGTCCACCGCAGTGATTTCAATTTTCAGCCGCACTCTCTCGTAAGTACCTACGTACTTATTGTATGACAGTTTAAAAAGAAAAGTAAGTAGCTACATTGAAGAGTCTGTTCAATATGAGTAGAGTCGTGAATCATCGTATTTTGTATCTTATATTATTGGCATAAATGTCACCTCAGCACTTCTCTCATAAGCTGAGTTTTGATTACTAGGCAAGAAAACAAATTGCTAAAATTCATGAGACATTTTTTTTTTTTAATTTTCTGATGAATAGACCTAGGTTACTTTGATTACGAGTCAAAAAAGCCAGCCGTAGCGAACAAGTCTTTTGGTCTCTAGGTAACAGTCTCAGATCTAAAACTAAGCTAAAAATAAAATTTAGTAGCAGCCAGCTGACAGTCAGTCCGAGACCACGCTTATTGCAACATAACCAATACTTTGAGAAATAAAAAATACCTTTTTATTTATTCCTCTATTTATTTATTTATTCACATGCTGTGTCAGTTAACGGGTATCCGTTAACTACTATAATTACGTTTTAAATTAAAAAAGAATGCCGACTACATTTATTTAAATTATATACTCGAATTGAGAACCTCCTGCCTTTTTGAAGTCTGTTAAAAACAGTGTTAGTTTAAAGTATGTTCTTGTTATTTTTATATACATCAATATATGATGCTTTATAACACACAGACACAGAACAAACGTATGTGTACATAACACAAATATTTGTCCTACAAACCTGCAACGCAAGTCTCTCTGATATACGAACCTAAAATTTCTTAATAACGCTCTGGCTATGTTATTAATTATAAACTGCGTTCTTGGAATTTAGATAGATGCAGGCATTAATAGAAGTGGATTTTCTGAAAATTTATTACATCGGACATCTTTTTCTAGGATACCTAGCAAATCGAGTTGATTTAGAGGTCTTCTGTGTTCTTCTTATCATGTCACTAGTTTCGAACCAGTGTGGTGAAAGGATTAAAGTGCGCCTCGGAGGCTCCTTTCGTGCACTTGGCACATGTTTTGACACTTTTAAGGTTCTTCTTCGTCTATTTCCTTTTAGAGTACTGGTATAGCGCACAACAATTTTATTTACAACAATTTTGGAATCCAGGTCTTTAAGATCTACTAGCAGTAGACCACTTTTTTATTAGAAGGGGCTGACATGGTCGATTATGTGAAATGTGTTTGGTTTTTGTATATATTTCCACCGTGTTGGAGGCAGCCCTTGCCGTTTTCCATAAGAAAGCCGGGCGGCCACCGGCCGAGCGCCTGCGCCCGCGCCGCTTCCGCGATCTACAGCGTGCGCCATTCCCGTGCCGTGCCAACATTGAAAACACAAAATTAATTCAATTCAATTCCACACGGTAGTTTTCCGTGGTAACCGTGATCATGGACTGACTGAAAAATTAAAAAATATTACTAAAATAATTATGTATTCTGATCGCGAAAGTTTAAAAATACAAGTGAAGTCCTGTTTGCATGTATTTTATAACTAATACTAGCTGGTGTTTACGGTTTCAATGGAGAACACAAAAGGGTCAAAATGTTACTCTAATATATACCTAATATTAAAGCGTAGACTATGTATGTTACATTAGTTTTTATTTCATGTGAATACATGCAGTATTACCGAAGTTATGACTGCTAGTAAGTTTAGACACTTTTTAAATTTTCGAGATTTCGCGCGCTCCCTGCGTGACGTCACGGTTGCGGTCATGAATGTTCGAGACATACCTATTATGTTGCGGAGTTATTTTAAAATTATGATATCTCCTGAGATGTTGATTGAAATCAAGTGATGTCAAGGACAATTTTGTTCACAATTAAATGCTTGTGATTAATAACATATTTATTTGGATGAGGATTAATAAAATGTTGATAAAACTCCTTCGCAAATAATGCATTAATTTCGAACAAATTTGATTACCATATATAAAAGGTTATAGTGAGTTAATCTTAAAGGATAGACATTCGCTGTCGCAGACATTTTTTTAGAACTTTTAAAGAGGAATAATTCCATCATACATCATTTTTGCGTAACTTAAACCGTTCACGCAGCGCACGCAACGGAAGCTCTCAAAAAGGAATATTGTTTCCCGTTTTCGCAACATTTTCCATTGATGCTTCGCTCCTACCAAAGGTTGGTACTGTCAGCCAACAGGGTGTGTGTGTGTGTGTTACGAGTTAGAAAACGGGTAATAGAGAAGGAAAACGCATAAGCTGTGCGCTTAGCCTACAGTGTTGTGTATAAAGTGTGCTGTTATATAAACTTATTCAGGATATAATGTTAATGTTGGCTACTAAGGTGAGATGTCAGATGTTACGCACTACTTAGCTAGATTAGATACCCGACAATAACTTTTTAGAGACTTTACCTACCTACACCTACTTTAACTATTATATATAGTTTAAAGTAAAAGACATCAAAGTCATAAATAATTACCAATATTTACATATATAATGTTACTGAACCTGGCGATTATCTAATTCTGATACAATCAAACATTGATACTAATAGAGCTTTCAGTTACTATTGATGAATTCGTCTTCTTCTTTTCTTCATATACCTAATGGCATCTGTCTTGCTGCCAATGTTGCCATTGTCAAGTGATTGTTTGATAATAAAGTCTTAGTCGATGGTCATTTGTCAATTCTAAACGTCATCGCGGAATGGCCGTCTAGAACTTTCTCGGGGTCGTCGTTCAAATCACATTGCACCATAATACACTTATAATTAAATTGTCCATTACTTGTCCTATGTAGTCACAATTTATTTATTAAAATTCCGCTAAGATCACTGAATTAAACAGGCAATAAAACTAGAGAAAAACTATTAATTTAGAAGTGATAAATGACAAACGAAGAAGCCTGATGAATTGTTATTATCGAAGGTTGATGTTGATGACACATGACGTCATATGAACAGATTCAGATAGAAAACGAAAAAACGTAATACCAGTCCGTAAAATAAGGCCTGTTGCTAATCGAAACGAATGTATCAAGAGTTCGGGCTTGGGTTAGGTTAGGAGGAGTTTGCACCTTTCAACGGTTGACGGTTCAAAGGGATCCTTGTGATTGTATTGAATAAAATATTTTTTACTCAAAAAACAAGGAAGGAAGTAATTGTTTGAGGAGCTTACCAAAAAAACAAACGAGAATGTCTAAAATCTTTTATGTGATGTCGAATTTTCTTCCATATTTCCAGTCAGCCTGTACATTCTGAAAGCGCAGGCGAGACGCGGCTGTGTGCGCTCGTCCACACACACACCAACACACACTCACTTTCACTTGGCGAACTATTCCTAGGACGCGCTCACGAATACCATTCAAAAACTGTATCAAAGTACAACTTTTTTATATATCTACTATATTTTCTTTTTTAAGTCCCTAATACTTATTTATTTTTATATTGAGGGTCAGTAGATTGTTATATCGTTTAATTAATTGTAAAATAGATAAATACAAAATTTTGGACAATCCACGCAGCACAATCTAGTCCCTAATAAAGCATAAATAAATCAATAAATAATGCCGGCCATTTCACACGACATCATCTGGTCCCAAAGTAAGCAGAGCTTATGTTATGGCAAACATTTGACTGACAGAAAACTTATATATATTTAAATACATACGGATGATACTTTATTGTACCCAGACAAAGAAAAAACACCTGTGTTCATTACACAAATGTTTATCCTGGGTGAGAATCGAATTCGGCAAGTACTTTGTATAAATCGGGCTTGTTTCATGAAAGTATCTACCTACATACGCTAAAGTATTAAATAAATAATTAATTTCTTATTGCTAAGTAGAGTTTCGAGCTAACGATAGATAATTAAACAATAAATAATAATAAGAAATATTGGCGGACAATCCACACAACACTATCTAGCCCCAAATTAAGCATTAGCTTAAATACTTACATATTTATAAATACATACCTAAGATACCAGACACAGAACAAATATATTATTTCATTTAACAAATGTGTATTCTGTATGAGAGACAACATAGAACGTTTTTCTTAATATTGTTTCTCTAAGCTGCTTTTATTTTATTTTTTCTGTGTATTTCTTTTTTTAATATGTGTGTCGCTCGGTTTCTTGTGTACCGTTGCAAATGAATTATTTTTCTTTCTTTCTTTCTTTGTTTCTTTCTTTCTTTCTATTTTGAGAGGGAATCTAACACACAATCTACCGAAGGCAGAGTAACTACAAACTGAGCCAAAAGATCAATAAATGCTGACCCATTGATTGATCATTATGTAAAGGCAGGATCTAGCTAGATTTTATCTTTACTACAATTTAATGTATTTTCTATAATTTCATACCCAAAACAAATAATTCGTCCTAGACGAGTGTCGGGTGCGCGCGCGCCCTTACACCGCCATTAGAAAAGCGCATGTGTGCGCGAGATTGCACCGCGCGCGTCTGTGTGCGTCTAATGCATCGCTACAATATATCATATAGAGCTGACATTACTTCATTGTAAGTTGGAAGGTACATAGATTATGTAGGTATACATATCAAATAATTATGAAGTAAATAAGTAGGTAGGTCTAAGTTTAATCCAGAAATCCAGAGATTTTATTAAAAGTTTGAGAGTACCTACCTCACGTTGAGGACTAAAACTAATGTCGAGGTAACATACTCACGCACGACTGTAAAACTTATGTCGAGGTAACATACTCACGCACGACCGTAAAACCCCTGACTATATAATTACGTAACTAAATTAAGTAATTAAGTTCAATTACTCATTGCTTCCGAATCTAACGTATCGCCCTAAGACAATTTTATTGTTTAAATTCGAATTAGCCTTAAGACCTTCATAGCACAAAGTTTACTTACTCTTACACCTACTTATGTACATTAAAACATTGTTTTAAAATATTCCTATTACCCAGTAATCGGACTAAAACAAATTACCATATTTATGTATAGGGTAGACGGTATAGGAAAGCAACGTTTACGAAGAAAGTACCCTGACTTTTTGTGTAGTTTAGGTTCATAAGTTTAGGTATTTATTTTCTATGGGCCCTCGTTATTGTATTTTAACATTATGATTTTGTAGCCTGAAATAAAGTTTATATTAACATTTATTTACAGAAATGTACAAAATAATATACAATAATATAAAATACACGTGAAACAGTTGAGCTATCGACCGTTTAAAGACCGTTTAAAACGATCTATAGTTAGCTCAACTGAAGTTTATATTATGTATTCCACATGATATATTCCATAATTACCTAGTAATCGGACTAAAAATGTAGGCATGTGTCAGATAATGATTGGACGTGCCTCTGACTACCCACCCTCCTTAGACGTCCTCAAAGGCTAGGAACTAGGAGGACCTGAGGAGGTATCTACCAAGTCTGGGTTTTACGGTCGTGCGTGAGTATGTTACCTCGACATAAGTTTTACGGTCGTGCGTGAGTAGGTATGTTACCTCGACATAAGTTTTAACTAAGTGAATGACAATTTTAACTAACTTGAAGTTTCTAAATAATTTTACGCCGAATATAAAGTTATTAAAGGACGACCTCTGTGACGCAGTGGGCCAAGGCCCGCCTGAGATGCATAAGGTCGCGGGTTCGATTCCCGCCGCATGACAAATGTTTTTGTATGATCTGCAAGTATTTGTCTCGGATCTGGGTGTTTCTATGTATAATATGTAAGTATTTACAAAAAAAAGTATATAAGTAGTATGTATATCAGTCATGTGAGTATGTGGAGTTCGATTAAAAATAATAATAATAATAATAATCCCGGACACTTCACACAGTATCATCTGGCCCCAAAGTAAGCAGAGTTTGTGATAGGTGTATTTACCTATCACAAACTCTGCTTACTTTGGGGCCAGATGATACTGTGTGAAGTGTCCGGGATTATTATTATTATTATTATTTTTAATCGAACTCCACATAAGACTAAGAAAAGTGAAAAGCTAAGTCCCACTGCTGGCCAATTACTAATAGAAAATGGTCTAAGAATGTAAATTTCAACTCACCCAAATCAGTCATCTGGTCACCATAATACCCATAATAATAATAATAGCTTTGCCTGTTTTGGGGCTAGATGGTGTTGTATGTATTATCCACCAATATTAATTAGTTTTTTTTTGAGTTTCCAAAAATCTTATAATATCAACAACTGTCTTAACCATTTCCCAAAAAAGTCCCGTCAAAAGTAGGTGTAGACCACTCGTGAGAGATGCGTGCGTGTGCGCAGGGAGCGGGCCTGCGTTCACAATGCGCAAAGACGTTCGTTGCTCCCGCGCCGGTCGATGACTCTTTCACCGCACGCGACAGCACTTTCCCGACGCCCCGGCTTCCCTGGAATACCTGAGATGATTCAGGACCCACAGGATCTTATTCTTCGGAATACCTTGTAACAGCAGAATCCAATAATAGTACGTTAAATATACTACTGTGACAAAACAATTAATAAGATAAGATAAGATAAGATAAAATAAAATAGAAATAATCTGAAATAAAAATACCCTGAAATATAGAATTATCCTGGACTGAATATCCAGCTCCAAAGTAAGCAGGGCTTAACTTGTGTACTTTGTTTTTGTAAATACATACACATTATATAGAAAAACACCCAGACTCAGATACTAAAATATATTTAACAACACTCGTATACCCACCTAACCCAAAAATATGGCTAAATACTTCTAGCTCAAAATAATCAAGGTGCTAAACTTATTTCTTTGAATATAATTTAACATGAATAATCCCGGACATTTCACACAGTATCATCTAGCTAGCCCCAAAGTAAGCAGAGCTTGCGTTATTAGATTAGATGACTGATATACTATGTACTGAAATACTTATTTTTTGTAAATATATACATATTATACATAGAAACACCCAGACCCGAGACAAATACTTGCAGATCATACGAAAATTCGTCCCGCGGCGGGAATCGAACCCGCAACCTTCTGTCTCAGCGGGATGTTAGCCCACTGCGCCACAGAGGTCGTCAATGAATGAATTCGAAGCATTCAAAAGTCAGAAAAAACGCATAAAAATTGTCAATTGTTTCAGTTTAAATCAGGAGGAGCCAGGATCAGGAATCACCCCGAGTCCTGTGTCACCCTGTCAAAATCTATGTATAGTAGATAATTAATAAAGTCTTTGAAACTACGAGTAGGTATCATGGATTTGAACATAATTTTTACTCAATAAAATATTTACCATGATATGTGAGTTTTACTTGCACTTGCACAGTTGCATGTGCCATGATCACGAGATAAACTGTCGAAAAACTTCTGTTAAGCCTTTGCGGATTGATGTTATTGCCAGACAAATCAGTCTACCTTCTTCCTCAGAAGCAAGGCCATGGCCGTTATTGTAGAAACTACATACTTACCTACGAGTAAATGATACCACAACACCAATCATTTACAAATCGTGCAAACATTTGCCCCGCGCCCCACCGTCCCCTCACTCCTCGGCCAGACCGCTGAAAACATCAGTACTTTGTTTTTTGCAACTTTACAAAAGTTTTGGATAATTAATGAGAGAGTAACAAGTGCAGACTCACTTGTTTCGTGTGAATGTAATAAAATCATTTGGAGCGCACAATGCGCCTTTCACTCGTCCAAATCACAGGCACAGGTCGAAAGCGACAGTGTGACGTGACGACTTGATGACGACACGACGACGCGACGACCAGATTTTTTTATAATTCGGCAACCTTATAAGTATTATTATCAAATTAATTAAAATCGAAAATACTAAAATAGACATACTCACGTCTGTGACCAGGCTTGGTAGATACCTCCTTGGAT
This sequence comes from Lampropteryx suffumata, assembly GCA_948098915.1. Taxonomy (NCBI): domain Eukaryota; kingdom Metazoa; phylum Arthropoda; class Insecta; order Lepidoptera; family Geometridae; genus Lampropteryx; species Lampropteryx suffumata. The sequence goes on from OX402545.1 coordinate 986,549, forward strand.
AGTTACATAGATATTTTTTGGGATATTTAATCTGTAGAGAACCAATTTCTAAACACAATAGTTTTTCTATTGTTCCTGTCACGATATCGCAACTTCGATAATTTAAAAGTTAACATTAACAATATTTTAATTTAAATAAGATTATAATTCGACGTTTTCTGATAAGTTATTGCAAATTGGCACATAAATAAACCTAAGCATCTATTGTATAAAGCAGTCATATTATTAGATACTTTGCCTTTATTTTACTCATTAATACTAATGCCCAAAAAAATACTTAGATATATTCTAACATGATTGTTTGTCTTAAACTGCATCTTTTCACCTGATTACAAGATTACAAGACTAAACATTTAAAAGTGAAAGTTATATAACTTATTCAATATACAGCTATAACAGTATAAGGGCCATAATAAATTATTTAATGGATTATTCCACATTATGTTATACAACGTGCTTTAATAACCTGTTATTAAAACTATTATTGACAAGATTTCTAACATAAGCAAACAAGAGAGTGTCAGTTATGAACTCGCTCCGTTTCTAGAAAAAATAAGGTTCTAAAGCACAAAAAAGTTTAATTTTGAAATGAATACACTACTACATGTGGAACAATGTAGAGGCATGTCATCCAATGTCTCCCTTCCCAGTCACGTAAATGTTGCAGGGACACTGCAACATTTTGTTATGGGGCTACAGAATAAGGTCAAATTCAAAAGATAACTTTGACTTACTAACTGACTAACTTTGCCCTAACTTTGACGAAAACTTTGACTTTTTATTCAATACAACACAAGGATTTCTTTAAAACGTCTTATATACTAGGTGAATTTAGGTGCCAATTCCTCCTAACCCAAGCTCGAAAAGAACTGGCAAGAAACTCGTCCTGGTCCAAGCGCTTTTTTGCATGATCCATCTTATAATTACCTTAACTACGAAAATTGAATACAAGAGAGTTTACACGTTTCAAATTTATCAGTTAACTGTCTGAGGGCAAAGCATTATGCCATGCAATCTTATCAATAATATAGTAATTTATATTATAATATGCTTTCTTCAAAAGACTACCCTTTATGTATGCTTTATATTTCTTAATAGGTAATTTAGTAGCATTTTCAGGAAGCTTATTATAGAAGCGCACCGTGTTCCCCATAAAGAACTTATATACTTTTTCTAGTCGAAACATAGGGATGTATAATTTGTTGTGTTCCTAGTATTGATTCTATGAAGATCACTATTTTGCTGAAACCAATCTCTATTTTTATGAGTGTATAACAAATTTTTATGTATATATTGTGAAGCTATTGTGAGAATATTCATTTCTTTGAATATTTCTCTCAAAGACTCTCGGTTTCATTTTATAAATAGCACGTTTATATAAATGGCCCTTTTTTGGAGAATACTTTTTAGTACAAGTACAGAAAGCTCCACGAAAACAACAAAAGACTCGTGACATTGAATAAAAAGAAATCTTGAAAAAGTACACTAGATATTTATTTCGTTTATTAGCGCGAAATTCAGGTTATTCGCTAACTTAGGATCAGATCTCGCGGTGAGAACAAGATTTTCACTTGAATACTTTTTGTCCAAGAGCAAAGAGACAATAGGTAGGTACCTACTTACCCGTATAAGGTAGGTACTACTACCTGAGTGTATTTAATTAGTAACGGCTCTTATTATTTTAAACAAATGTGATGAACGGATTAAAGTTCCTCAGATGCTGCATGTAGCACGTGCCTTCTAACTTTTTATATAATACGACATCTCAGTTTTCCTCGTGAGGGATCACGAGGAAAACTTTAAACGTCTTAAAATTGTACACCTAATAAGTAAGTAAGTAGGTAGCTACTCTACTTCTTTTATTTTCACTCGCTCATGTCATGACCTATGGCATTCTAGCCTGGGGAAATGCGTCACAATCTAATAATGTTTATATTGCAGAAACGAGCCGTTTATTCCCACCTGTTCTGTTGAGCAGTTCTGTTGGCAGAACAAGATACGTGAACAGAACTACGTATTCTTTTACCATTTGTTCTGTGAACAGAACTAATGGTCAAAAAGCTCCCAATAGTTCTGCCAACAAAACTACTCAACAGAACTAGACTAAACGAGCGATACAATTTGTGGTCTGACAGAGATGAATGAGGTACTAAATTTGTATGGTGGTAAGCTTGATGTGGTACTGGTGTCAGAACGTCATCGTGGGGTCCATGTAACTGAAATCGACGGGAGCGGTCTGGTTCCTCGTCGTGATGCTTATCATCCGCCACTTAATGTAGTTATCTTGCTTGATAATAGTCTATGCAAAACATCCCTAGATCCAATAGATCCAAGCAACATAAACACACAACAGGATTGGAATTTTGCTAAAGGCAATTATGAGCTGCTTTATAAACTTGTATCCGAGGCTGACTGGCATGGCGTTTTGGAAGCCCTACAAGTTTATCTTGCTTTGGACAACTTCTATAATATTATTTATGGTATATTTGATACGTGTTTACCCAGAAAGATTCGCTCCAATCATTCTAGTAGGCGGTATCCTGTATGGTTTACGGCTGACCTGATCAAGGATATAAAGTGTAAAGCTGTAAAACATCGTCTTTGGAAGGCTTCTAAGAATCAAACTTCTTATGAGGAGTTTGCTAGTCTAAGAGCGGATGTCAAGATTCGAATATCTCAGGCTTATGACAACTACCTCGATGTTATTCAAGCACAGATAAAATGTAACCCACGAGCATTTTGGCAGCATGTGGGGAGCTTAAAATCTAAGGGGGGTTTCGAATCGCGTATTTCTTTTGAAGGAAATGAATATGTTGGCAGCAATGCAGCCCAAGCTTTTTCTCATTACTTTTCGGGAGTTTTTTTGCCTAATGTCCCGTTGCTCGATCCTTATTCTGTTGAGGCTGAGAACAAGAGTAACTCTGCAAACTACGTCCATATTCATGAAATTACGCTGAAGGAGGTAGAGTTGGCCATAAACCGCATGAAACCAACCAGTTCCGCTGGGCCTGACAACATTCCAACTTTTATTTTGAAGGGCTGCAGTGACTACTTAAGACGGCCTCTTTGTTATATCCTGAACCTTGCCCTTACTACCGGTGATTATCCACGCCAGTGGAAAATTACGAGAGTTAGACCGATTCCTAAAGCTAAAGATACAACTGAGGTTGACAATTATCGACCTATTGCAGTACTTTCCGCGCTCGCCAAGCTTTTTGAATCAATATTGCATAGTCTAATATGCCCTCAGATAAAACCTTTTTTATGCGACTCGCAGCATGGATTTAGAGTTAAGCGTTCTGTAAATACCTACGAATTTGTTGACTCTTGTTGATTTTATATCTCTGCACTTGGACAAGAGTAAGCAGGTCGATGTTATATACTTCGATTTTAAAAAGGCTTTCGACAGAGTTGATAATGATGTTCTGCTGAAAAAACTTTGTAATATTGGTTTTTCAACAAAATTACTTAAGTTATTTGCAAGTTATATGCGTGACAGGCAGCAATTTGTGCAACATGGATGCTTTGTTTCAGCTCCCTATCATACACGGTCTGGAGTCAGTCAGGGCTCAATATTGGGCCCGCTCTTGTTTGGTATTATGATAAATGACCTTGATGCTGTTCTTAAACATACGAAATGTCTGTTGTACGCTGACGACTTGAAGTTGGTCCATAAAATTGAACAAATTAATGATTCCATACATCTGCAGGAAGACATTAATGCCGTTTTTGATTGGAGTCTTACAAACAAGCTTTTCTTCAACATGGCCAAGTGTTGTGCTATGACTTTCAGTCGCGCGCGTGTACCATTCCTAGCACAATATTTGCTAGGTATTGAACCCATAGTTAGGGTCAACTCTGTGAGAGACCTGGGCGTTAATTTTGATACACGTCTGAATTTTCATGAGCATATGAACGTACTCGCTGCCGATTGTTATCGTAGGTTAGGTTTTGTTCTGCGGAATGCCCGTGAATTTCACGATGCCGGTGCTATAAAACTGGTCTACTCGGCTCTTGTAAGGAGTAAGATTGAGGCGGCGTCTATCGTATGGCATCCACATGAGAGTACTTACGCCTTGCGATTGGAGAAGATCCAAAAGGCTTTTTTAAGATTTTTGTACAAAAAGACCTATGGATATTATCCTTTCCTTTTCCCCACAATATTTTTACTTGGTGCGCTAGGCTTCAACTCTCTGGAAGCTAGGCGTCACTACAATCTTCTGGTCACTGCTTGTCTGATACTGCGCGGTACTTCAGACTTCCCTGAATTAGTGGCTAGAGTTGTAAGACTGTCTGTTCCCGAAGTGCCTAAATACTCGCTGAGGCCCCGTAGTCACGACTTACTGGCTGCACCGTGGGCGCGGTCAGTCGCGCACGACAACTCGCCTCTTGTTCGGGCTCTAAAATTATTAAATGCGCTTCTGGCATCAACACCTTTTTGTGATCTGTTTGCTGACCGATGGACGAATGTGTGCAGAGAATGTCTGAGGTATTGTGAGACGATTGATAGTAGTAGAATTAGTTCAATCTGTTAATACTTTTTTTTTGTTATTTTTTTAAGTATTTTTATTATTAATTATTTAGTAAAAATATTTTATAGTGTTAAATTTTTCTGTTAAAATGTTATTTCATAGCGCCTTGGTGTACCTACTGTAATGCTATGATCTTATTGTGTAAATAAATAAATAAATAAACAATTCTGCAAATGAACAAATCGGAATCATGCAGAAATCATTTAAGCAACAATTCATTTAAGGAAATTTAAGGTAATTTAAGAAATTAGTTAGTAGTTATAGTAGTTATCATGACATTTACAGGCGAATATATTTTTCAAAATCTAATTTATTCTAAATTACACCTTGACAATTATAAATGACATAACGACATTCATAATAACAGTACAGGCTATAAAACAACATAGTTATTCAGTCACATAGGTACTTGCTAAGGTAGATAAAAGTTTGTATGCTTGAGCATAACTTCTTAAATAAATTACAAATGGACGTAGGAAACTTAAATATTGAGGACTTTAGTAGCAAAATAAGGACCTTTTTATTATAAATCATCATATGTCGAAACTTCTGGCTGATGAATGTATGTAATTTCTTATTGAGTGAAATACGACTAATATTTATTTTCATTGCCTGTAGGCTGAGTAACATAAACCAAGGATTCATTTATTTATCTCTATTTTAAAAATGTTACCTTTCCTAGTTTACGAAATGAATAAAGGAGGAATAAAAACTTAACTTTTCTTCGTTCGGAAACCGAATCAACGCAAAGGCACAGACTAGCAAACATTTAGTACGAGGTCCGTAGTACTCGGTTCGGGTACGTGTCGACCTTACTTGGCGGCCACCACGTAACAGGTACCTATATTGATAGGTATGTATTTATTTAATTTATTCCTACACAGACATGCTAGGCACGTATGTTAATAAATTAGTTTATAACAATTAATTGTAAGTATCTTTTGGAACATTTATTTGTAGTTTCTGAACCCATTTTATTTTAGTTTGTAGGTACTAGGGTAGTACTGTTTCAATGTCAGTAAATTCTTGTGCTAGTAGTGTGAGTTTATTTTAATTGTTTGTTTGTTAGTAATTAAACAATAAGAAGGCCGTAGATTCATTGTATTTGGCCGAATACCTACAGAAACACGATAGAGCAACATTGGCCTTCACTGTGTGAAAAAGAGCCTCTACAAGGTCGAAATTCACCTGCAGGTGTCTGAGACTAACGATCGTGTTCGGTCAAACCTTTGTTTATTTTGAATTTCAGAACCCACTATTAGATCGGACAGCAGTTTCTACCATCAGGCACAACACCAAGCAAAGTACTCGTACCTACCTACATATCTACTTACTAGTTTAGTATCAAGTCGATGACTCCAAAAGCAAATATTTTTCTTTGGCCTAAGTTCGAGCAAACCGACTTCATTAAATACATATTTTATATATAATTATATATTTACATATATATAATTATATATACATCTATATATATATATATATATAAAATATAAACGGAATTGAGTTCCTCCTCCTTTTTCGGTCAATTCGTAAAAACACCAATGGAAAGTCACAGGAAAGCAAAATACTAAATTTCGTTTACTTCGATGACATATTTTTTTCAGCCATTTTGATTTATAAAAGAAACTACTGAACCGATTTTCATGAAATTTCTTAGGAACAATCAGAAAGTATATTATCCTATACAAGAATTTTTCAAATCGGTGCATCGGAGTTATGAAGTAATACAAATAAAAAAATATAACCTAATTGAGAACCTCCTCTTGTTGAAGTTTGTTAAAATAATGGATACCTACTCCAAATACAAAATCTATCTTCCTTATGATCATATCGATAAAACCTCTAAATAATTTAGCATTAACAAATGAAGGTCGTAACACATCTACATGTATTTAATAAAGTAGCAAGGCGAGCTGTTTGATAATCGCACACGCGCCAATTTACGCGACCTAAAAAAGTTGCAAACGTCAAAGTTTGACAGCGTACGGGAAACGCAACTAATGCACAAAATGGCGACACGATGAGCCGGTGATGAAATGGCGAGCGTAAGTTTTGCTCAGTGTATTATTTATTGATTGTTGTAAAACAATGGCGGTCGCTTGCTGGCAGTGAGTCAGTGGGTCAAGGCTGCGCTGGCCTAGTTACGGACGCCTTGCGCCGAAATTCGCGGGCTTGCCGGTTGCTAGCCTCTGTAGCTCGCAGGGAGGGGCTATGCCTAATGCGTCTGCCTTTTGCAAACATTTTTTACCTGCTAGTTTGAAGCTAATTTTCGCTGCTTCAAGGCTATTTTAAAGATAATTTATCAAACTACTGACTACCTTCAGTAGGTAATTCCACTTGCCTGCCTACTTAACTGACTCCTGAAACATTATTTTGGTGTACCTAATATAACCTACCTAGGTGAAGACCAACTATGTTTACATACAAACAATTAAACAGTACATGCCTCAATAATACTGTAAATCGTCATTTTGATTTAAATGGGTTGAGCTAATAACCTAAAGTTCTTGCCTATTTTATTTACTTAATTTTAGTATTGTAGTATCTGTACCTAGTACACAGAGCACAAAATATTATTTGTACTCTGCCATTTATCCTCCAATTGTGACCCCTTAATTGAAATAGGCCAAAGCGAGGAGGTCATCCGAACTGTATCTTAATTAATTAATAATCTGTAGAATGTACCGCTTAAAGAATATTACTATCAAATTTAAATACTACCTCGCAACGCAAAAGAAAAGGGGATTGGGCCAGAATATTATCAGTGAACTGGCCTCTGAGTATCCTGGTAACATCCGAGTAAGTTTTCCTCGGTTGTAAAAAGAAGAGAAAAATAAATCAGTGGAAATGTTTTCAAGAACGCCTGGAAATTTTTAGGAAACTATTTCCTTAGTATAACGAACATCCTGATGTTAAGGAAAACTTTGCGAATAAACCAACTAATAAAGAGTTATATGTAGACAATCAAGAAAACTCAAACACATTCTCTAAATTAATTGAACAAAACCAACTCTATGTTTGCACCTAATTACACGGATATGGACTTCCTTGATTATTGTATTGTACTTGGAGTCTATTCTATAATCACAAATTGGCTGAAATGTTGTTTAAATGTATTGCTATATCTATTAATTGACATTAAATGACAAGGACAAACCATACCTTTACGCCAAGCTAGATAATGTGAGCTATACATGTGTATAGGACAGAGTAATAACCTATATTGCAAGGTAGTCAATTGATGACTAGTACTGTAGGTAGATACTATATGTGATATAGTTTAAAAAAAACAACTCATAGGCGCCGGTTACGCTCTTGACCTAATTTAGTAATCCACATTTAGGTCAGGCTCGCCGCATCACTATCGGTCGGCCGGCATTGATTACGTAAGCCAAGTTTAAGGTCGCCTAGACTTGAGCTGACACTGCTCGTGCATCGCATGACATGTGTGGACATTGACGTCTGCCGCACCTCAGACTATAGAATGGAGCCGCAAAGTGCTCGAATTTCCTGCAATATATGAACCAGACGTCGTATTTTTAGAATTTTGAGCCTCAAAAGAACCCTTTTCACTACTTTTTCCGTCTGTCTGTCTGTCTGTCAAAACCTCAGGAACGCGTGAAGGGTTTAAGCTGAAATTAATATCAAATACTTGTATCTGCTGTCCCTTGAAACAGTAAAACTATCAAGCTCCTAGGTCAACGCAAAAAAAAATACGGCCTAAATACAGTATTTATGCCGCATATTTCGAACTCGTCAGTAAATTAAAACCTTTGGTACTTATGTCCCGTTGACCTAGAATCATGAAATTTGGCAAGAAGCAAAGTCTCACACCACAAGTAAAGGAAAAATCAGAAACCCGTTAATTTGTACACATACTTATCACATAAAACACTCATTTTTGTGACTAAAAACCAAAACAAGGTTCTGTGATTCTATGGCATAGTTTATGATGGTTTAATTCGATTAGGAATAGTAACCAATTGTAAAATAATGATCGTATTCTTTCAGATGTGACTCTCGCACTTGACCGATTTATTTTAATGGTTCTTACTTACTCGAAACATTCCATAGTTCAAATCGATACAAACTATTTTAATAAACAACAGATTCATAGGTTTCTTATTAGATAATTATAAAAGCGCCTCTAGCGGCTACACCGTGAACTAACAATATAGCGCACTATTCGACAGACGGCGCATAACAACCAAATTTAACTTATCCGCCTATCAATCAATCAAAATACTTATATGTACGACCTTAGTCCACCGAAACAAGACAAGTAGTCTTTCGCGGTCGTCGGAATGTAATTAGTAGGCGATAGCGACAAAAGTGGTCCACCCCGCTGCTCTACAGTGCGAGGTACCTAGTAGGTACTCTACCTACATCTTAATGTTCAAAATGTCACGTACCGATACCTCCTACTTACGATCTATAATTTCATCAAGATTTTTGTCTGCCCTTGAAGCCTTTAACGACAGTAAAAACCACATAATGATGACTGCATTGGCATTGATACAACTTATAATTTCGGCGGTTTCGGCAAGTGATTACAGTATGATTTAATCTCAAGGTATTTATTGAACGCAGTTGTAACACCGAATATAGCTAATTTTATTAGGTACTACTTGGTGCTACCTGCGCAGTTATATTATACAATGGCCTCAACGTATTCTCAATTTACAGACGAAGCAAGTAATTCTGTCAGCGCCATCTATCTTTGAGTAGCGAAACTAATTTTGCTGCTAAGCAATTGCATTGATATAATTTTTCGTTTATAATATCTTCTACAAAGCTTCCCATTTCAATATTATTACTCTGAAAGTGCGTTTTACTGACGTTTGCGTTTTTACACACGCAAAGTACAATGGACGACCTAGAAAATCCAATAAGCGTTCTATGCCTCGGCCCCAAAGGCTCAGGAAAAACTACATTACTCAAGAAGTTACAGGACTCTGAGGGCATAGACAACACATACAGTCCAGTCCCAACAGTGGGTACTAACATCTACGACATACACTACCTGAACAGACACGGGAAGAAACAAATGCTGACCGTGCGAGAGATTGGAGGAGAGATGGCTGGTATGTGGAGGAACTATTTAGATGGCGTAGAAAAGGTAAGATGGGCCTTCGACGGGCTTCGTTTAGAATTATGTTCTGATTGTCCAGGTTTGACATATGCGTGAAGGTTTGATTCCCGCGGCGGGATGAGGTGAAATCGTTAGTTTCTATTCTAATAACAGCTATTTATTCATGTATTTTATATAATTGTATATTATTTACATATTGTTACTTTATTCATTATAATTTGTGTGTTGTGTGTATTGGTTTCAGGTTATTTATGTTGTGGACACGTCTAACCTATGCCAGATTTCAGCCGCCGCTGTTCTTTTATACACGCTACTGGCCGAACCAAAACTCAAAAATGCAAAGGTCAGAGCAGAGACAACAATACTGAATATAATTTGTTGGTTTTTTATTTGTTATTCTCATTAAGCCCTTGCAATCATTTTGCTGCAAGGATTAAACTTTAGTTTCCGGTAGCACGAAAATGAAAGGGAAAAAATGGGGGGGGGGGGGGGGGGAGGATTAAGGATTTCGCTAAGTTAAAAGTGGTAAATATGTAATCAGGAAGCAAAACCCTACCAGATTTGAGCCTTTTCACTAATTTTCTAATTCGTGCTACCGGAAGCTAAAGTTAAGCCGCTGCAAGTACATTAATTTTTATCAAATTCCGTGTTTTTTACTTCAAAAAAGGAGGAGATTCTTAAGTTCAGTTGTTTTATATAAATGTATTTGTTACCTCAACTTATGACTCTGTGATTTATGAACTGATTTGAAAAAACATTTTTTATGTGAAAGGTACTTTCTGATTGGTCCCATAGATATATCATCACAGTAGTTGTACTTTTTTTATTCAATTAAGTCGGATTTCTAGATCTCAGCGTAGCTCAGGGTCTCTAAAGCAGTGACTTTAATTGAAAATGGTAACAGTTACAATGAAGTGGTCAAAAATTACGAGTTTCTAAGTCTGTCATCTATCGCAATATTAGACGATACCGGCAGATTGAAGAGTACACGAGACGTGCAGACCAAAGTCGCAAGAGAGTCTAATTCTTCCGAGGTCAGAACTATGCTCCAGGAACCGTAAGAAGAAGATTCAATGAGGCTGGAATACAGAACAACTTGCCAGAGCCCCTTACTCGAGTAGCTCGGGCCACCATTGCTCGCTTGTACCAATACTGGGATGATGATGCTCGAGGAAAAGCACTGTTCACTGACGAGTCCCGGTTTTGTCTAAAGCTAATCTATAGAAGGATAAAGGTTTGGAGACGACCCGGAGAAAGATACGCTCAATGCAACATTATCAGTACAGTACCATGCGGTGGAGAGTCAGTAATGGTACGGGTCGGTTTTTGCATGGTGCTTATGGAGTTATGGGTAGCTCCATAACTCGTATATCGTATCGTGGAAATGGATCTCTGCGGCAAGGTACGTAACTGACACTTGTGAACCCAATGTGATGCCCTTTGACTCATAAATCGGAGATGGTATTCGTCTAATGCAAAATAATGCTAGGCCTCACTGCAACGATAGCGATGGAGTATCTTCGGGAGGTCGAAATCGATGTTTTGGAGTGGCCATCACGCTCGCATGACATTGGAAGACAAATTAAACAGCGAAGTCCAGCACCAGCAAACGTAAGCGATCTCAAAAGTGTATTGGAGGAAAGTGCAGTGAAATGAAATGCCTCAAAACTTTATTGATAACTTGATACAAAGTACTTACCTAACTAAGCCAAGACGCAATAAATACAGCTAAAATGGTTCGAATTCTGAATTATCTCTATTTTGTTGATTATCTCTAAATAAGTCAAGACAAAAAGTTTTTTTTGTGATTTAAAAAAAAACAACATTTCAAATTGAATTGTCTATACCTGTGCTAAGTCACAATTTATAAGAATCATCTGGCTCCAAAGTAAGCAGAGCTTGTGTTATGGGTACCACATGAATTATATACTTTTTTGTTAATACATACATAGACCCAGACCCGATACAATTACGTGCAGATCATACAAACATTTGTCCCGCGGCGTGAATCGAACCCGCAACCTTTTGCGTCTCAGCCGGGCCGTAGCCCACTGCGTCACAGAGGTCGTCATTTATGGATATTACATTAGCATAATGATAAGTCACGTGACTGAAGCGCGGCTAAGAGTGGATTTTGTATAGGACTATCATAATAGATCATATATACTAACGGATGGGGCATTAGTAATAATATTTTCTATTACAGTTCATTCTAGTTCTAAGCAAGATGGATGCGGCGTATCGTCAAATGCGCAACGAAGCTCTACTGATGCTGCAGTTCACGCGCCTCAGCACGGAGCTGGTGACGGCGCCGACCCTGCTGGAGGTCGCCCCGCTCACCGGCACCGGTATCGAGGAACTCAGGACTTGTCTCGCCGAGAACAGGCCGGGAGGTGTCTTCAAGGTAGTGTGAAATAAAAATGTAAAGCGTGAAATATTATTTTTTATTTTCACTTAATCTTAACTCTAATAGTAATAATAATCTCGACTATATCTGTTTATTATCCTATTAGTGCAACTCACTTCGTTTATATGTTATTTTCATAGAAACTTTGACCCCCTCATTGCAACCCTTAGTGTTTTGAGATTATCCGACACGATATCGGTGCCGGACACCGCGAAGTTAGCCGAGATTCGATATGCAATACCAAGTGGTATCTTCACATATTCTCGATGATATCGGTTCGATCGGCCATTTTCTCAATAACTTTCACTTTGTAAATGTAATACATAGCCCGACCAACATTGCAATTAATGGAGAGGCAATGAATCTTGTAGATTCCACGATTTCTTTAATATTGAAGCAAAACAGTAAGGAACATAAACTGAAATACTGCTGATAGGCTTAGCTCCACTGCATATGCAGTTCGTGCGATACGGTGAAGCTTACTGATGAAGCTACAGTTAGACTAGTTTATTTCAGCTACTTCCATAGTGTTATGTTATATGACATCATTCTCTGGGGAAAAGCAGCTGATATTCAAGCAATATTTGTACTTCAAAGAAGGGCAATACGTTCCATTTATAAAATGAAACCGCGAGCCTTTGAGAGAAATGTTCAAATAAATTTATTAATAAAAATATTCTTAATATAGATATGAAAATTACAAATACACTCCTAAAAAAGACATGGGTTTCGGCAAAATAGTGATCTTCATAAAATTAATATAAGGAACAAAAATAAGCTTCCTTAAAATACAACTAAACTACCAATTAACAAATTTAATGCTAACATGCAGGGTTGGCTTGTGAATTAAGCGTATTATAATATAAATAACTATATTGGCAAAGCATGAAGCTATCCGTTCTTATCAATAAGAACGGATGGCTTCATGCTCTGCCCTCTACATATTTGCAATGCGCTTGTCATAACCTCCTGTTACTTTGTATTATTTTTCGTAGTTAAGCTAGTTATAAGGATCATACAAAAAAGCGCTAGGAACAGGACAAGTTTCTTGTGAATTCTTCTCGGACTTGGGTTTGGTGGAATTGGCACCTTAATTCATCTAGTATTTAAGACGTTTCAAAGTAATCCTTGTAATTGTGTTTATTGAAAATATTGTTGACTTGTGACATTGACTTTACGCGTGCGCGTGTACTTATATAATTGATAAGTACCACCTGCCCGCACAAAGCAATTCATACATTTAACTTACCTTGATATCGTATCGGCATCCGGCGTTAATAGCGTATCTGACAATCTCATTGTCAGATACGGGTTGAATTTACAGAATTCCTTTTTTAATACGCGACTAAACAAAAACTGTAAAGAATACCTTCAAGTTTGCAGTCTCTACGACCTGCGATTTAGGTGGACTCGTAATGTATGTGTGTCAACCAGGACTCGTGATTCCTGTATATTTTAATGATTATAAATAGATGTCCTCAATGATTAAGATCGAAATTACCTATCAAGCAAGCTACCTACGCATTTGGGGCCCTAATGCTTGGAAAACTGAGATAAATTGCACTGATTTGACGTTAATACCAGTTTTTATCGAGATTTGACGCAAGATTAACGTCGTCTCTCCCAATGACAATGTCTCACTTTTACGTAAATTAAGCCCCCGAGGAGTTATTTTTGGCCGCCTTGCGAAGCAAACCTTGCGAAGCAAACCTTGAGCTTTTATATTATTTATTTTTCTCCAGTTATTTGCGGTTTTATTAATCATCTGTGTTTTTATTTAGGTACAGTTATTGACTCGGGTTCGGGTGTGAATAATTGAAATAAAAGCTTTGTTTCTTTGTGATTCGAGCAAAAATAGTCCTTATAATAATGTTATATTAAAGACACCATTTTATATAAAATAACAAATGACTAACATCAAGATACGACTTTGTGGGATCATATTATAGTATAAATCCGAATAGATGACCGAGTTTTGCTCGGTATAAACCTAGCTAGATCGATTTATCGCCCCCGAAACCCCCGAAACATACTAAATTTCATGAGAATCGTTGAATTATATTATATACATATATACAAGAATTGCTCGTTTAAAGGTATTAGATAGATATATAAATATATATTTTAGATAGGTAAACACTTGACGCTGGCAAAATTGACATTATTATGAGACATGCCATTATCGAAGAAGCAAAGTAGGCGAAGAAACTTGTTCCAAGCCTGGGGATTAGTCATAAGTATTTAAGAGTGAACAAGTTGATTATCTTTCCATAAAAACGTCGAAGGGTGATCACACCACCGTCTGATGATGAACAACCAAAACTAAAAGTGATATAAATTTGTCTTGTCGTAATCTATGCTTGTATCAATACAGAATTGTGAAAATAATATGGGTTTGAAAGATACAAGACTCAAAAAAAATAGTTTTTCATCACTGATTTTAGCGCAACTTTAGGTGTGAATTAATAACAAACGGAGTACGCAAACTAAAAAAATATTCCGATACAAGCATAAATTATTTATTCAAGAGCTCAAATAATATGTTTTTTAATAAATACATTCAGTAGTTTTTTCATGAGAAGCCTTGAGCCAAAGGTCTATTCATTATTTTTACGCAATCGTTTTATTTAGAAATCATAGATTAATCTGATCCTATGACTCGAAATTATAATCACGCTATCTCCTTACTGCTCATCTCTATCCTTGGTGCACGACTATCCTTATCTTACACTAAGCTAGGTGAAATAGCATGCATTTTAGCTGCGCCCAATAACGAGTTTGAGCCGCTGACTCGTGTATCCTTAATTGAATCTAGCTATCTCTCCACTCCACTTTGATGGTCACTCGTTGTGACACTACAATGAGTTATCTTATCAGTGCACTTGGACGTTTGAGTGCATAACGCGTCCATCCTTCCTCATCCTGGGTATGTCGTGCAGCGCTAGCTTGTGCGTCCGCATGAGATGCGCCTTCCGTTTCCAGCTGTCGGAGAAGGCGCTGGCGCAGACGGGGCACTGGTAGGGCAGAGCGCCCGTGTGACTGCGAATGTGACGAGCCTTCAAAACAAACACATTCACGTTAAGAACATCCCGATCTCAGCGTGTTGGGGTATCAGAACTATGAGTATTGCGGTAATTGGAATCAGATACACAATTTAATAATTATTTTGATCTTTGTATCAAAACTTACTCTTGTAATATGCTAATGGTAGTGATTCTGCGTTGCACTCCCTAATATTATGTTATGTATGTTAATTAAAGCCGAAAACGCCACTTAAATTAGAAAGTTACGTAACGATTACGTTACTTTTACACAATTTTCAAGGATAACCCGGTCGCATATGTTTCAGTGGCATTTCAGAATGTGTGAATAAAAGTTAATGATTTGAATATACCACTGCAAGTGGCGTGGTTCGATTCAGCATCTCCAGTGGACGCTAATATGCTGCAGGTAGGATGGTCAACTTTTAAAGGATCAATAGATAGACTTAAATTATCAGTAGATGGTCAGTGGGCAGTTAGTAGATAGACGTAGGTAGTTGGTAGACGGTCTGTATATAGACGTGGTTACTGGGTTGGGTAGTGAGTAGGCAGTCAGTAGATAGACGTAAGCAGTCAGTACAGTCAGTAGTTAGTCAGTAGACAATTAGTAGGTAGACGTTAGTAATTTTGACAGACTTGACAGTCAGTCGGTATTGGTAGTCAGTAGACGGTCAGTAGAGTAGATGTAGTAGAGTAGATGAAGTAGAGGTAGTCAGTAGACGGTCAGTATACGGTGAGTAGGTAGTCAGTATACGGTGAGTAGGTAGTCAGTAGGACAGTACGCACCAGGTTGCTAGTGTCGTGGAAGAGTTTCCCGCAGCGCTTGCAGGCGGCGGCGGGGCAGGTAGTCAGTAGGACAGTACGCACCAGGTTGCTAGTGTCGTGGAAGAGTTTCCCGCAGCGCTTGCAGGCGGCGGCGGGGCAGGTAGTCAGTAGGACAGTACGCACCAGGTTGCTAGTGTCGTGGAAGAGTTTCCCGCAGCGCTTGCAGGCGGCGGCGGGGCAGGTAGTCAGTAGGACAGTACGCACCAGGTTGCTAGTGTCGTGGAAGAGTTTCCCGCAGCGCTTGCAGGCGGCGGCGGGGCAGGTAGTCAGTAGGACAGTACGCACCAGGTTGCTAGTGTCGTGGAAGAGTTTCCCGCAGCGCTTGCAGGCGGCGGCGGGGCAGGTAGTCAGTAGGACAGTACGCACCAGGTTGCTAGTGTCGTGAAAGAGTTTCCCGCAGCGCTTGCAGGCGGCGGCGGGGCAGGTAGTCAGTAGGACAGTACGCACCAGGTTGCTAGTGTCGTGGAAGAGTTTCCCGCAGCGCTTGCAGGCGGCGGCGGGGCAGGTAGTCAGTAGGACAGTACGCACCAGGTTGCTAGTGTCGTGAAAGAGTTTCCCGCAGCGCTTGCAGGCGGCGGCGGGGCAGGTAGTCAGTAGGACAGTACGCACCAGGTTGCTAGTGTCGTGGAAGAGTTTCCCGCAGCGCTTGCAGGCGGCGGCGGGGCAGGTAGTCAGTAGGACAGTACGCACCAGGTTGCTAGTGTCGTGAAAGAGTTTCCCGCAGCGCTTGCAGGCGGCGGCGGGGCAGGTAGTCAGTAGGACAGTACGCACCAGGTTGCTAGTGTCGTGAAAGAGTTTCCCGCAGCGCTTGCAGGCGGCGGCGGGGCAGGTAGTCAGTAGGACAGTACGCACCAGGTTGCTAGTGTCGTGAAAGAGTTTCCCGCAGCGCTTGCAGGCGGCGGCGGGGCAGGTAGTCAGTAGGACAGTACGCACCAGGTTGCTAGTGTCGTGAAAGAGTTTCCCGCAGCGCTTGCAGGCGGCGGCGGGGCAGGTAGTCAGTAGGACAGTACGCACCAGGTTGCTAGTGTCGTGAAAGAGTTTCCCGCAGCGCTTGCAGGCGGCGGCGGGGCAGGTAGTCAGTAGGACAGTACGCACCAGGTTGCTAGTGTCGTGAAAGAGTTTCCCGCAGCGCTTGCAGGCGGCGGCGGGGCAGGTAGTCAGTAGGACAGTACGCACCAGGTTGCTAGTGTCGTGAAAGAGTTTCCCGCAGCGCTTGCAGGCGGCGGCGGGGCAGGTAGTCAGTAGGACAGTACGCACCAGGTTGCTAGTGTCGTGGAAGAGTTTCCCGCAGCGCTTGCAGGCGGCGGCGGGGCAGGTAGTCAGTAGGACAGTACGCACCAGGTTGCTAGTGTCGTGAAAGAGTTTCCCGCAGCGCTTGCAGGCGGCGGCGGGGCAGGTAGTCAGTAGGACAGTACGCACCAGGTTGCTAGTGTCGTGGAAGAGTTTCCCGCAGCGCTTGCAGGCGGCGGCGGGGCAGGTAGTCAGTAGGACAGTACGCACCAGGTTGCTAGTGTCGTGGAAGAGTTTCCCGCAGCGCTTGCAGGCGGCGGCGGGGCAGGTAGTCAGTAGGACAGTACGCACCAGGTTGCTAGTGTCGTGGAAGAGTTTCCCGCAGCGCTTGCAGGCGGCGGCGGGGCAGGTAGTCAGTAGGACAGTACGCACCAGGTTGCTAGTGTCGTGGAAGAGTTTCCCGCAGCGCTTGCAGGCGGCGGCGGGGCAGGTAGTCAGTAGGACAGTACGCACCAGGTTGCTAGTGTCGTGGAAGAGTTTCCCGCAGCGCTTGCAGGCGGCGGCGGGGCAGGTAGTCAGTAGGACAGTACGCACCAGGTTGCTAGTGTCGTGGAAGAGTTTCCCGCAGCGCTTGCAGGCGGCGGCGGGGCAGGTAGTCAGTAGGACAGTACGCACCAGGTTGCTAGTGTCGTGGAAGAGTTTCCCGCAGCGCTTGCAGGCGGCGGCGGGGCAGGTAGTCAGTAGGACAGTACGCACCAGGTTGCTAGTGTCGTGGAAGAGTTTCCCGCAGCGCTTGCAGGCGGCGGCGGGGCAGGTAGTCAGTAGGACAGTACGCACCAGGTTGCTAGTGTCGTGGAAGAGTTTCCCGCAGCGCTTGCAGGCGGCGGCGGGGCAGGTAGTCAGTAGGACAGTACGCACCAGGTTGCTAGTGTCGTGGAAGAGTTTCCCGCAGCGCTTGCAGGCGGCGGCGGGGCAGGTAGTCAGTAGGACAGTACGCACCAGGTTGCTAGTGTCGTGGAAGAGTTTCCCGCAGCGCTTGCAGGCGGCGGCGGGGCAGGTAGTCAGTAGGACAGTACGCACCAGGTTGCTAGTGTCGTGGAAGAGTTTCCCGCAGCGCTTGCAGGCGGCGGCGGGGCAGGTAGTCAGTAGGACAGTACGCACCAGGTTGCTAGTGTCGTGGAAGAGTTTCCCGCAGCGCTTGCAGGCGGCGGCGGGGCGGGCGCGGCGCGGCGCGTGCGCGTGCGCGTGGCGCCGCAGGCCGGCCGCCGCCGCACTGCGGTACGGACACGCGGCGCACGCGTGCGGCTTCTCGCCTGTGTGCACGCGCATGTGCACCTTCAGGTTACCCGCTGGAATAGACGCCCAGTTACAGAATACTACTTGTCAATCGTTTTCGTCAACCTTGAACATGTTAAAAATCGAGTATTTATGGAATATGGGTTAGCTTTGCGGCGCAAACGGCATGCAACATTAACGACGTATATGGAGCGAACACCGCAAACGAACCTGCCATTTATTGGTTTGAACGCTCTGGAAATAAAGACCTGAACAATGAAACCCCTTTTTCAGCCGGTGACTACGACGAAAACGTATTAATGACGATCGTGGAAGCTGATGATACACAATTTACGTTACCAGCGACTTTAAACGTTAGTAAAAAGCAGCACTAAAGTCGAAAGCAGCAGCTTTCGACTTTAGTATCAAACGATATTGGTCCATTTCGGTCAAATTGCCAAGCTAAAATAAACTTGACATATGTGGGTGCCATACCAACTGAATCATCGTCAGCCACTAATCGAATGATAATAGTTGAGGCATACCTTGCCTAACAGACACAGAAACAAAGGGATTTTGAAACACATATCCACTTTGACGGACACGCACGGACATAGCGAAACTATAAGTGGATTTCAAAATCCTAAATGGGACAGTTAAAAATCTAAAACGCGTGACATTTAATGTTTTATTTGCCCAGATGAAAAAATTTCGCCTAACCCGGCAGGGTTGACAAAAATCTGTGAAATTAACTGAAGGATACGAGTCTAGCGGTATCTACGTCGGTAAAGTGTCGGATATTTTTGACTGTGTCTGCTGCATAGGTCTCTTCGACAATTTATTATTTATTTATATGCCCCATTGAAGCTTGTTATTTAAGGTAATTTAAGGCTGTGAAGAATAGTGTGGTTTTCATCGGTTGTAATTTGTTAAACATAGACAGTATAATTCTTTCTTTTAGTAATAAGAAGTTTACATTGAACTATGTTACAACTTTAGAGATTGTATTATTTGCATCGTCAACATTCGTCAATCGTCACTTTTATATAAATAAGTGACGTGTCATCAGCAAACAGTACAAGCTGTGATATATTGTGATCATCCTTTACAAGTTTAGGCATGTCATTTACATCAATTAATAACCCCATTTACCCATTTCATGTAATTAAACAGAAGATATAATTAAGTACTGACTATGCATATGTTACCTTGAGCAAAACTCCATCCACAATAGTAGCAGAGGAACGCTTTATCCTTCTTATGGACTAGCATGTGACTCTTTAGAATGCTCTTTGTCTTGAATCTGTAACCAAAAAAACATTCATTAATGTTCCTTCGTTTTTCGGTTCTCTATAAAAGAAAAAAAATAGGCTTATTGACCCAAGGCAAAAACAAGCCTCTAAATTATGTCAACTTATTAACTGGGGCCATTAGGTCCCCATAGGATATTGCTGTACTGACCTGGCTGGACACTGGTCACACGCAAATGGCCTCACATCTCCATGAGCTCGTGCATGCACTGCTAATTGTTTGCGTCGTTTGAAGCGCTTTCCACAAACACTGCAAGCAAAGTTGCGCTCCTCTGAGTGAGATACCAAATGGCTGCTCAGCTGAGATGGGCGAGAAAAACCTGGAATAAGGAAAATAATAATAATGATAATAAAAACTTTACTGTAGATGCTTTTAAAAAAGAAAATAAAAAAAAGAAGTCTTTCTTAGTGCATATACATAAATTAATAGTGTCCTGCAATAGGTGGTCTCATTGTGGTGACAATTTCTACCAGACAACCGTTATACTTACTGACTAATCTTAATTAAACATAAATCCTTTTAAGATTTAACAAAAGCTTTAAAAAAGATTTAATTATGATGCAGTTAAACCCAGGTGGCTGTGGTTAAACCCGCCTAGACAGGTGGGTAGCTAGGTTATTTATTATTCTTAGTATATGGTTGCAGTTAAAAAGTCATATCTAGAGATTTGTAGAAGCAGTTTTTCCAAAGTTTCCATAGATGACTAATTAAAACACCATTCGATATTTCCAAATTAAGTTAGGTATATCATGGAAAACTAGCTATTTTTTATAAAACATACTAACATGGCTTAGGAAATAGAATTCCAAAAATATTTACTTACTTTTGGAGCAATGTGCACATGCATATTTTTTTATATGTTCTTTCTGCATGTGTTTTGCAAACCATGTCTTTGAAGTAAAACTCTTTCGACACACCAGGCAAACAAGGCTGTTTTTACCACCAATTTCTGGCTCCTTCACAATACTCTCCACATGTAATTCACTTTCAATTATTTCTTCCACATTTTCTTCAAAGTTCTCAATGACTTCAGACTCAATATTTTCTGCAGGTTTTTCAAGTTGCTTCTGCGAAAGCCTCGAAGTATCCTCGATCACACTGCATATTTTGTAGTCTGGTAAAGTCAGCTTCATTTCAGGGTTATGTGTTTTTATCGTCATATCAGGTTCAATGATGATGCTTGTGTCACTCCGTGATATAATATTCTTTAAAGTGACATGCACTTTCTGGGCTTCAGTGATGAAAGTGTAGGAGGATTCTATTTTTATGACACAGTCATAACAGAACTGCTGAGGTAGATTGTCTTCATCCGATAACTAAAAATGTACAAGGATGAATAAGATTATCATCTTAGTACGTATGTAGTACCTAATCAATCATATCTAATTGTATAACAATGTTAATAATAATAATAATAATAATAATAATAATATTTATTCAAAATTTACATGGTACAATAATATCTAATAACAAAATTCTAAAACTTATTTAATTAAAGGTATGCATAAAACGAGCCTGAACTAGGTAATCCTGTATCTCAGGCGTGAAGAGCTTACTTAGGCACATAGATTCTAAAATAATCAGCTACATTGATATTTTATTTTCAGTTAGATGTATAGAATAGTATTAAAAATCTTAACTAAACTTACTACAAATAACGAGTAATTATTTAACTTAGAAAATGTGCAAACATTGTTTATTTAACTTGACTTACAATTTAAGGTTAGTAGGGCATTGTGATTGATTACTGTCTTAATTTATTTTACTTATGAACCGACACTAGAAATATTTTAAATGACGCCTCCAAATAGTCTTCCTAGGCATTCTTAGGCACCTCCATAATCTATGGAGTTAATGTACCTTTTTTCTGCTATTATTTTTGCCGGGCATTCAGCAGTTCCTGTACAATGTTTACTCGGCTTATTGAAGTGGACGCAAGTGGCGCACTTTGGTTCATCTGCCTTCTTCGTGCATTCCTTAATAGAATGACCAGGAGCAGCACAGTGGCCACAGGTGTATGTAGGATCCCGACATGACTTGGCCGCGTGACCATACTGATGGCACTTATAACATTGAGTGATCAAAGTAAAGTCTTGCACAGGGCAAGATGACCAATTCACATAAACTCTATCTTTTGTTATGAGGGCTTTCCTTATATCTGCAGGTACTTCAATGACGTAGTTACAGGTCTCAGCTGTCCTCTTGCCTGACTTATGGCTTAATCTAATGGAGGTTAAAAACTGGTCAAGAGAAGAATTCTGAAGTGTTTCGGCCAGATTCTGGTGATAGAGACATGTAAAAACCTCTTTTTCAGCCATCGATGAAGGCACACCGACAACTACAACTCTGGGCTTCCGTTTATATGGCTCATCGATCGTAAGGTCAGAGTTTTTAAGCTGCATTGATTGCTTGAGCTTCTCAATGTCATCTTTAGTTTCAGTACTTATTATTATTCCTCCGTTCCTTGTTTTTCGAAGGCCTTGTATGTGTAACTTCATCCGTTCAGGACAAAGCATTTTCTGGACAAGGGATTTTGTATCTTCACTTGATTTCAATTTATCGTTGGGTAAATGGCAACTGAACTAAAATTAATCGGCTTAATGTAGTTATTGGTTCCATTTTTAACCATTTCGGCAAAAGAGGTTCCTGCTACGGGTTTCAAGGACTGGTCAATACTTTCTTTAAGTTCTTGAAGCCCCTGAGAAAGATTAAGTTTATCTTTCAGTTCTTGAGTAACGGAGTGGGTTTGAACGGCTTTCTGCTTAAGAGATTGGTATTGCACTGCAATCTGCGATGTACCATGACCAACATTTCGACACAAAGTACTTATGCGAAGTTTTTGTTCTGTATTCAGTTTCCCCTCCGATGCAATAGTACACACTTCGTTTAGGTACTGCTCGATTGACATCATCCAGTTCTGAATTTCAGGGGTAGAAATAACTTCTACGACATCATCTTCTCGGTTAGGTGCTATAGGGCGGGATGCTGATGCGGGCGAAGGCGCAGGCGGTGGCGAGCGAGCTGTCCTGCTGCTCCGGTTGAAGGGACTGTTGTCCATGTGTAGTATTGAATTGAAACAGAGTTAATAATTATTGTCCATTTTCACGACACTAAACATAATATCCAATACCTCGAGTAGGTATGATACAGATTGCTGCACAGTAAACAAGGTCACGAGTCAGCAAGTGATTATTTATTTATTTAAATATACATTTGAGACACGTCTGTTCTGAACAAAGACCAAAGAAAGAGCCATTGTTAAATTCCATTGTTAAAGCCATTGATAACGGTAAAATATATTCACTCACCCGTAAGTTAGTGCAAAAACTAAACATGTCTACGGCTCTCGCGGTTAAATTTCCTTTTTCCCACGAAGCAACTTCCTTCATGCATCCACGGCACAAGCTGGATACCTCCATATTTCACCAAATAAATATGTAACTCTAATAGCAAAATAAACACATTGATCGATCGATATTTTGATATTTCGAATTTGGAACTTCTATCGATTTCGTTTTGTTTTGACTTTGGTTTGTTAGACTTTGACACAATTGAAACTGATGGTTTGACGTCACGTCCGTCAGCGTCATTCAGTGCTACCAGCTTGGTGTTGCCAACTCAGCCTACTGCAATAGGAGAATACAATACACAATAGGTACCTACTACGTAAGGTCAGACAGCGGCAGCGGCTGCTGGCCATTCTAACTTCAGCGAATTCTTTGATATTTTAAACTTGTTAAATCCCACAATTTTGCGTCTGAGAGCCAGATAGTTTAAATTCTACTTAGAGATAGTTTAATTTAAAGGCAGGTATTAAAAACAGTAATAAAGCTCAACAATATAATTATATTATGTAGGTACTTATTTAATTACAGGGAACAGAAATAGATAATAAACTACATTATAGTTTCAGGAAGATCTGTTTCATTAATAAACAAGCACCAAATACTCACTACGGGGTTTCTTTCTAGGGGCCTTACTATAATAAACGTGGAGGATTATGTAGCCACATTTGAACAAGAGATAAAATCAGTGAAAGAAATTTGCATTCACTGAACAAAAGAGAATACTTGTGCCGGCCTTCTTTACTAGCTGACGTCTGTCAGATGTCATATGAGATGTCAGATGGGTCGGCCTAAATTCTAACACACCTACACTACGCTTATTTGTTATTTGTAAAGCCCTATTACATGGCCTATAACTTTTAAGTCAGCCATTTTAACCAACAGTGCCTACTGCAACTATAATAGTTGCTCATAATAGCTTAACAGCTCAATATTGTACAGAGAACTGTAGCATTTATTCAGAGTTTTAAGTATGTGTAAACTCACACTTATTCCAAGAACAAATATCAAGACTTTGGTATACTCTAACTCCCAGTCACTTCACAATGTAAGACGGGCTTCTAAAAATACTATCTAATAGTACAGAGAACTGTAGTCTTTATTCCAGGAGCAAAAAGCGTGGATATCGCTCACACGGTGACCTGCACGTTTTGCACAATGTTGGATCGCTCCACCTTGGAAGGCACCAGGTAGAATGCAGGCGCTACTTTCTGCCCGCACGGGCATTTGCAACCTGTGAACGAATATAATAATATTAATTAAAATTTGAAGTATTTACTTTCTAGGAATACTACAACAACCATGTGGGTCGTTTAAAGTCAACGAAAGCTAAGATGTAATTTATGAGGGTGCTCAGAGGACAGTCTTCCAGCAATATGATTGCTTTATTTTCCTCAAAGAAGAAGATAACAACTACTGCACAAAGTATAAGGAAAGACTCAACAAACACACTAACGTTCTGGCTAAAAATTACTGAATGACCGAAGCACAATTAAACTTAAGAAATGGGATATCCTCTCGCTTGACCAGAGGAACTAAGAAGTTCATCAACAGCAATTAGGGCAACTCAATGGAACTCAATGCTCCTAAATCTCCTCCTGCCAGAAGACATCTGATCATGGCTGACGAGCCGATAGCAGATAAAAACAGGTTTTTTTTTTTTTAATATCCTCAAAACAATCAAGTAAATTCTACCGTTCCTCTTTCTCGCAACTATTGGTAATCCATCAAGCCGATTCCCCACACAGCACAAGTCTGCAGTGACAGCCTAGTAACAAAGAAGTCCAAAGAAAATAGTTTAATTATATAATGCTGTCAACACTTACCCATAAGCCAGTTGAAAGAGCCGACCTTGTTGGAGCACTTGGGACAATGTAGTTTGCCTTGGGACTCGCGTGCGGCGCCTTGCATCCATTGCAGCGGTTCCACGAACCACATCTGCCGGCAGATGGCGGGCGCGTCGCGCGTCGTTATACTGCAGTCTACTAGATTCTGCTCGCTGTAGCCGTCTAACACCTAATAAAGACAAATTAAGATTTCATTGAAGACAGAGTTATCTTACTTTCAGCCTTTCATACCATGTTCTGGGAAATGGGACACTTAATTCATGTGTCTCTCTGACACCACTTTCGTTTGAGAGCTTTAGTTCAATTCTTATTTACATGTGTCTCTTCTGTGGCTTGTTGTCATATTTCCAGAGCTTTTATAATAGTTAGCCCAGCTGTTGACTTGACACTTGATTCACTTGATTGACATTGGCAATATAGAAGTTTTTGCTGCCAATGAGACATGTTGTCTCATTCACCAGTAATGTCATAATGCTATAATCCCATTAACAAACTCACTAGTACTTGGAGGCATAATCTGGCATTGCGAATAATCAACGCGACAGTATCGAAGAACTGAAGAATCCTACCACCTAGTAAATGTCGTTATATTGTCTTGATAACGATGTTCATTTCTGTTTATGATAGTACCTCGCTTGGCCCGTCGTCGCTGCCGCTATGTCCGGGGCTGGCGTCGGGCATAGGGTCTATGAGTTGGCTGGCGAGATTCTTCAGCTTCTCTATGAGAATCTCGCCATTCTCTGCGCACGTCAGGCCTGTCAGCTCGCAGGGCGCCGGCGGAGGCCTGATTCCTGAAATAGATTAACAAGACATTTGTACGTGTCGTGTATTATGGTAATTATAGATATCATCACTAACTGCTTGCAGTATACAGTTTACGAGCGAGAATTACAAAACAAATAGGTATTATCCGATATTAGCTGTGTAGTTTAAATCTGCTGCCTTATTTATTGTTTGACATTAAAATGATAAACACGATGCTAGATAATTATGTGATTATAAGTTACGAGGTAACAGTTTGATTGATTTTACATATATTTTTTTTGCTGCTTTGATGCATTTGAAAACCGCAACACTTGGCTTGGCAAGGAAGCCTACCTTTCTTAGTGAGTTGTATCCTCAGCTCCCTGGGTATATGAGGAATGATGTTCCCCTGACTGGCCAGCACCCGCCGACACTTCTTGCATCGGTAGACGATGGGGTTGGGGCGCTCACGGACTAACCCTGGGTCCGGCTTTATTAGGTCATGGAAGTTTTGGGGCAGGATTTTCACTGTGAATTCATATCATGGTAAATAAATGTACTCAATTTTCTAGGAATTAAATGTTTGTGGTGATGGAGGTCATTCCAATACCACATACATTTAATTAGCCTGTAGAGAACAGAACCAATCTCATGTAGGTACTAATTTTCGAGTCTGGACTGCTAACTGATAACCAGAGATAGGATAATCGAATTTTCATTTATAAAACATCATGGCTTGGCTAGTATGGATATCCCTTATTTAACGGAATCGAATTTTGCGTTTCCGGAATCAATATTTACAATTCTATCATTGATAATCGGATGCCTTTATTATGTTGCATTGTTATAGATGGCGTTTTTTTTTTGTAAATTTTACGATATCGTACAATTTCATAGAAAATGGTTTAAGAACAGAATGAGAACACTCATTCTGAACAAAACGCTGTCCGCCAGCAACACGGCTTGGCCGCAATAAGATCGCTATGAGTAATACGATAGAAAATTATACCCGCTAGCTGCCGATAGCAACCCAATATCGTGGGTTTGGTTCAGATCCTGGTTCTCTCAATATACGTACTTAATTGTTTTTATTTAAGTGCAAGTTCATATTTTGTTTTCGATAAACAGATATTTCTTTGAAATTATTATTGTTTCATTATAATTATTTTCTCCATACGATTAACCTTGTTTATTTCAACACCCAGCCTCAACATCTTCGGTAAAATTTGTATTACACAGATTGTATGGCGTAGCTACCTATATAGTGACTACTATGTATAAGTAGATCTACAATTAATCGTAACGTGTTACGTAATTCCAGTAAAAACTATAGATTTTTTTGAATTCCGGAAAAACAGAAGCTGCTTCCATACTTTCTTAGCTTTATTTTTTGCTGAAAGAAGTGAACTTTAGGGATCCCATCATCTGATCTCTGCTGATAACTGATAAGACGACTAAATGGTAAGACTGCTAGGCCTGTTTGATGCTGTCAATTAATCCGATAATAATCCCAAAAAGCCTTGCCTTGTTTTAGTTTCTGTCCAGCCATTTTTAATCTAAACTGCTTAAACCTCGGATCGTCTCTGTTCAGCGTATACCCCATATGGCCAAAAAGTTTGAGTTGAGCCACAAAGCCGAGGTTAGGACCTATGAACCGTCGCTTGGCCTTCACAAGCGCAAATGCCTCCTCGTAGCACAAACTATACTTCTCCATGATATAGGATATTACCACTGCGGCAGAGCGGGACACGCCGAAGTAACTGGAATGAAGAATGGTATAAATAATTATTGGTGGACATTGTACACAACATCATCTAACCCCAAACTAAGCTAATATTACGGTGGATGACTGATAAAATACATATATATTTTTTAAATACATACTTATAACCCAGAACAAACACATAAATAATAAATAAGGATGGACATCTTCATCATCATCATCATCCCCAAAGTAAGCGGAGCTTGTGTTATGGGTACCACATGACTGATATACTACTTATATACTTTTTTTTTAAATAAAAACATATTTTAAATAGAAACACCCAGACAGGAGACAAATACTTGCAGATCATACAAACATTTGTCCCACAGTGAGAATCGAACCCGCACCTTCCGCGTCTCAGGCAACCTTTGCCCACTGCGCCACAGAGATAGATAGATGACTCTTTGTTGACTACCACACGGAATATTACAATAACATAACTTATTTAAGGCAATACAATGGGCGCTAATAGCGATCTCTACCAGGCAGAGGTTATTATTGAAACAAGCCCCGCTCGGTGCCAGCCGTTATGCACCTGCATGTAACCGAACCGACACCGCATGTACTGATTCGTCTTTCATGCGGGTACTGTCGGCAAATTCGAGAGCTTACAT
This sequence comes from Lampropteryx suffumata, assembly GCA_948098915.1. Classification (NCBI taxonomy): domain Eukaryota; kingdom Metazoa; phylum Arthropoda; class Insecta; order Lepidoptera; family Geometridae; genus Lampropteryx; species Lampropteryx suffumata. The sequence goes on from OX402545.1 coordinate 1,014,576, forward strand.
TTTTTTTTTTTTAATAATCCCGCACATTTCACACAACATCATCTGGCCCCAAAGTAAAAAGTAAGCAGAGCTTGTGTTATGGGTACCACATGACTGATATACTACTTAAATACTTTTTTTTTTGTAAATACATACATATTATACATAGAAACACCCAGACCCGAGACAATACTTGCAGATCAAACAAACATTAGACCCGCGGCGGGAATCGAACCCGCAACTTTCTGCGTCTCAGCCGGACCTAAGCCCACTGCGCTACAGAGGTCATCTACATTAAGGCATTAAGACATTAAGGCTTACCTAAGTGCACGAAAGGAGCCTCTGAGGCGCACTTATATCCTTTCACCACACTGGTTAGAAATAACTAGTGACACGATAAGAAGAAGCAGAAAAGGTTATTATTATATAATGATAGTATATTATAATGTTACTATATTTGGTTATTTACCACTCGTTTTGCCTATAATGTTGAAGACTTGAATGCGCCAGGATCTCCGATTCTCTGAACTGTGTGTTATGAAAAAAGGGTTTTCTAAAAATCCTATAATAAGCACCTAGGTAAACCGCAAGTTACGGAACCTATTTGGGTCATCCCATAGAGCTTATTTAAGAAAAGTAGCTCCTATAGTCTTACCAATGTACAAGCACAGTTCCTTGGTTGCTGATTGCCTCTCTGAGGAACGCATTGGTCTCCGGCAGTTGGGTGATCATGTCCTCTTTTGGGACATCAGCCACTAAAACAAGTTATCAATGATTATTTTATTCTAATTACTATATTGATAAACATAGTTTATAATAATGTATTATTATGTTTATGGAGGCACTGACACAGTTTTGATTCATATAGCAAATCTTCATCAGGGTGAGTTTCGTCTATGGTCATCTTGTTGCCCGTCATATTTGTTTCATAGTTTGTGTGATACAGACTCACAAAAGTTTTTAATATGAAATTACTGTTGCGCATAGGTCAGTAATAAAAAGATAAATATCGGTAGACAATGCTCACAACACCATCTAACTAGTTACAATGTGAAGTTGGTGTCAAACTTTAGCTCGACCAATTTACAGAGTATGATTGTGGTAGGAACCGTGTTTAGTGTACTAAGCATTTAAATACATTGTATATGATTGATTGAAATAATGCCTATTGCTAATCGAAATTGATAGACATTGATGCCGATTGCTAATTGAAACTGATAGACATTGATTGTATCCAGTTGTATCCAGTTCCATAATCGCCCTACAGTTGTTTTCAATCTCGCAAGAAAATTACTTTTACCTAGTTACTTACTACTAAAATGTATGAGTTAAACCAGAATACTAACATTTGACAAATTTAAATGTGAACTCGGTGTGGTCCAGCACAGTTCTAGGCAGCGGCACCAGGTCTATCGTAAGAATATGTGTGATGCCGAGCTTGTGGAGCATGTTGTAGTCACGGGCACAACTTAAATTGCCTGGAAAAGGAATATATAATTATAGTTTTAATTTTATTGAAAAGGTATTGTTATCTTGTTGTGAAATATAAACAGATACTTCTATTATATAATTCGATAGTAACTTTTGCAAGGGACAACATGCCAAGGTACAAGGTATAAAATATTCTTAGCCCCACACTATGACTAAAACGACACACAAATTCCAAAAAGAAAATTACCCAGATACAGTCCGTCATCAATTAAATCCACGCTTACATCCAGGTTATCGTCTGCAAAGTCCTCTTGGGATTCAGAGGCATGAATCACAACATCAGCTATTTGCTTAGCCATTTAGAACCGTTCCACCGAAGTATCTGATAGAATATTCGTGCAACAATGAAGCGATGAGGGGTATGAGAGCAGTATAAACAAACCAACCAGTCTAAATAATGAGTGAGGAAACATTCATTCAAATTCAATGAAGCCAAGGTTTTACAATACAAAGTAATAACAAACCACTACGAAAAATGACAAGAAAATCAATAATTTGAATGGTTTGAAATGACAGCATTTCAAACATACGCGGTTTTAGCATCAATTTATATAACTTTGGGCTTCGAGCCTAATTGGTACAAGATTTTTGAGAAGTAAACTTGGCTTGAAAAATACAAGCAAAACAAAACAAACCACGTTTAATTTAAAAATATTTGCCAATAACAACAAACAAACTACCATGGGCGCGATATCATATCATATCATATTATCATTTGTCATTGTATTGTAGATTGTAGTCTAGTCTAGTCTGTGGGTAGGGTAATAGAGCGCTAAACGGAGGAAAATTGATCACGCAAGGTAAAAATTCCATTCAATCAAGCAAGCAAGCACAATATGACATTGACATGATACAATCGTTGGCATTATATTATGTCAACTTTTTTTAATACACAGAGTCACAGAGTACTTTGTTGTTATATATTCAGGTTCTCCTAATTCTTTACCGTATGAAAACTAAAAGAACGTGTTCAGTTACCTATCTGAAGGTTCCATCCTAACCTAACTTATATTAGCAGTAAACGTTGCCTACGTAACAACCTACGTAGGTACCCTACCTACTTAGCTTGTATCAAACCACAGCCTTTAGGAGTGGCGCCTTAAAAAAATTATAGCCGTTACAAAATGTACTTTCTATTTCTTTGCATACCATTACTGACCACCGATATTGTATAATCGTAATGATTCAGCTGCTTTTGGTCTGAACGTGCGCTTACGCAAGTGGTGGCCATGGCGAGGTCGCGCGTAAAATCAGCATGCTAAAATAAAATAAAATGGCAGATGCATTGCAGGTGAATTATCAACACTGTGTAAATAAATAAATGAACATTATTTTGGTTAATAGTGTTTAAGATGCATCGTTACCAATGCAATGGTTTGGTTTGGGCTACTGGCAGAGTTCTGTAATGGCCCACAAAACTTCCTAGATGTTGGCCAGGTGATCACTGCACCTTTGTGCTACTAATACTTTGTGCTTGCCCACGTTGACTCGCCGCCGGCGCGGTCACGAAATATCAAACATATGACGTAATATCCAAGTGTTCACGTACGAAACGCACGTGCGGTCTAAGTGTTGGGGCACACGAGGCACACGAGCGGTGCGGCGCCGCAACGTTGTCGTGTCGCAGCGGCGCCGCGGGCGCCCCAGCAGCTTGACAGTCTTTTAATAAAAATGGATCGTAAAGGTTCCTAACCCCGTAGGTATTTGTGGGTGACAAAGCTTTTGGACTGAGCAACCACATTATGCGTCCTTAGAGAGGAAACAATCTCAATGCAACAAAAGGTTTACAATTATCGTCTCAGCAGGGCCAGAAGATATGCCAAATGCGCTAGGCGAATAAATGGCGCATTTTTCAGAGACCGATAGGATGTGTCCTATAATTTTGCTACTGACATTGTAAAGGCATGTTGTGTCATACACAATTATGTCGCAGATCCGTTGGTTGCGATGGTTTTCGGCAAAAGGATAAATTGACAATAATTGATGATGAATTTCACTTACAACCTCAAGATGAAGAGAGAGAGGCAGCAGCAAAAGTTATTAGAGATGAATTCGCAAGCTATTTTATGAGCAACAAAGGGTCTCTACAATGGCAGTTACAAAAGCTTTAATCATCATTAAAACATTAAATAATTACTGACCAATCTTGTTCCTCACATCAGGAGCAAAACTAAAAATGTTTGTGTGTGTTTACGTTGAACTAGCGGCGGAGCGTGCGATTCACTCGCGACGTCCGTCAGGTAATTTCAACCAGTTTGAACTTGTCGCTAGCGACAACGCCTGGCGGCCAATGTGAACACGAGCTCGCCACGTCTACCGCGTCCGCACCCGCCGCCGGCGCCGCGCCAAGCGTACCTACACCTAGCGTGAACAAGCACTTCGGCAATTTCATATTTGATAATATGGCCGAAAGGCTGTGTAATTGCTGACTCTGTACTCACTTGGTAATATTTAGGACATCTGTTATTGTATCAATTAGAATTTCATTAATTGTAGGAACTACCAAAAATTAAGACTTTTGCATTTACTTATTTTAGTTATTTTAGCTTGGCTCACTCAACCTACCTACTTAGCAGGATTGCTGGCCTCTTGCATGGGATTTCCAAATGAAATTGGATTTTAATAAGAAGTTGCGAATGGAAGTTTCACAAGAACAACACAGTAGGTACCTAACCTACCTAAATTGCACAGACTCCAATACTTAACCCGCATTACTAAATGCAGGTTACTTATTCATTAGGTGGTACTGAGCTGAGTAGATACTAAGTACTGGCCTAAGTACGTCAACGACGATGGAGTTCCGGAACCACCCAAAGCCTATGTACCATTATTAACCTCGCTCGATTATGGACCACCATGTGGTTCCCATAACGCGAGCTTTGCTTACTTTGGCCAGATGATGCTGTGTAAATTATCCAGGCGTTATTATTTATTTATTTATATACTTGGTGAATTTCGAGCCAAACTGGAAAACTGTGGCCTTGGAGCGCAAAGAGTGGAAGGTAAAGGGGGAAACCTTTGCCCAGCATTGCGACACGATTGATTAAGGAAAAAAAAGTGAATATAGGTGTCAATTCCTCCTAACCTAAGCCCGAGAAGAATTGACAAGAAATTCGTCCTGGTCCTAGCGCTTTTTTGTATGATCCTTCTTAAAACTAGCTTTACTACGAAAACCTTATACAAGGTAGGTAGGTAACATTATGTCAAATGTGAAAGATTTGCAATGTATAACATAATAAGTAAAAGTTCATAAGTTAAAAAGTTTTACATAAGTAAAAGTTCTCGAATGGCGACCAAGGACAGTAAAACGAAGCGTAGGACGACCCCCCACCCGATGGACTGACGACATTGTAAAGATCGCAGGAAGTCGGTGGATGGAGAAGGCTCAAAGTCATTCTTCCTGGAAATCTATTGGGGAGGCCTATGTTCAGCAATGGACTTTATAAAGGCAGTAGAAGTACATAAAACTACAACTAATTGTCAGAGGGGAGGCCATGCATTCATAAGTACCTACCTATAGATTACGGTAAGCATATATACCACCAGTACGTTTGTTTGCTGACTATGTTGTATAAAAAAAAAGTGTGCGTCTCGGCTCGGGACACCCGACAGAAGTGATAACTTAAACTAATCTAACCAGCGCTGTGGGTTAGAGTGAGAGAGCAGGAGCCTGCCTACCGCTGCCGTATGCGTGAAAGAAAGAGATGCCAGACAGACTGGCGCCGTGACGCGTTACGTAACGAAGCGTTTACCCACCCCTAAGAAGTTTTCACTTCAAAAATACGAATTTGTCCACATTTGTGTGTCTATAAATAGCGCTAGAAGCATGTCGAGTTTTCTTGCCTAAATCTTCCTAGAATTAACTTGAAGAATCGGCACCTAAATTCATCCAAATTCACATGTAAGACAACTTCAAACAATGTGAGGAAATGTGAGATTTAGCAACACGTTAAATTGGGCCCACCTTCAAGCATTGCACCAACATCTGGCTCAGCTACTCAGATCAACATGATTCAAGAGAGAACCTGTTATTGTGCGGCCTGCGCAGGCGCAGTGCATCAGTCATTCAACACATTGCGTAATTTTATGACTGCGTTTGTCAGAGTAGATAGGTATGTAATAATCGTATCAACTTACAACTAGGTAAGTAGTGGAACGCCACCTGACTTCTTCCGTGATATTACTTCCTTAACCCCACTTTACCTAATCTGCACTATATTATAAGGTTGTATCTTATCATACTAATATTATAAAGAGGTAAGATTTGTATTTTTGTATGTAACGAATAAAACTACTGGACCGATTTGAAAAATTCTTTTACCGTCGGAAAGCTACACTATCGCCGGGTGACATAGGCTTCTTTGTATCTTCAACGCGGGCGAAGCTGCGCGCGTACAGCTATTTATGAATAAGATAACTAGCTGTACATGTTTTTAAGTCAGAACTGATGACGTTATCAGTTAGGACGGTTTCGCATTATGTATATATAAAAGACTTCAACGCGCTAATTTCATGTTTTTTGATTGACTTTTGTATAATATTAATATGAATAATTACGTTTTAAAAACTAAAAAGAAACCGACTTCATTGAATGAAATTTGAGCCTATAATACATTTTTAGTGGAAAGTAGATTTATTTTGTATATACATATATAATATGGGTAGGCCAAATAAACGCACCGCTCCAATGAGACAGCGAGGTATCGATGTATAATATACAATTTTTAGATTTTCGTTGATTTTTCAGCTCGACCGATTTTGATAAAATTTATATGGGACCACCTGTGAAGTAAAAGTAAAGTAAAGTAAAGTAAAAGTAAAGCAAAGTAAAGTAAAAGTAAAGTAAAAAAAAATATATCCTTTCAAACAAAAAAACAAAAAAAAAATTTTTCAAATCGGTCCAGCCGTTTTCAAGTAATCGGTGAACATACATAAATAAAAAAAAAATGATTCCGACGAATTGAGAACCTTCTCCTTTTTGATAAAGTCGGTTAATTTTTTTTATTAAGTTGACTTACACGTACATAAACTTTGACAAACCGTCAAAACTTTGTTTATGGTACATACCTAGATTGCAGGGAGTTGCAAAAATATTATAAAAAATAGCAACGGCTCTTAAAATCATTCTTTAAATTTATAGAACGGTAGAAGCAGAAAGCTTGATTTTTTTACTGGTTATTGTACTTTCTGACTTAAATTACTATTGTTTGCTTGAAAGATGTTGACACCGCTGCACAAAATTAATTAATTATTATATTATAATATTATGTATATATATATTGCTGGACAATGCATACAGCACAATCTAGTACCCAAACTAAGCATAGCTTGTATTATGGCGACTAGATGACTGATAGAATACTTATATATTTTTAAATACATACTTATTATACTTTATAACACCCAGCCAGAACAAACACCTATGTTCTTCGAAGAGAATCGAACCCTCAACTGAGCTGACAGGCCAGTCGAGGCCAGTCGAAAACTAAATGTTAGTTGATGACGACATAAACATCTTATCATTAAAATAGGTAAATAGCATTAGGCCTGGCGCACATTGGCGGCACGGCACGGCGGCGGCGGCAGGGGATCCTTCGGTATCCCTACATGTAAGCGCACACTGGCGGTAACGCGTATGCCGTAGCGTTTTGAAGACTGCAGACACGGCATGCCTAAGCATACCGCGGAATTGTTTTTGTTACTTACGACCGCTAACATTATAATTTCAACTTTATTTCCATATCATTAGGTAACATTTTTATTCGTCGCCTAAAAATACCTTGCCATGCCGTGCCGCCAGTGGGCGTCGGGCCTTATTGGTAAAAAATAACTACGTAGGTAATGATGAGAAACCCTTATTACAAAAACACTAAAAACCAGGCCACTTGCTGGATAATAATACAGATATCATGCTATATCGTACCTACTCGTACTCGTATCTAGAAGAAGTATTCATTGTTACGCAACTCTTTAGAACGATGCTACACGTGCGCTCATCCTGCCGCCACGGGTATACAACTGACAATAAATAAACGAAAGCGGAAAACCACTCGTTTGCAGAGTAAGTACCTAGGTAGTCTAATTTTCAATCAATATAATAATTGTGTGCTGTTATTATACAACGGTAACACACCGTCTGACCGACAAAGCGATCTAAGCGAAAAAAGCATCGGAGCAACGATATCGACACCAAGAGAATAGAGAATAGATATCACAGTTGAAAGGATTTGGGAAGACCATTGCCAGGGATGAAATAGGTAAGTTAAAATACGTGCGTGTGCTAACGATGGTAACACAACAGACTGCGTTCAGCAGGCAAAACGCTCGTGTAATAGCTCAAATAAGGTAAGCACTGTGAGACTGGGAATATTTTTTTGAGTATTGGTATTGTTTGGTTGTAGAAAGTGATGAGTGCGGCCGTGTTATGTATGAAAGACCTATGTGGGACGGGACTCGAGCCAAACTTGCGCGGGATTGCGCTGGAAAATACATAAACAAATGTTTACTGTCACTAATTAGCGACATCTCTCGAGCAACTTGAAACTATTTTAAAAAAAGCCCAGAAATCGACACAAAAACATAACTTTCATTTAATTGAAATTGTTAGTTTTATTTGTCGTCGGTCCTCTAGGAAAATATTTTACTTATTGGTGTACTTCTCACAACATGTTTCTTGTTTGTAACCTTCAAAATTAGACCACAATCGGCTGGCATTCATCGTGATGCAATGTTACATTGGATGGGCACGTGAAATAATGGTAATTTTATTGTGGGATCAGCCATGGGTCGCTGGATTCAAATATCTATTATTACAAAACCACTTGTATACTCTTTCGATTTTTAGCTCGTAGGTTTTGAGTTTCGATCTTACTCAATTTATTATAGCGTTTAGGTACAGCTGCATGATTATCTACAGGGTTATTACCTAGCTAGTACCTAATGTTATTTTCCTACAATGTATCGTAGAATTAGCTCTGATTCTGTTATTTCGCTAGACTAGGTAGCTAAAATCTCCTAAAATTCTTCTTCAATCTTCTAAAATCCGATTTAGAGTTACTAATTCGGACACATACATACATACTACTTTTAAATGACAGTTCTAAGGGGTTTTTGCCCTTTATTATAAATACTTACGGGTATTTATCGCGTTTATTTACCTATTTTTCCCGACGTTTCGACAGGTTTACACTCTGTCGTGGTCCCGGGATGACTAAAAATAGGAAAAATAGGTAAATAAACGCGATAAATACCCGTAAGTATTTATAATAATGTGTTCTGATCGCGTAAGTTTAAAAAACTTTATTTGTTTTTGCCCTTGTCGTGTAAATCATTTTACACCAAGCGAAGATTCAAAAGCATGTACCTAATCCCCAGGCGATGGCCTCAATTCTGTTGGCACTAACTAATTTTAGCTAAAATTAGGTTTAGAACTATCAAATGTAACTTTGGTATTCTGCTGCTACCAACTTATCCTAATTTCATTAAGCGTTCCTAATTTAGTTAGATGGTACCAACCGAATAGGTTTTACAAAATGCTATGACTAACTAAATATATTTTAGACTATTTCTAAAATTAGACATGAACGAACCGAATTGCCACCTGAAACCCCGAAATGTCATCTGAAACCCCTTCTAAAAACCCAAGGTCTGCAAGTACTAACATTACCATAATCTCAAACATCATATCCACAATTATAGAACATATTTATCTACTGGTAACACTTGCACCAATATATTTAAGGTCGCAGAAAAGAAAAGCAAAAATACCTGTTTTGCTAAATAAAGGTCGTTTGTTGATTACTTCAGCTATTTCGATGATTAGGTATGCTTAATTCTTGCTTAGTACATATACTACCTACTGAATGTAGTTTAGGTAGGTATTTACGTCTTGTATGCGGGGCTCGTAAGCAATGAAGAGTTCAACCCTAAGCAACTTTCCCAGAAGCACCGTTTCGCTACAAAACAGAGTTCCGCACCGATATAGTTCCGGAAGTGTCACCGCGATCGGTTTGAAGTTCGAACAACTGCATTATGTCATTATGACATTTCTCTAACTGTGACTTAACATGTCTATATCCGCCATTTTAAAAGCAGAGTTTGAGGTTGAAAAAATACACGAAAAGAAAATGATAATACCTGCAAGTTTGTACTATCGCTAGCAAATCATATTACACGAACGCTAGAAATAAAGATCGTACTTGCGTAAGAAGCTAGTCTTATCTTATTGTTCATGTAGGTTAGTACTAAGCAATTTGTACTAATCATTGTTATACATAAAATCCATTAGTTACGTGCACCGACCGTGACAGTGACAGCTGGTAGTTACGCACACTCCTACCCGATAACGGAAAAAGGGGTTCTTTGTGCAAAATTAAGAAGTAATGGTTTGGGGGGAATTTCATAAGCGTTCTAAATGACCATGGTGACCTTACCATGTAGGAACGCCATGGTATACAAAAGCGCGTTGGCTTTTGTATATAAAAGGCTTCTCAGCTCAGTTGGTCTGTCTCCGTGCTGCAGGTTGAGGGTTCGATTACCTCCCAAAATAAACATTCGTGTGATGAATATAGGTGTTTGTTCAATGTCTGGATGTTAGAAATTATCATAAGTAGGTATGTATTTAAAAACATATACATAAGTATTCGGTTACGCACCAAGTATTCTTTCTCTGCTCTTCACGATACAGGCTTGCCTAGTGCGAAGAGCTCTGAATGGTCTACCTATTTAAAATTCGAGCAGCATCAAAGTACATTTAAACATTGTAGGTATATGCTATCATATGAATGCTGAAATAAATACTTTTTCATTTTTTTATTTTTTTTTTATTCTATCAGTCTTCTGGTCACCATAATACAAGCTACATGCTATGCTTAGTTTGGGCTAGATGGTGTTGTGTGCATTGTCCACCATATTGAATTTTGTGTTTGAAAATAGGAACGGTAGCCTAATTAAGTAGGATAAAACATATTACTTGTACGTAGAAGTAAGTCTAAAAACAATGCAGCACTAATAAGAGCAACGCAAAGCAATTAATTCGATTGGAATTGCCCGTGTGTACATAATTGCCATATGCGAAAACAACATTTTATTTCACAAACCTTATGTCATCGTCCAAAATTTCGGTCAGTAGGTGCGCGAGTCGAGTCACGCTAGCCAGCTTGGGAAATACTGTCAACAAATAAAAGCACTAGGCGTAACTATTGCTGTCCTATTGCACAAAATGGCAAAAACTAGTTTTATCTCAATTTAGCTTTTAGGCCCAAATCTTTGTGTTCTTTGATCGACTTTCCTAACAAATTATCTAGCAGGAAAGTCGATTTGAACTTTACTAGGTACTTATAGCCAAAACATTATGGAGATTATCACAAAGTAAATTCATTACTCATTTCCAGAATTTGCAATCATTCATTGCATAATAATAGCTTTAAAAGTTAAACATCATTTAGATGATTCGGTTATTTTAGCAATGACGCTATCTCTGGTTGTAAATATTACCTTTTTCTAGACACGTACGTATTTTTTACGTGTCGTAAAAGTGAAATACCTAAGTACCTTAAGTTCTTAGAAGAGGTCTACCAAACCAAGAGATTGCAGTCGTGAGCAGAGCATGATTTTTATGTAAAAGCTGGCTTCGTTATTAATATACTAGCTGGTGCCTGCGACTTCGTCTGCGCAGGATAAGTACTTCGAGTAGCTTATTTTCTTCAAGGTCCTATCTATCTTTATAACAAAATTCATCAAAATTGATTCTGCGGTTTAGTCGCCAAGACAGACGGAGTTGACGGAGTTGAGTTGAGAGACCCTTGGACAAAGTTTATCGACTTTAAACACCAAGAGCGGTAAAAGTATATATTTTTATATAATGATCAATTTGTTACTACCAAATGTGCATTAGAAATAAATTATAAATTTTTATTGTTATAATTTGGTGACAATGGCTTACACATAAATGATAGATATATGCTGTCACATTTGCAGTTGCCGAGGAAGGCCCTACGCACGCTGGGAAGATGATATTAAGAAGACAGCGGGCTTAAACTGGTTTCATATAGCTCAAAACCGAGACTATGGGCGATCTTTGGAGGAGGCCTTCACCTGCACAGGGGTTCGTGCAATAACGGAATAAAGAGATTATTAGTAGCTACTTAACCACAAAATTTAAAATAAATCACTGTTATACAAAAAGAAAAAACAATTACACAATCGATCATTTTACAAAATAATAATAAATTAAAAAATTGGTAGACATAAATACTATTTACTCTACATACTCTAGTACTTATCGAAAACAGTAAAATTTGCATGTAGGTAATAAAAGGCTTTTTATGTTTATTTATTATTTATTATACCTATGCCTGTCGGGCTTTTTTATAGATAAACATTTCCATTATACATTATATACATACGTGTAATTCTAACGGTTTTTGAGATAGCAGAATTTTTTCCTACTTACTTACTTGACACTTAGGTATATGTTTTTGCGTTATGTTTTGGATAATTTACACAATATCTTTATAAATTATAGCCTATGTGATATTCTGATGTATAAGCTATATTATTGTAAAGTTTCATTAGAATCCATTCAGTAGTTTTTGCGTGAAAGAGTAACAAACATACATACAAACTTTCGCGTTTATAATATTAGTAAGGATCTAAGTTAAGAAACCCAATATTATTATGGTCTTAATTTACCTTCTCTGGCTTGAGTAGACCATGGAAGTAAGTACCTAAACTTTCAAACCTTATCTAACTTTTATATATTTAAAACATGAAATCTAGATATCGATGCTAACAAATGAGAGTAGTGGAGCATCGCTCGGTGCGTGCGTCGTCCGCCCTACAAGGATGCGGCGCGCGCGCAGTGAAAGTGCTAGTTACAACTTCGTAACGGCGTTATGTCACAGCCTCCGGCCGACAGACACACAGCCAGTCGCACCTCGACTATGCCGCCGCGCGCGCACTACCTACCACCAAACAATAATAAGTAACTTAAATTTCGAAAATAAAAAACCGAATAACGAACTAGTGTAACATGTGCAAGTGAAATAAAAAAAATGTCTCCTTTAGTGATCCTTTTGCTGTGTGCGTCTTTGGTGAGGAGTGCGGAACCACCGTCCAGTGATAACAACGGTAGCGCAAGGGAGGAAAAACTCAGGAGCGCTTTGATCGACGCTTTCCAGAATATCAAGAAAGCTTCGGCGAAAGGTGGCCTTGATGAAGAAGATCCTTTGAACTCTGATCTAATCGGCTCGATTGGACCTCCTCAGGGTGCTAAGTTACAAGATGGAAACGAAAAGACTACAACAGAGGATAATTTCGATTTATTCTCTGATGACGATGGCCTTTCCTTCGCGGATTTTGGACACGTGAGATCAGAACGCATTCACTCCAGTACGGAGAAGTCACATAACGTTCAACATATAGTAAAAACTACGACAAAACCAATCGACAAAACGACGAAATCGAACAAAGATGTGTTCTCCAAGCTCAGTGATTCTATAAGAACAACTGTCAACCAATCAAGGATCGTGCTGAAGAGAGATAACGTGACGGAGTTGTTGGGTATCGAGAACATGCTGAGGATATTCGACGCTGATATCTTGGTCAGCCAGTGGGAGGACATTCAGAAGAAAGTCAGCGGGCAATGCAAAAATGACATGGAAGAGTATGTCGAAGGACTGAAAGCGAGGGAGCTGTGGGCTTTGAAAAGTAAGTAATATTTCCGTTATTTATTCATATTCAAAACAAAGGGTTATAAAATCAATTAACCTTATTTGCATTCAAATACAATGGTAGAGTATAATTTTGTGTCATATTTTATTCCCCAGAGTTGCAAATGAATTTCTTAAGCTCGTGTTATGTAAAAATTAGAAATCGAAAAAGTCTGAGCATGTTTCTGTTTCGTCATGGATAGTTCTTGTTTGGATTCTACGAAAGCGTTGCTTCACGACTACAACCTTTACTTTTAACTGAGAGTTACTGGTGTCATAGGTTTTGAAACAATGCATTAGACCTTCTTAGTGCCTCTTAAAAAAAATCTGATTGCATGGCCATGTATTTGAAAGTAGCATACCTCTTTCGTGTTTGAATAATATTGACCTTTTTGGTGTTCAATGTTTGATATGTTTACGCCTACACATTGTAAATAATTTTAAAAACAACTAAATAAAAAACATACTGAAAAATCAAAGATAATCTTGACGGTTACATAAGACATACATAAGTTTTGTATTGCTTAATTTAAAACAATATACCCTTTCCGCTTGTCTTCGCAGAACTGGCCCTCAAGATCGCAATCTTGCTTATTATGTTATGTCAGCTGTCCTCAATAACAGCCATTGAGGTCACCACGCAAATAAAACAGACAAAAGCCACTGCAACTTGCACTTACTCATTTGTTTTCCGGAAGTAGGTCGTATTTCGTAAAAGTGGCCATTGGCGAAACAACGGCATGGCGTATAGCTGCTAAATGCTGACTTCATATGCTGATTGGTTTTATAATACTGTGAATTGATTTATTTCTGAATTAGATCTGAATTAATCTCAGTATTTGAGCTAAAAGGGAGATGAACCAATGATTTTCTCTTCGATTAAAAACACACATTTTGGATTATTGTTTAAAAAAAAAAACATCATTAATTTGAAAACCATGCCAACCCGCAGGTCGCATGTTCTGTGGCCAGCCTCTTTCTTCGCTGATTCCGTTGCGCAATGCTGGTAATACCTGACGATGGAAATTAAAACGAGGCCAGTGTCCGTCTTGAGTCTCGACCGACCAAAACAACCACTCACTTACACAATGCGCGCTGAGGTCGGCTGTTTGACGAAATTAACCAGATTGGATAGTAAGGCCTAACAAAGAAATAATTACTTATAATAGACAAAGTATTGAAACAATATAGTAATATAAACTAAACTAGGTATCTACAAATAAAACTTTAATCTCTAGCCGTTTATAAGACAATTTTACGGATAAAAATACCGCACTCAGTTTAGTGATTAGGTTAAGATCACTGGCCGCAGATGTAAGCCTATATAAAATGCCTGTTAAAAAACACACTAAACTTTTCTGCAAATCAAAGATTCCAGTGCGTATCCATATTAAAATAACTAAACTAATTCCTAGCAAATTTCACTGGTGATCAGGACCACCACTTCTGTTCCGACTGGGACACCGGCGTATGTACCAACCCTCGAGAGAGAGTGTAATTTAGTAGGTAGGTATTAGTACGTAATCCTCGCAGACACCTCGAAAGAAAGAAAGATACATACTATGTCTTTAGATTTATAGTTAAGATTGAACCCTATGTATGAACCAAGGTAGAGAGGTACCAAGGTATTTTTACGTGTCGTGTCAAAATTGTTTGCAGATATAATTTTGCCAAACTCAAAATTAATAAGCTCTCAAAATGTTTATCTCAAGAGCACAATCCATCACGTAAGTCGTATTTGTACAACAATATAAATAGGACGATAAAGCACTTAGCAATATTTAATCAGACATGTTTTTTATTCGCATTATTTACAAAATCTGTCAAGTTTGACACTGCTAATATAAAGGTGCTCGTGCACTTGTTCAAAGGCTTTCCATACATAGACCGCAGTTTATAAAATGTAAAGGTTTGTACTTACCTAAGTATTATAAATCACTTGAGCTGTTATCTGGACTATGAAATGTTTTAGCCTCAATAGTTCAAGTAACACATGCGTGGTATTCTTTCCTTAATACTCTTGATGCAAATATCATTTGGAAGAAGACTTCGTAACTGTATCTCAATCAGCCTCTTTGATCCTGTGCTTATATTTGCCGAAAGAATACAGTAATAAATTGGTCAAGGGCATGTGACCATGCACAGTGAAGGCTTTCGAAGTTAGTATGAATGAGAATGGCTTGTGGTCAGGTCTCAAACCAGCTGAACAACAACTAGTTAGCAAAAACCTAAAGACCTACGTTTGACCACGATCTCGCCTGATGTTAAGCGACGATGTGGCACGCAGGTCTAGAAGACACCTATTTACTCGAGACTTGAAGACTTATTTAGTTTGGAGCTTTCATGATTATTTCTAAGGTTTACAAATTAGGCGGTTACTCATCATCTAGTAAAGCTTTAAAAGCAGTGATAATTTCCTTATAACTAAAGGCTGCCAAACAGCGTAGCGGTGCAGTTTAGATTTGATTTAGATTAGATTTGGATTTGATCAAAAATTACTACTTCAAAACTTAAAACATAATCAATCGAAGAACTGTATCAAACCGTTTAAGAAACCTCGTAATATTTTTAACAACTATTCAAAAATGCATGCAACAATGCATGCACGCGATGAAAAGAATATAAAAAATCAACCCCACCTTACATGTACCCCTAAAAACCATTTTTTTAAGATTTTGCCACTAATGCCTATTTAATGCAACTATATAAATTTCATGTAATAAAACGAATAATCTACGAGCTATAGCTCTGATTAAGGGAGGTCTGACAGACAGACAGACTACATGGCAAAACTATATGGGTAAGGAACCCATTTGACTTCAGAACCCCAAAAACCAGACTTTCGTAATTTTTCATTTTCGTTTTCTTTTCTTAAACATCGTAAGTATGCAATTAACTATGAAAACTTTGAAACTCTTTACCCGCGCTCTGGTAGAGTTTACCGGGCAATAATGATATACCTACATTCGCTAGGTATCACTTAGTAAGGTAGAATTTAAATTCATGGTAAGTACAGCCAAATGAGGCGGTGAAATAAACTTTGAAATCAGGCTTACAATTCTATAGACCTTTTACTTTCGTTACACATTTTGGAAATGAAAGTTCACATAGAGGTCGTAGTAGTTCGTTTACTTGTTTTCCTTTTAGATGCACTCGGTCACGGTATGTACAGGTACCTGTGATAGTTGTAAATAGTTTTTTACATACATAAGTGTTTAGAGTTAGATAGTTATTGTTATTTATTTTTTACTAACTACTTACTTAATATTAGTAATTACACTAGTTTTAATATATTGAGTAGACTTAGTGTAGCATTATATTACAAACCTTAGTGGTTTGTTGTGCTATATTTACGAATTTGTATTGTTAACTTTTTTATTATGATAAATAAAAAAAAAAAAAAAAAACTGGTGGCTCTGTGAGCTGTAGACCTCGCCAACATTTTTCGAAATGGTTAAAATATAACTTTTTTTACGTTTTCATCCCCCATATCTCCGCCATTTTGAAAAATTTCCAAAAACTGAATCGACAAAAAAAATCTATATAGATAAAGAACCTGCTCACAAAATTTCACGAGAATCGGTTTAGAAGTGCGACCTGTAGAGGAGAACATCCGGACAGACGCCGACCGGACGCCGTTCGGACAGACATACGCAAGCTTTTTATGCCGCCTAAGCTGAAACAAAGACACTCGCTCGCGCTTGGCGCTCGCTCGGTCTATTAATGCCATGCTGTACCATACCATGAGAACCTGTAAGAACCTATGCCTACGAAAAATTTATGGGTCGCTATTTGGAACCCCATTTGGAGTAAAATACTAATAGCAATTTAGCTGTTAATACACGTAAGGAGGCTCTGAGACACACTTCAATCCTTTCACCACACAAGTTCGAAATAACGAATGTTACGATAAAAAACTGTTTGTCATCTGGCTCTCAAAAACTTGGTCATTCGGGAGGGTTTGCAAAATAAATTATAAATGACCAATGTACCTCTGAGTACATTGGTCTAATTTAATATGCTATTGGAAAAAAATATTTTGTTTCAATAGCATAGAAGTAATGTGGTTTGTGGTTGAAATATCAAATCATATCTATAATTCAGTTTAGTTTTTCTTACATAATACAGTAGGTAAGTTATATTAACAATAGGTAGTTAATCTAATATAATTTTATTATTATATTATAGTTCAACATTTTCACATATTATATATTATTGTATGTTATTCTGTATATTTCTGTAATTATTTCAAAATTAAATTTGATTATTTAACACGTTCATTGTCCCAAAATAAAAGTTTAAAATATACCCTAACGTCCAACTGAAATTTCTTGATAACCTAGCAAAAGGATCTGAGGGATTACAATAATGCTAACATACACTGAAAGGGAAAAACCTGAAAAAAAACCCCGGAAGGAGTCATGGACGTCTAAACATAAAATGTTGTGACTTCGAAACGAGACGAGAATTAAATATGGTAGTCTCGTTCCAAGTCATGGACTTGTAGATGTACCTAACTACGAAGTTTATTATTAACTTGTTTTGGTTAATATGCTGTGGTATGAATTGTCAAATCCAAAGAATCAATTTGGATTTGTCTGAAAGTGTTGTCGTACGTCTTGCTGAAAAGTTGCTAGATGAGGGTAGGTTGATAATAACTGATAGTTTTTACACCAGCATACCGCTAGCCACCTTCTTGAAAGCCGTCTTACTGTTCTGGTAGGTACAGTGAATAATGGCGATATTACTATCATAAAGTGGCATGATAAACGTGACGTGACACCTTTTTCAACACGCAACGGAAAAGGAATGAGTAGCGGGCGAAGACAAGTACTAAAATCTGAATTGGTTTTAGAGTAGGTATAATAAAGACATCGATGTATCAGATCAGTTGAGTAGCTGCGAAAGTCCTACAAGAATAACTCGTGACTTATATTCAACGAATTGCAAAGGAACCCGGGGCAAAAAAGCTTTCCATGTAATCGGCACATGAAATAAAGTGCAAAGGCGTCTCAAGTGATAACGTGATGCCCTAAATGTAAAACAGTGTTATGCCGTCTATATTATAACACTTTTCATAGATTTAAAATGAATAAACAACAATTTTCCATACCATATTTTTTGTTTTATTTAATCTTCCATTTATATGACAAGCTGGCAACATTTTACGTAGGCTCATTTGAATTTTATGTAGTCTTGATATCTAATCATACGTCCATGATACCGTTTTTGCACTTATTCATACGTCCAGTGAAATAAATAACATGAAGTCTACCCATGCAGTATGAGTCATCCAGCCAGAGTCTTGGACGTATGCATTTGGCACAAATGTGACTCCTTTGAAGTCATTGGACAGTGAACGTGTTTGACAAATAAATACGAATTTCTGTACATTTTCAAATAAAAACTTGATTAACTAAATTATACAAATAAATACAGGGATTTCTCAAAGTACATAGATTCGTATTATGCAAGTTTAAATTTGACACATTTGACTGCAGCCGTTTATTTATACATATCATCATAGCATCAATACTAACAACAAAAACAAATTAAACATCTCTAAGTTTCGACTACAAAAAGAAAATGGGTCCTCTAAGGGGAACATGGTGTGCTTCTATAATAAACTTCCTGAAAATGCAGCTAAACTAAATTTTTTAAGAAGTTTAAAGCTTACATAATGGGTTATTATTATGACTTATTTACGTAACTAAGTTCTAAGAAGGGTCTAAAAAAACAGCTCTGAGAAAAGGGCGAGGTTCTTGTCAATTGAGTTTCTTTGCGGACTTGGGTTTGCAGCAATTGGCACCTTTAACGGTATGTAAAACGTCTCAAAGTATCCTTGTGATTGTGAAAAATGTTTTTTTTTTACTTTGACTTATTAATACATTCATTTTGGTTGGTTATTACCTATAATATTATGATTTTAGCCGTCGGAAGAACACAAATCGAACTAAAATCGGGCTATTGACTTGAAATTTTGTAATAAATGGCTCTCTCATTATATTATAGTTAGACCGATCGATCGTTGTAGCAATATGACGAATCTACATCATTTGGGTCTTATAAAAGCAGGTTTAAACTGCAATATGAAAACTTAAGTCAAATCCGTGCCTGGCATCGGTCTATAGCAAGCTAGACCATCACAGACCAAGGATAATTTAACATGGCGCTGCGCCGGCACGACAGGATAAACATTAGCTTTTCAAGATACTGTTTTTTATGGATCTTTGTCTGATTGGACACGCTGATGCCTGATGGACTGATGACATTTGCACAGCAAAAGTACCTACATCAATTTCAAAACTGCTATAAGTATTCACATCTACTTAGTTAGGTATTCTATATATAATGGATAAATACGCCGTAATATATAATATCTATGATATAATTCAGCAGTCAACTGGTTGCGAATGCTTGATATTATCTTACTAGTAGGTAGGTAGGTAAATTTAATTCACTTTCGAACTCGTTCACTCGTAATATGAGTTTCGCTGTGGTATTATCGAACAGCCATTGTTAATAAAGTTCGTGCCTCCCTGTAGCGGTCTCTCTTTTGTAACACAGGGTCGATTCCCTTGAACGACAGACAATAAAACATAACTACTAAATAGCGACTTATTAAATTGAAAAAAAAACGCGTATTTTGACAGTTGAATCTGTAATTCGCCGTAATTAAAGATAATGTCTCACTGTGAAAAATGTGAAATTAGCCTATCGAAGCATTTTACGGATGGACCATCTGCTTGATTGCAGGCTACAATAATTAATTTATTGGCCAAGGCTATCCTTTTCGGGTGTCGAAAACGTTTTTAAGCCTTTGTTTTCTAATGAAACGGCGGCCGTATTATAGCGGGAGGGACCGACGTCATTACCGCGATATCTGGTTGCACTATAAAAATCGACCGAGGAATAGCCAAATCTTTAGTCGTTTTGATTGCTTTGATGAGCTGGTTTATACAGGTATATTATATATTATTAACGTGCACTTTACCTAGTTAGTCTAATCCGATAACGTCCGATTATAAGGAAGCTTTGGCAGAAAAACTTCGCCAATTCTTCATTCTTTCTATAATGGCAACTGTTGATGACAATTTTGAAAATGTCAAGTGGTTGTGTTTTGTTGCACAGTCGATTGTCAAGGCTGAATGACCATCTAGAATTTTCTTGGATTCCTCATCGTACATGTTACAAATAAACAAAAAAAACGTTTATTTCAGGTATAAAAATATATCACAATAAATACAATAAATAAACCGCACAAAAACAAAACACAAAATCAAATGAAAATTTAATACCAATTCACTATAATGGTATGGTGTTATTTTTTAATTTCCGTCCAGGCGGCGTGGAGGCGGCGGCGGCAGGCGGACAGAAATCATAATACACCTAAAATTAGTTTGTCTACAATTATACTAAAAAGTTACAATTTGTTGGTAAAAATAAGTATGTATCAATATATACGAATCTGAATCTGAATCTGAGTACTACAGTCAAAATAGACGTTTTTTTGGTCAACTTTGCACTACATTTCCGGTTCATTAAACGGGCCATTAATCGTAAACGATAAGTTTTATAAAAAAGATGTGAAATTATATTCTCTATAATAATGGTCTTTATAACTTTTGCCCTAAAGTGCATAGTTTCCGAGATATCGGCCAAAAACGGGTTTTCAAGATGGCGCTTGAAGCGTCACCGGGATCTGTCAGCATTTTGTGATTTTATGCTCAGTAAATGATCCTAAACCGTTAAAAAGTTAAATGCTATTTTGACTGGCCTATGAAAGCAAATAACCCGTTCTGATCATCAATCTGCCTCAGAATGCCAAAAATACGTTATATGACGGTCTCTGACTTTTTGGAATTTCTTTTATAGAGATGATGTGAAATAATGTAAAATACTTGCATGACATTGTGGTTTAATAATGGCATCTCGTAAATCATACAGTTATTTCGACCATGACTTTACGAGATATTTCATTATGCTGTTCCACCTTTATTTCTCGCCAGCAGCGAAGCAGACGAAGGTCTATGATTTATGCTCTGTCTATGTGCACCGGTTCAATTGCGAGCCTTGAGTTGGACTGAACGGAATTACGTCGCTCGACAAACATAGAACTACATTACTTATATTTAGCATTATGAGCGGTTGACATGGGAAGGTACCTACAGATTTAATTAAGTTTACTTAGCCCTTAGCTGGAGTCACTATTTTTGACAACTTATCTGGAGTCGGGGGTAAAAAATTACCCCGTAGGGTTTTAACTTATTAAATTATAAAAAACAATATATTTTTATAAAATATCGTTTTATTTATTAATAAATAACTTAATAACTAAATCTTTATTAACCTTTTTTAAATATTTTATTCAAATGAATTTGTTTTATTATAAAATAAAGAGATCTCTTGTTTTTTTATAGAAATTTTTAAATATCAACTTTAGGAGCTTTCTTTTACTAAAAGAAATAAAAAAAACATAATTTTCTTTAATCTCACTTGTTCTTTATATGTTCTAAATACAAAAAATAGGAACTTCTTCTGATAAAAATAATAAATAAAAAAATTACAATCTAAACCAAAATACTTATAAAACATTCTAAAACCTTTACGTTAGGATTTTTACCTCTATAAAAATCAGAAGTCCGTGTTGTTTCTTCTTGTTCTTCCTCGCTGCTTGAACTCGAAGAGTCAATATAATCGTCTCTCTCCAGTACGTCTGCTTCAGAACAAGTAAGTTCTACTGCTTCCCCACAATCGCTGATTTCTTCATCATCACAGGCAGGTAACGTGGCATCACGAACAGGTTCCCAGTCTGAACTATTGTCTACATCCTCTAAAAGCTGTGCAATACGATTGTCGTCCATAACATCAATATTTTACTAAGAAAAACAAAACATTACAAAATGAATTTATAAAAATACAACCATTTCCGGAGGGGGGGTCAATTTTGAGCCCACATACATACGTACCTCCACTTCTGAGAGAGTTCAAGCGACGAGCGTCCGTCACCCGCCGCACCACGCGACGACGTAAAGAGATTACCTAAATGCACGGATTCACACGACCTAGGATTGTAAGTTATTATGTAAAATAGGTGTCGCTGGGGTCACTTTTACCCCACGACAGTTAAGGGTTAAAATTAATAAAAATAATGGGCGGGACGCTTGGCAAGAGTGGATATCGGGAGTTGGACCAAGGCGGTAACGGAGTGGTGTCCAAGGGATGCTCAACGGCCAAGAGGCAGACCACCCGCCCGATGGTCGAATGATATATTCAGCGTTGTCAGGAACTACTGGATGAGACTTGCTATGAACAGAAAAGAATGGCGTAATATAGAGGAGGCCTATACCCAGCAGTGGGTGCAATCGGGTTTAATGATAAATATATAATTGTTATCTTAGAGTTACATACGCGTTACAATACGGGAAATAATATTTATTAGCATTTATACTACTCGTATAATACTTATTATGTAATAACACTTTGGTTACGGTTTATTATATGCCTGAACTAGGAGAACCTGTGTCTCAGACGGAAAAAGGCTAACAATAATGACCTGCTCAGGTCAAAACAAATTAATTTGTAAACTTAACTGGTAACGTTAAATAAACAAAATGAATAAAAACGGTTCAACATAAAAAATCAAACTAAGTAAATACCTACTTTTAACATAAGATAGATATTTTTTTATATTACCTACTTAACTACAATGAATAACTCAGTTTCAGTCCTTTAAACACGGAAGGCTCTAAACACACAAAAAACACAAAAAATCTAGATGCGAAATTATGTTTTAGTTGAGTGACATTTTGTTTTAATGTTTATATTAGACCGATGATTGCGTACGATAGTATTATGTTATCTGTGGTAATACTAATTCATCTTGTCAAAACTGGTTGCAGTTACAATCAAACAATGATTGAAATTATGCTGATTGCTAATTGAAAGCAATAGACATTATGCCGTTCTACTATGAAACGTCTCAACTTCGATCAAAAGCTAATTACTGTTTAAAATAGTGCCATCCCTTTTCGTAAGATAGTGACAAATAGCGACAGGACGAATCTCAAGCTGTGTTTAGACAGTTGAGAGGCGTTTATAAGTAAGGCCATGTTGTATCCAGTTCCATAATCGCCAGGTCTAAGTAGGTACTACGTAATTGCTAGCGCCGCTGACACGGCGCTATCATTCGTTTTCATCCGAGAAACTGAACAATGGCAACTAAACTCGCAGATTTGATACGATTTCTGTTTACTTCCTTACTTAAGTAAAATGCTGCATTTCACTTTATGTCGGTCGGTCTTTACTTACCTATCTACTTATTGTTTTACTTAACATAAAGTGTTTTTGCTGACTAACATTAAATTGCAAAAGGTCGCTTAAAAATTACAACTTATTTGAATTTAAATTTAAATTTGATTGTTATGTATTCCTAAATAAAAAATGAATATGCCAGTAGGTATTGCAAGCATTGCCAATGTTTTAAAATTATGAATACCATAATTTTAAATACTCACAGACAATATTGATTCACGTAAGTTCTCGACTATCTTTGGCAGGATGTTACAAAATCTTTGTTTTATTTGGTGGGTATTGGTCAATATTATTTTGTTTCTTCATTATACGATGTTTTTAAAATGAGTTTCCACATAAGTATTCGGTCAGTTCTTTAATACATAAGTAAATGATTGCTGGATTGTATTTGCTCTCCACACCATGGGGTTCCTCGAAAAGATACTAAGGATGAAGACGCGTCGATGTTTAGAGGATCATGATTAAGTTTATACCTACTATATACTACTATCTGCTACGTGGTGGCATACCTACACGGTGTTTTTCACATCACAAAGTATATCTACATGTTGAGAAACTTTTAAGCATACCTACATTTTATAGACCACTATTTTTTATTTGCATATCTATAGGATGAAGCTTTTCTAGATAATCTAAAAAACTGTCAGTGAAACAGTGTTCAATCTGTGTTTCACAAAACCTACACGGCTTGTTCATAGAATGTATTATTTCATACAAATTAGCTAGACAATTTTAGATTAGCGCTTGCTAATCTAAGCTTGACCTATCACGACCCTATGAAGTACCTAGAGACCCTTAGCACCCGCGCATACGACAAACGCTTGCAATCAATCGTAGTAACGAAATACGAGTACGTCCATGCGAGGGTATTACGAGTATATGTATATTATTTTTGGAATTCATAACACCTCTAGTTACTTGTCTTTTATATGAATACTACATACACTATAATAATGTACCAAAAAATATTTAAATGTTTAGTTCTAACTTACTAATTTCGTCATTCATCTTTTTCGTCAACATTTTTTTTTATTGTCATGAGCTGTGTCAAAAAATTAAGATTATAATAGACTCATTACAAACATCGGATTAATTATTTACAAAAATAATTATATAAATGTACAGAATAATAAACTATAATATAACATACATTTAAAACAGTTGAGCTATCTAAGGGCCCTTTAAAACGTTCTATAGACAGCTCAACTCATCCAGATCACTGCCAGAGGGTAGCATTCCCAAGACACTGGCAACATATATATAAAGAATCTTTTCTTCTTCTTATCGTGTCACTAGTTATTTCTAACCAGTGTGGTGAAAGGATTAAGGGTGTGCCTCAGATGCTCCTTTCGTGAACTTAGGTAAGCCTTAATGTAAGCTCTCGACCTTGCCGACAGAACCCGCAGGAAAGATGAATCAGTACATGCGGTGTCGGTTCGGTTGCAGGTACATAACGGCTGGCACCGAGCTGGGCTTGTTTCAAGTTTTCCTCCTCTATTGCTACCTCTTCTGTAAGTCAGCAGGGGGACTAATCCCCAATAATATGAAGACTATCGCAGTCGTCTCCATCATCAGTCTCCAAGATTCTAATCTCGCTAAGATTAGATTGCGCCTGCGTAGCATCAAGGACGAAACTTGTCCTTAACAGCATTAACATTAAATAGCATTAACCCTGTAAAAGTAGACAACGATTTCACCCTCGCAAGAATAGACTTACCTATATGGCATTTGGGAATGCATTATATTAAGAAAGAAGATGTTTCTTGTCCCGTAAGAAAGTTTAATAATCATTTATGCCAATCACATAGGATACAAATTTAATGATTTACGACTCTACCATATTAAACAATCTCTAAAAATGTTTCTCTAGCTATTATATGAGCTTATTATAATTTCCGTTTGACAAACTTCTGGTGAAATGTCCAGATTCCGCTAATGAAACGAGGAAACGGCTCAATAGTGAATGGGGTCAACCAAATACCTGCAGGTGAATGCTAGGTGTTGGCACATGGTGACCAGCAGCCCAGAGCAAGCAACACTTTGGAATTTACCACTTAATTAGGTACTTTACTCGTGTGAATGAGTTAAGGTGATGTTTGTGGTTAATCACTTTACCCTCAATACTTACTTAACTTACTTTTGCAGATCAATACTCCGATAGTTCTGAATAAAATCTGTCTAAAAGTCTATGCTTAGATTTATTTGAGTTTTATTAATTATTGACCATCAGAAAAGAGAAGCATGCGGGTTAGTGTGGTGAACACCAGCCTTGGTCCTGCATGCCCCGGTCACGTAGCCGTGAATCCGCACGTGGGAACCGCATTATGCACACGCACAGCTTTTGCGTAGAATTAATTATAAACTGCTGGGTACTTAGGCCTGCGTCATTATTTGATGTGTTATACGTAACCTATACTTAAACCCTTATAAACTATACTTGACTGGCCTCACAGCTCAGTAGTTTGTCAGTTTCAATCCAGCGCTTGGTGCTTTTTTTTTGAGGAATTGATTGTCGGTATAGTAATAAATATTTTTCTATCTGTTTAATGTTTTGTAATGGATTTCCACAAAGTCACGCCTGAATCAATCTATCTAATATTTTAAATCTAGTGTTGTTTTGTTCATCTACAACCTTAGTATGGTGCTGTGTAAATTGTCCGCCGATACTTAGCGTACATTGCTAATTTAGCCAGGTAATAGGCGGGTAAAATGCATGCCGGGCTTTCATTTTGATAATGAGTTCTGTATTTTAATCAAGCCTGAAAATTTGCGTATCTTCAATGTTTCCACTCTAAGTATAGTGGTTATCGTAAAATAGGTTTTATCTAAATAATATTATAAATGCAAAAGTAACTCTGTCTGTCTGTCTGTTTATTACGCTTTCTCGCCTAAGCCGCTGAACCGATTTTGATGCATTTTTGGTATAGAGATAACTGGGGCCTTGGAGAAGGACATAGGCTACATTTTATGTAGCCACAGGTACCACTCGAGCGAAGCCGCGGGCAGCAGCTAATATATAATATTTCGTTAGACGTGGTTAGACTTCGTCTAATTTGATTACAGCATATTTCTCAGCGCGAAATGGTAAGTTATGGCATAACGCTTAATAAGCCCGATTTTATTACTGTAATGGATCTGACGAAGTATCGATAACTAAGATTGTATAGTCCGTGTGTCGGTTATTGGTTTGTACTCAAACTTTGAATATCTGTGTGCAAATGATGTATAGTTGTGATTATTGCTATGTTCAAGAAATCAAGTAGATAAATATCTACCTAGGTAGATACCTAAAGCTTTTATACATGACTAGCGAAACGCCCCGGCTTCGCACGGGTGCAATGCTGATACTAAATATACTACAGAATGTCTTTATATACAACGTTATCTAAGAGAATAACATATCCTAAGAGATAGACATATACCATTGCGGACTTTTGTGTAGACCTTTTTAAGGTGTACAATAATGTAGTACATTATTTTGATCTATCTCGTAGGGTTCAGCCAGCGTTTGCAATGTAAGCGCAAAAAAATGTGTTTATATACGACACCACATTAGAAACCTCTAAAATTATCAGTGTTTCTCTACTATATTATGCATGTTTTATACACATAAACCTTCCTCTTGAATTACTCTATCTAATAAAAAACCGCATCAAAATCCGTTGCATATTTTTAAAGATCCAAGCATACATCTGAACAGACAGACAGCGGGAGGCGACTTTGTTTTATACTATGTAATGAAGCGTATGACTGACATGACGAAATAAGGTTTCCGTTTCGCCATTTTGGTTCGAAACCCTGACATACGTCTAACTGGTTCTAATATAATAAATAATAATTTGTGTAAAATATAATGACCGTGCAAATAATTTGGACATAATGATTTAACAAATTAACGGAAAGCAGGACATTTAGAGACAAATTGCTTCTGTGCAAAATACTAAATGATATACATTTACTAAATTAAGTATTTATTTATTTATTTATACTTATAATTAACACGGATAAAACCAATTACATTAATTATATATTTTTATGTCTAATTGCAACTATTAATATATTATTTTAAATTACAATTCTAATACTAAAGTATATACACAGAATAAATAAAAAATGTTATTATACTACACACAGAAATAAAAAAATATATCTATCAAGTCAAAAAATACAAATAATAGAATATCATGTCAGGACTACTATATGGGTAGGTAGGTACTTATACAAAAACAAACAAATAAAGAACTTCACGTTCACAAAACCAGTATTATATCTGCCAGACAGTCTGCCAGTATTTTGGTCAATCCATCCGCAAACAGGTCACATTGAGGATAGGCCTCTAGGAGAGCGTTGAGTGCGGCGATGATGCGAGGCACGGGCGAAGTAGCGCGGGCTACAGTACGACTGGCTGGACGGCAAACAACTTATGTTTCCGATTCCGAAAGAAATTGACAGGGGCATAGAATCGACACAGCACAGCACACAGATCCGGAGCGTCAATTAGGCCACGAAATATATTGACGTTGGATTGGCGAACCTCTAGCGAGTTGTAGCCCAGACAGCTAAGGAGAAATTTTGTGGGATACATAAAGGGGTAGTATCCAAAACGATGCTTATAAAGGAACCTAAGGAAAGTTTTTTGAACTTTTTCTAAAAGAAGAGCATACTTGGCTTCGTGTGGATTCCATACGCATGCGCTGGTTTCGAGCTTGCTCCGAACAAGGGCACCAAAAACAATTCGAATCACATGCTTACGGCGGAATTCCCGAGCGTTCCTCAGTACGAAGCCTAAGCGTCTATAGGATTCATTCGCCAACGCAACCATGTGATCATGAAAGGTGAGCTTTTGATCGAAAATTACGCCCAAATCTTTCATTGTGCATGTACGTGTTATGACCTGGTTATCAATTGTGTAGTCGAAGTAGATTGGACGCCGCACTCGACCAAAAGTCATCGAGTAGCATTTACCAGGATTGAACTCCATCCTGTTAGCAATATTCCAGTCGTATATCGCATCGACGTCACTTTGGAGTGCCCAACAATCTTCCTGAGTCTTAACCTCAAAATAGAGTTTAAGGTCGTCAGCATACAGAAGGCTCCCAGCACGAGTCACGACTGTGGGAAGGTCATTGACCATTAATAAAAAAAGGAGTGGGCCAAGAATTGATCCTTGGCTGACGCCGGAACGCGTGTGATAGGGTCGAGATTCGTACATGCCGAGCCTGACAAACTGCTGGCGATCCCGCAGATAGTCCGCGAGAAGGTGAGAAGACGGGCCATACCTATGGCCGAAAGTTTCGCCAGCAGTATATCATTATTAACCCTATCCAACGCTTTCCGGAAGTCGAAGTAGAGTACGTCGACCTGGAGTCCCTTATCTAGCCGGGCTGAGATGAAGTCAACGACCGTCAACAGATTCCTATTCACTCTTGCTCCTGAAACCGTGCTGTTCGCTACACAAGTAATTATTTACTTGAGCGTAAATGTACTTATGCAGTACACTCTCGAATACCTTCGCAGCTGAAGATAGGATTGCAATGGGGCGGAATTCTTCAACGTATGACTTTATAGTGTTTTTAGGTATCGGGGTAATTCGCGAGAGTTTCTATTGAGGAGGGTAATCCCCTGTCTTCAGTCCTAGGTTGAATATGTGGCAGAGCGGGGCGCATAACAATTTCTTTGCATGTTTGAAAACTGCAGGCGGTATAATTTTCACTCAAAACGGGATATTTACCATGATATATGAGTTTTTCTGCTTCTCGATATTTCGGCACAGTTGCATGCGCCATGATCACGAGATAAACTGAAGTCTTTGCGGGTGGATGTTATTGGCAGACAAAACGGTCTACCCTCTTTCTCAGTCTTTTACTGCGAACATTACCCCTACTACCGGTTTCACTGTCACTAACAACTCGATCACGATTACGACACACAACACTCACGGTATCTGGACGCATAACTGGTACCTCACTTTTACGATTTCCACACATCCTCACCACAGGGTTCCAGGCTCCAGACAATTGAAAACCGTCTTCTCGATTGAAATTCCTGTGTTTGGTAATCTCTATTTCCTCTTGTACCAATCTTGGGATGTAATGTTTTTCAGTTGAGATTACCTGTGGATTGTGTAACTCGATCCAGTGGTTTGAGCCAGATTCTAGTAGATGTGTAGCTATGGCCGACTTTTGTGTGTCCATATTTTTGACCGCCCAGATGTGTTCTGTCACTCGACAAGCTATGGTACGTTTTGTTTAGCCGATGTAAGAGCTCCCACAGCTGCAGTCAATCTTGTACACGCCTGGTGTTTGAAGAGGAATCTTATCTTGTGGAATCCCTCTTTACAAACGTCCCTATAGCCGACTGTATGAAGGTGATAGAGACTAGAATACAGAGAAATGGTATCCCAGCAGAATATGCCAAGCTTTTATACCATATTCTGGCCACAAACTATTTCTTGTATAGGGAAAATTACTACCTACAAATTGATGGTGTTGCCATGGGAAGTCCCGTCACTCCCGTAGTGGCCAATATATGGATGGAGTATTTTGAGAACCTGGCTATGTGCTCTGCCCCCTTGCCAATGAAGTTGTGGAAAAGGTACGTTGATGATGTTTTCTGTATTGTAAGAGGCAATAAACATGAGATTGAACTCCTTTTGGCATACCTAAATGGCGTACATACCAAGATGCGGTTTACGTATGAAATGGAAAGTGATCGAAGCTTGGCTTTCCTGGACGTGATGGTACAGATTCGTGATGATGGTAATTTAGGCTATTCGGTTTATAGGAAGCCGACCCATACGGATCGATATCTCCATGCTGATTCACACCATCACCCTCGGCAGCTTAACTCGGTTGTAATGTCTCTCACGAACCGTGCTTTCGACCTATGTGATGAGTACTCCATAAAGAGTGAGCTAGCTCATGTTCAGCATGTCCTACGTAAAAATGGATATAAGCTTCGATCTTTTCCAGTTAGACAAAGGCCTAAGCCCCACAGATGTATAGTAGAACGAAAACCTGCTTTTCTACCGTACATCAAAGGAGTGACGGACAAAATTGCGAAAGCCCTGCAAAAATTGTTCATAAAAACAATTTTTACTCCTTTAAAGAAGATCTCACACTACCTGCGCTCACCTAAAGATAAGATTCCTCTTCAAACACCAGGCGTGTACAAGATTGACTGCAGCTGTGGGAGCTCTTACATCGGCCAAACAAAACGTACCATAGCTTGTCGAGTGACAGAACACATCCGGGCGGTCAAAAATATGGACACACAAAAGTCGGCCATAGCTACACATCTACTAGAATCTGGCTCAAACCACTGGATCGAGTTACACAATCCACAGGTAATCTCAACTGAAAAACATTACATCCCAAGATTGGTACAAGAGGCAATAGAGATTACCAAACACAGGAATTTCAATCGAGAAGACGGTTTTCAATTGTCTGGAGCCTGGAACCCTGTGGTGAGGATGTGTGGAAATCGTAAAAGTGAGGTACCAGTTATGCATCCAGATACCGTGAGTGTTGTGTGTGGTAATCGTGATCGAGTTGTTAGTGACAGTGAAACCGGTAGTAGGGGTAATGTTCGCAGTAAAAGACTGAGAAAGAGGGTAGACCGTTTTGTCTGCCAATAACATCCACCCGCAAAGACTTCAGTTTATCTCGTGATCATGGCGCATGCAACTGTGCCGAAATATCGAGAAGCAGAAAAACTCATATATCATGGTAAATATCCCGTTTTGAGTGAAAATTATGTGCAAAACCATGATAGTTTTAAAAGTTATATGCAGGCGGTATATTGTCAGGTCCCACTGAACTATTCGGTTTTAATTAGTATATTTAATTAAAGTAAGTATTTAAAGTACATTATGAATTTTAGGCACGATTTTTATAATAATAGAAACTTACACATTCCGAAACCGAACCTGCACTTCTCACGTCACAAGTTCTCAACCACATCGCCAGAGGTATAGAGATATAAAACAAACCTAAAGCAACATGGTTTTGTTAAATTTATTAGCAATACGATGTGTTTCTTTTCAATGACAATAGACATTAACTATCTACGCACTAAGCTGTAATGGTGGTTGACTGGTGGTACTAAGTATCACTTCCTCGTAACAAAATATAGCCCCTCGAGTGAAAGTGACAAGGATAAGGTCTTTGCCCCGACAGACATTTTTCCATAGTTTCCGTTTTATCACAATGGTATAAAGCTGAAAATAGCACAAGTGTACCTGAACTGTGTACCAACCGTATTAGTAGTGATCTGGCAATCATTATTATTTACTTTTGCTTTCTTTTATTTGCTTTATGTACTCGTATCTTCTGTTAGACCCTAACCATTGAGTCAGTGCACTAGCACTTTCTGTTTCTGCACATTCTGTTGTTTCGCCGGGCTAGGTATCTCTCCAATATGAATACGACCATTTATATATATACCTACTAGCTGCTTCCCGCGGCTTCGCACGCGTTGTACCTACATAAAAAATAGCCTATGTATATCTCCAAAGTCACTATATCACTATACCAAAATTCATTAAAATCGGTTCAGCGGCTTAGCCGTGAAAACGTGACAAACAGACAGACGGGGACTGTCGCATTTATAATTTGAGTTAGAAGTTAGATAGGTACTATACGACCTACAACTTATAGCAGGAAGGCTGGACACGGACTGCATCTTCATGAAGCACTGCACAGAGGTGCACCATTCGCACTGGTCGGTGATGTAATGATGTGGTGCATGCAGTGTGTATTATATTTTTTGTTTCATTTACTTATGTTCTTTTGTGTTTTTTTTTATTATTATGACAAATATGGCTCTTATTTGTACATATACTTATGAAGACTGAAATAAATAAATCGAATTGAATATACCATAACGAGTAACGACCATATATTTTGTTTACATCAAAGTCACGTCATAAGTTTTAGAAATGAAACTTTAAAATGTTACCCTAATAGAAACTAAATAAGATAGTTCGTATTTTACGAAATATTGGGAAGCCTAGTGAACCCACAGAATTACCAGCAGTATCCAATGATACTGACCTTTATAACGCTCTCTAGTAACATAATACCTAGATAAATTTAACTCGAGTATGAGCGTGTTTTCACTGTGTTATACCTAACGCATGTGATCGCGCGCGACATTTTACACGTACTCGTATGTTGACATATGGGAGGGGTGGTGTAAGTTGTGAATAAATCATATTTATCTTGCTTATAAACCAAAAGATTAGCGGGAAATTATCTTGAGAACTTTTTTTTCTTTCCTCTTATCGTGTCAATACTTATTTCCTTGTTATTTCCAGTTCGGTAACATAGCACATGTCTTCGAACTTTTTAGGTCCAAATTGCGGTTTTCCCATGTTTTCCATTACCATTTTAGATTTCTTGTGTAGCGTGCCTACGTACATTTTTGAATTAGAAACATGTATTGGCACGCTACTGGTTCGAACCCACGATCTTAGGTTCGGAATGCTTAACACTAGACCACCAGTGCTTGACTACTTATCTATCGAGCGAGGTACCCAGCAAAACTGGTCCAAGGGTCTTATCACACAACTATACTTTGCGCTAGCATGAAGAACTGTAAATTTATGTAAGACCTTTTTGAATAAATATTTTATTATTATTATTTATTTCTTATTCTCTGCTGTTAGACTAACCTACAAATAAAAGTAAATCAGGCCGCGTCACCAGTTAATGTTTTGCACAACACATTATGTAGACTTTTTTATGTGGTATCTTGTGATGAGGGAAAATAATAGACATACATTTTAGCCATAACCTAGGCTTACCTAAAACCTATAACATTTAAGCCAAGGCAGCTGACACCATAACCCAGGTTTGAACCAGTCATTAGTATTCCGCGTAAAAACCAAATGAGCACTTAACATGAAAATTGCGTAAATAGGAAGACAAGTTCAAAAAATACGAACTTGACACACTGTCGCCCGTGGCTTAGGCTGCGTAGCATTGCGCAAGAGTGACACTTTCTCCCCGCGCCGATGTCCGGCCCCGCCAGGGATGTAACCTACCTTCTGGCAATTCTGCGCTCCTAATTCTTTAATAAAGTATCTTTTGACTTTGACTTTGACTTTTCAAATTCAGTCAAAAGATACATTATTCAATACAATCACAAGGGTCACTTCGAAACGTCGTACATGGAATTGGTGAATTTAGGTGCCAATTCCCCTAACCCAAGCCCGAGAAGAACCGGCAAGAACTCGTCCTGGTCCTAGCGCCTCTTTTCAATAATAAAGTCATTTATATTATAATTAGCTTTCTTTAAAAGACTACCCTTTTATGTATGCTTTAAATTTCTTAATAGGTAGTTTAGTTGCATTTTCAGGAAGCTTATTATAAAAACGCACCGTGTTCCTCATAAATGACTTATTTATTTTTTCTAGTCGAAACCTAGAGATACGAAATACTAGTTTTGTTCCATAAAAGAGTTGAGGAATCAAAGAGTATACCTAATGTTGTACTGAACTTTTATGTCTCAACGGTTCAAGTAAATAATAGCAGTTGATTGAACTGCTGAGACAATTAGACTCAGTATCTACTGGAACACCTACTGGCAATGATGGAAATTATCGGGTACTAGCTTCTACTCACGTACCCATGTCTCCGCACGCGTACCTAAGATATAAACATTCAAACATATGAATATGGATAAGTCATCTTCGGACCCACTTTTTTGATTCATTAACACAAATACCAACGGACGACTATTTTGTTATTGAATCAGACACCATCAGATAATATCAAGCATTCGGAAGGAATGTATGATTGTTATCTTGGTAGTTTTTGTCAACTCCCACGGGAGCAGGGTCGGTTGATCCCACCTGTATCACGCTGACCCACATTCCACAAGCCATTTTTTGTATTGTTTGTTTCTTAAACCTGAATTCATTAAATTGAACCCGTGCCTTCGTACTGCAGCCTTATGATGAACTTTTAACACGCTTTGTGGTAAAATTTGTGATTTTTCATCCTTACCACAGATTAAGTTCTGCGTGTTCACGGAGCCAACGTCGATAACTACTGCATGTTAACATCACTGCATAAAATATATCAATTTAGCTGTAGACGTGTAGGATGTACCTACTAGTTGTTAGGATAGGATAACATCACTACATTGCACATTGCAGATTTTCTTCGTACTATTGCAATGCGCTCGTAGATAGAATGTGTCAATCATATTATGCTAGTGTCAAAGGTATTCGAATAGAGTTGCGGCAACGCGAACGCGCACGCCCACTTGCTTCATTGATACGAATTAAATAATCAGCACGCGATCAACTTGACCGCTTGCGACAAAACCACAGTGGAGTCGCTTGTCGCATTCTAACAACAATACAAAAAAAATATAAAATATTTATTTAACATCACAAAACAAATACAATGAGAAATTAACATAAGTACAGTTTATACAACGTTACGGTATAAAGGCTACAACTCAGCATACGATAAAGGAGTGTGAGGGCTCCTGTGTCGCTGGTATTCAGTGGCGTCATCGAGAGTAGCGTAGCTACTTCTGCCACACGCCTTGAGGATAGCACATACATAATCAACATCAATATCAATATCTAACTATAAGTAAATAAACATCCGGCTTCAGACATAAAATAGGCAAAGACAAAATAAATTGACAGAAAACTTAAAGTAGTATTAGATGTATTTATTTTGTATAGGCACTTTATATATTATAAAAAGTACATTATTAAAAGTTAGTCATACATAAGTTATGGTGGCGCGTTCACAAGCGTTTTTGTTAACGGGATTCAAGGATCAACTACCATAATCACTAAGCTAAAGGTGAGCAAGGCTCTTATTTGAGGACTTATTTTAGAGACGTAGACCAAGCGCAAAATTTTCACATCAACCCAATAAGTAGAAGTTTTCGACTACTTGATCTCTAACATTTCTGCGAACTAGCCTACAGACCTACATTAGCCCATGCGTTGAGACACAAATGATAGCTGTTTCCCAACCTACCAAGCCTTCGCAGTGCGTGCCAAAGCTTGGACTTACAAAACCGAACATTAACACTTCCACTATCATGGTTTGAACTGTTTTTGCATAACGTTATCATATAATATGGATACATACATTCATACATAGTATCTCAGGCTAAGATTCAAAAATTATGCTTCCGTTGGTCAAAATTCAATCCATTTTGACAGACGAACGCGTAAGCTTACGGTAAGTTTGCATCTCTAAATCCAGCCTATTCGTTCATTCCTTGGTACGTCTACAATCCCATTGCGATCTCAGCATCTCGGCACACTTGGATATTCGTTGTCACACCTGTAGCAAAACTGATACAGAATCTTTGAGTTCTGAAAGGTAGCGTCGTGTGTCCGCGCGTTTTATTGATTTTATATCTTACACCCGTTTTATGATGGAAGCGGTTTCGTATGAAACTAAATCTAAATTATTGTTACATTAGGTCCCTATTGTCGACCTAACGTAACTGGGGAATGGCTGGCCTTTGCGCCGAGTCTTGCACAAACATTAATAAATCAAACCACGTCTTGAGATAATGAAACAATGATTTGAATATTTTGAATCTCAGCTTTTAGATAAATAGATTAACACTTTATTGAACACAAAAAGACCATAGAAGAAATAAAAGAAACAAAATTATACAATGGGCGGCCTTATGGCTAAAAGCGATCTCTTCCAGGCAACCTTTTAGTTTTAGTAGTTTTAGTTTAAGTTGGTAGCAGGTCAGCCTTCTGTGCTGTAGTTTGAGGGTTTGATTCCCTTCCAGGACAAACATTTGTGTAATGAACATAAATGTATATTCTGTGTCTGGGTGTTATAAGTTTAAAAGAGTATATAAGTCTTCTTCTTAGATTATTTCTTGACGACTTCTGTGGCGCAGTCGGTTAAGGTCCGGCTGAGACGCAGAAGGTTGCGGGTTCGATTCCCGCCGCAGGACAAATGTTTGTACGATCTGCAAGTATTTGTCTCGGGTCTGGGTGTTTCTATGTATAATAAGTATTTATTTACAAAAAAAGTGTATAAGTAGTATATCAGTCATGTGGTACCCATAAAAGTGTGATTCGAGGCTTCTTTCGCGCACTTGGCACTGTTTTCGAACTGTTAGATTCTACAACATGTCACGTTTGAAATAAATAAATGAAAAAAGTTACGATGGACATTTCACACAGGATCATAGCCCCAAGGTAAGCATAGCTTGTGTTTTGGGAAATACAAACATATTATACATGGAAAAATACAAAGATCTTCAAAAAAATAGTTTTCTTTGATGCAAAGAGACAAAACAGTAGAAATGCATACATACATACAAATATACAGAAGCAAAAAATATGTTAATACCGACTAAATATACGGCATTAATGTAGGTAGGTAACTTTCTAATTCGAGTTTACGAGGACATCAGTGAAAGCTTTGAAAAATGTACACAAGTAAAGCCGCAGGAAACAGCAAGCAAATATTTCTAACTCAATGACAAGTGCAGCGGAACTAGAATGGGCCTCGAGTTCAATGTCCGAGAGGCCTTGACACTAAAACGGCGTTTGTGACTAGTTAAGCCACTTGCAAAGCTTTTGTTAAGTTTTTGAGTTTATACAAGACTTGCGTTGTTCACTAAATAATACACATAAACTAATTAAGAGTGAACTAGTCGATTATCTTTCCATACAAACGGCGAAGGGTGATCACTCCACCGTCTGATGTTAAACAATCGTGATATCAATTTATCTCGTCATAATCTACGCTTGTATCTATCTAGGTTTGAAAGATACAAGCCTCAAAAAAAACGTATTTTAACACTTTATTGAAGGCGCAAATATGTAGCAACTTTGGGAGTAAATATGTAGCATACGGAGCGCGAAAACTCCAAAATGATTCCGATACAAGCATATTTTATTTCGAATATAACACTACTGAATGTATCTAACATTCAGTAGTGTTTTCATGAGAACCTTTCAGCTAAAAGTCTGTTCATGATTTTTACGCGGTCGTTTTATGCACAAATCGTAGTCTAATCTGATCATATGATTAGAAATCATTATAACACTATCTCCTTACTGCTTATCTTTCGTGCACGTCTATCCTTGTCTCGCACTGTGGTAGGTGAAATAGCATAAATTTTATCTGCCCCCACTGATGAGTTTGTGCTGCTGACTAGTGTATTCTTAAGTCATAAGCCTGAGAAAATAACATCATACTCTATGGGTGAATTTTCGCAAAATTAAGACCCAGGCCACCATCAGCGTTGGTCCTTCGAGCCGGAAATATAATGATATTTACAACTGATTGTGCTATAAGTGGTTTGTCACTGAAATTACTCAATAGTATGTGGTTAAATTACATTAACTAGTAAATGACTTTGAAATCAGGTGGTTTGAGTCGTGACTGTGTTAAGTTAGTTAGTGCATTCATTTTTTAGTAACATTACGCGTAGTTCTCTGAGAAGTCTGTTTGAGTGTTTAGAAGCTTACTTTACTACCATTATTTTTTTTACGATTTTGTATTATTATTGAACCTTACATGACATTTATAATATTCTTGTAATTTTTAGGGTTCCGTAGCCAAATGGCACGGAACCCTTATAGATTCGTCATGTCTGTCTGTCTGTCTGTCTGTCTGTCTGTCTTTCCGTCCGTATGTCACAACCACTTTTTTTCCGAAACTATAAAAACTATACTGTTGAAATTTGGTAAGTAGATGTATTCTGTAAACTGCATTAAGATTTTAACACAAAAATAGAAAAATAACAAGAAATTTTTGGGGTTCCCCATACTTAGAACTGAAATTCAAAATTTTTTTTTTATCATACCTATACGTGTATCTATGGATAGGTCTTCAAAAATGATATTGAGGTTTCTAATATCATTTTTTTCTAAACTGAATAGTTTGTGCGAGAGACACTTCCAAAGTGGTAAAATGTGTGTCCCGCCCCCCTGTAACTTCTAAAATAAGAGAATGATAAAACTACAAAAAATATATGATGTACATTACTATGCAAACATCCACCGAAAATTAGTTTGAACGAGATCTAGTAAGTAGTTTTTTTTTAATAAGTCATAAATCGTAAATATCAATAACTATTATTAAAACATCGATCAAAGTTACAAGTTACAACAACTACAAGAACTTTTATATTGTGTTACTTGCTGCTACGGAACCCTTCATGGGCGAGTCCGACTCGCACTTGGCCGCTTTTTATAACTTTGACATCTTCTAAACTTGTATTATCATTTAAGGTTTTTTTATTGTTGTTTTTTATTAGTGTTATTGACATGTTCGTACTAGTTAATAGATAAATAAAAAAGTAGTTATGTAATCATAAGAAAAACGGTACACTATGTAGGTATAGATTTTTTAACATTTTTATTAGATATTTTTCTTATGATATTAAAAGCTTTCAGTTTCTGTCCGCAGCATCCCACGCGTGGTACTGTGGAACTATGCTTACACAATATTATCGTAGGATATTATTTATTATTTATTAGGAGGTAGGCAAGGCTGACGGCACCCACTAGTATATAACTTTGATGTGCCATTAAAAGATAAGTATGAATAGAGAATATTGATAAACTAGTGGCTCTGTGAGCTGTAGTCCACGCGAACATGACTCGAAATGACTGAAATATAACTTTTTTACGCTTTCAACCCCCCATAAATCCGCCATTTTGAAAAATTTCCAAAAACTGAATCGACGAAAAAAATGTATATAGTTATAGAACCTGCTCACAAAATTTCACGAGAATCGGTTGAGAAATGTGACCTGTAGAGGAGAACCTCCGGACAGACGCCGCAGGCCTGACGCCGCACCGTTTGGACAGACATACGAGTACTAAAGCAGTTTTGCCTAAGCTGAAACGCGTGACACTCGCGCTCGCTCGGTCAATAAGATGGCCAAACGGGTGTCAGACCACTCACGGTAAAGCTTCCAAACTAAGGACATGGATGACTATAGGTTCGCTCCCAAGCCATCCACCAATACATCACCATCCAGCTAACAAAGTACAAGAATTTAGTATCAGGCTGCTACTCGTAAATATCTATCTAGTAAAGCCTCACTAGCCGTGATAATTTTCCGTAAAAATGTAACATTCTCGTATATGCTACTATTTTGTTATATTTTATGTGGACTATATAGAGTACACTTAAAACTAAATATTTATTAAACGAATATCTGACGACCTTTGTGGCGCAATGGATTAAAGTCCAGCTGAAACGCAGAAGATTACTGGTTCGATTTCCGCCGCCGAACATTTGTCATGTTTGTATGGTCTGCAATTATTTGTCTCGGGTCTGGGTGTTTCTATGTATAATATGTATGTATTTACAAAAAAAAGCCTGTAAGTTAAGTATATCAGTCATGTGGTACCATACCACAAGCTCTGCTGACTTTGGGGCCAGATGATGCTGTCAAATGTCCGGCATTATATATTTATCTGTATCGAAAAACTATGCAAGAAACCTCGACGTCGTCATCTTTGAAAGACGCAGAAAGATGGGTCTTGATATGTATTTATTTCATAACGTTGAACTAATGAGTGACCACCGTGCATTGTCTTAATGATAAATCTAATAGCAAGAGATCTAATTAAACAAATAATTTCGTTTTAAAAACTCAAAAGAAAACAATTTCATTGAATAAAAATTTGAGCCGAAAGAAAATTCGAGTCGAGCTATTTTGATTTAAAAACCAAACTACTAAGCCGATTTTGATCGATTTCTATGGGACTAGGGACATTTCTATGAGACTACGGACATTTCTATGGGACTACGGACATTTCACGGAAAGAGTATCCGATCACATAAAAATCCGTTTTCATAAATGACGGAGTTATGAAACATATTGATATTGAAAACTAATTGAGAACCTCCTCCGTTTTTGAAGTCGGTTAAAAAGGTATCTTATCCGATGACTTCAGTAAATAATTTAAGCAAGGTTCATTACGAAAGTACACTTGTGAGGCCAACAACTTTTAATTTAGCGTGTCTCGCTAAAATAAAACATTGTGCATTTCCTCACAAGGAAGCCAGTCTTCCGGAGCATATTTATCGAAAAACAAGTATCAGGTACTTATTACGAAAAGGCAGTCTTGTGACCGTGAACGGAGCCGATGACAGGGTATATTATAGAGATATATTGATGAGCTGCACAGCTCGCCATGGCCGTTGAGTTCTGAGATTCAACGATGAAGTTAATTTTAAGGCGAGAAATGTGTCCTTACACACATTAATTTAATAGTCAGGACACACAGACCTGACTATTAAATAAAATGGCAAGGATCTGTACGAATAATTTAGTACTCGTACCTATATACGAACGCTAGATTGTTCAATATGAGATACAAATGAACACCATCAAGCCCCAAACTATGCATAGCTTGTATTATGGTAACCAAATTAATGATAGAATTCTTATATATTTTTAAATACATACATATATAAAATACGTTATCTTAGACTGGCCTGTCAGCTCAGTTGGTAGTAGCTCTGCCTTCTGCGCTGTAGGTTGAGGGTTCGATTCCCTCCCAGGATAAGCATTTGAACACAGGTGTTTGTTCTGTGTCTGGGTGTTATAAAGTATCATAGTATGTATTTAAAAATATTTAAGTATTCCATCAGTCAAGTGGTCACAAAAATACAAGCTACGCTTAGTTTGAGGCTGGATGTTGTTGTGTTCATTGTCCACCAATATTTTTTTATTTATTTATAACACCCGGGCACTCCCAACCAACAGCGCAGATTGTAGAGCTACCACTTCCTGAGCAGACAGGTCATCAGAATGATCACATTTTGTATCATAAGCCATTGATACTCGTACAAATGATATCTCATCACTCTTCTCAGCACACGTCACTATTCCTCAAACTATGCCGACTCTTGCAAATAATTTCTCTTGCCGAAATATTTTTACATTAATTATGTTTCCAATTATGTTTATGATCCTATCTTCTTTTAATCTACCTACTCGTATGTTACATTACATAATCTGTAATTTAGTATGCAATATCACTAATTAACTTTGTATTTTTCCAGTGGAAGACGCGAGTGGGCGGTACACGTCCATGTTCTACTGGGGCAACAACTACTGGACCGGGTCTGCCGAGCTCTGCGAGATCCTCAACGAGCGGCACACGCCTGCCAAAACCAACAACAGTGAGTATTCATATCTGCCTTAGGCCATTCTAGACATTTTAGACGCATTGTGCCACTAGATAGCCCAATGCGTTTTGGCAAAAATGTAGAATATTTTTTAGTCTTTTTGTTTAATAACATGATTAGAATTCGATTTTTATTTTAATTTAATTTAAATTCTCAGCGTATTAGCATTGCCATTCAATGTGGCAATGCTGCCAGTATTTTGGGAACGCTGCCCTCTGGCAGTGATCTGGATCAGTTGACCTATCTATAAGTAGATCGTTTTAAGCGGTCCTGAGATAGCTCAACTGTTTCACATGTATTTTATATTATTGTATAATATTCTGTACATTTCTGTATTTTTTTCTTTTAATTTAATGTTTATAAAATGCTAAATATGACCAATGCTGGCTTCTATTTGGTCAGCGTATTAGCATTGCCATACAAGTGGTAATGCTGCCAGTGTTCTGGGCACGCATCATTTAGTGACGACTGAGTTATTTAGATAACAAAATATCCAGTTAGTTAATTAGATTAGATGAATTAGTGGCTCCTACAAATGCAACGTGATTGCTGTACAGTATATGATTACGATACAGGATATGATTACTGTACTGAATTAATCTTATATCTCAGATATCCAAACGTAGCATTCTGGCATATTCTCGTACTTAGCGGGGGATTACAAATGTAGCATATTTTAATTAACTTAGTAAGTACGTAATTACTAAGCAATGCTGTCGCTTAGTACTCTCAGGTCAAAACATTAAACAGATTGACAAATATTGAGTACTATTCCGCCAATCTATTCCTAATGAGTTAGACACGATGTAACGTAAAAACACCAAGACTCTGCAGACTTGTTGCTTTGCCGAGCGCTGGAATGAAATCTTTCAATTTATTTTTGAAGTTGCATATGTGTGAATGGATTGCGCTACCTTTTTACTATCGCTTTGCATGGCTTTTTAATTGCCAAGTATAAGCGATACACAGCAGATACCAAGTATGTAAAGTTTTTTAAACTTACGCGATCAGAACACATTATTATAAATATTTACGGGTATTTATCGCGTTTATTTACCAGTTTTTCCCAACGTTTCGACAAGTTTACACTCTGTCGTGGTCACGGGATGACTGGAGTACTGGAGCTACCGCCTCTGCGAAGCGGGGGCAGCATTTTAGCAACTACCCTCACTTGCTTTTCCGAAATAGAAATGTCCATCTGCACACTCGGACGACACACCACACTAACCGTGTACATGACGTATTGAGAAACCGGTCTACGCTGAGTGCACTTAGCTATAACTGGATTCCATGAGGCAGAGAGTCTGAAACCG
This sequence comes from Lampropteryx suffumata, assembly GCA_948098915.1. Lineage (NCBI taxonomy): Eukaryota > Metazoa > Arthropoda > Insecta > Lepidoptera > Geometridae > Lampropteryx > Lampropteryx suffumata. The sequence goes on from OX402545.1 coordinate 1,057,554, forward strand.
TCTTCACGATTGAAATTAGGATATTTCTTAATTTCAATCGCTTCCCGAACCATTCTCTTGTAGTAATGCCTTTCATTACATATAACTTGAGGTTTATGTAATTCAATCCAGTGATTGGGTGCTGAGTCCACTATGTGCTCTGCTATTGCAGACTTGTTTACTTGTCGATTTTTGACCGCCGCCGCTATGTGTTCTTTAACACGTTCTCCAGCTCCAGTACTCCAGTCATCCCGTGACCACGACAGAGTGTAAACCTGTCGAAACGTCGGGAAAAATAGGTAAATAAACGCGATAAATACCCGTAAATATTTATAATAATACCTAGTATGTATTCCTTAGTAGTCCTTACCTGCACTGTCCACTACTAAGCACGTGACTGGTAACGAGTCACTACAATAAACAAATTAAATATTGCAAAGCTTTGCACGTAATGGTCCTAATGCAAATAATTCTATGGCAGCTACATAATAAGATAAGTTGCGATATCTACTAAAAACAATCACCGTATAATGATAGTGGTCATTATACTGTGCTCCGTGCTAGCAAGTAGAAACCACCATACAAAAGATTTCAACGCGCTCGCGCAGCAAAAGCTTACCCATTACGTAGTTGTATGTTTCCGAACCAATACAGCCCGGCACTAGCCAGCATTGGTTGCGACAGTGGCGAGCTGCTTTGCTACGTGACTAGAGATGTGAATCTTCCTTTGTTCATAACTTGATAATTTTGTACCACCTAAAATACTAACTAACGCGAGCGAGACTAACGCACTGAATATTTGCGGCTGACTGGAAGACGATTGAGAGACTGTGCCTTACCTACTGCGAGAAGAAACTTTTTATGTAAATATAGCTATTATACTCACAATATGATTTAGTGTAGGTATAAGTTCCTTTTTATTATTACATTGTTTATATCTTTTACAAGTAATATTTACCTACTTTTACTTTTCACTGTACTTTTATTATTAACTCTTATTTTTTTCTCCTGCTGTTCCGTGTTCCCGTTTTTACGCATTCCATAGCATCTGTAATGATAAAATAAAGTGTAAATAAACTGATTTGAATTGAATTTGTCCGGGATAAACTCTGGAACTACATTACCAATTTTTATGAATTGGTGGCTTACTGTGTTTAATTTGGTCAAACTTAAAAGATTAAAAGATTATTCAATATGTTTTCATTGCAAATTTAATATTTCCCTACAATAAGTTACATAAGTTTCTAACAGATGGCTGTGTATGTTATCTTCAACAGAACTAGTGAGCCACAGCAACGCGTGGCCAGGTCAGCTAGTAGATATGTATTAGATATGGATATAGAGATATAGAATAGTGACATACCGCAACTTCATTCGCGTTATGTTATTATCGTATCAACTTTGACTACCTCGGGAGGTACACCGGAGTGTACTTAAGGATTTAACTTAGGGAATGCCTTTCTACATGTCTACACATTGTACACACAAACTCCAAATTTCAAATCTCTACATTCTCATCAGCTTGTGCTGTGCATTGTCCGATATATTACTTTTCGATGGATATATCAGTGACTCAGGACTTTGATTTGTTTATTCAAGTTTATTTACTTACATTCTTGCTCAACATGTTTTAAAAAGTACTTAAACACTCTAGTGGTTTCCCAAAATGTAAAAATAAATTGGTAAGGTAAACAGTAAATTCCATGTAAATTCTGAAAGCTTGATATAAAGACAGCAAGGTTGTTACCTAACAAGTCAGGCAGCCTGCACCTACAGCGTTATCTGACTTAAATGAAATTTACGTTAATTATAAATCTTGTATAATGCAGTATACAAGATTAAGTATAAATACAGGATTGATATTAAGGCTAGTTACCATAAAATTTTGCTTAGGTTGAGGCTAAATAATGCTGTGAGTTGTCCACAAATATGTTATTATTAAAACAGTCGGCAGAAATGAACAGTCGCGATAACAACTTCTGTAGGGGATAGAAAGCTTTCTATTTTACAAATTGCAACACTTAAGTTTCGATGTCAGCAGCACGGTGCCGGTGTAGTAATCGGTAACAAATAAAGTAATAACTATATACTTACAATAAATTAGGGCTGTTAAAGCCAATGTTCGAAACTACGCAATTTCATTGCGAGAATTTAATGAAAGTTCTTCGCAGATATTACAAATTTGTTATTGCTACCTTATAAACTTGAAGTTATGCATATTAGGTGCGTATAAATATATTCACATCTGCAGCTACGTAAAACTCACACCACATCCTCATCACTGTCAAATCCAGGCCCGTATGGCAGTCGTGTCTGTGCGAAACACAGAGAGCCCACATGATGTATGAAACGTGGTAATGCTACGAGTATAATTCATTATTATGACGTCTATTGCGGTTTTTATTTATATGGTACTAAAAAAATAAGTCTTTTATTCAGATAACAATAAAAAAAGTTACAAATAACGGTCAATCGAAAGATATTTACATATTTACAATTAATTCAACGTAATTCTTGGTTAGTGGCCTTTGTGGAAAGAACTATAATTTCACTACAAAAATGAACAAAACTAAGAAGCTAAGTAGGTATACGTGAAGACAGCGAGTAATGGCCATGAATGAATGCATTTATACGATTTGTAAGAACTTTCATTATAAATGAGCTAAAGCTCACATTATCCAACTTTGAAGCCGTCTCGGCACGCTGGCTACATACGATTACAATAGTTAATAAACGCTCCATCAAACAAAACCTTAATTTATTTACATAAACATAGAGAACAAATAAGTCATACTATAATATAAAACACATATGAACTATCAAAGCCTCTTAGGACCGTTTAAAACGATCAGATAGCGCAACTGATCCAAATCAAAAGCTCACCTATATAACTTAAGAAATATATGTTATCAACACACAATTCCTCAGTTACATACACTTAATAATTCCTGTTTCAAATATCTGTTTTGTTTTGAATGAAACCTTGACAAGAGAATGCAAGTAGAGTTAGTAATTATGAAATGAATTACTGCTTATAATTTTGTTATGCAGTAGGTTTTATGTAACATACGAGTACAAACAAACTGCAATTTATTTATTTTTATCATTATATATACCTACAGTTTCATTAATAACTTACCTAAAACTTGCTTATTTTTAACTAAATGAGAACTTGGTTGCTCCGAGAGGCCACGACCACGGAATTCACCGACTTCAACAGCTGAGAGTAATGGTTTAGTTGATTCACAAATAATAATAATAATATTAAAATGTTTATTTTGCGCCACATTAAGTTAAACTTAGGTTACGAAATAATAATTATTAAATGACAGAAAAAAAGGACACCTCTCGGCAAAATTTTTTTTCGCAGTGGCGTATACGCCACTGCGACGCATATCTTCCGTGACGCCTAAGTTCGTGGCGGCAGCAACTGTGGAACACGACGTTTAACATTTCAATCGTGTTTCAATCTATTTACATTTTATTCAAAAATAAAAATAAAAGAGCCTAATAATTTAGAATAATTTTGTAAAATTACAAAATTTTCTTAATAACAACAAAGTTAGAATCATCAAAATAAATAAATACTAGTCAAAAACCAATTAATATGTACAGATCATTAACTGTACCTAATATTCATTATATATTTTAAGTAAGGCTCGAACGGAAAAAGGTTCAAGTTAGATGGCATCCAGTCAGAGCATAGTACGGTCAACTAGTCGAATATAATGTACAAACTGTCTGTTTGTTCACAGAGAGCAGTGGTTCCCAGATCTTCAGCGAGTGGCGGCAGGACGTCTCAATGACAGGCTTCGGGCCTCCATTTGACACGGCCTTCTACACTGTTCGAGTATCCGTCAGTAGTGAACTTCCAGAAATTGTGAAAACTGTAAGTATTTTACCCGTGGACTTGTGGGACTTCCAATAATGAATTTCAAACCCTCAATAAATGCAATTATCGAATGCTCTACTCGTAAAATGCCATAAGTTTGTCATGAGTTTTTGCTGCATTCCTAAGAACAAATGGTTCGATATCGAGTTAAACTCTTAAACAAGGACTTAAGAGATCTAGATGTTCGTTCTCGGATTTATGCATTATTGCATCGCTGAGCTATGACGCTTTTGATATTGCAACACACACGCTCTTATAGTTTTAAGTATCTAGTGTCAAACCTAAAGTTTTATGTGTTTACCATTATGTACTATGCTGGTTTATCAAATAAATGTTATATCTATCTATCTATTTATGTTTTGAAGCGTTTTGACCTAGAATCCTGGTCAAACAAGAAGCTTTTATTTACAGATTGTTTTGCGGATAGAATCTGATAAATATGAGTAGACACGGAGACATTGCATTTGTCCCTTATACATTGAATACAAAACACACGACTACCAAATATTATCGAAACAGAGTCTTATGCCATGTTTTAAATTGTTTCCAGCACCGCACCATCTACCTCGGTCTATGCCTACCGTTCTCATGCTCTCGCAGCGCTGTCTCTGAGCTGGTGGAAGGCGCCAGGGCCCCGCTGCTGAAGCACTCGGTGGCAGCCGTGCGCTCTCCACAACACGGCGGCTACCAATATATTCAAGACCCTACCTTCCAAGTTCTACTGTGAGTATCTTATTAATACCATAAATGCGATATGTATGAATTTCACTTTCAAAACTTTGTACTATACAGGGTGTCCCAGAAAATGGGCTACTTTGGCTAAAATCGGCCTTTAAAGAGGCGAGGTGGACAATTCTTAAAAATTCTCAATTCCAGAAAAAAATCTCAAGAAAAGTGGTTCAAGTCGAAAATTTTCAAAAATTCATAACTCGAAAACTATAAAAAATCGCGGAACATACATGGGGGTGATTTGGGTACCCCAAGGGGTGTTCTATCTCTGGACTTTCGCTTGACACTATTTTCTGGGACACCCAGTATACACATATGAGTTGTACTATACATTTTGATAAACACTGGTTTTACTCACAATTTACTCGCACTCGCACTCCGAACCGTGAACGCGAGCGGCACCGAGCGGACCGCGGATCAAACTCACACTGATAAAGATTCTCTAGCTAGATGAATCAAAACAGTGTCGGTGCCTCCATCGACAAAATAATACGTGAGTAAAACCCGTGTTTATCAAAATGTTGTGTGATTGTTTATATATTTGTGGTTGAATTACCCAGTAATGGCTGAACGGGTTTAGATAATACTTGGATAGATTTAGGATAGATGTGACCTGAATTAGCATATAGGCTACTTATATTACTTGCTTATATAACCAACGATACAATATGTAAGTACTTATTCGTTTTAGAAATTATAAATTGACCTTACAGTCGAAATTTAGATACATAGGTATGTAGATACATAAGCCGCTATTTTCTCGCAAGATCGCATAAAAAAAATCCAAAAATACGGGTTACTGTGCTATCGAGACAATGTATGTTGCTCCACCTTAGATATTACGGAACGCGTGAAGGTTCTGTTACGAGTCTTACGTCGCGCCACGCATCTTGCGAAAGTGAATGTCCAAAATGTCATGTCATGCGTAAACGTACAACCACGACTGTATGGAAACACACGGATAAACTTACCCTTAGCATACCCTTAGCAAAGTACTTATGATAGACATGCAAGGGCACGAACAAGTCTTCACTCTTCATTAACAAAATATCAGGGCAATATTAATAAGTGTGCTTTAGATTCCTGCGACGCCAGCAAGAGGGCAAATATTTACAACTGCAAGCGTTAATAAAATAAAGACTGCCCTTAAAATTTATTGAGACCTCAAATTATCGAAAGATAATCGGAAGGTACTGAGTACACTGAGCATTAAAGACACTATATAAGATTTTGACTCCTGTTTGATAAATTATTCCCCTATCTGTGGCTTTCAAAAATAAGTCAAAACTCAAATTTAAATATTTTTTATCAATACAATATAAATCGTTTGAATCGTCCAATATGCTACGAGAAGTTTTGTTTAGGTGCCAATTCCTCGCATCTCAAGTCCAGAAGAATTAACAAGAAACTCGACTTGGTCCTAGCCTAGGGTTTTTTTTATGATCCATCCACTAAGAGACCTTTTCTAGGAAAAATAAAACTATTGAAGTTATACTAGGCTATTTGTCAGTTAGGTAACAAAGAGTAGAGGAACATGAGGCCATGGATTTCTATCAACAATATAGTCTTTTATAACACGCTTTTTCTATAAGATGACCCTTTATATACGCTTTAATTTTTTTATAGGTAATTTAGTTACACTTTCAAGCTTATTATAGAAGCGCACCATGTTCCCCATAAAGAACCTATTTACTTTTCCTAGTTGAAACTTAATCGAACTTCTAAGGCGCATATTCATTCTTTCACCACCCTGGTCCAAAATAACGAGTGAAACGATAAACGGAAAAAGTCGAAACTTAGGGATGTATAATTTAGTTCGTACCGTTAATGTTCTAGTGGAGTATCGTGCGTGGTAGCAGTCTTGCTAATCATAGCTACGGTATACGACGTGCGTCTCACCCGAGCAGTGAAGCGTCGCCAGCAACGCGCCGCAAACATCACGTCCCGCCCACGCGACCTCAAGCTACAGATCAACGGACTAGACGACATCACTGTAGCCAATGGCAATGGTAAGATTACAACGAGAACACCCAATAACAATCTGTTACACTGTAGCTCGATGTATCACATCGACGCCATCGCTATAGCCAGTGCTAACAATGACAAGAGACACTACAGTCAATTATTACAATTATTACATACTTAAAGACATCACTGTAGCAAATGGTAATACTTTAACGACATCCCCGTAGCTGCCGGTATTATCACGTTTAATAAAATGTATCCTACAAAAAAACCGTATATATGAAACATGTTATTGCAGGCAAAGCAATGTACAACGTGAACAACAACATCGCTATCAACAGCAACAACTCTGAGGAGCGGCTTACTACTGAAACCTCCTCCACTTCTACAGAAGAAGAACTAAAGCTCAGTGAGTCAGCATTTTCTATGTTCTCCTGTTACATTAGCATGTTTCCACAAGTTTATTCTATGCTACGAAGTACTACAACTCTACTTCGCACCTAATGATGAAATTCATTATGACTTCGACATTAGGACACGAGAGAACATCGTTTGATCCTCACCGTAGTCCTTTCTCTATTCAGTTATTTGTCGTAAGGTGTCATTTAAATAACCCATGCATATAACTGATCTACCACTATCAAATTTGTCTACTGTTCCAGGTGTATGGTCAGAGTTGCTGCTATCCTTCTCCATGAAGGCAAACGTGCTGCAGATCTTCGAGCAGTCAGTGGGCGCGGACACGGTGCCCGTGGTTCATGGCCTGAAGTCTCTGTCCATGGTGTGGGTTATATTCGGGCATACCTGCATCGTTGTGTTTAAGGTATGTTTAAGGTGTTTAATGGCGTCCAAGCGTGTTTGATGGTGGACAGATCAGATATCAGATGATAAAAAGCTTTGGATTAACCCAATGTATAGTTTCTTTGATGATCTCTTTTAGTTTCTAAAATCATAGGATGGGTATAGTGTACTGTCAGAATAGAGCAGCACTTTCGTGCCCAGCTACACTAGTGCCTGCCATCAATCCTTTGGCCGTAGCTCATAGGATCTTTGTTGAAGTAAAGAAGCTACCATGATTTCACACCCACGTTCTTCATAGGCGTTTCTGATTGCAGTACGCCGATAACACAGCGCTGCGAGCTATCCTGGAGAAGTCCTTCTGGTTCCAGCTGATCCTCAGCGCTGTTTACAGCGTGGACACTTTCTTCTGTCTCGGGTATGTCTCTTTCATGTCTCATTATGTCTCTTTAAATCAGGATAAAGTCGGGCACATTTTGTAGAAGAAAGCATTTATCTAGTTTATGTACGGTAGGTACATAAACTAGATAAATCCTTTCTTCTTTCACCAGAACAGACAACAATCTTTATCTACCAATATTTGTCTATTTATTTATTTATTTATTTGTCTATTCAATAATTGTCTAGGTTAGGACTTATTGATGAATTAGTATTGTACAGTAGACCTTACTTAAACCTTACCGCAGACGAGGTCTAGAGCATTTTAATCATTAAGTTTTTCCTCCATAATGGAACCTCCATTTGGAGACCTGAGTGAAAACTAACTCAGAAACCCAATGAAATGTTCCAATAATTACCTATTTACCTAATGTTATTTTCATGTTTGAAACTATTCCAATAAAACTGGTCAATGTTCTCAGTGGTATGCTGGTCGCGTTCCTGTACTTCCGCACGAACTCGAAGGGCAAACTGGACTTGCTCATCAAGGGGAGGAGGAAGATCACAGCCGGAGTATTTCAGTTCCTTGGCCTCATGGGTTATAGGTTTGCCAGGTATGTAACAAAACGAAAATTGGATGTCAACTTCTTCTGTTGTAGAAAGAGATACCAAAAGGATCATAAAAACGAATAAGTTAAGTATTCAGTCATATAATTAATGTTTTTTTTACGGTATTGTTTAAAACCAAAATGCTTTGGGATGCTGTGTTTGTAGCGTTGCTACTAGTAAATAAAAACCATTTCCATGCCTTTTCTTCCATTCTAGATGATCCATAGCGTCAGATTACACTTTTTACAGGGCACTCTAATGCTTGAGACGTATTTAGGCTTGACGTTCAGTTATAGGTACTTATTTCTCGTCCCTATTAGCCTGACATAGACAAAGTATATTTAGGTATCTTGTCAAACTATTGACCAGCTACGTAATTTCCAGACTAACTGCACCCTACCTATTCATGCTGGGTGTAGTAGAGGTGACCATGAAGTGGTTCGCGCACAACGCCGTGTTCGAGCCCCCGGCGATGGACCACGAGACATGTCCCCAGTATTGGTGGAGGAACCTGTTGTATATCAACACTCTGTTTCCGGTTGAGCAGATGGTAAGACCCCTAACTCTTTTGCCGACGACCGAATCGTTTCAACCAACTCAACGTCTGGTACATAACATCACACGGAATATAGGTACACTAATAAAACACTAGCAGAATGCCATTTGGTTTAGCGATTGGTTCCGAGGATTATGCCTGCTAGCATGTATTTTCTGAATTCTGCTGAATTTACTATTGGTATTAAGACTTATTGAGACTTTTGGAGCAAGCCAATAATGTTATATTTTCCAGTGCATGCTGTGGAGTTGGTACCTCTCGGACGACACCCAGTTCTATGCAGTCAGCGCCATTCTCCTTATTTTGTCTACCAGGTATACCTACTCAATTATTTTGTTTTACGTCCTTTAGTGTTTTAGATCTATTCCCGTTATAGACATAAATAGATTTATTTATAACTTAAAACTTATTGATACTTTTAAATCTAATACAAAGTAACCTTCCAGCCACTTCAAGCTCTCCGCAGCTCTCTCCGGGGTTTTCTTCATCTCCTCGCTCTTCACGACGGGGTACGTGTCCTGGAGCAACGAGCACATCCCTAACAGCGAGGACCCCTTCACGCAGTTCGACAAGATATACGATAAGCCGTGGACGAGATTAGGCCCATACCTTGTCGGCATGTTTACCGGATGGATATTGTTCAAGACTAACCTGAAGATTAGGATGAGCAGGGTGAGTTTCAAAATCTTCCAGAAATCAAAATAGATAGCTGTATGTATGTATGTATGTATGTATGTATGTAAATAGATAACTGTATGTTAATGAAAATGTGTCTGGGCCCAAATCCTGTTGAAATTTGTATTACATATTATGATTTTGTACAATATTACTTATAGTTGATTTGGTACAAACGGTTATTAACAGAACAATGAAACGTAATGAGGTAACATATTTCAGACTCTATATATATCAATCTATGTATATCAATGATAATCTATCTATCTAATCTATGTATATCAATGATAATTATAAATTTTCATCAGAACATTCAATCAATTCTCTCTTTTTCTTACGGTTTACGAAAAACCGTAGGAATAGAAAAACGTTGAAAACCCGTAAGAATCGGAACCGTAACCTTTTTTCTCGGCTTGGTCCCCTCGCCAACCCGCGATAAGGAATTTTTGACTGAAAAAATCAGCTTTGTTGTTTGTGGCTTTCATCAAGCATAATGTTATTTCAGATATGGGCGTGGGTAGGCTGGGCGATCTGCACAGCGACCCTACTGTTCCTGATATTCGGGCTCTACAAGACGGAGCTGAGCGTGGCGACGGCGGCTGTGTACAGCGCGCTGTCGCACTCCTTGTGGGCCGCTTGCATCGGCTGGATCATCATCGCCTGCTCCACTGGACATGGAGGTGAGTTTTACAACGATATATATAGTATGTAGGGATTTCTGAATTTTTCTGTGCAAGATTGGCCTTTCATTCCACTCTGTAGAACTAAGATATTGTAACGAAACTAGGGAATACCTGACAACACCCAGGAGCAAAAAAAAATCACTTCAAAACACAGTAACCTGTAGTCTCTTTTTTGATTAGATCTCTCTTTGCACGACGCTAACGGTACGCTACGGTGGTCTATGCATAATGAAGATAATAAAATCGAGATCTTTTTGTCACTAGCCATCTTGGCTATAATGCTCTCACGACTGTAATATCCCAGGCCTGGATACCTCCTCGGATCTCTAGATACTTAGATCTTAGATCGACACTCTGTCGAAACGTCGGGAAAAATAGGTAAATAAACGCGATAAATACCCGTAAATATTTATAATAATGTGTTCTGATCGCGTAAGTTTAAAAAACTTTACTTAGATCTTTTGAGGACGTCTAAACGATACCCCCCTTAGATGCTGACGCACGCACAAATATTAAACCTTGTGAATATCAGGGAAGAATGTGAGAAGCTGGAAGAGGCCTTCACCCAACGATGGGTGAAGGCCTTCACTCAGGGGTCCTGAGTTTGTAACCAATCTAGGAACTTAAATTATTATGTTAGAAATAAATAAATATACGGCTTTTCTATTTTTTATTTGACTTATTAAATACTTATTTTGTTTCCATATCATTCCAGGCTGGGTGCGGCCTCTGCTCTCCGCGCCCATACTATACCCGTTCTCGCGAGTGACGTATTGCACGTATCTGGTTCATCCCGTGGTGCTGCGCTACGTGGCCATGCATCTCAACCATCCTATACACTTGGGTGAACTAATGGTGGTAAGTCGAACGAGAGAAAAGAGCTTTTCTTATCGTGTCAGTAATTACAAACCTTTATGGTTAAAGAATGCAGCAACTCTGAGTTTAGGTTCAGATAGTCCAGTTCGACATTTTCAAAGAGGTGAAAGAGGTATGTGGAAAGCAAACAGTCATAACGTCGCAGTGCTTAGGGCAAGTTATGCTGTCCTAGCTTTTAAAAAGTTGTTAGGCTGTGACGGAATCCTTATGCTGACCTATTAACTCTTCCAACAGCCACTAACTCACACGCAAGTACCTACCTAGTAACCAAAACGCTTCTTTTTTACGAGTTTAAAACGAGGAATGAAAATATCTTGAAATATCCATTCGAGTAGTTGTTAACGGCTGCTCGTCTGATCGATTGGCAATTAATTCCGGGGTACCTCAAGGGTCAGTGCTCTCGGCCACACTGTTTTTACTGCACATAAATGATCTGCTTATGCCCGGAATCATTGGGTATGCAGTACCAGTACAGTTGGGGAGAGATACTTTGCAAACCCAGTCAAACTGACAATCAGAAACTCGAGTCGAGATGCTTAGATATGCGTCTGGATTTGACTCTTCAGATCGTGTCTGATTGGGGCGATGCCAATCTAGTAAAGTTCAACGCATCCAAAACGCAAGCTTGTCTCTTTTCGGCGAAAAAAGATGAGTTTCTGCAAGTCCCCGTTTTCTGATATGTACCGGTAACTGTAGAAGATCATCTGGAACTCTTGGGAGTTTCACTTACACGGACTCTCAATTTTGGCTCCTATATCGAGTCCAAGACCAAGACTGCCATGAACCTTGGCATCCTCAACAAGATGAGGCGATACTTCACACAAGGACAGCTTTCCACTTTATATAAAGCTCAAGTCCAGTCGAATATGGAGTATTGCTGCCATCTATGGGATGGTTCAGCCAAACACCAGAGTCTCGAGCACCGCCGTAAAGTTGCTTGCCTTTCGATCTTTTATAGGATACATTTTGAAGAATGTGCCCAGGAATTACATGATCTAATTCCACCATCACCATCACCAATACCAGGGAACTGTTAATTTCCCAACATGGGAAACATCAATCTTAACTCACATCATCTTCCTGCCCTTTTCCCACATTATGTGGGGTCGGCACAACATGTGTTCTTTTTCCATTCTCCTCTATCAGCCGTCATCTCAACACTCGCTCCTTTCTTACTCATTACTTACTTCACACAATCCATTCATCTTTTCTTTGGCTTACCTCTACCCGTAAATCCATCAACATTCACTTAACTCACGTAAACTTTAATATCCAATTAGGTGACCAAAAACACAACTTTTGTTCCAGTTCGTGTTGTTCCTGGGACTTACAGTGATCTCTTTTTTCCTGGCGCTGGTGATATCGGTGGCTTTCGAGGCCCCAATGGTGACCATGCTCAAGATACTGTCACCGCATCGGCGGCCGCATCGAGTGTGACGTAGCTTATCAAGTGATTTACACTAAGGAGTTTGGATATTTCAAGTTTCATGTGATTCTTTAAAGCGTAGAACTAGGTTCTGGACTTACTTTAGGTATAGGCCTTCCTTACGAGATGTCCCGTAATTGGTATAAGTTTTGAATACATCGGTTTGTTTACTGATCTTACATCAAGATTGGTGTTGTCTTGTTGGCATGAAAGCATTTTCATGTTGTACAAACCGAATGAATACAAATCAAATCGAGCTACTAAGTAGTCTCACTAGCGGACTATGATTTCGCTGGTGTTTCGTTACCAGAAATACCTACATAGTGAATAAGTTGACAAATCAAACGATCTATAGATAGCAAAACTAATCAGGATCACTCACGACGTCCGTAGAGACGCTGAGTGTGATCAGCGAACAAAATTTGCACAATTTTGTCGATAAATACTTTTTGTTACCGTTGTATTGAGCTTGAGAAAGAATAGTTTAAAATTATTATTATAATGCTTCTAGCTTATTTATGACTTGTGTACAAAGATTCGTTTGTAGGTGAATAATTTTAGTTAGTATCTTAATTCGACTGAAACCTCTAAACCGGAAACCGTGAGTAAACACATGCGTTAACTATAAAACCATGACAATACCGCTAAAATAAAAACAATCTAAATAAAAACATTTATTTAATCGATTAATAAATAATGGTAAATGTATGTACGTAACTGTACTTATTGTAAATAAGATGTACATAATTGTTCGTATTTGTAAGCTTTATTAAATAAATTTCTACTTATTTTAAGTGTATTATTCTTTATAACCATTTCTTTATTTGTTAGTATTGGGAGTTCGGAATATTGAAGGCTCTCCGACATCAAAACAAACATGGTTCAAGGTAAGCCTTTCAAAATGTCGAAATATGAAAGCGGGTTGTGGCACGAGCTTCTATGATGCATGATATTATCTCTCACGATATGTAATATTGTAAGGTATATCCTAATAGAAAGTTATACAATCCTCGCGATTGTCTAATATTTGTGACCAAGTAGAATATTAATTACACTTCCTAGCCTTACTCTTAAAGTTAGATCTATTTTGCTCAATAATAAAGTTCATTAATCTTTTTCGATACTTACTAAAAGCAACCTCTATACCTCAGAGACCTCAGAGGCGCTGTGGGCCAAGGTCCGGCTGAGACACGGAAGTTTCTGCAAGTATTTGTCTCGGGTCTGGGTGTTACTATAATAATATGCATGTATATGCAAAAAAAAAGTATATAAGTCGTATGGTACCTATAACACAAGCTAGTTATCACATAATTAGCCAGTGTGGATATAAAGTAAAGTCAGTCCTCATTCAAATGTCAATTAATAAATATGGTGACATATTGAAACAACATATCGACTGCGAACCGAGAACGCGAGCGGCAACTCACGGACCGCGGATCAATCTCACCCTGATGAAGATCTCTCTGCATCGCTAGATGAATCGAAACAGTGTCGGTGTCTCCATTCCATCGACTAAATAATACATGAGTAAATCCCGTTTTTATCAAAATGTAGATAAAACCTAAATTATATTAGGTAATATGTAACTATAAGATTAATTATAAAGTATATAAAGTCCGAAATAAAGTTACGAGCTCACGTTGCGGAGTCAGAGAGACGTCTCAGTAGACTGCAGCACGGCATCTCTATCAGTAGAGATAGCAGCAGGGCAGCTAGCAGTGTCACGCTCAGTGTACCCGTGAAATACATCCACTGAAATAGACAATACAATCTGTTAAAACCATAAGTTTTTAGAAATAGGCTACGGTTTAAGAAACTTTATTCTCATAAAAGAATTTACAATTCACTTAATATGAGAACTTAAAAAAGCTAATTACATATAATATAAGTACCTTAACATATCTAGCGAGCATACATAATAGTAAAAAATAAAAAAATAAAGGTTGTTTTACTTAATTCCCTAACAAAGTCAACACCACCGCTTCGATATCCGAGGCCTACCCGAGATATTTCGGTGCAAGTGCAGCACTTAGCGAGTTTAGAGATACACGGATTGGCAACAACTAGATTTACTAGATATAATATTGCCTGCATTCCTTAGTCGTCGTAGCTGATTATCCTCATGTTTATTTTTAAAGGTTACATTTAAAGGCTAGGGTTTATCATTGAAGTGTCGCAGCGAGGATCACGTTGGAAGAAACAGACTCTATTATTAAGATCTTTATTGTACAAGCTTGAAATAATATATGACTATGAAACTAGAAATATCTTTTGACTCGTGAGTCGAGACACAAACTAAATTCGGTTTTATTGATCATGGGTTGCTGTAAAATAAACTTATGCTTGTTTTTTTCCTATACAGATTGAAATTGATGAAATTAAATGAAATCGGTCACAGAAACTACGTGTGATTCGCGGATGTCCCTTATACTTAAGGAGAGACTCTACAAAATGATTATGAAGCTTGTTATAATGTATGGATGTATGGAGTGCTGGGCAACCAAAGCGATGGACGATAGAAGAGTGCATGCGACGGAGATGCGAATGCCGGTGCGACGCCGCCATTTGTGTGCGGCGTGTGATTATTACCTTACGAGTAGGTATATTGTACATTATACGCCACCGAAACAAACCCGCGGTCGGCTTGCGAATGCCAGTTTGCGACTCGCACCCAAATCCTAAACGTGCACTACTACTCTAGTCATCTAAGGAGCTCGACATATTTCTCTATTCCCTGGCTTTAACTCGCAGGGGCAGCTGCACCTGAGTGAGCGGTTCTTGTTGGGTTCTGCAACGGTACGCTGCCGTTTTCGCGTTAGCGATGGTAAAGGCTATTGCTAACGCGGAAACGGATTGTGCGCTTGCTGATTTCACGTCTGTGCAGTTAAGAGCCCTCAGGAGTTTTCTGGGTATGGGCCGTCATAGTCCTGGATGGTCTAGGTCTAGGGGGCGTGCGTGCAGAGGGGCTAAGGCGTTCAAATGCGCCAACGCCACCACGAATTCTTTCACGCTCTTCTTCTGCACATCACGGGTGATCACATCGTTTCGGACGTAGCGACCGGCTTTTGTGCTCATCCGCAGGGTGACGTTCTGCACGGTCTGCAGCATGCGTCGGTTGGTCGCAGAGAGAGGCGCGTACCACGCTGGGGATGCATATGTGAGTCGGGATCGGATGTAAACTAGGGCATGCAAACCGATAATCGATTACCGATAACTTATCGGTAATCAGTAAATTTTTGTCAGCGATAATTATCGAAAAATTTCGATAAAAATACCGATAAACGATAATTTCATAAAGGTTGTATGTAATCATTCCTATCACTACCGCGAGTTAAATAAACCCCATTATCAACTCAGACCGAAGTAAATATATAGACGCCTCGCCGCTATAAACCAAAGTGAAGTCACCATTTGTTAAATGGTTCCCTATAATTAGGTAAACTTGTATGAATGCGTAAAAAGTTGTGGTGGTTAATTCATTTACAAAACAATTATTATGTTGTGCACTACTACAACTAATAACGGTGTATTTTTTTGTAACTTTCACGATTAGGGTTCATATTGCTTTAGTAGTTATTTATCGCGTGTTACCGCGTACCACATCACCGCTTACCGCTGTCACCGCTGTTTCCTTAATTTATGCCTAATACTTCGGTTATGTATGTTTATTACATCGCCATTTATTGAGCTATTTAGAGTTGATTATACATCCCTAGGTTTCGACTAGAAAAAGTTAATAAGTCATTTATGGGGAACACGGTGCGCTTCTATAATAAGCTTCCTGAAAATGCTACTAAACTACCTATTAAGAAATTTTGAAGACGACGTCGTCGTCAACTACCTTGGACTGTTTTACTACCTACCTTAGTATATTTTACTGTAATTATTTAAGAAAAAATATTTTATTTGTTTTGGATTTGTTTTGTTTTTAATGGTAGGTAACCATGACTAGTGCTATTTAGATTCAGACTTGATTTTTATGTATAAATTTGTAGTTTAATTGAAATAAATCCATATTATCGAAAAAATAATTATTTTAATTCAATAATAAAAGACGTAAGATGTTCTTGAATACTATGGATATGGACAAAGAAAGCAATTCTACGAGACAGTTATTTTTCTTATATTAATCGGTAATTATCGGTTTTATCGAAAAAAAAACCGATAAAAATCGGATTATCGATTATCGAAAAGTTTCGATAATCGCATGCCCTAATGTAAACCTTGTAGATCTTCAGTTAAGTTCTAAGTGGGAGATGCGAGGAGAGTATAGGTCGGAGCTAGTCTCGGGCAGCGCGCGTTTAGTGTCGAGCGCAATTTGCCTGTGAGCCGGTTCTCAACGACCTGTCGATTTCGATTCTGAGGTGACCGAAATGACTTCATCCACTCTACATCCTGGCTCCGAACCTGTAGCGGTTGCGGTGGTGTACAATGGCTTATCACAAAGAGCGCTGCAGTCTTCCCCGCGTTGACGGCCATGCACTACTAGTCCAGCTAGAGCGGGAGGATGTCAGGAGGCGCTGCAAGCGCCTATTGACGATGGTTGGGCTGCGCAAGGAGGCGAAGTAGGCGCTGTCGTCCGCGAATAAGGCCAACGTCACATCCCTTTCCTCGTTTTCGTCCAGTTTCCACGCAGAGCTCTTCTACCAAGTGATGTAGCATGCACGTCAGCTGGGGCGCTGTGTAGTGCGTGCTTTTGAATCCTGAGAGCGTAGAGGTTGGTTTCATATTCGGAGGTTTGGTCGATGGCGTTTTCCCGACTCCCTTCGCCAAGCCGATATCTCCGTAGTCAAGGCGTTCAGATCAGCTTTAACCCAAGGGCAGCGTGAGGGCGTTTATTCTCAGCACAGTTCTTTATTCCGCTTCAACTCTCGTTTGATGTGCCGTGGCAGATTGTTCTTCTGAGGGCTTGTCGTTGCCGTAGTGCCGTAGAGGCCTTCTCTTTAGTTTGCAGGATTTTCGTGGTCAGTGGTATGTCTTCCAGCTCAACTAGGGGTGGACTGACGGCCTACGTCTACTGATTCCAGAGTTCTTGAGAAGGCTTTCCAATCTGTTTTCACGCCTGTGGCCCGTGGTGCGGTGATGTTCGCAGTCAATCCAGTCATGTGGATTTGCTATTCTATTAGAAAATGTATTTCCACAAGTTTCTGCCCTTGCTTTAACTATGGTGTGTCTGCCACAAGCACACCAAGTGAGAACACCAAGGTTTTTTAGTAGCTAATCTCGCTTGAGCCCAGTTAGGATAAACAAAATTACATTCATCCACGACAATTATAAAACATAGATTGAAATTAGCCTTGTTTCATTTGTTTAAGCAAATCTATGTAAAGAACATTTATGCATAATTCCAAAATTTACTAATCCTAAAACTATATACAAAACGAAGCCACCGAGCCAAAATGTGCAGCGCGCCGCCGCCGTCATTTTTCAACGCGGCGCACACGTAGACGTGTGGAGTGAAGAGAATGGACAAAATAAGAAATGAGTATATTAGAGAAAGTCTGAAAGTGACGTCTGTGACAAATAAGTTAAGAGGTAAGGGCAGCGTGATATGTGCATGTTATGAGAAGGGATGAATATAATTTCATTTACTTATTTGTACAAAAATCACAGGTCTTAAAAATAGTATACACAAAACTTAAATTTATAACTGATAGCCAATAACGGATTTATATTATAATTAAAAAATAAACCGACATGAATCATGGTGTGAATCTTGTATGTGTGTGTGTATGTGGGTGTGTGTGTGTGTGTGTGTGTGTGTGTGTGTGTGTGTGTGTGTGGTTGTGCGTGTGTGTATGTGTGTTTGTGGGTGTGTGTGGCCGTGTGTATGTTGTTTGTTTGTGTAAAAAAAAAAGATCATGCGAAGAGAAGAGTGTAAGAAATGAATGTGGATGGTCGCAAAAGTAGAGGTAGACCAGAGAAGAAACGGATGGATTTCGTGAAAGACGACATGAGTAAGAAAGACTTGATTACTGAGATGACGTCTGATAGAGAGAAATGTAAGAAAGAACCATTTTGTGCCGACCCCATTTAGTGTGGGATGTGGGCAGGGAGATGAAGCTTATATTTTTTTATGTGTATAGATATGAAGGGCGTTGCAGCAAATAAAATTGAAGACTAAACTAAGCGTAGCATGCTATCCGTGTATTCAAATTCAGTGCGGTAGACATTCGGAAATGTGCGTTTGTATTCTTACGTAGCTTAATAACAACGAAGTGCGTCGTGTGAAGTGCAGTGCCGCGCAGAAATTAACTACTGTATGCTATGGTCATACTGTATATATCAAATAATTATCTCATGCGCTAAAGCAAATGAAGATGGCTACAAATTGTAACACCACATTAGATAATATGTAAGATGAACCAACAGACAATGTACTCACAAGGCACGCAACATGCGAGCAAAGTGCGGTGTCTCCCAACAGCAGTGACCGCGCTATAACTCCGTGCAACAACAGCGCACTGTAACTGAGTCTGCTAAGCGCCGCTACACCGCTACTGCCAAGCAGACGACGGAACGTACCTACAAGATAAATACATATTATAAAACAAAGTCCTAAAGTCCCCCGTTGCGTCTGTCTGTCTGAACGCGATTAACTCAAAAACTACAGAATGGATTTTCACATGGACATCAGAGGATGGAATGGATAAAGGAACGTGGATTGCTAGTAGTTACTATACATCTACTAGCTGCTTCCCGCGTGGTATGTAGATAATGTAACAAGCGCCTTCTTAAAAAGACCCGTCCCAAGTCTTCTTACACCAATTCTTACAACTCTTTAGGTCAGTTATACTGTGCGCCATGTGACAGGGCCTCCAAGACCAATTGGCTTGCAATTTGGCTTTGCAAGCCATTTTCGCTTTCATGTCTGGAGCTAATAAGGTTCTCCGTCGATTGGCACGTCAGGACATCATCATCATCATGTAGATTATAAAGTAGCCTATATGTTATTCCAGGTTCACACTCTATATCTATACCAAGTTTCATTGAAATTAGTTCAGACATTGAATAACATAAAAACATGACTAGACTCAGCTCAGTTGGTAGTACTGAGTAACTCTTTCCTTCTGCCTTCTGTAGGCTATTGGTTCGATTCCCTCCCAGTACAAAAATTTGTGCGATGAACATGTTTGTTCTGTCGGGGTGTTATAAAGTATACTTTACTTTACTTTACTTAGATTATAAAGTATCATAAGTATGTATTTATAGATACAGTAAAGTATTATATCAGTCATTTGGTCCTATCGTAAGTTTTGCTTAGTTCGGGGCTAGATGGTCTTCTGTGGAAAAAGAGTCCACAATATTTATTATTATTATTATCTGTACCGAGTTTCATATACCGTTCAATCGTTAGTCGTCGTCGGCGTGATTGAGCCACTAATATCCACACAAACAAATAATGTATGTAATTTCCGTTTTGAACTGAAAATGTTTTAAGATTTTGTGTTTATTTAATCTATGTATTGTGAAGGTATTTACATATCCTCATTATTTACACATTTCTGCCATTCATTTTTCATTTTTCATGCCATTTATAGGAATATTATTTAAACCTGTATGAACGTAAATTTCTGAGCACCTGGATTCAACTAACTGTGTGAAGGCATTCTGTACTGCTTCGAGGGAAGAAAACTTTTTACCATGCAAAAAATGTACCTAATCGCAGAAAAAATGGTAGTCGGTTCGGGCTAAGTCCAGCGAGTACGGAGAATGACGGATGGTTTCTCACTGCAAATTCTGTGCTGTTAAAACGGTTCTTGAGCAGTATGTGGTCTTGCGTTGTCGTGGAGCAATAAAGATCGGTTGACGAGTCAGGGCTGTTTCTCTACGAGCTTCGTCTTGACGGTTCTAAGGAAGCTGTAGTGAATTACGCCATGAAGTTACCATCAACAGTTACCATAACCTTTCTATGGGTAAACTTCGCTTTAGGACATTGTTGCGGCGTTTGACATGGAGTCAGCCATTGCGTTGTAAAAGCATCTACCTTTCGAAATCCCTTCATTTCTGTACTCATTTAACAAAGTAAGACGTGCGCTTCTCTCAGCAGATCAGTCATATTTTACCGATTTGATGCAAAAGGATTAATGTTATAGGTAAGCTAACATGAAACGATTCCGCTAAATCCGTGGTAGTTTGGTATGTGGATCGGCTTCCACATCACTTTAAATTCATCGCTATTTACCTGAGTGGCTGGCCTTCCTTGTGGTTCATTCTCCAAGTCAAAGTTTCCACTATGAAAGCGATAAACCAAAAAGACAGGGACGACTGGAGAAAAGGAAAGGAGACTATTACCCCGCAGTAGCACTTCACGGGCTCGCAATAATAATAATAATAAAACAAACGAGCCATACAGTAGTCGCATATGAAGTAACATAATGACATCTCACCTTGGTATTAAGCAAAACTAACATTTTATCCTGAATTAGTTTATATAAAAGCACACTTTATACACAACAATGTAGATTAAGCGCACAGCTGATGCGTTCTCCTTCTCTATTTCCTTTTCTATTTCTCGACACACACACTCAACGCACACTCTGTCGGCTGACAGTATTAACCTCTCGGAAAATGGGTTGGTACCATCTAACGGTCAAAGCTACAAGCGCGCGCGCACATTGCTAAAATCAAATAAAAAGCGCTTCTCATGTTACTCTCCCATAGATTGCACGAAAGCAAGAGGAAAGATGTAACACATGAATAAGTAGTTACCGGCGAAGTGCGTGGTAGCCAGCAGCACGGGCCACAGCAGAGCCACCGGCCAGGCGGCGTGCAGCCCCGCGCCGAGCCATGCCGGCCGCACGCACGGCAGCGCCGAGCCCGCCAGCGCCAGGGACACTGACGCGCTCCCGAGCAGGCATGATGTCATCTACATAAACAACTATTTGACGACCTCTGTGGCGCACTGGACAAAGGCCTAGCTAAGACAACATGCGTGATACTCACGGGCTTTACTCACGTTATTATTTTGTCGATGGAGGCACCGACACTGTTTACACACTGGTGCCTCCATCGACAAAATAATACGTGAGTAAAGCCCGTGTTTATAAAAATGTATAGTACAACTCACGAAAGTTTTGAAAGTGAAAAAATATGTATGTATTCAAAAAAAAGTATATAAGTATGTGGTACCCATGACACAAGCTCTGTCTACTTTGGGGCCAGATGATGCTGTGAGAAATGTCGGGAAAAATTTATTAATTTATAATTATGTGTTCTGAACAACTCCCATCAACCTTACATAAAGGTCTTTTGAATTTAAATGATTTTTTTTTATGCGTTTGGGTGGCGCCCTGGATGGTTTAGATTCACAATGGTGCAGATGGCGCTGCAGTCGGTAAAATCAGATATATTACTTTCTTTTTAAAACGCGCTGACGAAGTCGCGAACGGGACAGCTAGTAATATATAAATGACTATATTATTGATAAGAACGCATGGCTTCATGTTGATCTGCCCCCAAATAGTTAACTGACACATTTGAAATGAACAAACCTTCTTGTATTCGTTTTTCGTAGATAATAAGATGGATCATACAAAAAAGCGCTAGGACCAGGACGAGTTTCTTGCCAGTTCTACTCGGGCTTGCGTTAGGAGAAATTGGCACCTTAATTCACCTAGTATGTAAGGCGTGTCAAAGTGATCCTTGTATTGAATAAAATATTTTTTGACTTTGAGTTTGACTTCGAGCCCCGACCACCCGGACCACTGCCGTTGCTCGAGCATACCAAGCATTACAGCTCAGTTGGTAGTAACTCTGCTTTCTGCGCTGTATGTTGTGGATTCAATCCCCATCCGGACACACATTTGTGTGACAAACATAGGTGGTTGTTCAGTATGTACACGTATGTATTTACAATCATATAAGTATACGATCAGTCATCCGGCTTCCGTAGTATAAGCTTTGCTTAGGACTTGATGTTATTGTGTGAATTTGTCCAATGATATAATTTATCGTGTCGTGAAGGTCGTGAAGTACACAAGCAGAAGACCGTTCTCTCTATGAGACGTGAAGTTGGAATTTTGCCGTAAGGTGAATTTCAATTAATTTATGGTGATCGTACGGTACGGATCATTGCGGATTAGCGCGGATCAACGGATGATCCCGACATTTGTGGACAGCGCGTTCTATCGGAAAGGTGTCGTGTTCAGGTAATTCAGCGGATTTCTGACATAAGACTCCAAGACATATATTTTGTATGTATGTTCGAGGTATATAAGTGCCAACATTTTTGTTACCTACTTTAGTTACTAAAATAAATTATTTATTATTATTTCAAATTACCAAAACTGAATTTACTACACTAGGCATTAAAGTGTTTAATTTTTTAAAAGCGTTTAATATAGTTATATTATCATGTAATGTTATATTTATCCAAGTATGATATTGACATTGTAAAATTGATTTATTATGTACTCCTAGTTAATTCCGTTTGGATTTTACTGCATGATATTTTACTGCATGATATTTTTGCAAAATAAAGATTTGATACTTTATTTTAAACACGACTATTTTAGAGAAGAGTGCCACAAGGTGTGACGCTAAGTTCCGTTTTGTTTCAGACGTTCAGACACACGTAATGACACGTAAAATAGTTTGTGTTTACCTTAGTGAGCTTCAATCTCCCGTGCATAGTGTGCACTAACCAGCCAGCAAAGACCCCGATAAAGTAGGGCGCCACTCTCGCCCAAGGCCGCTCTATTATGGTGGAATAAATCTCGTATACACTGAAGTAACTGTAATGACAGAATACGAAACACTTAGATTTTTAAGAGAACACTATCTTTCTATGTAAAATTACGTTTTCTATTGCTAAAATACGGCTTTATTGAAAGACCCAACCTAGGTGTTATGATGATAAAGTGTGTGCTTAGCATTATGATTAGTTTTGGCGATTGTCCGTGCTGTCTGATTCGTTAGAAAAAAAGCCATAGATTTCAAATTATCCCACATTAACATACTGGATAAAATGGTGTAACCTTAGACTGAAAAACTTAAATAAATAACTACCCGCTATATTTCTCACCGTTTGTCGTAGTCGAAGTAAGCTTCGCTGACGTCAGCAGCAGTAGCGGCCAGCACCATGGCACCGGCCAGAGCCGCGACGAGCTTGGCGCGCGAGCTCGCGGCCGCGCAACTCGCGCACACAAGCGCGCCTAGTGCGTGCAACTGACTCTCCGTCGATAGGAACCACGAGATTTGCATACACTAGAGAACACAAAACTGTGAGCGCTCAAAAAGTAAGATAAAGGTATCAGAAGACATCATCATCTTAAACGAAAACGGTACAATTCGGGTGAGATGATGACGTCGTCTGCGTGAATGTTCATCTCACTTTCTGAACATTAGCTCATTTCGTTCCAGCAGATCAATTAAGTGCTTAATTGTACATACTTATGTACATAAATTTGAGTCGCAAATCTGTTTAGTCGATACTTAATTTCAATTGAATATTCCACTGTTGACATCACACAACCGTTTCTATCAGAATTAAAATATTCAAATGAAATTTCAGTCGCACAACTGTATCTAATCATATTGAACTCTAACAGTTTCATTGAAATCTACTGGTACATTTTAACCAACTTCAAAAAACGGAGTAGGTCCTCATTCGCTTGTGTTTTTTTTAGAACGAAGTTCTTTATCGCACGGTACGTACTTGGCGGATGGGGACTAGGAGAAAAAAGTGTGAAAAATTTCCATCAGAAATTTCCGTCACGACCCTTTCTTTAATGTAGACGGTTATCCATAGGGTGTCACAATATATCTCCGACAAAATATCCCCAGACAAAATATGATATGTTTTTAATATACATATTTTGTAATTAAATTTCGTAATTAATATATTTTTTCGAGTTGTGAAAATAAACATTTTATTGTACATCATTCAATTCATCTGATTCATTAGTTATTTCTGCGTTTCATTATATTGCTCTCAGACGCTAGTAATTCATTCATGTGTTTTTTTAATGAATAATATAATACGTTTATCAATAATAATATACTACGATAGGAACTTCGTTCTAACCGAGTGTTGCACGACACTCACGCATGTTTTACGTTACCTCATAACTGGAAGGATATACTTTCCGATTGGTTCCATAGAAAATTCATCAAAATCGGTTCAGTACTTTGGTTTTTAAACCAAAATAGCTGGAAAAAATATGTCATCCAAGTAAACGAAATTTCGTGTTTTTATTTAAATGAATCTGGTTTTCTTTTTAGTTTTTAAAACGTAATTATTTATCAGTATATGTAAGACGAACAGATACAGTAAATAAATCATTAAATAAATAAAGTTTCACAGGAAAATTTAACACCAGCAATTCAACAATCTCTCTCGATTCAAAGGTTTCAATCGTCTTTGTCACTCCTGTAATAAAACATAGCTAGAAAGACATCTCAAACCTGTTACAGGGCATAGTAGTTTCTACTACCATCTGAGGCTCCTTCGGAATCTGCACTTCAAACAGTACCTACAAACCTGTTCATTCCTAGGGTAAATGGTGGAGACATACAACAGGTTTCGCCACCAGTATTCAGAGCAGCTGTCATGGTCTCCGTCAGGCACTGACAGTGATGCAGTGCGCAGAGACACGCGAGCTAGTACTGCTGATAGTAAGATTGTGTATGCGTAAGAGGGCAATAATCTGTAAGGAAGATATAAGTCGCATTAGTCAAAGTCGATAGATACTTTATTCAATACAACCACAAGGATCATTTTGAAACGTCTTACTTACTAGGTGAATTTAGGTGCTAATTACTCCTAACCCAAGCCCGAGAAGGACTTGTAAGAAACTCGTCCTGGTCCTAGCGCTTTTTTGCATGATCCATCTTATAACTACCTTACCAAGAAAAACTAATAAAAGAGGGTGTGTACAATTCAAATGTGTCGTTTAACTGTCTGAGGGCAGAGCGACATGAGGCCATGCATTCTTATCGATAATATAGTCATTTATATTATAATACGTTTTCTTGAAAAGTCTACCCTTTATGTATGCTTTGAATTACTTATTAGGTAGTTTAGTTAGTTTAGTCGACTAAGCAGGTGGTAGGAGAGCCGACTCATTCCTTGAATTAAGAATTATGGTAATTCAAATTTAAAATGTGTGTGAGTACCTAATCATTGAATTTAAGTCAGTGTTCTCGACACTGAAAAATATGATAGATTCTACAAGTAACAAAGCTCTTAAACACTCGAAAATACAACCACTGCAATATTTATATTACGGGAAGAATATAACATCAAATTCAAGCCGAAAACAATATTATTGCTAATTTAGACAAGTTATCAACTGATAACTTAAAAACTTCCTCCCAGTATGCAATAAATAATTGCAGTGTAAATACCTGATAACTCTGTTGGAGACGAAGCACACGAACTGCATGATCTGACCACACGCACCGCCAAAGCTAACCAGCTCTTTGACGCTGTAGCGACTCTTGAGATAGAAAAAATGGTGGGAACTGAAGAGGCCACTGAAAAAGAAACAAACGTAGCGTTGGTATATATTTATTTGTTAGTAAATAGAGAACAAGACAGACATTTCTAAAGTATATTTTTTTAAAAGGAATATATAAAACAAGTTTACCTTACAAAAAATAGAGTGTCAAACGCAATAGTACCAGTTGCAATAATGTAATATATGTTATCGCGTTCATTCGAATCCCCAGCGTCATCTGAAACATTATTATGATTAGTATCATCCACCATTTGATACATTGATGATGTAGTATCAAAGTAAATACCTGAGGTATAACTCGCCAGAACTGCAACATGTATGAATATTATCCAAAACGTCGCCACTACTTTAACTCCGTGTATCAACGACAAGTCCTTATTAGCTGTGGTTTTATTAAAGATTCTATTCCAAGAATAACTGAATGAAAAGCATAGCAAAAGGTTACAGAAGAACGTCTTTCTTTTATCCTCTGTGCTGATACTTGCGAATGAGCTGTACTTAGCTCTGGGACAAGTTGTTAGGTTAGACAACTGTTTGTTGTTACATTGTCGCTTATATTTGCCGCATCTATTGCAACTGCCGGATACTCTTTCCACGTTCACTACGTCGAGCGTAATAGGGGAAAGACCTTCATTCGATTTGACTAGCTTCTTCATGGTAACAAGGTTCATATTTGCGCTCTCTGCCATAAGACTGTCAATACTCTTCACGTCTATATGCTTTCTTTTTAACTCGTCTACCAGATTGGTTTCATGGTTGTTGTATTTGGGTAAGTCGAAGCTCATGGATTTTTTGTTGTAAGGAACGCATTTCAGTAGGTCGAAATCGACTACTGTAGCTGTTAAAGCCAAGAGAACTAACATCACAGAAATCACAATCAAGAAAATTGCTCCAACATCTGTAGATATGTCAAAGTGGCCCTCGATTTGTCTCAGGGAAATGATTCTGGTGGTACGAGGGATGGATTTGTTTGTCCGGAGATTGTCGTTGAGTGTTATGGAAAAGTGGATGAGTGATTCAATGTCGTCTGGTTGGCAGGAACGCGGGAGGCAAACTCCTAGGATAATGTTATGTGACTGGAAGAAAAAGAACAATCAAAATAAGACTACGTTAAGTAACTAAGCATCAATCGCCAACCAACTTAAAAACTCATTGGGCTATTTCCTCGTGGAAAACGCACATAGCTTGTTAACACGTAGATCATCGTAGAAGGAGTCCCTATCTAACACACTACCATCCTTAAGTGGTATGATCTGGTCTCGTACCTTGAGCATGGTAAGCTTAGTGACATTCAGCTGTACCCTCGCAGTGGAGTATGCGAGGCGATGTGGTGGCCAGTGCTCTGCTGCCACCAGCCGCTGCATCAGATCATCGTGCTGTAGCATCCAGCGCCAGTCCTCAGGATCTAAAGGGGCGTTAAGGTTTGATTTATGACCCTTATCGGGTCTGAGGCAAATCTGTACACACTGTCATATACACTGTCTGTCGGTCTTAGAATTCATCATCTGTCGAGTCCTGTGTGTTTATTTAAAACATGGCATCGTACAGGATATGGAACAGAATAATTCGCTGAACTTTGTGAAATATAATCTCAATGTCTTGTAACTTTTATAAGCAAAAGGATTAATGATTAAGAAACTATTAGATAACTAACTTCAGCCCGCAGATTCGCAGATTCTGCACAGATTCGCTACATAAAAAGTCTATTATGCTATTTCAGGCTTATCTATAATTGATCTACAATAAGTATCAGACTCATCAAAATCTGCCTAGCTGTTGCAAGCGTGACAAACACACACAAACTTTCTCATTTATATTATTAGAAGGATAATAGACATTCAATAATACCTGAACCGTGATATTTCTCTTTTCGTATGACACTATTCATGTAGTCGTTGTGGCGTAGTGCAAACAGAGTCTCGTTGTCTCCATTTTCAGTGAAATCTTTGTCCTGTAAAATTAATAGATAACCATTTTTAATCGACTTCAAAATACGAATCTCAATTCGTTTTTTTTTGTTTGTTACCTCATAACTCCTTTATTTATGAACCGATTAGAAAAATTTTTTTTATGCGAAAGGATATACTTTCCGATTATTCGATAATTTCATCATATCGGTTCAGTAGTTTGATATTTAAATCGAAATAGAAAAAATATGTAAGTACCTAAACGAAATCGTTATTTTATATAAATGAAGTCGGTTTTCTTTTTAGTTTTTAAATCGTAATTATTTTGTCCAGTCAACATGTGTGTGGGAGATTAGGTTTTGGATGTTGCATCAGAAACTCACCATTTGAATACATTTATCTTTAGAGCCGAGCCAATGGCGGCGGCCAGTGAACAGGCCAGATGGATACCTGCCCGATGCGTCTATCACTGCAATTAGTCATAACATGTGAAAAAACGAAAGTAGGTATAAATAAATAATGCTGGACATTTCAAACAGGAAATCATATAGCCCCAAAGTAAGCAGAGCTTGTGTTATAGGAACCACACGACTAATGTACCTACTAGGTACTTATAGGCACTGTTTTTTTATATACATATTATTCATAGAAAAACACCTAGACTAGACAAATATTTGCAGATCATACAAACATTCATCCCGCGGCAATAATCGAGCCCGAAATCTTCTGCATCTCGCCACAGATCTATTTAACTAGTAGTTACAGTATCCTGCCGTATATAACGATAACTTAGTAACGTACATAAAACAGAAAAGTGTTTATAAATTATAATTTTCGTTAGGTCAGTAAAAGTTGACTTAATGAGCTCAAACACAATCATTTTTCTACTCTTATTCAGTAAGAACAGTGGAACAGCTTCAGACTCCATTAGATCAGCTCGCTGTCATAATTACACCTAGGTACTTATAGTGCTACCTGTTGTGATCGTGCCTTGAACTCTTTGATTTACCCAAGAGAATATACCTTTCTACCTACACATTTTAATAACTCCGTCCATGTCAATTCTTCTCCGACTTGGGTTAGGAGGAATTGGCACCTAAATTCACGTATGTAAGACGTATGTAAGATTATATTAGGTACTAGGTACCTAACATACTTCTTTGTGTACCTATAATATTTTATTCTGACCTCTAAGCTCAGTTGGTAGCAGCTCTGCCTTCTACGCTGTAGGTTATTAGTTTTCTCCCAGGAAAAACATTTGTGTGATGAACATAAATATCTGGGTGCTATAATGTATCTTATGCATGTATTTAAAAATATATAAGCTTTCTATCAGTCGACTGTTTCACATAGTACCTACAAGCTATGCATCGTTAGGGGCTGGATGGTGTTTTGTGGATTGTGTACCAATATTTATTAATTAATTATTAATTCAAGAAAATACTAAGCTTCTGTTACTGAAATATTTCAATTATATCAGAAATCCACTAGTCTCGTTCTAATTTCAAACATATTAAGTCAACGAAACTAGCGAGTAGGTGCCTAAAACAAAACAGTTTAGAGATAGGTATACCTACTTATCTTAAAAACTAAAATATAATAAAATTTAGTTTTGGAATTTAGGTACAACAAATTAATCACTTCATTAATTTTAACCTTTGAATCCGTATGTAAAAACAATTGAAAGCCAAACAATCAAATGTAATTTTTTAAAGTAAGAATATTATAGTTTACCTTGTGCAAAATGTATCACTCTGAAATTCCACATGCAGGCTTCATATTAATTCAAAGTGTCAGTACAGTATGCTAAAGCGGCAATTTCATATTTAGGTAAACCCTTATTGTTTTATTGGTGGACAGTTACGGAGTACCAACTCAGGTAGTGCTAGCCCGAAACTAAACAAAGGTTGAAGGAAGCAGAAAACTATTAGGTAGAATAGTATTATAAGTAAGTAAAGTCATTTTATCTGTCTGTATTTATTTTGTTAGCTCACAAACATATCATATTATTGTACTTCTCTTCTTACTCATTATTAAAAGATCTAACTAACTAAATAACACTCCAGAAAAGTATCTCGCAGGGTCTTTCGGCTGAAGGTTCCGAAAGAATACCAGCGCCTAGTTAGGTACTCCCAGTAGACATACACAGCGAGACATATTATGCGGAGCGAGACCTTTTTGTTACTGTGCCAGCGCCACACAGATACATGACATGCTCTGTCTTCTCCATTTTTATTTTTCTAAGTATTTGTACTGATTGTGTGTGCTTGAGTAACAAATAAATGAGTGTCTAAATAAATCTATGTCTAAATCAAGATATTTTAGTAACCCGATTCCGGTTTGTCTTGGTTGTTCGTTCTAATCCCGGCATCAATAATTTCGTATGCAAAATACCAGTGGCCGGGCGCAGACAGTTTCTGAATCGATTTTCAGAACTAGGTCGCATGAAAATGCGAAAGTAGGTAGATATGTAACCTATATAGAATGTAGACCGAAGGCTACCCTGGCGAGCTAACTACCCGTGCCTTTGTAAGACTGTTTCGACCTTTAAATCTTGGGTACCTACCTAACTATGCGGCCACGAGCCTGTTAATGTATCATTTGACTAAGTAGGTAGTTTAATTTGCGATTGTTTCAACACAACAATCTTAATCATGGAATGACGAGTACACTTACCTACTTCCATTCTTTTTCTAATGTCATTTAGTAAACTCGGTATCCATTATCTAGACATTTACTTTCTGTCTTCTAAGAACGCAGTTTCATGTGTTAATTGACAAGTTTTTACTTTTTACTTGTGAATTAACCACTCATTCATTAAGTACCATCACGCTAACACGCAGAATGCAACTGCATCGTATAACATTGATACGTGATCCATCAATACGAGTGATGCTTGATATCACATTCAGAGGCGCCGGCGCAGACGATAGTAAACTATTGAATGTAATTATCAAACATAATTATACAGCGATTTGTAGTGTTTACAGCCAAGGAAAGGAACAGTTACTCCATCATCCGTTAAGATCTCGATATTGTAACGGGTCCAGTTCCTCATTCCACATCAGATGCTTCAGTTATGGTACCGAAACGATATGCCGGTATAGTAGGTACTCGTAAAGTTGAAACCTACTCTATGTCTAAAGTTTTTTAAACTTACGCGATCAGAACACATTATTATAATTATTTACAGGTATTTATCGCGTTTATTTACCTATTTTTCCCTCCGTTTCGACGGGTTTACACTCTGTCGTGGTGTATGACGAGGATGACTGGGATGACGGGATGAGTCATCCAGTGACCACGACAGAGTGTAAACCTGTCGAAACGTCGGGAAAAATAGGTAAATAACCGCGATAAATACCCGTAAATATTTATAATAATGTACTCTATGTCTGTCAGTTTAGGGACAGAATTACCGACAGGTTTCCGCAATAGTTAGTAAGCGAGGTACACTTTAAGTAGGTATATGATTCAGACGTAAACATACCTACGTCTCAGTATCTCAAATCGCTCAAAATTTCAATGGAATAGGAATAGATGGAAGCGTAAGTGCAAGCTTTGTTTTTGACAACTTTTATGGAAATTAAACTGGGCGTGAAATTATACACAATTATACGAAGTCGCGTGGCGTTCCACGTGTAAGTACGTAACTAATAAAACAAAATCAAGATGCATACAAATAACCATAACACACGAGAAGAATAACCATGAGGAACGTAGCTGTTTCAGACACACAGTGATAAACGATCCGGCATTTTTCAGAAATAAATCTCTCGGAGCACAACACGCAGAGCCAGTGAACCTGAAGGAGCGTTCACATGCGCGTGAGTCGGGCGAAAGTTGCGCAATGCCAGATCGTTGTCAATCGAAAGTATATTTCCATTAGTTATTTATGCAAATTAAACGATTACTTAATCGGCGCCGGCGATTGAAATAAGCGCAAGTATTAATTTATTTTATCATATATATATCATAGTTAACACCAATTCACTTAGAACAATAGGCATGCCAAGTATAACCCACAATGCTGCCAGAGTCTTTGGGACGTTGCTTTCTGGCAGTGATCTAGATCAGTTATCTTAAGACCGATTAAACGGCCCTTAGACAACAGATCAAATATTTCATATGTACGTTTTCCTTTACACAAGAGAGGACAATAAATATTGCTAGACAATTCATACAGCACAATCTAGCACCTAACCAGATGAATAATAGAATACTTTATATAGGTACTCCTAAATACCTACGATAGCACTCAGAAAAAGAACCAACATCTATGCTCATCACACAAATGTTTCTTCTGGGCGAGGAATCGAACCCGCAACCTACGGCGCAGAAGGCAGTATAACAACCAACTGAGCCTTGTGAAAATTAAGATAGTAGAGATAGTTAGATCGCAGATAATCCAAATCTTACAAAACGTTTATTCCAAAGCTTTTGTCATTAATAGACTCTATTACTTTGTAGTGTAGAGCATAGTACAATAATTGGATCACCTTCTAATGTGAATACAGGGTAGATCCCTACCATACTTGCAGAAAAAGTACTTACCATCATAAGCCCAGGCCCTTCCGTCAGCTAAATCCTTGAGGAACATGCTCACGTCATCCCAGCACTGCGACTCCAGAAGTAAATGCACTCCATTTCTCAACTTCGGCCACACAAGGCCCAAGAACGACGGATCGTAAACATTGAACCAATTCTCAAATCCCTCGCCGCGATACGAGCGCCGCCATGTTTTAGCGTTCAAATCTCGTTTCGAACTTTTGTAGTCAAAGCCTCTTCCGCATTCTACCAGTAAAATAATAAAAAATAAAACTCTTAGCGAATTCATTGTTTACATTATATATTACTTGTGTACCGAGATGCGTGCGAGCGCGGTGCTCACTGATACAATACACGCATCAGACAATTGCATCAAGAGTAAGTACATAGAAACGTTAGGTCTACGGCCCATTCGAGACTCAGAAACGCTATTTACTCACTTTTACTACTTCTACAATGATTTGGTTTGATTAACTTTGTAGGACGCGTAATGACGTTAGTTATGGTTTGTGGTTATATAATACTTAAGTTATGGCCCAGGACACAATACTACCTGAAAACTATTGTAAAAACTCCTTTAATGCACTGAGACAACCCCTTTGTCCTAAGAGTGTAATCACTAGCGTTACTATCTATGCCCTATCCTTGTCATTTTAATGTCAAACAAAAAATAAAATATATAAAAGAAAGTCGTGTTAGTTACACCACTTATAACTCGAGAACCGTTGGACCGATTTGGATGAAATTTAAAATTAATGTAGTTACTAGTAACTTGGATTAGGATATACGATACTTTTATCGCGGAAAAACAAAGGGAACGGGGGCTGGCGAAGCCGCGGATGCCCGCTAGCGCCATCATTCAATATTTATCCGTAACTTGGTAATCCCTGTAATTATTACATAATTTGAAAAGCTATTTGTTTTTATAGCAATATTAGTACTTTAATATTTTTTGTGAAGTTGTAACCGCCCAACGAAGTGGGCACGGGTCAGCCAGTAATAAATAAATAATGACGCATATTTCATACAGCATCATCTGACCCCAAAGTAAGCCGAGCTTGTGTTATGGCTACCACATGATTGATATACTATTTATATACATTATTTTTTGTAAATACCTACATATTATACATAGATACACCCAGACCCGAGACAAATATTTGTAGATCAAACAAACATTTGTCCCGCAGCGGGAATCGAACCCCGCAACCTTCTGCATATCTGCCGGCCCTTGGCCCACTGCACCACAGAGGTCGCCAACATAGATAATAGAGATGGCAACAGATTAAACACTTCATTAGCTAATGTGTCTTTATAATATATACCCTAAGATTCAGAGACCAAATTAGGCGAAAACTTTTGAAAGCCAGGTTACGCTAAACTTAAAGTATTAACTAAATGAATATTTTAGGGATGGTCAAAAAAACACAAATTATGTTAGTAATTATACATTTATTACCTGTCAAAAAGACATTAGCTTACAATTATTTCACTTCATGTACTTAGTAAATACAATTAGCTAGATTTAATTAATCTTTCATCTGATACTGTATTTAAAATTTATGTCACTGTAGTAGTCTCTGTAGGGACGCGCTCACACACTCACACATACACACGAACAAAGAACGACGACGCACGATAAAATTGACCTTAATTACTTTACAATACGGTTTACATTTGCCTGAGTCGTTTGTTCGGCCGCTGTCCGTCCATAAATCCACCCTGTGGAGAAAAAAAATTATGTCAATATCTGAAGACGTACTGATCGACCGTAAATCTTATATAAAAGTTACTAAAACCTTTTGACAAAAGATTTACCAGGTTTTTATTTAAGGTCGTAAGGTAAGAAGAATGGCTGTAACTGCGATGGTTAGTAATTGATTGTTATTAAAAGTAAACTTAGTACCGGACTACACAACACACACTTAAAAAGTCCAATCCCCTACCTGCCAGTCCCAAAGCTGCTCCAAAAAAGAGAAATTCAAAGTAAAGCCACGAAATAATCAATACTACAGAGATGCGAAACTTGGAAAAGCGCAGACTGATTAGGAGTTGTAGCGGAAGTTTATTCAGCCTTCTTGATCCGGTGTCCAATTTCCAAACAAACAATAACTTTTAAATCATTTACGCTTACGTGTTCTAGTACAAGTGCGTCATTCCCAGATTATTTTCCTGGTTCCGCGTCAGAGAACCTACTACTGAGTTTCATTTCTACGTAATCCTGTATAAGGTTATATTAGAGGCAAAAGTTTTTCAAGCCAAGTTTACACTGACCATGTACCTAACCTATACCAGTTAGTGTTTTTAACTGTTATGTTTATTATAAACAAAATCAGGGTTAAACTTTAGTATCTGGATACAGGAAAGGGGGGGGGAAACAGGAGGACCACCCCCCCACCCCCCTGGTACCACTCCCAGGCGGAATTACCCCGTTCTCGAGATATTTGAATAAATCCTAACCTCAAAAAAAAAGGGGGGTAGGGGGGGAAACAGGGGAAACATTTGGTTATTATCTGTCAATTTTTACATTTTGTTTCATATTTTATCAGATTTGAGGTTAGAAATGTTTTATTTTCTCGAAAACTAAGGATTTCCGCAAGTTAAAAATGTAATCAGGAAGCAAAACCCTACCAGATTTGAGCATTTTTACCCTCCAATTCCTGTATCCAGATACTAAAGCCAAGCCAAAATTAGCATTAGATAGGTATATAGGTATGTTCAAATAATTCGTGTTCCTTTATTTTATTTTATTGTGTAGCCAAATATATATTTTTCTAGGTTGACTAGTCATAATACCAGTTACCTAGTTTAAGATAGAGATTGTTCCGAACTATTATTAAGGTCTTTTCTTTTTCTATTGTTTAATTAAACATAGGCAGATGTAACGCTTTGGATTTTTCTGTAATGTTACTCTTACTTAAATAAATAAACTTGAAACATGAAACCAGTAGTACTATCTTCTAAACAACTTGTACGAAAACGCGTCAATTAAACCCATTTGTATTAAAAAATTATATGATTATTTTATAATTTTCTGGTAATATATAACCGAAACATCACCTAAGTATAACTAATGATAACTGATGCCTAGATCAAGTATCAGTTTATATCAATAAGTCACCCGAAAATTAATCGTAAAATGCAAGTACTGTAAATACAGGATAACATGCAGCACTTGCATTTCACGATGCATATTATACAAAGCGAGTTACCTGGATTGTCTTGTGCTCTACTAATCTAGGAACTGGTAGTTCTGAAAAGAATGCACAGAATTCGTTAAATGGCAAAGATTGCAGAGTAGTTCCCATTTTAGAAGTTTTTTAATCTGCATTTCTTTGCACATCTTTCTATGCACTCATTTCTGTATTTCAATGAAATGATGACATGCAAGCAAATATAAAATTGTAATGCAAAAATACAGCTTACAGATTGAGCTACTAAGTCTAACTCAACCTTTAATGAAAACTACCAAACAGCACAAGCTATTGATTCAAATTAATAAAATCCAAACAGAAATGAAAGCAATTAACACTTTTAATAAAGTTAAATACAAAATAAAGTGCAATAAAAATGTATTTAAGTATAGTCCAAGAAAACGAAACAGCGTGGCTTAATATTTGATAATAAATGAGTTTAAAAAACAAGAAACATGGTTCTATGGTTTTGACCGGTCTGAAAATGCTTTTAAAAGAAGTTTTGTGACAGTGAACATACCAGCCTCCAAATATTTAGAGACGTGTGAAACTTGCGCGATGATTACGTTATGGCTTGATTCTGTTAGTCGATATTCAGTTCATCTCTGTACCGCTTGGACCCTTAATATTTAAAGCATGATGATATGACGAGTATGAAACAAATCTGTAAAACCGAATTCCACCGGTTCCGTTGCCGGATTGTGTAAAAGTAGCAGGTTCAGCAGCAACGCGATAGCAATATTCGCAAAATCTGGCTAAAGTTGTTAAGAAATGCATTTTTTCGCGTGTATTTATTTGAACAAACCAAATACATTGTGTAAAAGTTTACATAAATTTTTTGTACATATTTTTTTTAATGTGACTATTAAAATGTGGAATCAAGACATCACCACTAAAAAAAATATGGGCTCACGCAAACATTGGTGGCAATTCGGTAGGTTCATTTCTAAAATTAGGAATTGTCTAAAATATATTTAGTTAGTAAAACCTGTAAAGTAAAATTTGTAAAACCTATTCGGTACCATCTTACTAAATAAGGAACGCTTAATTAAATTAGATAAAATAAAATTAGGATAAGTTGGTCACAGCAGAATACCAAAGTTTCATTTGACAGTCTAAACCTAATTTTAGCTAAAATTAGTTAAGTTGGTGCCAACAGAATTAAGGCCATTGGCTCTCCAAAGGTATGTAAACGATACATACGGAACGAATAGGGAGACAAACTTCGGTCGAGGCTAACTTCACGTACTTTATAATGAAAGCTTGGCGCCTCGGTGACGTTCGTATTTCCGAATTAGTACGATTACGCGGCCAATATCCAGTGTGGGTTTTATTAGGGTACAAGAAGTACGTTTGACAGCAGTAGTGATCGCGCAATTCACGCTTACTACTAGTTGTCCCGAGTTACATAATCTGGAGCGGGTACGTTCACTATCACAAGAAAAAAGGGAGGTGTAAGTGAAACTCCGCTTACACGGCCAATTATCTAGTAACTAATTATCCAAAATTTTGGCATAACGGTGTGTCAGGATCATCCGAATTGCCTTAGCCGTAAATGATGTGATAATTACGGGTATTGGTGGCAATTCAGCTGGTTCATTTCTAAAATTAGGAATTGTCTAAAATATATTTTAGTTAGTCATAGCATTTGTAAAACCTATTCTGTTGGTACCATCTAACTAAATTAGGAACGCTTAATTAAATTAGATAAAATTAAATTACGGTAAGTTGGTAACAGCAGAATACCAGAGTTTCATTTTACAGTCTAAACCTAATTTTAGCTAAAATTAGTTAGGTTGGTGCCAACAGAATTGAGGCCATTGTCTAGGATGGATCGAGCAATTGGGCGTGTAAGGGAGCTACATCGGTTAGATGAGTGTAGTGTAGTATAGTGTAGTATAGTGTAGAGTAGCGTAGAGTAGAGTAGACTCACCGGACGTCCCATGAACCCTTGCGGAGGCATGTACGTGTTGACGGGCGCGAAGCCGCCGCCGCGCGGGAAGGCGCCGGCGCCGCGCGGGGGGAACACGCCGCGACCGCGCCCTCCTGAGGATACACAACAACTACTTATAATATCTCCTGAGGATACACAACAACTACATACATATTTCCTGAGGATACATAAAAAATTACATATTTTTCCATATCATACATCCTGTTCGGCTTTACACCGAACACAGCAATTATGCATTTTTGTCTTACAAGCAAATATGCACAATTGCCGGCCGGCACCGCGTTACTCATAACCATCTCACCCTACATCCCATTTTATACCGTTTATATTATTACTCTTTATTAGTCTTTTATACCAGTTTAATATATTTGTCTAACCATTCCGTGAACCTGTGTGAAGTCCGATAAAATACCCTACTATCTATAGTGAACTTTGAACTACTCATTTTGTCTCTACACCAAATACCAACCACCAATAACTACGAGGCCTAGGACACCCACCATAAAGAAACCTAGTCTTTTTACACATTCATCTTATAATGACATTAGGTAATGTTGTTTATATCTGTTGCCACTTTTTTCATTAGCATTAGGTGTTTTTCTATGTACCCATAATATGTATTTACAAAAAAAAGGTTATAAATAGATCAGTCATGTGATAGAGCTTGTGTAATCACTAGCTCTGCTTACTTTGGGGCTAGATGACGCTGTGTGAAATGACCGGCATTATTATAAGCATTTGATTGACAAATAAATAAATGTTGGTAGACAAAACACACAACATCACTAGCCTCATACTAAGTGTAGCTTGTATTATGGTGACCAGGTGACTGATAGAATACTTATATATTTTTAAATACATAGTTATGATAATATGTTATAACACCCAGAAGCGGAACAAACACCTATGTTAATCACAAAAATGTTTATCCCGGTAGAAGTCAGAGCTACTACCAACTGAGCTGACAGACCAGTCATCAATTAGCATTAGACTGAAGAAATAAATCGATATCAGTGAACAATGTAAACAACTATCTAGTAGATAACACCCATACACGGAACAAACACC
The DNA here is from genome assembly GCA_948098915.1 of Lampropteryx suffumata. Classification (NCBI taxonomy): domain Eukaryota; kingdom Metazoa; phylum Arthropoda; class Insecta; order Lepidoptera; family Geometridae; genus Lampropteryx; species Lampropteryx suffumata. Next base: position 1,096,254 of record OX402545.1, read on the forward strand.
TATACTTTTCACATTATTTATCCTGAGAGGGAATTGAACTCCCAACCTACAGCGCAGAAGGCAGAGCTACTACCGACTGAGCTGACACTTGACAAGGACATACTTAAAAGCCTATTATGTGATTAGATTTAGAGTAAGTATCGTTTGCACAATTAGTTCTACATGTTGCGATAAAACTAAGAACGAAATACAGTCTCGTCCGTCACAGCAACACAGCGACCGTGACATTTTCTAAGAAGCTACTCCACTTTCAAACGTTATTTCATGCCCACATTTAGTACAGTATAGTATAGTATTTTTTATTTCTGTTTGTACAAGTGAGGGTATGTTACAATTTTTACAAATGAGATACAAAACAAGTAGGTATTATAAACATAATGATTAATGCTATTGAGTAGAACTTATATAATTAGGTATAATTACTTATTATAACAATATTAAAGTGCCCTAGCTCCCACCCTAGGAAAACCTGTGTTGTGGGTAGCTAGTACTCTTTCGCAAAAAAATGTGTCATTTGTATTCTTACAAGTGTGAATATGTATACGCCTTGAGAGGGTGCAACACATCAGAATATTTTTATTTTTTAGTTATATTTGTTATTAAGTTAAATATCTGTATACCTAGGTATATACAGTTAAACTGGTGAATCACATAGTAATTATGAATAAAATTTGTTAGCTATAACTGTAGTACTTATTTACAAGATCATACCTCTATTCAAATCAGGTAGTCATTCCGATCCTAGTAACTTTAGACCTATATCAGTACTTCCTACATTTAGTAAAATATTTGAAAAACTTATGCTAAACCAATAACAACGGCATTTTAATACCAAATTTACTTGACAGTAAACAATTCGGATTTACAAAGGGACGCTCAACGACTGATGCCGGTGTTGAGTTAATATCACATATTTTTGATATCTGGGAGGAATCATGCGATGCCTTAGGTATTTTTTGTGATCTGTCGAAAGCTTTTGATTGCGTTCATCATGAAACTCTAATCAGCAAACTACATCACTATGGTGTTCAGGGAGTTTCACTTAAGCTTCTTACATCCTACTTAAGTGACCGAACACAACGAGTAGATGTAAATGGAAAGCGTTCTCCAGGTTCAATGGTAAAAATGGGTGTACCACAAGGATAAATGATCTACCTAAACTTGTAAAGGATGATCACGAGATTGTACTGTTTGCTGATGACACGTCACTTTTATTTAAATTAAAGCGACGACTTACTAATCTTGACGATGTAAACAATGCAACCTCTAAAGTTGTAACATGGTTTAACGTAAACAACTTATTACTAAACGAGAAAAAAACGAAATGCATTCGTTTTATACTGCCCAACGTTAAACAGGTGAAAGCTAATGTAAAAATTAAAAACGAAAAGATAGATCTCGTCGACACCACAGTGTTCTTAGGCATTACTTTAGATAATAAACTGCAATGGGGCCCGCACATAGATAAATTGTCGAAGAGACTCAGCTCTGCGGCATACGCTGTTAAAAAGATCCGTCATTTTACCGACGTAGATACCGCTAGACTCGTTTACTTCAGCTACTTTCATAGCATTATGTCGTATGGCATTCTGTTGTGGGGGAGTGCTGCTGATATTAACACCATATTTGTGCTGCAGAAGAGGGCTGTTCGTGCAATTTATAACATGGGTCCTAGAGAATCACTTAGAAATAAGTTTAAAGAAATTAATATTATGACAGTGCCTTGTCAGTATATATACGAAAATTTAATGTATGTGCACAAAAATATGCATTTATTTTAAAAAAGAAATGCGATAATCATAGTATTAACACTAGAAATAAAGATAAACTCGCTGTTCCCACTGTTAGGCTCGCTAAAGTTAATAAGTCTTTTATAGGGCAATGTGTACGCTTCTATAACAAGGTCCCAAGCGACGTGTTAGATTTGTCGATTGGCAAATTTAAAAACGTAATTAAACAGAAACTGTCTATTAAAGCATATTATAAAATATCTGATTATTTAGATGACAAAAAAGCTTGGGATGAATCAGCTCCAACTCGACTTGGCATCCGTAACAAAATTGTCAAGGATAATACAAAAAAGTGTTAAGACCAGACAAGTTTCTTGCCGGATTCTTCATGAACTGGGGTTAGGAGGAACCAGCACCTAGATTCACTAGCATGTAAGAAGACGATTCAAAGTGATCCTTGTGATTTTATTGAATAAATATATATTGAATTTTGAATTTTTTTTGAACAAATAAAATGAAATTGACTGAAATAAAATACTTATGCACACAATTACTAATAAAGTATTGTAAGCAAATCTTCCGTTTTTGAATATGTTTGAGTTTTTAACCACTCCGAAACAACCTTCATACATTTTTTTTTTAGTAAACTTGAAAATGTTCAGGATATTATTAATTTTGGAGTATAAATATGGACCTAAATAACAATAACTACGTTGTCTAAAATTGGTACGTGTTTTCGGTGTCTTCCACGTTGTCCTACGATTGCCCTGGGTGAAGAGATAATGTTTCAGGTGCAATTTTATGAAATCTAAGGGTTGTATATAAAATATATAGTTGCCTAACCGAGGGGTGATTAACATCTTGGTAAAGGGATTCTGTGGGGTAACGGTAAGGCTTCTTGTATGCTATTTTTAACACAGCTCGTTGAGCTCGTTCAAGTTGAAGTAGGTGAGTTTTGCAAGCTGCACCCCACGAAGAGACACAGTATGTCAGCACTGACTGACAAAGTGCTTGATTTATAAGTTTAATTATGTGTGATTCTGCGCTCGATGTAATTAGTTTAATAATGAACATAATTTTTCTTAGTCTACCTCTAATTGCTGCAATCTGATGGGTCCACGATAAGTGTTTGTCTAAGATAACACCTAAATACTTTATTGTTTCTACTTGTTCTAGAACTGGACAATTGCACTCTTCGTGATGCAAAACAGATTGTGATTAGAGCCACTATGGAGTCTTATAATTAGATTTTTCTTAGGTGAGCTTTTACTGGTAATACTGAATGGTATTAGTTTAATTTTGTCAGTATTTAATGTTAATAGGTTGTACTGTAGCCATTCAGTGATCAATAATAAGCCAGATTGAGCGGACTGTAAAACATCACTCCAAGTGTCTCCATAAAAAACAATAGCAGTGTCATCTGCGAATGCAAAAAATATTTCCCTTGATGAGCTCTAATGAACATAAGCTATTTATGTAAATCAGAAACAGCGTTGGGCCTAAAACGCTTCCTTGTGGTACACCAAAGTCAGCCTCTGAAAAGTCACTATAGGAGCCATCTATCTTTACTCTTTGCTTTCTTGAACTTAGATAAGATTTAAACCAGTCTAATGGTGTGCCTCTGATACCTAATAATTCCATTTTACGAAGAAGGATAGGCCTAGACACAGTGTCGAAGGCCTTGGCAAGGTCGAGGAAGACGCCAATACACCTATTGCCCATGTCTAATTTGCCTGATACAAAGTCGGTTAGGTTGGTTACTGCATCCTCAGTACTCCTGCTTTTTCTGAAACCATATTGGTTATCAAAAAGAAGCTTGTGATTTTCAAGGTAACTAAGTAATCGCTTGTTGACAACTTTTTCAAGAATTTTTGATAGTGATGTGAGTAAAGAGATGGGCCGATAATTAGAGGGTACTTGTGGATCTCCAGCTTTGAATAACGGAGTGATATTAGCTATCTTCAAATGTTCCGGCACGACTCCACTAGTGATGCTCAAGTTTGTTATGAACGATATGATTGGTGATACGACATGTTTACTAAGCTTCAACACCTTATTGTTAATACCGTCCCAACTAGGTGCTGATGAAGGCTTGAGCGATGTTATTAATTTTGCACAGTACTTTGTATTCCATGCGCGACATAGGATAAATCACACTAAAAAAGAGGAGGTTCTCAATTTGGCTGTATTTTTATTTTTTTTACGTTCGATACCTCATAACTCCCGTCATTTATAAACCGATTTGAAAAAATCTGGAAAAGGATATACCTACTTCCCCCCAGGTCCCATATAAATTTATACAAGCGAGGCTCGTACTTCGCCGCAACATTTAAACTTTTAATAGCAGTGATGATGATTTTGATATTATTTGTTTACAATCCCAAAAAGGGAACTCGAAGGATAGCGGGGCGGTTGACTAGAATAAAATAATAGAGAAAAGAGTAATGTACCGTAATGTTCACCTCTAAAGTTCCCTCTCGCGTTGAAGCCGGCGGCGCCGCGCGCGCGGAAGGCGTTGTTGCGGCCCGCGGCGGCGGCGGCCGGGCCGGGGCCGGGGCCGGGGCCGGGGCTGGCGCCCGCGCTCGCGTTCGCGTTGCGGCTCTGCTGCTGCGAGTGCTGCCGCTTGTTCTGAGAAGACACATTTTGCTAAAAGAACAGTATTAGATGTCAAGCGGAGGTATAAGAAGATAAACTTGATAAACGATGGGAAAATTTGATAGGATAGCAGATCTGCGAATTAGCGTAATCTTCATCCCCCAGAAACGATGCGTTCGAGCCGTGTCGAATTCATGTAAGCCCTTAAAATATAAGATCTGGCCTATTTCCGCTCTGTATCCAAGGCGTTACGCAAAAAATTGATAATTCTTTACCTACCTAGACTGGAAGGTATCATTGCTCAGAAAATAAAAATTGTACACGGTAAAAGTTTCACGATTTTCGAGTTATTGAATATTTTCGAAATTTGTTTTTTTTAATATGTAACATCTTCACTCTCGCTATCTGTGATTTCGCGAAAAGGGAGGGAAATATTTAACAGGAAGCCGAGAAAGCGCACAATATTTGATTTAACCAAAGAGCGCGCGCCGTGGTAGAGTTGGCCGTCAAATGGCATCAACCCATTTTCCTGAGATATAAGATGTTACACATAATATTCGAATACTGTCCTTATCCATTCTTTTCTATGCCACGCCACGATCAGAAATCAAAAAATTTGCTCAATCTATTTTTTAAGGTATTCTTTGATAATATGTCATCTTAAACGTAGGAACATTATAAAGGCAGATTAGAAAGAACTTTGCCAGTCTAATACTGCCTGATTCTACATCCGCTTGACTAACCAAAGCTCAGTATAAAATTTACGGCTATATTTTCGTCATGTTTTAATGGCTAATTTTGGATAATTCATCAACTTTGAAAGCTAAAAGTGTACCGTATGTTAATAAGGATGCAGTTCACCTTGTTATCATAACAGCTAACAGCGGTAGCATATTTTAGAAGAATAATTTTGAATGATAAATGAACATCGAAAGTTGAAAATGAACCGGATGTTACCTTGTTATGGTTCTGAATACATCAACATTGAAAATATAAAGTGTACCGTATGTTAACCGTGCTAGGGTTCAGTTTACCTTGTTCGCGTTAGCATTATGCGCCTTCTGTTCGTCGTCATCCCTGTACTTGGAGATGGTGACGAAGAAGCCGTTGATGCGCAGCTCGCGGTCCAGTTTGAGAGCCTTCTCCACAGAGTCCTTGTCGTGGAACGTCACGCGCACTGCACAGTTATGTACGCATTCAACATTATACTATCTTAAAAACACTACAGACGACCTCTGTGGGCGTAGGCCCACCTGAAATGGAGAAGTTTGCGGGTTCTTTTCGCGCCGCGAGATATATATATTTAATATATTACACTATATATTTAATATATATATTTATATTAAATATATAGTGTTGGGTCTGGCTGTTATTGTATGTATAATATGTATGTATTTACATTAAAAAAGTATATAAGTTGTATATCAGTCATGTGGTACTCCATAACACTCCGCTTTTTAGGGCTAGATGATGCTGTGTGGGGTGTCCAACTTTATTTACTATAAGTTATCTGCTGCCCGCATAGTACATAGATAAAAAAAAACATTGTGCAATTCACACGTGGTAGAAGTGAAACCTTCAAAAAACAAACGTATAATACGTACACGTATACAAAACATCACGGTTGTTGTGATGCCATTTCTCGAACTTTGTACTACGCATGCGCGCACAAACACGTAATAATAAACACGTATAATGCATTCTATCTCATTTTTCCCACGTTAAATCTTATGAATTTATGTCTCTTTTTACTGTCGCTTTTTCGTTTCATCGACTTTCAAATCACAACGATGCCAAAGAAGTTTTCACTTCAAAATATATAAATAAATAATACATTTACAACAATAGAGTAGGATTTTTAAGTTTAAATAATAATAATAATACCTTACATTTCACACATCATCATCTGGCCCAAAGTAAGCAGAGCTTGGGCACCACATGACTGATAATACTACTTATATAGTTTTTTTTTGTAAATACATACTTATTATACATAGAAACACCCAGACCCGAGACAAATACTTGCAGATCATACAAACATTTGTCCCGCGGCGGGAATCGAACCCGCAACCTTTTGCGTCTCAGCCGGACCTAAACCCACTGTGCCACAGAGGTCGTCAATGTTTATTTGTTACTCAATCGCGGAATAATGTTGATAAAACTTGGTATAAAAATAGCCTATGTTAATCCAGTTCTACATCCAAGTACTTGGATGTAGAACTGGATTAACATAGGCTATTTTTTATGTACATATCACGGGCAAAGCCGAGCAGCAGCTAGTAGACACTATAATAGAACCTTCTGTTGCATTCTAAAACCTGCATGAATTTTAGCCTGATTTATCGCGGACTGGATCGGCACCTAAATGCTTAGTAAGTCCATTAAAATTGAACCTTGTGATTGTATTAAATAAAGCATTAATTTGAAACACCTAGCACAAGTAGAGAAGCAAATTTGATAGAAGACAACTCTGTAATCAAAACAACTAGAGACATGTGTAACTTATGTATCATTAACTCTTCAATGTGATTTTATGTCGTTTGATCCTCAAATTGTCGTGCGTAAGTGACCAAAACCCGCTTCGTTGACGTCATCTCTCATCTCTATACTTTTTTAGAGCTATGCGTGAATACTGACCGATCGCAAGGTCAAATGTCAATGACTCAATGTGCGCCGGAGTGGTTTGGTTGACCTTGATTAGCAAGAGATATATAAATGGCGCGAAACAACCTTAGCAGGTTCTATTGTCCTTAATTTAGTAAAAGTGTAATAGCTGCACTCAGAGTCCTAAGGCCTTAGTATAGATTTTCTTTGTCAAATCTATAATAGGAGCGACTAAGTAACCATTAGAAATTCTGAAAGGTGCTAGTATTGTCTAACCTAAAGTTTTATGCTGTTACCATTATGTACAAAGGTACCATCGATTGTACGTGTGTGTTGATTTATAAAATGTATCTATCTATCTGCTTTACCTAATAAGACTCTAAAAGACCATTCATCGATATCGATGGTGTGTATAATCGACTAATAGTCATGTAAAAACACGCGACGATGTCATGCTCGATTCTGTTCTCATCTCCACACCACTCAGATGAACACCCGAGCTAAGGCTCTTCCGAGATACCTATAAGAGAATTATAAGTAGGTGCACTACAATTTTAACTAGACGCCTCGGCAAATCTTCGTATTTCCGAATCAGTCCGAAGCGTCAGATTAAAACGGTAACGGTGCACAAGACACAAGACTCACATATCTTGTACTTGGTCTTGCTGAACTCGTGTATGTGCGCGACCTCCCCGCACTGCGCGAACAGCAGCCGCACGTACTCCGTGCTCGCCTCGTAGGGCACGCCCACCAGCACGGCGGTCTCGGCGCGAGACTCCACGCACACGGAGATGACGCTCCCGTCCACCACAGCGCCGTCCTCGCACAGGGCCTGCGGTTCACGACAATGAGCGAGGAACGGTGCCAAGCGTTTGGAAGCAATCTATTTTCGGTGTGAATCGCGTAACTGGGCTACTCTAATCGGTGAATCCCGTAACTGGGCCACTATTATCAAATAATCGCGTAACTAGGCCACTATTATCAATTCATCGCGTAACTGGGGAACTATTTTCAGCTTGTCTCTCTGATTATCCCTTGTCGAGGATTATGCATGTATTTAGAACTGTATTGACTTTGAATTATGTTACATTTCTGTTGGTGTGTACAGTCTTCGAAATCTAAGGATGTGATCTCTTAAATATTTGAGAGGATGTCTGTCTGGATTGTGTTTACGTGAGTCTATTCGGTTACGGGGAATTACGGTTTCGTTATTTTATTATTATAGGTTTATGCATAGTTTTTTCAAAGTTAGTTAAATGGCAAGAAAATAGAGTGCTTCCAAACAAAAATAGAAAACCTAATAATTAATTTGAAGTTGAATTAAATTTTCACTAAATGATAGTAGTCTTGGGTTCAGGACATGTGAATTTAGGTTGATATTTAATAAGAAAATTAAATGAATGGTAACTTAATTTAGTGAACTCTACACCGCAGTAAACTTTTACTGCTCGTAAAAGTACTTGTACTAAATGAAAACTAAGCTTAAATCGAGATATTTTTGCTGATAAATGCAAGTTTCACAAAGTTATAACATGGAACCAAATTCTAGTGAACACAGAAATTAGAGCAAAAAAACTGCTTAGATGAAAAATATTATAAATTAATATCAACTATGTGTAAACTGATGATATAGTCAGTGCAGAGTAATCAACTTGCAGAAGTACATCACTGACCTTATTGTCAACTGCCTGTTAATTAATTGCATAAAATAAACTAGTTCAAATCTGTTACATTTGCAAATTTTAATAATGTTTAATGGGGACAGTGAAGGTGTTTGACTTTTAAACAAATTTAGATTTTCAATCAATGCGTAAATTCGGGAATAATAAAGAGAGATCGCAAATTCGCGCATTGAATGTTATCCAGTAACTTACCATCACTGCAAATGCACAAAAATAAACACACTTTGATAACTTCCAGCTGATCTACTACATAGCAATAACATTTTAACAGTTAAATAAACTTTTAGTTAACAATACAACAAGCCGCTAATAGTATAAAGTTTAGTAGAAGACCAGCTGTTCAAACATTCAAATAGTCACTCATTCTGCACATGACTTCAGAAAAAACTGTCAACACATTGCAATTTTGAATATATTCTTAGCCTTAAATACCGCCTTTTCGGCACTAAAACTACAGAATAACTTTTTAATTAAAATAAATAATAATGTTAATTAAACATTTGTTTACCTTGTCCAGAGAATCTTTGTTTTTGAATTCGACTATTGCCGATAATGTGGGAGTTGTGGTCAGTTCAGTTACAATGATTGGACCACGTCTAAAAAGAAAGAAAAATTTTCCTCGTTAATTATACTCCACACAGACTGCCGTGTTCCGAGTGCGATTCGCACCTCAGATCACAAATTTACAGTTCTAACAGATATTTCATGTCAATTAGATGTTCAAATATTATAAGTTTCATTATTTCATGACTTTCAGGGATTGATATTTGAATGTTGAGGTGCACAGATTAATAACCAAATTAATTCAGTAAACCATTAAAACAACTCACTTGATGCCGATAATATCTCCATATTTCAAAAATATCTCCTTGAGTTTCTCTTGGTAGTCAAAGAGGTAGCTCGCAGGCAGGTTTTCAATGAGGATTTTACCAGATTCAACCTTTTCTTCCTCTGCTTTCTTTTCGGCTTCGGCCTCCGCGGCCTCTGCGCTCTCGGCCTCGGGCTGCGCGTCTGCCGACTGATCGGCGGCTTGGGGCTCCGCCACCTCGTCCCCGTCGCCTTGCTCCATGAGCTCGGTGCCGTTGTTGTCTTCGGCCTGAGACTCAGGGGCAGCCTCCGCCGTCTCGAGCTCGGCGGTTACCTCAGCGACCGGCGCCGGCGTCTCCTCCTCCACCGGCTTAGCCTTCGCCGCCGCCTGGTTGCGGCCTCCGCGTCCGCGCTTCGAAGCCACCATGATTATTCAACTGCAACACAGTACCAACTTGATGACGGGCTGATTCGTGTCGTTTACGCGATTCCCGCCATCATCAATTTACTTCTACGAACTTACATTACATCGCTTGGCGCCCATCCGTGGCTTCAAGGACGACGTGCTACAACGCGCGAAATGACGCGACTCTATCGAATCGGTGAACTTATGATGCCGTTCTTGTTAACAGCTAGTTTTAGAACGATGTGGTTATAAACATAACGGTCGGTATCACCATAAGGATTACTGGCGAATTGTATGCGCCATGAAGCGTCTTTTTTGCCAATGGAAAATTCACGAAGTCGGTGCCCCCAAAAGCGCCTCTCCCAATAGCTCTAGCTTTGTTAAATAACTTTGATATTATGATTCAGTTCACTTACCTCACAGTTATTTCCAATAAAATCCACGTGAACTAAATTTATTTAACACAAAATGACGCCAACTATAAACGTAATAAACACGAAACCGGCATCACGCAAGCGCGTCGGCCATTACCGTATTACAAAAAGTGAGGTTTGCATTGCATTTGCAAAGTTGCCATACAAAAAAATCATTACTTGATCCCTAGTGATGAACTTATTGCAGTCACAATGAAACAATTGGTAGTGTCCACACCTTAGGGTATTTTACCCTAAATTGAGGGCATTTTTAAAATATTATTTAGGGTATTTTTCTGGGTAAAATAAATATATAGGGATTGTTGAGAGAATGTTTCAAACTCATTGCAAACAAATTGGTAATTGATTATTATACGTGTTTCGTGTTTCCGAACGCACTTAACTTGTTGTGACGATGTACCATTGTACCGTTCTCATCCGGCCCAGGTACTTCTGCAAGCAATAGACAAGCATTAACTTTTCTCTTTCACACTCGATGGTTTGTGTACGCGGAGGAGAGATATCGTGTGCAAAGAGAAACTGGTTTATTCATTCTGCATGCCACCATGTTTTCATTGCATGCATCGTCGTGAATTGTGTTGTCTTCTTTTTTGTTTAGAGACCGAAACAAAAGAAGTTTTATCTAGGAAAGATGCCTCCTAAAATCGCTAAATATAAACTAAAATATTGCCACCAATGGTAAAGCTTAAAAATAAATTATAAGTCTTGCGTTACATTTACTCCGACAGACGCAATGTTGAAAAAGGTTTCGAATGAAATGTGCAGATGACATAGAACCCCAGAGTATGGATGCATTCCAAGAGTGTTTGGAAAGCGTGTAGTTAGTTAAGTAGTTTAGCTAATAGTTCGTTCATTTTGCATTTATACGTAAATTGATTTGTTTTTATTTTAAAAGTATTTAGTGTAAAAATAATAAAAAGTGCCTATTTTAGGGTAATTTCGCCGAAGGTCAGGATTTTTCTTTTTTTTTTATCATAGACCTACGTTTGACCACGAACTCGCCTGATGTTAAGCGACGATGTGGCCGACGATGGGGCACGTAGGTCTAGAAGATACCTATTCACTCTTGACTTGAAGAGACACAAATTGTAGTTTTCAGGAAAGACATACGACGGCAAATCATTCCAATCCTTGGCTGTACGCATTATAAATGTGGAAGCAAAGCGCTTTGTTCGTAAGGGTGGTAGACTGACAAGGTATGGATGGTATTGAGCGGTGCGTCTGCTTGTCCTGTTGTGAAAAAGAGATGGTGGAATAAGATCATGCAATTCTTGTGGCACATTCTCCGAAACGTATTCTATAAAAGATCGAAAGGCAAGCAACTTTACGACGGTGCTCGAGACTCTGGAACTTAGTCTCAGCGTTTAGCTGCTCACCTATCACCCTCAATGCTCTACGCTCAATGGAGTCCAAAGCACCCAGCTGGTGTTTGGCTGAACCATCCCACAAATGGCAGCAGTACTCCTTACCCGACCGGACTTGAGCTTTATATAAAGTGGAAAGCTGTCCAGGTGTGAAGTATCGCCTCACCTTGTTGAGGATGCCAAGCTTCATGGCAGCAGTCTTGGCCTTGGACTCAATATAGGAGCCAAAATTGAGAGTCCGAGTGAGTGAAACTCCTATGAGTTCTAAGAGGGTAAAAAAAAAACTTTGGGGTGGCAACACTGGGTACGAATCTAGATCTGGATAGAATAGAATTTGCAGTGTAGCCTTGTCATAACCCTTTTTTACATTTTTTACATACAAAGGATATTTATTTTTGGGTTAAACTTTAGTATCTGGATACAGGAAAAGAGGGGAGGGGGGGAGGGAACAGGAGGGGGGACCCCCCTCCCCCCTGGTACCACTCCCAATTTTCGGAATTACCCCGTTCTCGAGATATTTGAATAAATGAAACCTAACCTCAAAAAAAAGGGGGGGAGGAGGGAAACAGGGTGGGGGGCGTCACCCCCAGCCCCCTGGTACCACTCCCAATTTGAGGAATTACCCCGTTCTCGAGATATTTGAATAAATGTAACCCAACCTCAAAAAAAATTATTGATAAAAATCTAGTTTAAATTACCAAAAGGAGGGGGGGGGGAAGGAAGAGGTCGCTTCTGGCGCTTCGGCGACCGCTGCCGCGTATTTCTGTACTCCAACCATAACCTACCTAGTGGTTTGTAATAAAAATTTTTACGTTTCATTCGCATAAATTTTGCACAACATGTTAAACCACAGACAACAAATACGACAAATTTGGTTATTATCTCTCAATTTTTACATTTTGTTTCACATTTTATCAGATTTGAGGTTAGAAATGTTTTATTTTCTCGAAAACTAAGGATTTCCGCAAGTTAAAATTGGTAAATATGTAATCAGGAAGCAAAACCCTACCAGATTTGAACATTTTCACCCTCCAATTCCTGTATCCAGATACTAAAGCCAAGCCTATTTTTGTCTATGCTATGATAAGAAAAATATAAGATTTGGTTTGGTTTGCTATGTTGGTTGCTTTGAAAAATATAACCTCAATCACAAAATCGCATTAAAATAAAAATAAAATAATCAAATATGTACTAAACAACCAGCTGTGGTGTGTGTGACTGAGAATGAGATGAGAAGTGTGCTCGCTCTATGTGTTTGTGGGTAAATACTGATTGCTGTATTATAGCGACTTTTTTAATTTTTAACTTGAAATGTTAATCAGTAGCAAAACAATGAAGTCTACTGGTCCATCAGCTCAAAAACCAAAACGTAACCATTTAGACGAATTTTTACCACTATATAAAAAGTTCGGTGAAAGTAATGCTGACTGCCCTAAACAGCATAAAACTTCTGAAAAACACGATGGCTGTAGTAGTAAACTAAGGTTAGATTCACCGAAACATCAGCTATCGTCAAGGAAGCACCATAAGAAACAGGCGGTGGAACATAGTACAATAGAAAATGTTAGTGAAAACCTCTCTACATCAAAGTCTCAGAAGCGCAGCAAGTCTGTCAGCGTTTTACTGGAAGAGACAGACCAGGCTGTTGTTAAAAAATCCAAATCGGATGATGCACAAGAAAGAGCAACCGGTGACACGCCACAGAAAGTTAAGAAGCATAAAAAGAACAAAAAATCTGAAAAGGAAAACAAAGCAAGCAGTGACCAAATGCATGTAGATGAAGCAGCTATACTAAAAAAAGAAAAAATTAACAAAAACATTGCTGGTATATCTGAAGACCCTCCAGTCAATGTGATCAATGAAACAAACCATGGAGACAGTGTAGGTAAAAAGAGAAAAAAGAAAAGTAAGAAAATAAACACTGAAATTACAGAATCAGAACTAAACCAAGCCACAGAAAAGACAAAAAAAGCTAAAAAGCAAAAACATCAAGATCAAAATAATTATGATGGGGAACCAGTCTCAAAGTCGCCAAAAACTGCATTTATTGATAATTTAGAAAACCTTAACCTAGGTGATAACACCCACAGTCTAGCAAACTTTATAGATGAAATGGCAGTTGTTGACAAAGCCAAGCAGAAGAAGTTGAGAAAAATGGCTAATAGAGAGAAAAATCTACTTCAAAATGAAACAGAAAAAAATCATATGGCTGGTGACATAAACCAAAATGAGTCTAGTGATTCAGACAATGAAGAGCAAGCTGAAAAAAAGAAATGGGCAGTTAAACGATGGAACAAACGTCAGGTAGCAGAGAGAAACCAAAACACAACAATTAATGTTGACAATCTGCCTGTTTCACTACTGAAGCATAATTTTAAAAAGATTTTGATAGATCATTTCTCAAAATATGGTCTGTCGAGAAGTGTTGGGTTAGTACCTAAAAAAATTGCAAACTAATAATTGATGCCTTTATGATAGCTAAACTGCCATCTTGCACCAATCCTAATATTGTTTATTATATTCCATATTCCTAATATATTATTCGTTAATTCATTCCTCTAATTAATTCCAAAGAAATGGTTACTGGACTCCCGGAAATCTCCCCCATCCAAGCCTTATCTTGGTTAATATGTAACTTTAGCTGTCTTACCTACTATTTGTTATATTTTCTCTAGAGATAGGTAACTAACACTGTTAGGTTTCTACTTATGAAATATTTTTAGATCCCTGATCAAGATCTTGGTGCATGTATTATCGGTTTCTCATGTAGCATAGAATGTCTAGCTGCATAATCAGTTTGTAGCTATGAAGAAATTGTTGGTTAACCTATAACCTTTCCAATTATTTCCTTCCTCATGATGTACTAATAATAAAGTGTTAAATTCCAGTGAACCTTACATACAGAATGAAGAAAGCACAGATCCAGTATTCTCAACTAAAGTCTACTTCAATACAGCAGAAGCCACAGCCGAGGTATGTACTAGAAATATTTATTTACATAATCATAATTTAATGAGACCCTTCAGACTACTATTAATGTCAGTGGCCAGATCATCATGTTGACATACAGCTTTTATGTGCCCCCCAAAGCACACATGAAATGCCACTGTAGGCTGAAATTATGTTATACATAGTAATTGTGTTTTGTAATTCCAGGCACTAGAAATGGATGGCTCAAGCTTAACAGGCAATGAGATCCGAGTGAGCCCGATGAGGCCAATGACAGAGACAGTTCTAGTGATCCGCATATATGGTCATCCTGATAAGCTGAATAACAAAGACATCATGGCTGCATTTCAAGATGCTGGCCTTATTAGGAGTATACGGCCCATGTTTAGAAAAAAGAAAACTATGGGTAAGGATTTTTTAAGTAACCTAATATTTAAGTTTGAGAAAGTTTGTGTTGATCTTTAGATGTTAGTAACTCAATCTTGCAATAATGACTGAACTGATTAGGATGAAATTTGGTATAGATATAAACCTTATAGACTTATCTATCGGCAGCCATATGTATGTTTGCAATTTAATCAAACTAGTTTTATTAAATAAAGTATGTAACTAAAAGACAATATATATTATATATATTGTATAACAAAGTAATTTGTATTAGATACAATATTTTATAATTTTATTTGTGACATTTCTAGCCACGGCATTCGTGGAGTTTGATGGACCAGATGCTGTTGAACGCGCTCTGCAGAAGAGCGCCGGTCTTAAAATTAACGGCAAACAAGTATTGGCCAGCCTCTTCACAATCCGAACTAATGAGAAAAAGAAAAAGAGGAAAAGAGGTGGCAAGAAAAAAGGCGCTAAAGGCAGTAAAAAGGTCGTCGAGAGTATTCTTGACGAGGACAGTGATGATAGTGATGAAGAGTAAATGATATTATTTAATTGCAAATATTTGCTCACTGAAATTTCAATTAATAATGTAAGAAATCAGTAGTTTTATTTAAAAAACAATATGTCCTTTAAATAGTTCTACCTAATAGAGGTTACATAATATTACTTTACATAAACTAAGTTAAGTACTACACTATATACTAATCATCTATAAGTTTAATAAATACCGCCTTAGTGTTGTTAAATCCTGGCTCCATTAGATATTCCAATTTACATTTGACCAAAACTGTACTGTGTACTTTATGTACCTATATTCTTTTGTTAAGTGTTATGCTGGTTTGCTTAAATATTTTTTCAAATAACGTGCATTTACCTTTTGTATAATGATTTATAGATGTTTTTTTGATGATGTAATGTTACGGGAAATAAAATAATTTACTAAGTAATTGCTTTTCTTAAATACTTCCATGGCTAACAGTTATTACATTTTCTTGAGCCTATTTTGGATTTACGGCTTACCTCCACGGACTTCAGAAAAGTTTTGAGAGGACCCGCAGAACAAAGATTAATATGGATGGAGTATGATGTTATCAATCGCCAACAAGCAAAACATATGTTTCCGCCCGGGATCGAACCGGGGGCCTTCTGCGTGTTAGGCAGATGTGATAACCGCTACACCACGGAAACTTATATCGTTCCATCAAAAATAAGCATACCTATTGAAGTATCTCATCTTGCTTCAGCATAAAATACACTGCACTTCAGTATTTATTGTTCGTTTTATCGAAGTTCCCTATCTTAGGTTATTCAAAGCGAAAGTAAAATTAATAGTTTTAAACAATAATTTATTGTGTTCCTTAAATTAATAATTATGCGTTATAATTAAATGATACTGTTTATACAATTTTTTTCAACATAAGCAGTGTTAATTAATTAATTACAATTATTTACAAACCGCTCGGAACTCATTTATTCAATTTATTTATAAACCCGAAGTTTCGGAGCGTATAATAATACTTTAAAATAAATACATATCGTATTATAATACAAAAATATCGAAAATATTAATTAAGTCAATGCTTGTATAAGGAGATTGGTTTTTATAGTCATTCGGTTACAATTAAGTTGACAATATGTAATACTTAGAGCCTGTCCAGATGGAGCGTTTTACGCGCGAGTGCACTTGCGCGTAAAACGCTCCATGTTGAGTTGAGTCGCGAGTTGAGATACTCGGGCGCCATTGCTGGCTGCTGCGTCCAGTGGTACGCGCGAGTCCGCGGCGAGTGGACGTATTTGGTGCAAAATGGAGCTTGATAACTTCGATACCTACGTAACTTTTTATTGATAAAGTTGAAAAAAGAGTAGCCCTATGGGATATGGAATATTTGGATTATTCTAATAGTCATAAAACGGAGTAATTGGGAAGAAATTAGTAGTCGAAACGTTTTTGAAGCTTTCGACTTTCTCTTTGTTTACGACGTTTCTGTCGACGGTATGCAAGCCACATCACAACTGCTTTATCTGGCTCCATGTTTATAACTGTCCCTGGGTCCCTCCCATGAACATCGCGCGTAGTAGCGCACGTAAAACGCGGCATCTGGACGCAATTCAAATTTAAACGCTCCATCTGGACAGGCTCTTATGCCACACTACATAAAAATTGAGAAAAAAACAAGGTACTTAATAAAATATATAAGCATGTACTTATTTTTACAATTTCCCCGCAAATACTGTTTAGATTACTTACATGCATATATTTTGATTTAGTATGTCTCAATTTTCGGAACTATTTTATATAATATTAAATAATACATAAAGAATACTGGAGCTTGGTAGTGCATTTGTCATCAACAATACACTTTTCAAATGTACTCTAATATCCTATTTAAAATAAAATACCGAACCATTTGATTCACCGAGATCTTTCCCTTCCAACTTTGTAATTCGCACTCGCCAGAAGCACCACGCACCGTCTCGTCAAAACTCTTTCATCATAATGTTATGCCCGTTTTTACTAACCTAGCTGTTTAGAAAGGCTTACAAATTACACAAGTTGCTCCAGATTGATACATACATGATAACGTACAATTTTTAAACAAACACTCAAAATATTGTACCTTATGTAACACTTATTTACACACTGACAGTTTATGTGCAAGCGACATCGGTGGTTACACAAAAAATCTATTTGGGAATTCGATTTAGGTGTCTCCTGGAGCTAGTGAAAACGGGCATTATTGTCTCATACCTTTCCTAATCCTTAAATAGTAAGCAAGCATACACTACAAGTAAAAATATTTGGGCCGATGAGCCCTTTCTGCCCAAGTATTATTACGTCTAAAAACGATAAGAGCTACCAAAGTCCAGCATCCAATTAAATAAACAATGATAAATAAATGAATAACCCGAGATTTCGAACGTCAATGTACACATTTTGCATGACATAATTAGCAAGAAACAAAACAGGATTTATAACACAGTTTCTGTGAAATCAAGAACCTTCGAGGGTACTATCCTATAAGAACGGTTATCACTCAGTCAAATACACAAGCAGGCCTTATTGCGAGGCAATAGGGTCGTGTATCGCAGTTTAGGGATGCCGCTGGTTCGGTACCGGAATTCTGAAAACATTTATTTTTGTTGATTATAGAAATACTGAAAAATTTAGAAAGCAAAGAAAAATACTACACTATATCTACCACAAAAGTAACTGATGCAAATGGAGAGTAATCTACACCAGTTACGCCGACAAAGTTCTTAAATTAATGATGATGATAATGATGTTTAAGAATCACTAGCTTCTTGGTTTTGCAAACGTTGGCCGCGTGTGCTTTCATAGAGAAGTCGCGCCAGACAAGGTGAGTTATGCTATAGAAAGAGGCACTATATAGATAAATATAATGCCCAGCTAACTTGCGTGAGCTGAATTGTTCTTTGTTACGTCGTTACAAGTCAAGTCAAAGTCAAAAGATAATTTACTCAATACAATCACAAGGATCACTTTGAAACGTCTAACATACTAGGTGGATTTAGGTGCCAATGCCAATTCCCCATAACCCAAGCCCGAGAAGACAAGAGTCGCTATTTATATAAATGTTATCGTGAAGTTCGACTTTTAATTATATATTGGCACAGAAATATATAATTCAAAGTCACAGACACATCTATTTCCAAAGCAAGTATCATTCAAATTCGTTCAGCCGTTAGCCCGCAATTGAACAACAAACAAACATATAAACATCACCAATTGCATCATTCCATCATACCAGCCTTTAGGAAATCCACTGCTGGACATAGGCCTCCCCAATTGATTTCCAGGAAGAACGATTTTGAGCCCTCTCCATCCACCGACTTCCTGCGATCTTTACAATGTCGTTAGTCCATCGGTGGGTATAGCTCGTTGCGCGACTCTGAGCTTGTGTATGAGGCCAATAGTTAGCGACCAAGTCTCAGTTCCATATGTCATCACTGGCAACACGCACTGATTGTAGACTTTCGTCTTGAGGCTCTGCGGTATCTGTGACGAGAAGATGTGCCGTAATTTCCCGAACGCTGCCCATCCGAGTTGGATTCGTCGGCTGACCTCTTTGTCGAAGTTGGACTTGCCTAGTTGAATCGTCTGACCCAAAAAGACATAATGGTCTACAACTTCGATTATATCGCTCTCAACATGTACCGGTACGGGTGCAACATGAGCATTTGACATGATTTTTGTTTTGCTCATGTTCATTTTAAGACCCACTTGTTTAGAGACGATATTGAGATCGCTGAGCATTGCGCCAAGGTCTTCCAGCGATTCTGCCATGATGACTATTTCGTCGGCAAATCGAAGGTGAGTGATGCGTTCGCCGTTGATGTTGATACCATATCTATGCCAGTACAAGAGCTTGAAAACATCCTCCAATGCAGAAGTGAACAGTTTCGGAGAAATAACATCTCCCTGTCTCACCCCTTTATGCAATGGGATTGGATTCGTGCTCTGGTCCTGGAGTCGGATAGACATGGTGGCGTTACTGTACAGACATTTCAACACTTCGATATAACGATAGACGATTTGGCACCGCTGGAGTGACCGCGACACTGCCCAGGTTTCCACAGAATCAAAGGCTTTCTCATAGTCCATAAACGCTAAACAAAGTGGCCGGTTATACTCTTTGGTCTTCTGTATAACCTGCCGGAGCGTATGGATGTGGTCTATGGTGCTAAAGCCTTTTCGGAACCCGGCTTGTTCGGGAGGCTGGAAGTCGTCAAACCTACGAGCGAGACGATTAGTTACTACTCTCGAAAACAGCTTATAGACATGGCTCAACAGCGAGATGGGCCTGTTATTCTTTAAGAGGGTTTTATCCCCTTTCTTAAAGAACCGGAATGTCTTCAGTATAGTGTCGGGTTAGGCGGGCTCTTGCATCGCTAGTCGTGCTTGTAGCAGGGCTTTGCGATGAAGTGTACAGTTGTCCATAAAACTTCTCGAGCTCTCGTAAAACCTCTGGCTTTGAGAAAACGACCCTGCCACAGTCGGTCTTCAGCTTCGTCAACAGGCTTTGCCCAATAGACAGATCTCTCGCGAGCACTTTGGAGCCTTGGTTGCGCTCTATTGCGTTCTTTATATTAGAAGTATTATACAGACGCAAATCGCGTCGCATAGACTTAGAGATCTGTTTATTTAGCGTACTGTATTTCGAAATGTCTACTAAAGACTGCAGTTTCATTTCGCTACGTTCTGCCATGAGTTTTAGAGTTTGCTCAGAGAGTTTTTGGGTTCTACCTTTGCGCTGAGTCTTACCGAACTTTGAACCAACGGCATGGACAATTTCCACCAGCCCGTCATTTATTTCGTCCTCGGATTCGCATTCGGCGAAGCATTGGAAGCGATCTTGAAGTTCCAATTGAAAGCTCTCGAGGTTTTGGATTTGGGCAGGACTTGGGCGAAGAGTAGATTTCATCAGACGGGACCTTTCTTTTTAATGAGAGAATGAATTTAATGAGCCTCTAACCATTCGGTGATCACTGCCGGTTTTGACCCTGTTGATCACTGAGACATCATTTATCATATATATAGACATATATCATCATTGCATCATTGCATCATTACATAGTATAAAACAAAGTCGCCTCCCGCTATCTGTCCCGATGTATGCTTAGATCTTTAAAACTATGCAACGGATTTTGATGCGGTTTTTTTTATAGATAGAGCAATTCAAAAGGAAGGTTTATATGTATAAAACATGCATAATATAGTAGAGAAACACTCATAATTTTAGAGGTTTCTAATGTGGTGTCGTAAATAAACACTTTTTTTGCGCTTACATTGAAAACGCTGGCTGAACCCTACAAGATAGATCAAAATGATGTACTACAGTATTATACACCTTAAAAAGGTCTACACAAAAGTCCGCAATCGTATATGTCTATCTCTTAGATAACGTTATATATTAAGACATTCTGTAGTATATTTAGTATCAGCATTGCACCCGTGCGAAGCCGGGGCGGGTCGCTAGTTTATAATATACTAGCGACCCGCCCCCGCAAAGTAAGCGCAAAAATTTTTTATTTACGACACCACATTAGAAAACTCTAAAATTATCATTGTTTATCTACTATATTATGCATCTATTATACATATAAACCTTCCTTTTGAATTACTCTATCCATAAAAAAACTGCATCAAAATCCGTTGCGTAGTTTTAATATATATATATTTATTTATATTTACATATATATATATATATTTATTTATAATAATACGTACCCATAAAAAGCAGGAAAACTAGTATCCGTATTAAACTGGAAATTGACGGGCGTCTTTGGCGAAGCGCAGCTATAACTGAGATAATCGTCGGAAGCGTGAAGTTGCCTGTTCATATTCGGCTCCGAAGCGCTTCTTGTGATCTTGGGCATGGCGCGAAGCATAGCTTCTAGCGAGGCTAGGATCTGGCGGAAGAGCGGTCGCAGGTCGCGATCGAATTTGATGCAATCCTCGAGGAGCCGCTTCAGGGCTTGTGGAGCGTCCTGTCGCAGGCGCCGGGCGTCGGGCCGCAGCAGGCCGCGACCCACCATCCACAGGATCTGAGATCAAACGTACTTTATATTCATGGACAATCCACACAACAACAACACAATCTATCCCCAAACTAAACATTTCCGGCAAACACTAAACACTAATCACTGTTTAAAATATGTAGTGTAATCCCTTTTTGTAAGAAGTAGTGTCAGGGCGAATCTTAGGCAGCGTTCAAGTTGAGGAGAATTTATAAATAAGGCCGAGCTTGTATAATTTCGGGTTCGATTCCCGCAGCGGGACCAATGTTTGTATGATCTGCAATTATTTGACTTGGGTCTGGATGTTTCTATGCATAAAATGTATGTATTTAAAAAACAAAGTATATAAGTAGTATATCGGTCATGTGGTACCCATCGGTCATATGGTACCCAACACAAGCCCTGCTTTGGGACCAGATGATGTTGTGTGAAATGTTATTAGTACCGGAATGACCGAGCGTTTCTCAGTATAAAACACGGATAAAACGACGATTTCATAAAAATCGTTGGAGCCGTTTCCGAGATTCAGATTATATATATACATATATACAAGTATTGCTTGTTTAAAGATATTCGATTATAAAGGTGACGATGACTGATAGAATACATATATATTTTACATACATACTTATTATATTTTATAACATCCAGACGCAGAACAAACACCTATATTGATCACAAAATGTTTAACTTGGGAGAGAATCGAACCCTTAACAAGACAGAGGTACCAACTGAGCTGACATGTAAACTTATATAAAACCCATGTCTCGCGCAACTCAGTTCTTCTACCGTAAAGAGTTGTGAGATCCATGTAATACCAAGTCGGTTAATTTATTCAGTCCCTACTTAAGGGACCTTCTGTTTTAAGTTATTACGTAATAAGCTAACCTGACAATATCTTATAGTGACCATATCAATATCAAAAATCTTTTATGTTTTAAATAAATAGATTGACTTGGCAATACTTGGCATTTGTTTGGTTATAGTAGATGATTGGATAAGGAGTTAGTGAAAGTCAAATTGTAGTCAAAGTTATTTCGTTTTGCTGTGTGATTGGTGTTTTATTTTTGTGTTGATTCTAGATTAATTTAATTATTAAAAATAGCGGTGTTATACTTAGTTTGTAAAGTTAATTGTTTACAGTATGTTGCTAAGGTAGACAAAACCTTTTATGCATGGGCATCATTTTTTTTAATAAATTACAAATGGACATACGAAACTTGGATATTAAGAACTTAACTAGCAAAATAAGGACATAATCGACTACTAGCTGTTACCCGCGACTTCGTCTACGCGGGGTTAGACTTATTACTTCCTGTAATTCTAACGGTTTGCATCGCACGCCAGAATAGCTAGCAGATGGAAGATTTTTTCCTACCTTGACACTTATCGTCATGTTTTGGATGTGTTATTCTGATGTATAAGCTATATTATTGTAAAGTTTCATTAAAATCTGTTCAGTAGTTTTTGCGTGAAAGAGTAACAAACATACATACAAACTTTTGCATTTATAATATTAGTAAGGATGGTATAATTGTATATTGTACCAATTTACAGGAGGAGCTATTGACGTAAAAATATCACCGGACCGTAATAAAGCATGTGTGGAATGACAATAGGTGAAGATGTCTTGATTCCTTGAATGAGCTCCCGGCCCGCTTACCCACAGCCACACTCCCGCCATGTAATGCAAGCATGGCCGCATGGCTGCATGGCCGCGTGAGCCCCCCACACCCCGCAACCCGCAGCATGTGATGTTTATGTTCATTTTTGATTATCTCAAACACTATTCGTCAAATTGCAAATATTATCTTATTGCCGATGTCAACGGCAAATATTATGTTAGTAAAATTTCCTCGATACTATCATAATTTATTTTTGTAAGAAATGCATTCTGTGCATCTAAAGAACATCTCATAAGTTTAATACCCTATTTTACCCTCTGGGGATTATTTTGCAAAAATGTTGAAACATATATTTTTTTATTTCTTACTATAGCCTAAATATGAATTTTCTGATCCCTAACTTAAGAAAATATGAGTTGCCCAAAAAAAATCATCCCTTCAAGGTTGTTTTTTTTGAGACAAAAAGAATGCAATACAGCTTCTTACCAAATTTCATCAAGATCCGTTCAGCCATTTAGCCGAGAAAACGTAGCAAACAGACAGACACTTTCGCATTTATAATATTAGTATGGATTTAAATCTTATTATGTTGTTGACGAAGCTCTGGCTGATGATTTTTTTTATCGACGCTTAAGTGTCAATTCATAATAAATACAAAATCGTGATTTTACAGGAGACGAAAAAAACGTTTCATTTCTTTAACTTTCAACATAAATAAATAAAAGTTACTTTTATTTCAATATTATCAGGAAACGCATGTTATGATATAAATGTTAATAAAACAAACCGGTTCCTGGTACAGTATGTTTTATAATTTCTGAATAATTCTGCAACACTGGCTTTATAAACAGTTTAGTTGTTTCCTTCCGAGCTTACGGTGATGGTAATTTTGGCAGATTATCGAAAAAGTTGTTCGTTTATAGTGATTTATTGAAATTTGTCAGCGAGGAACAGCGTTACAGCCTACATGTTTTTAAACGTAGATATTTGGTATTACCAGCAAAAATTGCACACGGTAACTTGTCAGGTATTTCTAAAAGTAATTATTTCATAAATTATAGCAATTAGAGACCTATGACTTTGTATTATTTTTAATGAATTCAGCTTCTAAAAGCTAAATATAATAAAGTAGTGTTGCTACATAGCTCGAGGACCTCTGTGGCGCAGTGGGCTAAGGTCCGGCTGAGACGCAGAAGGTTGCGGCTTCGATTCCCGCCGCGGAACAAATGTTTGTATGATCTGCAAGTATTTGTCTCGGGTCTGGGTGTTTCTATTTATAATATGTATATAATAGGTCTTTACCTATGAAATTGCCGTTCTTCAGTACTGGTCATTTCAAATAAAAAAAAGTTTGGAATGGCTTTGTATTCTAAATTCAAATTAATTTTGTTTTAAAAACATGACATTCTTTTTACAAACTCAGTCTTTTGTTTATTGATTAGCGTTGTATTTTCATTACATTTGAACATTTTTCGTCATAATGGATATTTTAAAAAATCGTGTAATTATGGAATATGAGTTCCGTCGTGGCACCAACGCGACACAAACGGCACGTAACATCAAAAACGTTTACGGAGAGAACTGTACAAACGAACGCACAACCCGTTATTGGTTTTCCCGGTTCCGTTCTGGAAATTTTGACTTGAAAAATGAAGCTCGTGGTCGTCCGGAGACTTTGGTCAACAATGATGAATTAAAGGCGATTGTGGAAGCTGACGAACTTAACGATCGCCAGCGCAACGTACGCGTCGAGACCTGCCTCGCGCTGCTCAATAGGCAAAGAAATGAAGGAATTTTGAACCGAATTGTTACGTGCGATGAAAAATGGATTCTGTTCGACAATCGAAAGCGCTCAGCAAGTTGGTTAGATCCTGGTTCAGCATCAAAGCAATGCCCTAAACCAAAAAAGACCCCTAAAAAGGTGATGGTCGCTGTTTGGTGGTCTAGTGCGGGTGTGATTCACCACAGCTTTTTACAAAACGGCATGAGTATTACTGGATACTTAGAACTGGAGACAATGATGGAGAAGCTTGCACATCGGCAACCAGCTTTGGTCAATCGGTCCTCCCCACTGCTCCTTCACGATAACGCGCGACCCCATACTGCACAACAGACAGTCTCCAAGCTGCAAGAGCTGGGGTTGGAAGCTCTCCCTCATCCGCCATACTCACCAGACCTTGCACCTACCGACTATTACTTTTTCCAAAATTTAGACAACTTTTTAGTGGGTAAAAAATTCAATTCCCTAGAGGCAGTACAAATGCCTTTGAAGAGTTTGTTGCCCCGTCCAGCTGATTTTTACAAGAAGGGCATCAATAAACTGCCAATGCGTTGGCAAAGATGCGTCGATTGCATTGGTGATTACTTTGAATAACAGAAATAAAAAGTTTAAAAAATAAGTACTTTCACTTATTCCATACAAAACGGCAATTTCATAGGTAAAGAACTAATATTTACAAAAAAAACGTATTTAAGTAGTATATCAGTCATGTGGTACCCATAACACAAGCTCTGCTTACTTTGGGGCCAGATAATTCTGTGTGAAATGTCCGCCATTATTATTATAGCTCCATTTGTTGGCGGGCAAACGCATTAAAATAATGAGCACATCAGCATCTAGTATCGATACACTACATACATTACATAGTACGCTTATCTAACGTATAAGAGCGAAACGAGACCGAACAAGATCTCTAACAAGCGAATATATTAGCGCGTTCCGGTTCGTTCTCAAACTGAGTAGCCCTAGGTTTTACGCGACGCACTCGCCGCGCATATAAAAGCGACGGTAATGTGTGGATACAGTCGGTCTATTATCGGCTTAACAAGTGGGACAAGTGCGATAGTTTTGAAGTGCTATCAATTGTGTTGTAACTTTTATTGTGTCCTATAAGAGAGTAAATAAAAGTCAAGTCTAAAGATACTTTATTCAATACAATCACAAGGATCACTTTGAAACGTCTTACATATTAGGTGAATTTAGGTGCCAATTCCCCCTAACCCAAGCCCGAGAAGAACCGGCAAGAAACTCGTCCTGGTCCTAGCGCTTTTTTGTATGATCCATCTTATAACTACCTTAACTACGAAAAACGATTACAAGAGAGTTTATACAACACAAATATGTTTGAGGCCTTGCATTCTTATCAATAATATAATAATTTATATTATTATAAGCTTTAAAAGACTACCTTTTATGTATGCTTTAAATTTTTTAATAGTTAGTTTAGTTGCATTTTTAGGAAGCTTATTATAGAAGCGCACCATGTTCCCCATAAAGGACTTATTTACTTTTACTTACTAGTATAATAATAATACCGGACATTTCACACAGCATCATCTGGCCCCAAAGTAAGCAGAGCTCGTGTTACGCGTACCACGTGACTGCTATCCTACTTATATATATTTTTTTGTAAATACATACATAATTATACATAGAAACACCCAGAACCGAGACAAATACTTGCAGATCATACAAACATATGTCCCGCGGCGGGAATATGTTACGAACCCGCAACCTTTTGCGTCTCAGCCGGACCTAAGCCCACTGCGCCACAGAGGTAGTCATACCCGGCTGGGAAGGGGTAGTTTACCTGGTCCTTATTATTGAGGTTGGAGTAGGGCAGCTCGGCGGCCATGAGCTCGTAGAGCACTATCCCGTACGCGTACACGTCGGAGCGGGACGTGTAGGGCGTCGGCTCGGCTTGTCGGATCACCTCGGGCGCCATCCACAGGATGGAGCCCGTCGGCTGCTGCCATTGCATGCCGTTGCCCGACATGCAACTGTCTGCGGGGCAATACAACACAACACTAGCTCAATATTACTGTATTCGTCCGAAGTGTGCTTCAACACAAATCGATTGATTCGTGCGTGTTGAAGCACAGGTTTATCTTTTCGGGTTCGAATGAATTGGGATCCTTATGCGAAATTTAATTCTACTATCATCTTTCATTTTCTATATCTCGTCAATATAAATAATCTATTTATATACAAGGCGATGGGTGTATGTACATATGTTCCCTGTAGACTTCGAAACGGCTAGACCGATTTCAATAATTTTTTTAGGAAATCTTCAGTTTGGCCTAGCGGCTGATCCTGTGAAGTTTGGTAGCGATCGGATCAACAGATATTTTTATTGGTTCGATCAAATTTGGTATAGATATAAATTGGATCTTAGGAACGGACATAGGCTACTTTTTATGTATATAATATGCATGCGAAGCCGCGGGCAGAAGCTAGTGATAAATAAATAACCCAGAGAGTTCACACAGAATCATCTGGCCCAAAGTAAGCAATGCTTGTGTTATGTTATGGGTAGCACATGACCGATATACTACTTACGTATATATTTTTTGTAAATTCGAATACAAACATATTATACGTAGATCACCCAGATCCGAGACTGTTTGGATTCATCTAGAAAATCTTCATCAAAGTGAGTTTGATCAGCGGTTCGCTCGTTGCCGCTCAAGTTCACGGTTCGCACTCACCCTGATGAAGATCCTCTACATGTTTGAACGCAAAATCTCAACATCAAATACTTTATTCGATACTAACAACCCGCCCCGATTTCGCTCAGCATGGCGACAATCGATGTCTATCAGTTTCGTTTAGCAATAGGCATTATTGACGACCTCTGTGGCGCAGTGGGCCAAGGTCCAACTGCGACGCAATAGGTCATTAGTTCAATTCCCGCCGCGAGACAAATGCTCGTATGGTCTGCAAGTATTTGTCTCGGATCTAGGTGTTTCTTCGTATAAATTGTATGTACTACCAAAAAAAAGTATATAAGACATGTGGTACCCATAACACAAGCTCTGCTTACTTTGGGGCTAGATGACACTGTATGAAATGTCCGGCATTTTTATTATAGTCCAAGCGAGCGCGAAGGGCAAGCGAGCGTCTCCTTTTCAGCTTAGACGAAAATGCTTTAGTATGTCTGTCCGGCCGGCCAGCGTCTATCCGGATGTAGTTCGCATTTCTCAACCGATTCTCGTGAAACTTTGTGAGCAGGTTCTATAACTATAGTTCTTTTTTGTCGATTCAGTTTTTGGATTTTTTTTCAAAATGGCGGAAATATGGGGGTTGAAAACGTAAAAAAAGTTATATTTCAGCCATTTCAAAAAATGTTCGCGAGGTCCACAGCTCACAGAGCCACTAGTTATATTATTGTATATCTGTACATTTCTGTAAATAAGATATATCCTTTAATGAAAGGTGTTCAGACTTAGAAGTAATGTACTAACCTGACCACCGTACTTTAGCGGTGGCGAGTCCGAAATCTCCGATCTTGACAGACCAGTCGTCTCTTAGGAATATGTTATTTGATTTCAGGTCCCTGGAACACAACACACTCTTTAGTTGAGTTAGTATCAGTTAACAGTGAAGCGAATACAATCAATCTATACCTATAAAAGAGCTTAACCTGACTGACTGACTGATTCATCATCGCCGAGCCGAAACTGCTGAAGCTAGAAAGCTGAAATTTGGAAGGTAGCTTCCTTTTATAGCAACCACTCACTAAGACGGGATTTTTTGAAATTCAACCCCTAAGAGGGTGAAAAGGGGTGAAAACTAATGTATGAAACTTTTTAAAGCGTCGTGCGATTAACGTGAAACTTGATTTGAATAATTAAAATGCAAAATAAATGGACACGTGTTTTAAGGATTTTTCAAAATAACTCTTACATAGGGGTAAAATGGGGTGTCAAAGTTTGTATGGGATTTTTTTTACGAGTGGTGCGATTTCTTAGAAACTTGGTTTGGATACATAAAATGCAAAATAAATGGACACGTGTTTCAGGATTTTTCAAAATAACTTTCATAAAGAAGTAAAATGGGGTGTGAATGTTTGAATGAAAACATTTTAATGGTTGGTGGGTGTGATTGATTTGAAACTGATAGTTTGGCAAGGAGATAAATTGCACCCTGGAGAAAGATTTAAGGTATAATTCTATCAAAAAATAAATGCCAAGTCGTGGGCAACAGCTAGTTGCAAACATACATCAAATCTCAAGCGTTTCCCGACAGGGTTAGGCAGAGACTACGGATTTCCTCTCGCTACGTATTCTGATATCCTGATATATTGTATACTGATATCCTTCTTTTGCTTGATTAATTCTCACTCTTTCCTCAAACATAATAATTAATTTTCATTCACAACAAGTTCACCTTTGTTTTAAGAGTTTGTTTGCAATTGCAGCAAGTTTTATTAACATCAAATTCATAGTTGATCAATATTATTATTTGTCGACCTCTGTGGCGCAGTTGGCAAAGGCCCGTCTGAGACTCAGAAGGTTGCGGGTTCGAAGCATATGGTACCTGCTGACGATCATGTGAAATGTCCAGCATTATCTTTATCTATTTTTTAATAGATAATTTTGGTTTTGGTTGGTTGGTAGTCGCAAATGATGTGTAACATCTGACATCTGACCTTCGAAATAAGCAACATTAACATTATACCCTGAATTAGTTTATATAACAGCACATTTTATACCCAACATTGCAGGTTAAGCGCAGCCGTGCGTCATCCTTCTCTATTTACCTTTCTCTTTCTCGTCAAACACACAAACACACCATCGGCTGACAGTACCAACCTATCGGAAAACGAGTTGGGACCATCCGACGGTTCACTCCGACGGTTAACTCGACCACCGCGCGCGCTCATCGCTCAAATCAAATAGCGTGCGCTTTCTACCCATCTTCCGTCCCTTTTCACGAATTCACACCCACAGATTGCAACAAAGATGTAGGTACACATGAATGGGTATTCTGCGGGATCCCAAGGACGGTTCGGACAGCGTACCTGTGTATAATATTCTTAGCGTGCAGATAGTCCATGCCCTGCGCCCCCTGCCGCGCCACGTCGATGAGGTACAGCATGGGGAAGGGCGTCTCCAGCACGTGCAGGTGCTGGTAGAGCGAGGAGCCCTCGCACCACTGCGTGACGATGGCCAGCGACGGCTTCGACACGCAGCCCATGAACAGCAGGATGTTACAGTGTCGCGTCTTGCGGAGTACTGCCACCTGCAACCCACCCACCGACCCACCGACCCACGCTTACGTTACAGTGTCGCGTCTTGCGGAGTACTGCCACCTGCAACCCACCCACCGACCCACCGACCCACGCTTACGTTACAGTGTCGCGTCTTGCGGAGTACTGCCACCTGCAACCCACCCACCGACCCACCGACCCACGCTTACGTTACAGTGTCGCGTCTTGCGGAGCACGGCCACCTGCAACCCACCCACCGACCCACCGACCCACGCTTACGTTACAGTGTCGCGTCTTGCGGAGCACGGCCACCTGCAACCCACCCACCGACCCACCGACCCACGCTTACGTTACAGTGTCGCGTCTTGCGGAGCACGGCCACCTGCAACCCACCCACCGACCCACCGACCCACGCTTACGTTACAGTGTCGCGTCTTGCGGAGTACTGCCACCTGCAACCCACCCACCGACCCACCGACCCACGCTTACGTTACAGTGTCGCGTCTTGCGGAGTACTGCCACCTGCAACCCACCCACCGACCCACCGACCCACGCTTACGTTACAGTGTCGCGTCTTGCGGAGCACGGCCACCTGCAACCCACCCACCGACCCACCGACCCACGCTTACGTTACAGTGTCGCGTCTTGCGGAGCACGGCCACCTGCAACCCACCCACCGACCCACCGACCCACGCTTACGTTACAGTGTCGCGTCTTGCGGAGCACGGCCACCTGCAACCCACCCACCGACCCACCGACCCACGCTTACGTTACAGTGTCGCGTCTTGCGGAGTACTGCCACCTGCAACCCACCCACCGACCCACCGACCCACGCTTACGTTACAGTGTCGCGTCTTGCGGAGCACGGCCACCTGCAACCCACCCACCGACCCACCGACCCACGCTTACGTTACAGTGTCGCGTCTTGCGGAGTACTGCCACCTGCAACCCACCCACCGACCCACCGACCCACGCTTACGTTACAGTGTCGCGTCTTGCGGAGCACGGCCACCTGCAACCCACCCACCGACCCACCGACCCACGCTTACGTTACAGTGTCGCGTCTTGCGGAGCACGGCCACCTGCAACCCACCCACCGACCCACCGACCCACGCTTACGTTACAGTGTCGCGTCTTGCGGAGTACTGCCACCTGCAACCCACCCACCGACCCACCGACCCACGCTTACGTTACAGTGTCGCGTCTTGCGGAGCACGGCCACCTGCAACCCACCCACCGACCCACCGACCCACGCTTACGTTACAGTGTCGCGTCTTGCGGAGTACTGCCACCTGCAACCCACCCACCGACCCACCGACCCACGCTTACGTTACAGTGTCGCGTCTTGCGGAGCACGGCCACCTGCAACCCACCCACCGACCCACCGACCCACGCTTACGTTACAGTGTCGCGTCTTGCGGAGCACGGCCACCTGCAACCCACCCACCGACCCACCGACCCACGCTTACGTTACAGTGTCGCGTCTTGCGGAGCACGGCCACCTGCAACCCACCCACCGACCCACCGACCCACGCTTACGTTACAGTGTCGCGTCTTGCGGAGTACTGCCACCTGCAACCCACCCACCGACCCACCGACCCACGCTTACGTTACAGTGTCGCGTCTTGCGGAGCACGGCCACCTGCAACCCACCCACCGACCCACCGACCCACGCTTACGTTACAGTGTCGCGTCTTGCGGAGTACTGCCACCTGCAACCCACCCACCGACCCACCGACCCACGCTTACGTTACAGTGTCGCGTCTTGCGGAGCACGGCCACCTGCAACCCACCCACCGACCCACCGACCCACGCTTACGTTACAGTGTCGCGTCTTGCGGAGTACTGCCACCTGCAACCCACCCACCGACCCACCGACCCACGCTTACGTTACAGTGTCGCGTCTTGCGGAGCACGGCCACCTGCAACCCACCCACCGACCCACCGACCCACGCTTACGTTACAGTGTCGCGTCTTGCGGAGCACGGCCACCTGCAACCCACCCACCGACCCACCGACCCACGCTTACGTTACAGTGTCGCGTCTTGCGGAGCACGGCCACCTGCAACCCACCCACCGACCCACCGACCCACGCTTACGTTACAGTGTCGCGTCTTGCGGAGCACGGCCACCTGCAACCCACCCACCGACCCACCGACCCACGCTTACGTTACAGTGTCGCGTCTTGCGGAGCACGGCCACCTGCAACCCACCCACCGACCCACCGACCCACGCTTACGTTACAGTGTCGCGTCTTGCGGAGCACGGCCACCTGCAACCCACCCACCGACCCACCGACCCACGCTTACGTTACAGTGTCGCGTCTTGCGGAGCACGGCCACCTGCAACCCACCCACCGACCCACCGACCCACGCTTACGTTACAGTGTCGCGTCTTGCGGAGCACGGCCACCTGCAACCCACCCACCGACCCACCGACCCACGCTTACGTTACAGTGTCGCGTCTTGCGGAGCACGGCCACCTGCAACCCACCCACCGACCCACCGACCCACGCTTACGTTACAGTGTCGCGTCTTGCGGAGCACGGCCACCTGCAACCCACCCACCGACCCACCGACCCACGCTTACGTTACAGTGTCGCGTCTTGCGGAGCACGGCCACCTGCAACCCACCCACCGACCCACCGACCCACGCTTACGTTACAGTGTCGCGTCTTGCGGAGCACGGCCACCTGCAACCCACCCACCGACCCACCGACCCACGCTTACGCCACAGGCTTACAGGCTACAGGCTAGATGAATTAAGACTCTAATTCCTCCTATTTATAACTCGAGTTCCAGATGAGTTGACAAGGAATTTGTTTTGTTCCTAGCGCTTCTCTGATGCTTCTTATTTACTACCATATTTACAAAAAAATATTAATTGCCTTTCCGCTCGAAATACTGAAGATGTCTGATTGACCGACTGGTGAGACCGATTTCGTTATATGTAGCCACATCCTGGTCAAATAAGATGTACCGACGTCACAAAAAATTTACGAAAAAACTTACTAAAAGGTACTTTATGTTAAGACATTGCAAATCTGCTGGAGGGTAGACGATACCTATGAATATTTTAAGCTTTCTTTCGATTACTCTTTATGTAAGAATTACCCTCACCGGTTAATATCTATGAGCGATGCTGGCAACAACTGTGCATTTTACGAAAGACGTGTTAACGGTTTCCAAAGCCCGTGTTTATCAACATGTATAGAACAACAAAAGTTTTAAAAGTGCCTGCCATTTTCATTATTTTCTGGTGCGCCAAATCGTGGCAACTTCATAAATAGCCAAAGACTTCCACATGTGCCCGTTTACAGTAGAGTAGGTACAGTAAAACGCACTGTAGGTCTGTACTGTCGTAGTGTAGGTCTGTACTGTAGTAGTGTAGGTCTGTACTGTAGTAGTGTAGGTCTGTACTGTAGTAGTGTAGGTCTGTACTGTAGTAGTGTAGGTCTGTACTGTAGTAGTGTAGGTCTGTACTGTAGTAGTGTAGGTCTGTACTGTAGTAGTGTAGGTCTGTACTGTAGTAGTGTAGGTCTGTACTGTAGTAGTGTACCTCATTTTTGAAGGCCTGCAGCTGAGCCGGGGTGGGAGTCTTCACGTTGAGAGTCTTGACAGCGACCGGGCCGTGCCAGTGCGCCTTGTACACTGTCCCGAAACTGCCGGAGCCTGTCACAATGTTCATTATTATTAACAAGTTAGAATACTGGTCTATACTCTATATTATAATCACATTTAGTTCGAAAACAAAGTGCTGAGGCGCATTTTAATTCTTTCACCGCACACTGCAACTTTCAATAACACGTCCATACGAAGCTGACCTCTTTTAATTTACTCATCTAAAAAGTTTTTATTAATTAGTTCTATAAAAGTATTCTGTCTCGTGTTAAAAAGGTTCACATTCTTCGAATAAGAGTTGAAGACGTAAGAGGTAGGAGTGCGTAAGAGGACGGAGTTTTTGCAGTAATTCGTGGTACAGGAGTACACGTAGTTTAAGCTTATTCGTCCTGGTTTGTCGGTGACGTAAAGCGAATTAGCAAGCAGAAGTGGCAGTGGGCAGGTCATACATGGCGCAGAACCGATGGCCGTTGGTTCTTGAGTGAAGGCCTCGTGTCGGCAAACGTATTATAGGGCATCCTGTAGCTAGGTGGGGGCGACGATATTCGTAAGGCAGCGGACAAGGATCGGAGGAGAGCTGAAGATCTAGTTGGATAGCGTGCCATGGGAGACTGCTATGTCCAGCAGTGGCTTGAGATGGAGCTGGTGATGAAGGTTAGATGCAGTTACCTATCCTGGCGCCGATGAGTATTTCGTCTGCGTGTATGACCCAGTCGTCGTAACTCTCCCGCGGCGACAGCGCGTTCTTCCAGGACTCGTCGGCCGAGCGCGCGCGGGCCCGGCGCGGTCGCAGCGTGCCCGTCGGAGACGCCTGACACAACACATTATACATATATATATATATATCCTACTTCCAGGACGAAATATATAGTGACGGAAACCGACTGGTATATAAAGCGGATCTCAAGCGGCCCGCACCATTTCTTGTCGAGACTTAATGCTGTACGGACGTGATATTCAAAAGATTGTTTTGTTTATCGAATTTAATTTAAATTTAAAATAAGTAGATTAGGCATAATGTGTACATTTATTTATAAACAGTTTAAGGTCAATTAAAGTACATTTTGATATTTTAGTCACAGTTCACTGAGGTAGCATTTATCACTTATACTGTCTTTTCGCACAAAAATTTCACTTGCTCTAGTGCCATTCAAACCAAATAAAAACAATGTGCCATGTACCATACCTGTGTGCTTTGACTGTGTTGCTCCGCACCTTTATCCTTG
Organism: Lampropteryx suffumata; assembly: GCA_948098915.1. Classification (NCBI taxonomy): domain Eukaryota; kingdom Metazoa; phylum Arthropoda; class Insecta; order Lepidoptera; family Geometridae; genus Lampropteryx; species Lampropteryx suffumata. The sequence continues at coordinate 1,131,218 of OX402545.1, forward strand.
TCATCTTTCGACTGTCTATTCGAGGTCAGGTAGTTTGAGGATTGTGGAGAACTAGTTGTACATTGCTGAAATACATAGGACATTCATTATTTAATAAACAGAGCGGAATAAAAAATATTTAAACTGTATTATTTAAAACATTAAGCAGATGGACAAATATTAAGTACTATTCCGCCACTACATATTAGTACATTTAGTACTGAGACTCAAAAAGACAGATTGACTTTTCAGTTTCAGTCCAACGATCGGCGAAGCAACAAGTCTGCAGAGCAGCAGCTTTTTCGTCAAAGTGCGGAGCGAGTCAGGTGTTCCTGAAGATGCTTCGTGGAGAGCCGAAACACTTGTTGTCTTTCTTTTTGAGAAAGGAATAGATTGGCGGAATAGTACTAAATATTTGTCCATCTGTTTAACGTTTTGTAATGGATTTCCACAAAGTCACGCCTGCATCTGCCTATCTACTTTACCTATTATAAACGCCTCTCAACTTGAACACTGCTAAGATTCGCTCTCTCACTATTTTTCACTATCTTACAAGGACTTTAAAAAGTGATTAACAGAAATAGAAATTGAGAGATGTTTTTAAGTAGAGGGATTAAACTTTTAATATAATCAGGTCCCTAATTTAAAATAATTGCTTCAAATCTGAAATACCAATGATAGTTTAACCATTAATCAGATGGACAAATATTTAGTACTAAACCTCTTACTATCGCTTTGCATGGCTTTCCAACTGCGGGCGGGAGGGATTTGCATGCGTCTGCATCGTGTCTAACTCATTAGGTATAGATTGACGGAATAGTTCTAAATATTTGTCTATATGTTTAATGTTTCGTAATGGATTTCCGCAAGGTCACGCCTGAATTTGTATACTTTAAAATTAAGCAGCATATACTAGGAAGTATCTTATAATCACATACTAGGTAAAATCTATTTTGCTATCTTTATTCATTAACATAAGAATGACAAGGACATAACATACTAATTATGTGATCATAAGATACGAGGGCTAGTGTCCAACTGAAATTAACTAATCTTTTCTTAAAGACTGTGTTTTTTTGTAATATTGTTGTTATCCTCCTACGCTGCTCAATCTAAATATTTTTTCGGCGGCATTCAAAACACATTGTCATTTTGAAGTGATAAATTAGCAGAATTGACGCCCTGTATATTTTGGACTAGCTTTTATCCGCGACTTTGTACGCGTTGATTACTTTTATAACTACCTTTCTAGTGCAGTAGGTCAAATGAAATGTCTCGTATTAGTTTACGTTATAGCAACAAAAGTTGATTAACAGTTAGTCTTCAAATATTTATTTATTTTGTTTTATAGTTTAAATTAGATAATTGATTCAGGCGTGACTTTGCGAAAATCCACGAGGATGTCCCGTGGATAGGCGAAACACGTGTTCAATATATTTTTGATGAATAGATTAGATTAAACAGATAGACAAATATTTTGTACTATTCCGGTAAGTACTAAATATTTGTCTAGCTGTTTAATGTATTCTTTAAATTGTTATGGGCCAAGACAAATCTTCAAATATTAGTTAAAATTCTGATGAGGGTGCTCAAGGGTTTGAGTTTATGAGTTAGAGGGAGGAAAAACTCTGAAGGTATTAAGAATAGGTATCTAAACAAATTTTCAAAACAATCAAACCACCCATTGAAAATTTCCCAAATAAACTTTGACATTCTATTTTACCCCAGTTTGAGAGTTATTTTAAAAAACCCTTTAACACGTCAAGTCAACACATGTTTTATTCAAAAAATCACAAGGACTATTCTTAATCATCTTCTTACATGCCAGTGGATCTAGGTGCCGGTTCCTCCCAACCCCAGTTCAAGAAGAATCGGGCAAGAAACTCGTATGAAACTCGTAACTTTGTTACGGATGCAGTTAGAGCAGATTCATCTCAAGCTTTTTTAACATCATAATCTGTTATTATATAATATGCTTTTTAAAGTATACTGTTAACAACTAGAACTGTCTTTTAAGACAGTTTCTGTTTTATTTCGTTTTTAAATTTGCCAATCGACAAATCTAACACAGATTTGCAGCAAATCACACCACCCGGTAAAAAGTTCTCATACAAACTTTGACACCCCATTTTTCTCTTTTTTGAACGTTATTCTCAAAAACCCAGAACCACGTGTACAATTATTTTATATTTAAATATCTAGACGAAGTTTCAAGCAAATCGCACTACGCGTTAAAAAGTCCCATTTACACGATTTCACTCCTTTTCACCCTTTTAGAGGTTGAATTTCGCATAACCTCAACTTAGTGGGTTTCAGCTCAAATTTCAGCTTCAGGCATCAGTCAGCACGTTAAGCTCTTATAGGTAGATGTAGAAGATAGATAATCTCAATTCAACAAAGTACAAGAACAATGCGAGTTTATATAAACCCAGGACAAAATACTAAGCACATGTATCTCAAGAATACCTGATTATATTTCCTCTGATGCTCAGCTAGGGTCATAGGTCGGTTAACCATGTTGATGCAGACATTTGGTGCGGAGTTGGAGCGGTCTTGCTGGTTCAACGATCGTGTATGCTGCTGTCTGGAATAAGTTCATACGAGGTCAGTGGCCAGTTCTTGTGATGGTGTTCTTGTATATGTAGTATTCTAACTAGGTATGTGTGACTAGCGACTAGTACCTGTGGCATTGATCACGTGGTATGTAGATATAAAATGTTTAGTTCAGTTTCAATCCAGCGCTTGGCGAAGCAACAAGTCTGCAGAGCAGTCTTGGGTGTTTTTTCGTTACAGTGCTGAGTGAGTCAATCGTTCCTGAGGATGCCTCATGCAGAGGCAAAACACGTGTCGAATTTCTTTATGGGGAATGATTGGCGGAACAGTACTATATTTGTAACTAATATTTGTTTATCTGTTTAATATTTTTTATATTAACTGACAGATTTGAAATTTATAAACTACTAAAGTTTTTTAAACTTACGCGATCAGAACACATTATTATAAATACTTACGGGTATTTATCGCGTTTATTTACCTATTTTTCCCGACGTTTCGACAGGTTTACACTCTGTCGTGGTCACGGGATGACATCCCGTGTCAAATGAGTCATCCCGTGACCACGACAGAGTGTAAACCTGTCGAAACGTCGGGAAAAATAGGTAAATAAACGCGATAAATACCCGTAAGTATTTATAATAATTTATAAACTACTGTAATCTTGTATTAGTTTTTCGTAATTAAGCTCATTCAAACAGCGCTAGGACCGGACGAGTTTCTTGATAATTCTTCTCGTAGTTATGAGGAATTCGCACCTAAATTCACCTTGTATGTAAAACGTTTCGTAATCCTTGTGATTGTATTGAATAAAAATATTTTTGACTTGAAACTTAAACTTTGAAAATAGATTTTCGTAAAATCATGTCTGAATGAATTATCTATATAAAAAGTAGCCTATACATTATTCAGTGTTTCTATATAAAGTTCAATTAAAACTGGTTCAGATATTGTACAACTGAGTACCAACCAAACATCGAAACCAAATGTATCTGAACATACATTTTGAGAAATGCCGGTTTTCACTCACATTATGTCAATGAAGGATATCAAAAAGGATATAATGCCGGACATTTCACACAGCACCATGTGGTCCCAAAGTAAGCAGAACTTGTGTTATTTGCGATTCGTTTGCTTTCGTTCGCGTTCACGATTCACATACACATCCTATTAATATTGTAATGTACATATAATATGGATGTTTGTTATTCAACCACGAAATATAGATGTAAACCTAGATTACAATGTATGCTACTTTTTATCTACATACGAGGGGAGGGGTCAATAAGTTCGCGGAATGGCAGGGAAGGGGCTCAAAATAAAACAAATAATTATTTTTCCTCTTTAATATATTCTCTCTTATGCTTCATACACTTTTCAGATCTTACAAAAAGCTTACCTATCCCTTCGTAAAAAAATGTTTTGTCAAGGCCTTCAAAATATGGCGAAATTGCAGACTTTCCGTTTTTTTTCCACGAAGTTCTTTTTTTAATTTTGAAAACAAATAATAATCAGAAGGGGCTAAATCTGGACTATAAGGACAGTGATTTAATGTTTCGTAGCAACATTTTCGCAAGCTAGCCCTTGCAACATGACTCTTGTGTACGGGTGCAATGTCGTGCAAAAGCAGCTCACCTCGAGTCCATTTTTCTCGTTTTTTTTCCTTGATGGCAATTTTTAATATTTCCAGTAGAGTGGCATAGTATCATTTTCTTTGAAGTCGATTAACATAATCCCCTCCGAACTGGCCATGAACTTTCCAGTCGATTGTGACACGTTGAATTTCTTAGGGGGTGCTGCGCCTTTTTTCTGCCACTACATAGATTTCTGTTTTGATTCAGGCTCATAGTGATGAACCCAAGTTTCACCTTCAGTAACAATCCGATTTAAAATGTCCTCCTTGATGTCGCTACAGAGATCCAAAAACTCGCGTAAACACTGGACGCGCTGCTTTTTCGGAACCGCTGAGAGCAGTCTCGGCACCCATCTTGCGCTGTCAAGATGGTCATGGTTCATGGAGGATGTTCAAAATGGTTGTAAACGATACTCTAACAATTTCTGCAAGTTGTTATTTATTTAATCGGGTATCTTCATGAACAAGTTCTTAGACTTTTTCAGTGATGTCTGAGGTGGTGGCCTCGATCGGCCGGCCCGGGCGGTTGTCATCTTCAATTGATTCCCTGCCTTGCTTGAATAAGCTATTCCACTTATAAATCATTGTTTTTCCAGGGAAAGAGTCCCCGTAAACAGATGAGGTAAGTAACCTTAAAACGGCACGAAACTCTATTTTATCCATGTTTAACGATTTTTCCCCGATTGTACTGCTAATGTAGTGATAATGACTGGCCTTCTGCGATGAAGGTTGAGGTTTCAATTCCCACCCAGGATAAACATTTGTGTGAAAAGCATAGGTTTGTTCTGTGTCTGGATGTTATAAAGTATCATAAGTATGTATTTAAAAATATATAAGTATTTTATCAGTCATCTAGTCACCATAATACAAGCTATGCTTAGTTTGGGACTAGATGATGTGTGCATTGTCCAGCAATATTTATTATTTATTATGATTAAAATGTTAATAACCCGATTTGCCTGTATTGAGTACCTGAAGCTTATCAGGTAAAAAAAATTAACCCCACCCCTTCCATTACGCGAACTTTTTGACCTCCCCTCGTACCATGAAAATAAAATATTGAAACAATCTTGTATGCTTTTTAGCCCTAAAAGCAAACAGAGGTGTGTTTTATGTTTAAAGTGTGAATCTGTTTGTCTGCAGCATTGTAGCTCCCAAACAGATGAACACATTTTGATTTGGTTTTTTTCTTTAAATGGCAACTAGATCATAGTGTTCTTAGAAAGCAGCTACAATTTATTTTCTAGTTGGTATGTGAAGGTATGTGACTATAGGTCCAATATGCGAACCGTAAACGCGAGCGGCAGCGAGCGAACCGCGGATAAATCTCACCCTGATGAAGATTCTCTAAATGAATCGAAATAGTGATGCCTCCATCGACAAAGTAAAACGTGAGCAAAATCTAGTGTTTATCTAAATATATAATTATTTTGTAATGTATAAATAAATTGATTTGAAACTTGGTATTATGTTACTTCAATAATATTGTAAGTACATAGTATCCTTGAGTTGATGCTGCAGCATCACCTGGAATCTGAAGGATACCAGACCACTTACTGTGTTTAGACTCATTTGAATGGTCTCAATGAATAGGTATATAGATAAGGGATGTTTTGTGTTTGGTTTTTTTATATTTTTAGTTATTAAATTAAGGACTCACTTTTGATCTGCTCTGTTCATCATATGATGGTACCCAAAGTGTGGAGGGAAGTGCAGGATACCCGCCTGAGTCTCAGGGTTCTGGGCTAGTAGGGCAGCGTAATATGAGTCTGTCATTCGCACCTGAACATAATGTAAAAATATTTATATTATCCATGTTAATAATCCTACTTATATTATAAATGAGAAAATTTACATGGATGTGTATTATGTTTGTTTCAATACATCGTAACAGCTGAGCAGATTTTGATAAACCTGGTACAAATATAGTCTAGTCTAAATAGTATTGTATAGTATAATAAATAAAAAACGATTTCAACTCTATTTGATATAGACATATCAGCATTAGTCGCCTGATATTTATTGATACATAAATATCATAAATATCTAGATAAATATCTCATAACCAATGTTCATCAAGATCTGTTCTGCCGTTTAGCAATAAAGAGCAATAAAAATTTATAATATAATATTAATAACCAAGCTTCACTGATTTCTCACATCATAGAGTGTTCTGTCTTTGTTTATGATCTATTCACAGACACTTCTTAGCCAGATGGCTACATGTTTTCAAATGCACAAGTATCTGAGGAGTAACTATATTTCACTATATGCAATTTGCTTACACTAACCACAGCTAGGGTTTACCTGATGGCAGATACTAGGAACTTTGTCAGCGCAGCGTTGGTGGAACTTAAAGTTGCATTGACTGCAGTAGAAGCCATTGAAGAGTAGCCGTCGACAGCACTCACAAAAGGCCAGTGTGAAGAATGTCTTCCTTGTGAACTGGTGTGAGATGTGTGACATTATGGGAAGTTTGTCTAGCGTTCTGACTGTAACCTGAAACAGCATAAAATGTCATAGCATATCTCTAGGTCTTTCCAATCCTTGTGGTTAATAGATCATAAGGTTCACTTAGAATTCCTCCCCTTTAACGGAGCATAGCATTTCGAAATTATATCAGTTGTATATTAACAGTTGGTGGGATCTCTTTCAGAATACAGAAAAGAACGGTTGGGACAGCACCAAAAACAGGGATAGATATTTTGACCAGAAGTGAGACAATGTAGATAAACAAAAATTCAAACAAAATTCTAACAAAAATTAAAGTCATTCTTTGAATGCCACCCATTCTACCATATAAATGAGTACATGAGTTGTTCGTTCTCCGATTTGCAAACATGAGTAGCAATAAAACTAGTTTAGAATAAAAGTGAAATAATAATAATTCAATGTATTGTACAATTTGACATGCCAATGTTATGTTAATGTAACGAAATGGTTAAATAAATAAAATAAACTAAACTAAACTAAAGAAAAAAAACTGGTGGTCAAACTTCTTTTGAAATAGTTCAATTGTATGATCCTGTAGAATTATAAATATATAAATAAAATAAAATAAAATGAATAAACATTATCAAATAAATTTCTAATATCTAATACGAAAAATTAATATTTTATACTAAACTAAACTAACAAAGGTACCATTGATCAATCATTAAAATAGTAAAAAGGTTACCTGTTTGGTACCTGATCCCTGCAATGCCACTGCTGCAGTCACTATCACCAGGCTTACCTGATTTATGCACTGATAAAAAAACACTGACCTCCTCCGCATCGATGAGGGTAATGTCGATGTCCCACGGAACTACTTGGTTGTAGCCTGTCCTGACCACTTCACACATTTCACAAGTCAGGTTTCGGAGCTTCAGCGCCTTGGAGAGCGCGTCCCGAAGCGTCACGCCATCCTTCACCTGCACGCTCGTGCGCTGCTGGTTCGGCAGGTGAGCCCTAAGGAATACCTTAGGCTGCCGCGTAAGAGTATCGAATTTTTTACTGTCATCCTGCAACGAACACTCCTCACTCCTATCGGGAGACTCTTCTTGCAGCAATTCACGTAAAGTCCGTTCCCTAAGCTCTAAATTATGCAACTTCGAAGTCAACTCATGATATTCAGACAGGTATAGCGACGGGGGCTGCTGAAAACCAGCGAATTTCGCGTTCAGTGCGTCAATGTTTTCACGGGTTACGTTTATAATACTTTGAATGTTCCTAATTTCGTATGTCGGATCTGCTACGTCGTCGCTGTCGGTGGACGTCGACATATTATCACTATTGAGGGATAATGCAGGTATATTTCCATTAATTTTCCTTGAACAATTTTCTTTCTCTGTAGTAACTGCCATTTCTTTCTTTTCCTATTTTTTTTAGTTATTTTCTGCGCACTCTCTCTTCTCCGCGCCGCATGACATTTTGACTGTTGTGTTGCCAGAATTGAACAGGATTTTTATTCACCCTAAATAATGTTACCTCCTAATAAATCAAGGGCCAACAAGTTTTTGTTCACCCCGAATAGAGTTTTTGTTCACCCACCATGGCCGTATTATACGAATATAATGCTGTTACCTCTACCTTTACATCCACATCTACCTCTAGCTCTACCTTCATCTCTACCTCTACGTCTACCTATAGTGTAGCTTTAGCTCATTACATTTTTACTTATTACATTTACATTACAACTTCGCTTCACACAAACACTGATCTAACATGCGTTGGCATCCTATAGTTTGTGGATGGATCTATCTAACCTTCCAATTTCAAGTATTTACGATCAGCTGTTTACGCCGTCTGGCTGTCTGATTCGTAGGCCTAGAATCTACGAATCTACGAATCAGACAGGCAGTCAGTCAGTCGGGATTGTCGGTCGGGACAAAGATTCTTAACAACCAGTCAGTCAGTCGAAACCAGTCGAACAGAGATTCTTTAAAAAAAACAAAAAATAGAACGAATAAAAATGTTTTTTTTTATGGTAGACGTAAAAAATAAGAACTGCCACAGACAGATTATAAAAGTTTATAATTGATTTGTTTTTGGCATCAAAACGTACGTAACTATTACTTATCTATGCCTAAGCGGTGTTGTTGTGTTTGTTGTTTGTTTTGTTTTTGTGAAACTTGTAAAAGTGTTTGTTTTTGTGAAATCGATGTTTCTGAAACAAAAAGTGATAAATTATCACTCTGGAAACGATGATTTGGCACATACACTAAATAACTACTGGCCAGCCACAACTTCAACTTGAGAAATCCCATTTTCCGTCTTTCTCAACGAAACCCTATGTTATTTTAGTATAGTTATTTACTATGATTCCATTTCTATGATTCTCTACAATCATGTCAGAAGACAAGAAAAAATTTCGACATGTAGCGCTGGAGCAACTGAAACTGATGCTTGACTTCATGGCACAGCATCCCGACTTTGCTTTGGGTACTCTCAGGACCCTGGAGGCCAGACATCGGTCGAAGCAACGATGGACAGAGCTCGCTAAGATCCTCAACAACCACAGAGGTGCTAAGAAGACCTATGACGGATGGAGTAAGGTTGGTTATATTCTTTACTTTTTTCTTACAAGTGATTGTTGTTTATTATAGTTATTGTTCTCATAGGCCATCTGTAACTGAAATCTTGACTATGCTAAATTTATTTTCAGTATTGGAGTGACTTCAAAAACAAATTAAAAAACAAGTTAATAGAGAGAAAGAGAAAAAAGCCAGGATCTGTCAAGAAAGATGTAAGGCCATGGACTAAACTTGAAAAACAGGCATTGGCCATCCTCGGCCCTATGTTTGAGAAAAAGCGTGTAAGCCGTAATGTCCATGAGAGTACACATGCTGTCTGCGTAAGTATTAGCTACAGGTCAAAGCTTTGCCTTACGTAAGAAGTTAGCGAGTGTTTAAAGAATAATAATTATATTAAAACAGATTTCTTTCTTCAGGATCCACTGCCGATAGAAATAAAGCAGGAGTCAATGTTAGAAACAGCCTTGCTTACTAATGGACATCATGAAGTGGTTGACACTGATGAACTGTTAGGTATAAACTTGACTGCTGAACCTATTTGACATGCTTTAGCATGAAAAATAATGAAGCTTCTTTATTACCTTTTTATCACTAACAGTAGACATAACAGCAGCATATGAATCTAATATTCAAACAATAACTTTTTATGGAATATGCACCAATGACTGGCATGCATAGCATTTGCCTTACCTTCATATACAATCTCTAACATTTTTTTTTGTCATTGTCATTTTTTTACATCTGCAAAGCTGCAGGCAGAACCTTGAATACAATAATATAATTTTGTCAACAGTTAAGCTATCTAAAGATGGTTAAAACATATCTAGAGATACCTCAACTAACTAGATAACTCCAAGAGTGCAGCATATAGTTTAGTATTGTATAACATACTTACTTTTATTTTTAGGTCTTGAGAGTGATGACAGTGCACAGTCTTCTGATGATGAGTCTGTGAAAGAGAGTTCATACGAACCTCTTCTAAATAGTAAGTGCCACCTGGTTTTATCTAATACCTTTAAACAAGCAATTCTTGTATATATGGCTCCAATGATTTTCATGAAATTTAGTATGCAGTGGGTTTTGGGGGCGATAAATCGATCTAGCTAGGTTTCATGTTAAGAAAACATTGTTTTACATTTAACATGTTTTATACTGAGCAAAGCTCGGTCATCAAGTTACTTCTCATTATGTAATTCAGTCTCAAATTAAATCAGGGTGTAAATTATCTTCAGCTTGTTCATCCATACGATTATAAATTCGAAAGTGAATAATAATAATAATAATAATCCTAGACATTTCACACAGCATCATCTGGCAGAATAGTAGTAAGCAGAATTTGTGTTATGGGTACCACATGACTGATATACTACTTATATACTTTTTTTTTATTGTAAATACATACATATTATACATAGAAACACCTAGACATGAGACAAATACTTGCAGATCATACAAATATTTGTCCCGAAAGTGTCTGTATATCTGTTTGCCACCATTTCATGGCTAAACTATTTATATAGTAACTTCAGTCTGCGTTTTGGACCTAAACTACACATAAAACTGATAAAAATATCTTTACAGGCATATATCCTAAATGGCTTATGGATATAGAAAGAAAACGCGCTGATGCAGAATTGAGACGAGCAAAGGCAGAAGAACTTAGAGCAGAGGTCTCTGTAAAAACAGCAGAAGCTGCGATCATACAGGCAGAGGCATTGAGGAAGCTTTCAGAGGCAGCAGAAAGACAGGCGGATGCTATTCTGAGGATAGCAACAGTTATGGAGCACAGACCTAGTGATCTGATGAATATGCAATCAAGACATCTTCCTAGGTACTAATGAGTGCAACAAAGTGCAAACATTTGTAAAGAGCAATAATACAATAGTGGAACTATGACTAAGTGGGCAGACAAGAGAAGTATGTTAGAGTTGTGCTTAAAGTAGAATCTGATATAAATAAAAAATAGTTTAATGCAATAAAAAAAATAACAACTCAATTTTAATTATTTATGTATATTTAAACCTATCAACATAATCATTTAAAACCTAATTTAATTATTCACACCTAACTACAGCATGTCGAAATCATCCCTCTGCAACAAAAAGAACACACATTTGGGTAATTCTAATTAAAACTTCTTTCAAGGAAGCAAACAGGGAGGTAAGTGAGATACTCACCATATCATTATATTCAAGTACATGTTTCCTAATAGCTGAACCATCTACCCAGGTCACAAAGTCTTCCAGTGACCTTGTGACCAGGAATGCAGGATCCTTCACAACTTCAGGGCCCACCCTTACATGCCCTTGCTCTATGAACTTTGTGGCTTCTTTCATGTTTTCTGACATTCTATCTGGAATAACAAACAAGTATTTATACAAATGATTACATACCTAAATTAAATGGAGCTCAAGTGGCTGGCCTCAAAGCTATGTTGGTAAATATATTTATTGATAAACAAAGCAGCTTCCACTGATATGTACACATCAGTGTTGAAATTGACTCTTGGTTTAAAATGATGTATGGGTCACTTTTATATGCATTAATGTACCTATTACAGAGTTGTTGAGCTTGTATTTGAATGCTATAAATAAACATGTCTTCTACTCACACTAGGTTGTGGGTTCCACAAATATTCATGACAAACATTTGAGTGTTGAATTTATTTATTGGGTTTGTTTTATGATTTTTGAAAGAATTCTATCAGTCATCTAGTTTCCATAGAGCAAGCTTTGCTTTGTATGTTTTGAACTAGATGATAATGTGTGAATGTCCAGCTGATAGTTTATTATTTATGGTTCATTTTAGCTTAATACTCACTTCTGACCATGACAGCGGGCAGTCTTCTCCTGCAAAATGAGCTCGCGGATACATTGGTGGCTAATGCCAGGTCCCAGCGCGTTGGTATCAGACCCATTTGGTACAATTTCTCAAGTAGCTGTGCACTGCTCTCGGTCCTAAACTCTGAACTAGCGTCCATGTCTTTGATTTTATTTGCGAGTTCTCTCACTTCTCTGGATAATTTGTTGTATCTGATAAACAATTATTAAAAAATAAGTTTGAAATAACGAAGCAAGTACTTAGAAAGCCAGACCATGAGTGAGTTTTTATAAAATAATAATACCAACTTCGTATAGTCGTCGCGTTTCTGAATGTGGTATTTTTTCATAGCCTTGACTTCATTTAGGTTGTTGTCAACTTTCCATGATATAAAGTCTACCTTTTTGAGCAGTTTTTGCTCATGAAACTTAAGTTTTCGCACCATTTTGTTGTTATTTATTGACTATAATCAAATCACACATGCATTTCAGCAGTCAGCCAGCATGGAAGTCTTTTTCTTCTTCTTCCTTGTTTATGGCATATGACTTCTTCTTCTTTGTTTATGGCATGTGACTTAATAATGTAAATTTTGCCAGTGTCAAGTGTTTATTTTTGTATGTCAATTAGTTTGTTAAAGTCTTAGTCGATTGTCAATTGTCAATTCTAGACGTCACGCGGTATGGCCGTCTAAAATTTTCTTAGGATTCCTCGTTGTTCAAATCACATTACACCATAATAAACATACAATTCAATTGGCCATACCCGTCCCGTAGTCACAATTTATTCATTAAAATTCCGCCACGATTACTGAATAAAACATGCAATAAAACTGGTAAAAAATATTAAATTAGCAGAGCTATGTTACTCCATGAAATGACAGACGAAGAAAGTGTACAGGGATTATAATAAAATATTTTAGTGACATTGATATATTCCACACCAGCAAATGCGGTTTCAAACTAAGGGTTCTCCAACTTTTAAATGAAAAGGTTGGTATGTCAAAATGAGGGCGTAATTTTGTGTTTCTTTTTATTTTTTGTAGTTTTGATAACAATTAAATTTAGTATTTTCTTAACTTTTTCGTAATTGTGTAAAAATCCATTATTGGCTGTATGCTATGTTATAAGATACCTATATATTGTTTTATATTGAGAGCTGTGGATTTTGTATAATAAATAAATAAATAAACGCTTTCGTGTGTGGAGTTGAAAGAACCCTCGAGGGCCACTCGCGTTTTTAAATAATGTCGTACGAAAATTCACAACACTTCACATTCACTTTGATCGTTTTTTCTCAGTAACTGACAAACAGAAGAGCTAGCAGTAGAGAAGGAAAACTTGAAACAAGCCCGGCTCGCTGCCAGTCGTTATGCACCTGCATGCAACAGAATCAACACCGCATGTGTTGTTTCCGCACCGTACACCCACTGATTCGTCTTTCCTGCGGGTCCCGTTGGCAAGGACGAGAGCTTACACTAAGGCGTACCTAAATGCACGAAAGGAGCCGCACTTTAAATAATGCTTTCACCACACTGGTTAGAAATAACTAATGACACGATAAGAAGAAGAACCGGGACTTCGACTACAATTATCGGTCGGTGTCGGTCAGAGTCGGTGGATTATAATTTTATTTTCCGCATGCTATCTGTGTGAGTATCTGATCCTTAAACTTCAAATTTCTGCGTCATCATAAAGTTGCCGCCCCACTGGGTTTGTTCTTGATCACCTATCAAGATCACCAGGCCTATGTTTAGCATTAGGTTCACCCGCGAGTAGCGTAGGATATTTTTTTCAGAGATGGCGGCTGTGTCTGGCTTCTTGTATACCCACACGAAGGTCTATAGCCAGCGAATATTCTCGGATTCCTGCATTGAGCATTCACTAGAACACCCTGTCTCATCTCTTCGTTTGGTCTTTTCTGAAAAGGACTGTCGCCCCCAATATTGATGTAGTTTCTGCTGCAGTGGTCAGCACTATGCGGAACTGCTTTCCTTATGCAAGTTTGAGGATATATTAATAAACGGTTTTTCCAAAACAATCTTGTAGATTCTTTCTTTTACACTTTTTTCTCATTGACACACTGTCACTCTATTTTTCACAATAGACATTAAACATTATTGAATAATATAAAAGAAGGTTGTAGTCTACTCAATACAATCTTCTTCAACACTTTCCCTTATTCAAACTGTTAAAAAGTGCCAGTTTTAGGCAGAGAGAAGAAAAAGTTGCCCTTGGAAGCCCTTTGGTCATGATATCAGCAACTTGATTTGCTGTGCCGATCCTTTCAGCTTCGATGGCACATTCAGCAACCAACTCTCTCACGTAGAAATGCCTAATGCGAATGTGTTTGGTCCTCTTGTGGAATTCTGGATTGTGAAGTCGAACCGCTGCTTCATTGTCCACAAACAATATCGGAGTCTTCACAAGAGACGTTAAGTCTTGCATGACTCTTGTCAGCCAAACCAGTTCTCTGGCTCCTTCACTAGCAGCCACAAGCTCTGCTTCGGTAGTTGAGATAGCTACAGAAGCTTGTCTCTGGCTCAGCCACGAAATCACTCCTCCTGAGTATCGACAGACAACTCCCGTTGTGGAGCGACCAGTTTCTCCGTCACCTCCGTGATCTGCATCACTGAACCCCTCGAGCACGCCAGGTAAATGCTGAGCTTTTTATTTGATAGCGTAGGTTGATGTAACGCATAATCCTCTTCACTTTAAGCCAGTCATCTCTAGTGGGAGATTCTAATTTTCGTGAAACAACTCCCACGGCATAGGCTATGTCCGGACGTGTTCCGACCATGAGGTATGCTAATGCTCCAACAGCTTCTCTATATGGAAAACATTCTCCTTTATCAGGTTCTACCTTCCCTGATTGAGGTTGATTTTCAACCGGTGTGGTTACGAGATTCGATTCGGACACCCCAAAACGCTCTAAAATCTTTTTTGCATAAGCTTGTTGACTTATTTTAATTGATCCATCTTCTTCTCTAACTATTTGTAGACCCAGGTAATGAGATGCAGGTTTCGTGGTAATCCGTAGTCTGTTTCCTAAATCTTTCAGAAAAGAATTAGCTAAATCCTCATCTGTAGCAGCTACTAATCCATCATCTACATACAATGTGATCAATATCTTCTTGCCATTGATGACCTTAGTGTATAGACAACTGTCCGCCTCACACTGCTTGAAATTCATGACTAATAGCACTTCTTCGAAACAAGAATTCCAACATCTTGGAGCTTGCTTTAAACCGTATAGACTCCGATGAAGCTTCCATACGTTTGATGTCCCATCGGAATATCCATCTGGTTGCTGGACATAAATTTCCTCTTTAAGTTTCCCGTTGAGGAACGCTGTACAAACATCGAATTGTACAAGATGTAAGTTCTCTTGTGCACTTACACTTAGAAGAGCTCTAAGAGAGCGCCTTCCTGCCTTTCGGTAATGCACACGGTGTCCATACCTTGAGCTCTTTTAATGACTCCATTTTACTGTTCATCGCTCTTTGCCATTCTACGTGATCGGTTCTTTTCATCGCATACGAAAAATTCGTGGGAAACGATTCAGTCACGCAGACGTAATCATCAAACCGTTCTGGTCTCTTTATCTGACTGCGATCACGAAGTTTGTAGCGTGGTGATTCAGCGTCGTGAAATTCGTCCTCTTCTTCAAGATCACCATAATCTTGCTGTGTGAAGGACTCTGATTCATGAACGTGGTCTTCCTGGACTTGTTCCAGAATTACTCCCTCAAGGCTACGTTCAGGATCGTCAACAACTGATGGTTCTAGGACTCCCTCAGACTCAATTCTCAAAGGACCTTGACATATTTCCAGATTCGAAGCCGGTTTGTCGCTTTCTGTGATGTTGTCTATCGGTAACTAAATAATGTTCTCCCTGGTATTGGATTTACTTTTATCAGTACCTTGTGGATCAACGTCATTGTTAGGAATGGGCATTTTCGTCGAAAATTACGTCTCGTGATCGCACCAGTATATTTTTCTTTCCGTCGGTAATCCAGACACGGTAGCAATCTTCATCGTATCCAATAAGTCGGCCTTTGATTGTTTTTTTGTCTAGCTTTTTCCGTTTTTGCTTTGGTATGTGGACGTAAGCAGTGCTCCCTATTATTCGCAGATGCTTAATTATGGGTTTCTTTCCACACCAAAGTTCGTAGGGAGATTTGGCGTATTTTGTAGGACCTGTTCTGTTTAATATGTAAGCGGCGGTATTGATTAGCTCAGCCCACAATTGTTGCGGCATTGTCTTATGCGCATACATCATTGTGCGTGCTGTCTCAACCAGTGTTCTGTTTTCCCGTTCACTGACACCATTTTGTTCAGGCGTATACGGGGCTACAAGTCTCTGTTGTATTCCGTGAGAATCTAATATCCGTCTAACGGACGTATTATCAAACTCACCGCCGTTATCGCTTAATAGACATTTTACGGTATGTCCTGCTGCTTTCGTCTGAGCTTGCATCAAGGCGAGTTTATCTTTGACCTCTGACTTGTGTCTCAGGAAGAATACCATACGATAGCCTGTAAAGTCATCTTTAAACAAAACATAGTATTGCAACTTCGAATAGCTTGGTTAAAACGGTCCACAAACGTCGGAATGTACGAGTTCTCCTGGCATCGTAGCTCTAGTTCTCGTACCGAATTTAAGTCTATGGGCTTTCCCATATATGCAACCTTCGCATGTCTCCTTATCAAGAGGTAGATCGAGACCCAGTTCGTGTTTAACTGTCTCTTTCACGTGTCTCTTGTTCTGGTGAGCAAGCCATTCATGATATAGCTGCATTGTTGCTGACATCGACGTCGTCACACAGACTTCTAGAGGGTTCTCTGGTGGTATGTTTACTACGTCTAGTCGATATAATCCACCATCGCTGTGTCGTTTTCCAATCAGCCTTACTTCTCCGTTGACATAGACGGTGCATTCTTTTGTCGTTGATGAGAATACGCTGCTCGGAACTCTATCATGAAGTGCCAAAACCGAGAATAAATTCTTATTTATGGCTGGAACGTACCAAACGTCGTTGAGGATTACTCGTTGTAGCTTTCCTTTAACATTTCCTTCGATCATTACTGAACCTTTGCCTTTAGCACTAATTGAGTTTCCGTTGGCCGTTGTCACAGTACGGTTTTCTTTGAAATGTTCGAAATTTTGGAACAGATCCGCCCGGTTGGTTACGTGGCTCGTGGCACCATTATCTACGTACCAATTCTCGGTGTCGCAATTGATTGAAAAAACTTCTGTGTCCTCAATAGACATCAGTATCATGTAAGCGGCATTAGGAGTAGGTGTTGACTGCCGGTTACTGTCCTTGGAAGGCTTGCCATCGTTAATCCACTTCTGACAGTTTCTTACGCGATGTCCGATGCCGTGACAGTAGTTGCATCTCAACTTCTTGCCCTTCTTTACACTCTGCCAGCAGCTTCTGAACGCGAAGAAGGTGTCATCCAGCGTGTCCAGAATTTTACAAATAGAAGTTCGGGTAACTCCTTGTTGTTGTCCTTCTTGAGTTCTATGTTAAGCTGTGTCCAAATATTTTTTAATTTAGACATATGGGTGGCTATGTCATCAACCGCATCCTTTTTGTAACCAAAAAAGCTCTTACAAAGGTTGTAAGCTTTGTCTTCATCAGTGCCATCAAAAAATCGATGTAATTCAAGCCATACGTCACGTGCTCTGGTGTACCGCATTACTTTTCTTAATGTCTCTTCCTGCATATTGGTCGTTAGTATAAGAAGTTAGTATTGCGTCGGCTTTTACAAAACGCTCTTGATTCGTATTGTACGCGCCCATCTCAGCATCACCAGCTTTGGGGCCTAGTGGTTCAGGTCAACGAAAGGTGCCCTCGACTACATCTAACGCTGTCGTCACAGTGCGTAGTAAGCAGGTCACTTTATATTTCCATGTATCCCAATTCGATTTCCCTTCTAACAGACCAATTTGAAATTTTCCCGTAGCGTTTTCCATGATGGACACATAACCTGATGTAGTTTCTGCTGCAGTGGTCAGCACTACGCGGAACTGATTTCCTTATACAAGTTTGAGGATATATTAATAATTTTGCATAAATAAAGCAGTTCCGCGTAGTGCTGACCACTGCAGCAGAAACTACATCAGGTTATGGGCCCAGCACGCTTCCACTGCGCAGTGGATATTATGCAAGTTTGAGTATATATTAATAAACGGCTTTTCAAAAACAATCTTGTATATTCCAAAGAGTATGCAATATCCTATAAGAAGAGTCGTATATTCTTTCTTTTACACTTTTTTCTCATTGACACACTGTCACTCTATTTTTCACAATAGACATTAAACATTATTGAATAATATAAAATAAGGTTGTAGTCTACTCAATACAATCTTCTTCAACAGATATACCGTGCTTCGTGGGGAGATCTCGTCCCACCAATATCAGAAGTATTTACCTAGATGCACCCGAGTTGAGTTGTTTATAGCTTCCATAAAAATATAATATAGCGTCCATTCACACAATGTGTTCGCGCTGAGATTAGAACGTAGGTTCGTTAACTGTGATCTTGTTTGAGTCGTCGAGGGCTGTAGCTGACTCATAGTAAGTTGTGGGTTATTGGCGTGCTTTGGTACTTTTCTTTGCTTCATCCGTTGGCGCTGAAGTGGCGGCCAGTGTTGCTGCGTAGGAAGTGGTTCCACTTGTCGTTGTCTCTGATAGAATCACCATGTCATTATAAATACTTACGGGTATTTATCGCGTTTATTTACCTATTTTTCCCGACGTTTCGACAGGTTTACACTCTGTCGTGGTCACGGGATGACTGGAGTACTGGAGCTACCGCCTCTGCGAAGCGGGGGCAGCATTTTTTGTAACTACCCTCACTTGTTCTTCCGAAATAGAAATGTCCATCTGCACATTCGGATGACACACAACACTAACCGTGTCCATTACGCATTGAGAAACCGGTCTACGTTGAGTACACTTAGCTATAACTGGATTCCATGAGGCAGAGAGTCTGAAACCGTCTTCACGATTGAAATTAGGATATTTCTTAATTTCAATCGCTTCCCGAACCATTCTCTTGTAGTAATGCCTTTCATTACATAAAACTTGAGGTTTATGTAATTCAATCCATATTTCGGAAGAACAAGTGAGGGTAGTTACAAAAAATGCTGCCCCCGCTTCGCAGAGGCGGTAGCTCCAGTACTCCAGTCATCCCGTGACCACGACAGAGTGTAAACCTGTCGAAACGTCGGGAAAAATAGGTAAATAAACGCGATAAATACCCGTAAGTATTTATAATAATGTGTTCTGATCGCGTAAGTTTAAAAAACTTTATTTCTAACCGGTACGGGCCGGAAATGGTAAACAAAGTGCGACAACTAGAATTTTTACGGAATAAAAGTGCGCGTCTTAATACATCACTA
Organism: Lampropteryx suffumata; assembly: GCA_948098915.1. Taxonomy (NCBI): domain Eukaryota; kingdom Metazoa; phylum Arthropoda; class Insecta; order Lepidoptera; family Geometridae; genus Lampropteryx; species Lampropteryx suffumata. The sequence continues at coordinate 1,150,627 of OX402545.1, forward strand.
TCATTTTTAACAAAGTGTCGTGATTGGGATTTATTACCTACGTGTTGTCGAATAAAACCACGTAGTGATATTGAACATTCCGAAAAAAATCTGTGGAACGCGAGTGTCCGTCTTCTAAAGCAAATGATTAGGAATGACCAGTGCTACCTGCATAAAGTGCAGAAAAATCTGTATGACCTACATATGGAATGCAGTGTTGTGTTGTCTATCAGTGATTTTGAAGTGTGTGATCGAATAACGTACAATCAAGCACAGCGGACTTATGAGTTCTGTACAGAGCGTCATGAAAACAAGTTTAACCGATTGGTGACTCGAAGTAGAAAAGTACAGAGCAATAAGGGACAGTCGCCGACACAATTTCCCAAAACGGTTATTAATTTAACTGATACTCGTTTTGATGATGACACGGTACGCGTTTTAGAAAAGGGTCTAAATTTTGCTCTAACACCGAAAAGAATACCGTACGAGGATATTGTCAGTAGCGTGGAGGAGACCATTGTTCGTAATAAAATACCTACTATAAACGCGGAAACGCTGAGACAAGATGTTTCAATTACATTACGAAAATGTAGACTCCCGAAACCAAACATAACTGCGGGTGAGCGTCAAGCTCTGGAAGACCTTAGCAAAAACAAGGAGATTCTAATACTCAAAGCTGACAAAGGAAATGCCACCGTAGTTATGAACACACAGGATTACGACACTAAAATACGGATGATGCTTTGTGACAAAAAAAGTGAATAAGCCGGTTGCTTACAATCCCACGGCTAGAGTAACAAAACGGGTACGAACACTGATACATGAGTATAAAGACCTGTTCACTGATGATGTTTTCGACCGTTTATACAGACCAGCTATTGTGCAGCCGCCTAAGTTATATGGTCTGCCGAAGGTACATAAAGCTGACGCACCATTACGACCAATAGTAAGTCAAATAGACTCGCCGACTTACAATCTAGCAAAACACGTCGCTGGTATCTTACAGCCACTTACGGGAAAGACGTCGTCTTTTGTGAAGGATTCGCGCCATTTTGTCAGCATCATCAGGGGCATAAAGTTGGAACCCGGAGACTTACTGGTGAGCTTCGATGTTGAGTCGCTTTTCACTAAAGTTCCTCTTAAAGATTGCCTTGATGTAGTGAGACATAGATTGAGTGATCACGAACTTCCTGATCAGTACATTTTGCTCCTTCAGAACTGTCTTGATGGAAACTTCTTTTTGTATCAAGGGCAACATTACCTCCAGATAGACGGCGTAGCAATGGGAAGCCCTGTGGCACCTGTTCTTGCCAATATCTGGATGGAACATTTTGAATCCATGATAGACCTGGCAGCCCATGGTATAAAACTTTGGAAGAGGTACGTCGATGATGTGTTCTGTATAATTAACGGGAATAACCAGGAAGTCGATCAGCTAACTGATTATCTGAACTCCATACACCCTAAGATTCGCTTTACACATGAAATGGAGGAAAACAGAATGTTAGCTTTTCTCGACCTTAAAGTGATGGTAAAATGTGACGGGACCTTGGCACACACAGTGTATAGAAAACCTACACATACGGACAGATACTTGAATGCAGCGTCACACCACCATCCAAGACACCTGGAGTCAGTAGTCTCCTCACTAGTTAACAGAGCTCATGACATTTGCGATCCTGAACATCTGCAGGGTGAGCTAGATCATGTTAAAGGGGTTCTGAAACGGAATAGCTACAATACTCGAATCGGATGTCGTTCTAACTGGAGGCGCAAACAGGAACACATTGATGTGAAAAGACAACCTGCGTTCTTGCCTTATGTGAAAGGAGTTACGGACAAAATTGGTAACATGCTCAGTAAATTTTCAATCAAGTCGATCTACACTCCACTCACCAAGATGACGAAGTATCTACGAACACCAAAAGACGTCGTACCTCTGCAAGTTCCTGGGGTTTACAAAATAGATTGCAGCTGCGGGCGTTCCTACATAGGCCAGACTAAACGCACGGTCGCGGAACGTGTTAAAGAACACATAGCGGCGGTCAAAAATCGTCAAGTAAACAAGTCTGCAATAGCAGAGCACATCGTGGACTCAGGACCCAATCACTGGATTGAATTACATAAACCTCAAGTTTTATGTAATGAAAGGCATTACTACAAGAGAATGGTTCGGGAAGCGATTGAAATTAAGAAATATCCTAATTTCAATCGTGAAGACGGTTTCAGACTCTCTGCCTCATGGAATCCAGTTATAGCTAAGTGTACTCAACGTAGACCGGTTTCTCAATGCGTAATGGACACGGTTAGTGTTGTGTGTCGTCCGAGTGTGCAGATGGACATTTCTATTTCGGAAGAACAAGTGAGGGTAGTTACAAAAAATGCTGCCCCCGCTTCGCAGAGGCGGTAGCTCCAGTACTCCAGTCATCCCGTGACCACGACAGAGTGTAAACCTGTCGAAACGTCGGGAAAAATAGGTAAATAAACGCGATAAATACCCGTAAGTATTTATAATAATGTGTTCTGATCGCGTAAGTTTAAAAAACTTTAATCACCATGTCCACGGGTATTCCTACATACAACCATATATTCATTTCCTACATAAGAGGTGGTCATGTTGGGATGATCAGATACTCTTTGCCGGCGCGGTAGCGGGGTCGCCATCGGCATCGGTCGCCCATCATCGTAGACAGAGATTAGTTTCTCTGTCTACGCCCATCATAGACTATAAATATCACTTCTTGAATGATTGATAATAACAGTTCGCTTGCTGCTTTGCTTGCACATGAAAATCCATTCATAATCAAGTTTGCTTGTCCTGTCCGTCAAGTCAATCAATGGAGAAAAAGAAATTATTAGTCTGGCAAGGCAATTTTAATATTTTCAATTCCGATTTTATTGGTGTTGGTTGGTTGGTTGGTTGGTGAACAAGCAAGAATAGGTATTAGAAAAAAAGTGAAGTAAAAGCAATTAAAGTTAAGCTTCAAAGAGAATACAATACAATGCTTAGCTCAAGTGCAAAAATAAGTGCTTAGCTGTCTACGTAGCCCGACAAAAGACTATTGGAGGGCCGGGTGCGCACGCAATTCAAAAGCGAAACCATCATGTCTTTCAATAGCAATGTTAACGCCGATTTTGTGCACTACCTGAAATCAATGATCAATCTTAATGCACTGGATAGAATGACTGAGGGCTTGGATGAGGAACTCCAAGATTCTCAAGAAGTAATGAATCAAATAAAAGGCTTGATCGAATCCCTGCCAAAAAATGCCCAAGTTCTGAAGCCTGAACCAAATAGCGGATTTCGGCATGAAGATGTATCGAATTTCTTGAATGACAGTACCCCAAACCTTTTGATGCCTGATATGGTTGCAAAATCGTATAATCTGAATTTGGATGACGTTATAGCCGCGATGAAAAGCTACGCTGAAAATATCAAGAAGAATCTCATACTCACAGAACCAGAAACTCAATCAGGCAGTGTCCAAAAAGATTTTGGAGATTTAGATTTGAAACATTATGCTCAAAGCTTGGATGTTCTTTGCAAACGCTTGAATAATTTGAAGCTGAACAAAAAAGATGAGGGTGACCAGCGTAATCCTGACCTGGAAGCGAAGTTGACAGTGCTGTGTGATGATGTGAATATGTTTACTAAGGTATTCTTTAAAAAGTATAATATTATCCCTAATAAGACTAGAAACTTTGTTGTAATAAAGCTAATTCATTGTTCTTATCTGTTCCAGATGGTGCAAGCTAAAACAACTCTCAGTAATGCCAACAAGAGCTGGACATCAACTCAGCAGCATGATGCCACACTTCAGTATGATCAGGTCATAAGCAAATTGCTGTCTGGCATCAATGAGGTGTCCTATTTAATTCATAATAAAAATTAATATCATTCCATTGACATAATCATAAACTCACTATAGAGTTTCAGCATTCTTACTAGTATAGAGGAGGTAGTTGATTTTATTTAGTACCCTATGTACCTTTTGGTATGAACAATGGTATGGATTCTGTTGTTGGGTTTAGACAAAAATCTGTTAAAATTTATACTGTTTATTTCTTACTAAACTTACTTAATACTCCGTAAATCTAACTTAGATAGTTTTAGAAAATGCAGCAACAGAATCACTACCAATATTGTAATTGTAAGGATATTTAAATATCAATATAATTCTCAGCAAGATGAAGGATTGCATCATAAAATTATTAGAATTATATAAGGATGTGGCAAGGTCACTGAACTGGTTGTTTATGAGAAGGTTGTTGACCCAGTGTTGTTTTCATTATAGCTTTAGATAAATAAGATGATTGTGTATTACTCATATTATTATTGTGTGTATCCTATATTATACATGTGAAAGTATTTTATTTTTATTATCCAATCACACCACCTTACACCATGAAACTTGATGTAGATTGGTCTAGCTTATAGATTACTTTTATCAATGTATCTGCACTCAAAATCTAGGTACCTACTCATACAAATATGTTTTACTCAAAACATCTTTATTATTAAAAAACCTCGTAACAAACAACTACAGTTACAGCTGTTAGGCATACATACAGCAAGTCTTAAGTTTAGCTATTTCAATGTCTATCTCAATCAGGTAGTTTTGTCGAGTCATTCAAATGCAGATAACTTTGCAAAATCGAGTTTAATTCATCAAAAATACATTCTACAGTCAGCACAGTCCTAATAAAAGTGGCTGTTAAGATAAAATAAGTAATTGTCATAGCATGTAAAGGTCCAAGTCAGACAAACTTTAGAAATAGTAAAAAAATAATGCTGCCTCATTTTTGGCTTGTCACCAATTCATTCTGAAAGTGTAAATAAACTATTCTTTATGTTTAACCCTTTTGGATTCTATGTCATGGTCAGTACTTGACTCCTCCTCTTTAAGAGGCTTCTCATCAGCCTCAATCACTTTGAATGTAACTCCATACAGAGTGGCACCATGCAAAGCTATCATGGCTTCCTCAGCAGCCTTTTCTGAAGCATACTTTACAAATCCAAAAGTTTTATTAGGGACCACTGAAACATCAATAAGATCTCCAAAACGACAGAATATGTTCTTAAGCACATGATGGGGGGGTGGTGTTGGTTTCATCACTATGAAACATCTTTTAGACAGTTTGCTGTTCTTGTCTACTAAAGGCTTGACCAGGGGGACTTTGATGCCAAAAATGTATTCAAAATCATTATAACTCTCTGAAAATTGCTCCTTAGATGTAGCCGCTTTTATCAATGATGATGCTTGAGCTATAGCTTCAGCCAACTGCATCATATCAGGGTTAGAATCTCTGGCATTTTTAAACGAATTCACAATGTCTGTCAAATTGTTAGCCGCTTGAGTGAGTGGGCTATTATATGGACTTATAGTGATCAATTCTCCTGAAGGAAACTGGTAGTGGTTCAGTGATTCTGTAGCATGTGCAGCCGCAAACTCAGTTTCATACTTTATTAACGCTTTACTATTATTAAACTCTGTTGTGTACTTAAAACTTACCACACCGGGGATAATTTTAAAAAGTTGTTCAATGTACTTCTGTGGCACTCCAGGGCTGCAGGTCACACTGATGGTGTCAAAGCCTTGAGCCTTTGTACTCATCAAGCTGGTTATTGTTTCCCTTTTATCAAAATCATGTATAGGAGAGTTTCTAAAGTTGTATTGAGAGCCATTATCAAATTGATCACTTATTCGAGGACGTTTTAATTCCTCTTTTGGAGTTGCAAATATGGCTCTATATTTAGAGTCACACTCTTCAAAGGCTTTTGCAGCTTCAAGAAAAGTGTTGAAATTTACATAAGCAAAGCCTCTACACTGATCCATAGCGTTCTTGTCTCTTTGTAGATGAATGCTCGCAACCTCACCAAATCTAGAGAAGTGCTCTCTTAGCTCGCTTTCTGTGGCGCTTCTTTGAACTTTTATGAAGAGCCTAGTATATTTATCATCATTTAAATTAGAGCCATCACTTTTATTGGAGGAGACCATGACTTTGATTGGTTTGCCACCTACATCGAGGCACTTCATATGTAGGTTCTGGATGGCGGCCGCCGCTGAGGAAGTTTTGGTATATTTCACGAATGCTATGCCCTTTGACATACCGGTGTTTCGGTCTCTGGGCATGTGCATGTCTTCTATGTCTCCATACTTTTCAAACAATGGCAAAAGATCGTTTTTTGTGTGTTGTTTACTGCAAACTATGAAAAGCCTAGAACACGGTGGCTTGTCGTTATCAATGCGGTGGTCATCGTTAACGTTACGCATCATTATCAAGTCTCACTGTAGAACCGATCGAGTCAGATCACAAGTCAAGAGTCTGCAGATTGTCGTTCATCAGTTTGTCTATTTTAATAAGTACCTACAGTATAGTTGTAACAGTCAAAAGCAAGCTCACTATATCTAGAGTTTTAACCAAATAAATACAATAAAAAGATTCCTCAATTTCGATCTAGGTGCTTTTGTTGACGAATCAAATACTTTATATTCTTATTTTATGTAGTCTGCGACTTTATTTGTCACAATTCTGGCAGAAAACAAATACAATACAATAAATACACCAACAAACAAATCAAATTGGCGATGCGATGGTAGGATCGATGACGTATACCAAAATATTATTGTCACTTCTGTCAGTGTCCGCACATGTCAACATTTTCCACCCCTGCCATTTTTTTCGTGAAACTAACACTTTCCTATCAAACTATTTTAGTTGTAGTCTGTTTTCTGCGGTTTTCTGTTACTGAATAATAATAAATAATAAAAAACTTTATTTCCCAAAGATTTACAATTGCGTAAGTGAAGTACAAGTAAGTAGGAAGTATTTAATGTTTTCTTATAACTAATATAGTATAGTGCTTGCAGGTTCTGTGATCAATCAATCCAAATTGAACCAGATCCAATCCACAGACTAGTTAGTTCTGTGAGAGAGTATTACCCTAGCAAAATGTTGAAGAATTTCAGGGTTTTGAGTATGCAGATAATTAAAGCATTGTTTTGTGTAATTGTGCACGAAATTTCATAATTGTGCGTCCACAAGAAAAAAACTAAAAAAAGTTATGATGGACAAAAACAACAGATTTTGCTATGGGAACGTATGCAACGTTACTCCAGCAAGTTTTTTTTTTAAATAATGGACGTAGCTTAAAAATAATAAACAGATTGGAAGGTTTATAATTGTGTACGATTGTGCACAAAAAAACAAATTTGTGCATCCAAGGACTATCGAGATATTCATGTTTTTGCTGACTATGTCGAAACTTTAATGTCAGTTTACACGAGCTCTAGACGTGTGACAAAGTTAGAAATTGCCCAAAAATTTGTGTGTCGAGCCATCTCGCTGTGCTGAAATTTTCAGCAATAACAAGCGATTAGTTTAAGAAATATATCAAAAACCCATAACCTAATATAACCCGGACTATTTTAAAAGACTATTGAAATGTGGTGCCATGGTACATGACAACGACCTCCCTAAATTGTCAGCATTGTAATGAGAAAAAGAAAAAACCACCATGAAAAAACTAAGAAAATAGGGTAGTGGCACCAAAAGTTGACTGACCCCCAAAAGTTGACTGACAATACAAAATTACAAAAAAAATATATCTTGCTATTTACATGTGTGCGATATTATTTTACGCATATGGAAATATTTTGTCCGTCATTTTCAATCAAAACATCAAAGTTTTACTACTGACGCGCTCGTGCCGAGTCGTTGTACGAGTGGTTCCCGCCGAAAACCTGATTTACTAGGAAACCTTACAACTTAAGGTAGTGCCTTCCCAATTTAAGCATTTTGTTAGATTAATGGAAGAAGTAATGATCGATTTGAGTAGTTTTTATACGAAATAAAAACTTGATAATCTTTTTGAAAAAGAAATTGATTGTTCAAGTATTGAGTACAATTTTATTTGCTTGACCCAAAAAATGACCGCTCCATTGACCCATTCAACTAATGGAGAAATAACATAATTTTACAGACCTTATACCTTAGAATCTATCGCTTTAAGATAAAAATAAAATATCTCAAATTAGTTCTAGTTAATATATGAAGCTAATTACCAAGAGCTGAACATATGTTTTTTGTGTTTTTGATTATTTTGTTTTTTATTTATTATGAAATCTTAATCTGTTCAACTTTAGGAATCATGTTCAAAATTTGAACTTATTAATATATTTACATTTTATTCGTTCAATTTTAAGGTGTTGTTCCTTAAAATGAACAGATTTCCCTAAGCAAAGCCAGGCTTCAATTGAATATCCCAAGGGGTACACACAAAGGGTAGAAAAGGGCAAAATAAACTGTTATCAGATGATGAAGAAGATAAATTGCTACTTGGATTTTAAATTTGGCCAAAGTTGGCTTTCCTGTAAACACAAATGATGAAATTAAAGTTTCGAACCTGAAACCTGGCAAAAAATGCTTGCAGCTATTTTTGCAAAGGCACCCTAACATCACGAAAAGGCATGCAGACATCATTTCTAATTAATAAAACTAAATTCATTTAAAATGTTAGTTCAATTATTGGATGCAAATCGTTCATAACGAGGGGTCAGCGTTCATCTATAGGGGAAAAATCCAAAATCTTCGACAAATAGTAATTTTGCAATAAAACTAGTAGACATAGTAATTTTCTTTTTCAGCAGTCAAATCTTGAGTATATAAGTAATTATTAAAAAATACCGGCAAGCGATAATATCATAAAGTAAAGGAGGAAAACCTACTCAAAGTTTTGGTGCCACTACCCTAGTCCTTTTTCCTCCAGTAGCGCAATATATTTTGATCTCATAGCTCTTCTAATTCTCATAGATCTCAATGCTCTAATTATCTGCATACTCAAAACCCTGAAATTCGTCAACATTTTGCTAGGGCAATACAATACACACGTTCTGTCTGTGATGAGTGATCCAATCCTAAAACAAACGAGAAACTAAAATAACCCCAAAGATTTAATTTATTATTCAATATCAAAGATCTTGAAAGCATCCAATTATTATTATGCTAGCATGAAACGCTTTAGAAATTTCAATGATTTCTCTGTAGAATTAGGTCGCAGAGTGTAGTGTGTAGAGTGTAGCAAGTATGTATCATAGATACATAATTGCTCCAAAGAATTATTTTTTAGACACAAGCCATACCTTCAGTGTTTGTGTTTGTGTCCGTTCACCATGAAACTCTAATCAAACTACATCACTATGGTGTTAAGGGAGTTTCACTTAAGCTTCTCACATCCTACTTAAATTACCGAACACGAGTAGATGTAAATGGAAAGCGTTCTCCGGGGTCAATGGTAAAATGGGTGTACCACAAGGATCAATACTCGGGCCATTCTTGTTTTTAATTTATATAAATGATCTAGGTACCTAAACTTGTAAAGGATGATCACGAGATTGTACTGTTTGCTGATGACACGTCACTTTTATTTGAATTAAAGCGACGACTTACTAATCTTGATGATGTAAACAATGCAATCTCTAAAGTTGTAACATGGTTTAATGTAAACAACTTATTACTTAACGAGAAAAAAACGAAATGCATTCTTTTTATACTGCCAAACGTTAAACAGGTGAAAGCTAATGTAAAAATTAAAAACGAAAAGATAGATCTCGTCGACACCACAGTGTTCTTAGGCATTACTTTAGATATTAAGCTGCAATGGGGCCCGCACATAGATAAATTGTCGAAGAGACTCAGCTCTGCGGCATACGCTGTTAAAACCGACGTAGATACCGCTAGACTCGTTTACTTCAGCTACTTTCATAGCATTTTCTTATGGCATTTTGTTGTGGGGGAGTGCTGCTGATATTAACACCATATTTGGGTTGCAGAAGAGGGCTGTTCGTGCAATTTATAACATGGGCCCCAGAGAATCACTTAGAAATAAGTTTAAAGAAATTAATATTATGACAGTGCCTTGTCAGTATAAATTCGAAAATTTAATGTATGTGCACAAAAATGTTCATTTATTCAAAAATATGTTCCCACTGTTAGGCTCGCTAAAGTTAATAAGTCTTTTATAGGGCAAAGTGTACGCTTCTATATCAAGGTCCCAAGCGACGTGTTTTCGATTGGCAAATTAAATAACGCAATTAAACAGAAACTGTCTATTATTATATAATATCTGATTAGGTATTTAGATGACAAAAAAGCTTGGGATGAATCTGCTCCAACTCGAATCGGCATCCGTAACAAAATTGTCAAGGATCATACAAAAAAGTGTTAAGACCAGACCAGTTTCTTGCCGAATTCTTATTGAACTGGGGTTACCGAAGGAGGAACCGGCACCTAGATTCACTAGCATGTAAGAAGACGATTCAAAGTGGTCCTTGTGATTGTATTTAATAAAGAATGTTGAATTTTGAATTTTGGAATAAAGCTTCCCAGGAACAACCATTGTCACCTATTGAAGAATATTTACCCAGTTTCAATCCTTCCACAGTACCAGCAATAAATTCCCAAGGTAAGTAGGTACTTACATAGATTTTAGTAGTTTAGTTCAGTAGTAAGTAAGTATAAATTTATACTTTTTTTCACCACTCAATGTCAAGACCAGCTTGGGTAGCTAGTAGTGAATTATTTTCAGCTGAAATGGTTGTAGCTCTGCTTTCTGATTGAGGGTTTGATTTCTTCCCAGGATTAACATTTGTGTGATGAACTAAGGTGTTTGTTCTATAACTGGGTGTTATAAAGTATCATAAGTAGATATGTAAAGTTTGTTCTATAACTGGGTGTTATAAAGTATCATAAGTAGATATGTAAAGTTTGTTCTATAACTGGGTGTTATAAAGTATCATAAGTAGATATGTGTTTTTTAAACTTACACGATCAGAACACATTATTATAAATATTAACGGTACCTATCTATCGCGTTTATTTACCTATTTTTCCCGATTGAGTCATCCCGTGACCACGACAGAGTGTAAACCTGTCGATACGTCGGGAAAAATAGGTAAATAAACGCGATAAATATCCGTAAATATTTATCATAAGTAGGCAGGTATGTATTTAAAGGTATATAAGTATTTTATTAGATGGTGTTGTGTGCATTGTCCACCAATATTTATTTATTTATTTATTTGGACACAATGTGTATTTTTTGTGGAATAAAGCATTAAATTAATAAATAGGTACCAGCCTTCCATATTTTAGGTATAGTTCTATTTCAGTTAAGTATTGAGTTGACGAATGACTTGTGTGACTGATCATAGCTACCTATCTACTTTTTCTTGTGTCACTAGTTATTTCGAACCAGTGTGGTGAAAGGATTAAAGTGCACCTCAGAAGCTCCTTTCATGCACTTAAAAATAAGTACTATAGTGAAGTACCCTAGCTGTTTACATTACATATACACTTACCTAATTATTCATGTTGGTAACCATACTTTCTCAATTTATATTTGATCTACAGTTCCAATAACTTGTGTAGAAGATCAAACTTCTATGACTGCAGCAGCAACTGACCTACTTGAAGATCCCTTACAATGCAATAATCATAAGTTAGAACTGTGGTTGAAAATATTTGATGACCAAGATGAATATGGTACCTACTGATAATGAAGAAATCCTTCGAAAGGGACAGCTACACGCCAAACAAATATTATTTAAAGTCCGAAGACCAGGAAAAGTGAAAAAATAAACATGAAAATAAGAGCACATCAAAATTACTGGACACAAGAAGAAACAAACACAAATGATACATTTTTGTAGATTTTTTGTTTTTCAGCTTTTCGGTGGTCTAGTTCCAAGTATAATTTTCTTAGAACTTACTAGGCAGCAGCAAGTAGGTACAAAGAATTTGGAGGTTCAATTCAATTCTGGTTAATAAAGCCTTTGGAAGTGAACACAATTTCGCCAATGTCACGTTTTAACTAACTAGATCTGTTCCTAAATATCTTACAGTTTGATAGGAATAAAGAAAGAAATGTCGACATTCCTGTTGTTATTTAAGCACCCGTAATGCAAGAGTACAGTACTTCGTGTTGCCTTAATATTTAAATAAAAACGAACGACTTCTCATAGTGACACGCAACTAAATGAACCCCCTGGTAGCAGTGGTAGCAGGCCGCGCGGCGTAGGTACATTAAATGAACCCCCTGGTAGCAGTGGTAGCAGGCCGCGCGGCGTAGGTACATTAAATGAACCCCCTGGTAGCAGTGGTAGCAGGCCGCGCGGCGTAGGTACATTAAATGAACCCCCTGGTAGCAGTGGTAGCAGGCCGCGCGGCGTAGGTACATTAAATACGCATAGGCCTTGTCCTACTTAGAGCATAGCCTGCAGGTTTGGTAAATATATCAAAACCCAAAATGTTCACAACATTCAGAAAGTTTATAATTACACTGTAAAATTAGAGAATAACTGCAACGCGAGTCATCTTAACAACAATAAATAGTAGAGTAAGAAATATAAACATCAAAGAAATATAAATGCCTCTCATTGTTAAAAGTATAGTTACCACCGATTCAGATACACTTCTCAATCTTTGATAGGTACTCTGTACATTTGTTCCTGTAAAATGTGTTATTGTACAACACAACATTATTATAAAACTCCCCAGCATTAGTGGTTTGGACAGCCAGAGAGTTTAAGACGTCCACCGCCCCATCAGTCCTCACTTTATCACATTCCGATTCTACCATATCTAGATATTTCAAGGCAGCTTTATTTTTTAAGTTGTGCAAGATAATACTGTAGCTGGATGTGAATCCCGTCTTCTCGAAACACGTTTTGGACGCGATGTATAGCACGCTCGCGTAAAAGTGGGTTAGCGTGTTTATATTCATAATCATCAATGTTTGGCCTGCTGTCATCTTTTTCAAAACCTCAAGGAACAGTTTAAAGCTCCTTTTCTCGTAGATGCTGTAATTTTCCAAGGGGTTGTACTCCTGCAATCTTAGTACTTTATGTATATCCACTCCAAAATCCCTGAAATGGTCCATATTCATTTGTTCTTGCTCATCTGTACTGAACACAATCTCCTTAAACTCATCCTCTGCTAAGATCTGTTGGTAAAGTTTAAATATTGGCACAAAAATGAATTTTGAGCTGTTTATTTTCTTTAATGGTAGGCCATATGTGAACGAGAGTTTTAGATCGATGTTATCATCATAAAATGTGAGCCATTTTACTTTATCACTTATCAATATAAATGGGTTTGTAATGGCCTCCGCTTGTAGAGATGTGTTCAGGTTGCTCAGTTTTTCTCTAAGCGACATTCTGGTGTAGAGATGTCTTTCTGTATATGAACCGCGATGGTACCGCGGATTCATGTTAACCTTGTTCTCCTCATGAAGTATACCTTTAAGTATTTCCTGTTCACATTCCAAAGGCTTCAAATCATATAGCCAGATGAATTCGTTAGCTACAATTGCTCGGATTCTCTTGATATCCCTGTGCAGAGAAATGTTTTTTTGCATCAAGTATGCTTGTAGATTATTGTTTATAACTTGACACTGCATTGAGCAAAAGTAGTTAGAGCAATCTTGTATCTGTTTTAGAAAACTCTCGGGAATAGCTTCTAGTGGAAATAAAGCATGGTTTCCATAAACATCAGTTCCATATGCCGATTTGAGTATAGGGTAGTACTTTTCAAGGCTTTGTTTGCCTCTGTAGTTGATACAAATAGCGTACACCTCAGAGTTGCCTTGTCGTGATGTAACTGGCTTGTATATATGAACATCACTGAAAACATAGTTGATCAAGTAGAGCAAGCTCACCGTTGAGTGTTCAAAGGTTGTGAAGAGCTTGAAAATCAATGTACCTCCTGTAAAATAATAATATATATATTTAATAATTGCTGCCTGCATTTTTGCCTGTGTACATGGATAAAATTTTGAAATCGAAATTTACATCTATATCAAGTTTTCTATCATCCAAACATCAATACAGAGTATTGTATTAATTTGAAGCATGATATTTACCTGAACTCAAAGTTTGCAGAGCTGTTACAATTTCACAATAATGCAGTGGTGAAGTCATCTCCTCTTGAGCATCTGGCTTTTGAAGGCAGTCTATTGAACCATCTGCTGTTACAAGCAATACCTGTCAATATTCAAACAATATTTTAGCAATATTATGCAAATTACATTAGCAAGAGGGCCACAATTATATTGTGTTACTATGTATAAATAATGAATGGATTTAATATGCATGTATTAACAAAAAATAAATATATAAAAAATAAATTAAATAGTATATCAGTCATGCGGTACCCTACCCATTGCATAAACTCTGCTAATTTAGGGGCCAGATGAAGCTGTGTGAAATGTCCAGCATTATTTAATAATAATAATAATAATAATAAATAATCCCGGACATTTCACACAACATCATCTGGCCCCAAAGTAAGCAAAGCTTGTGTTATGGGTGCCACATGACTGATATACTACTTATATACTTTTTTTTTTCGTAAATATATATACATATTATACATAGAAACACCCAGACCCGAGACAAATACTTGCAGATCATACAAACATTTGTCTCACGGCTGGAATAGAACCCGCAACCTTTTGCGTCTCAGGCGGACCTAAGCCCACTGCGCTACAGAGGTCGTCAATATTTATTTATTGTAGTTCTTGTTGGTTATAAAAAGTTGTTTTCTAGTCATATATTTTGAGTTTACTAGAACACTGGCAATCATACCTTCCCCAAAGACTTGGCCTTTTTAATGATAGCCTGTGAATTGTCCCAGTCCATCAGGTTGCCCGTGTTATCTGCTCCAAAATCCCAGTTGTTCAGGGTGTGGAACATGAACCGGTCATCACTGATCATGTTTGATGGTGAGTTGCCTTCATAGTATGGGTTCAGTGTGTTAGCAACCCAATGCCACTGAAACAGTGTAACAAGTTTTTATGATTCATCTAAATTAAGTTGTGTTGCCATTTTTTTGAAATGAGTAGCATTTGCATAACATACCTCAAGACCTTGATGTTTCTGTTTCAAGTAATGGTTGAGTGATGTTATAAATGCACCGGGGGCCTCACATAGATGTAATGACACCATCTTTTTATCTGTTGTTGCTTGTTTGGGTATGACATTATAGGTAGAAGCACATTCATAAAACTTTGTCCATGCCTGCGTTAAAAACTCAGGGTTCACCAGGCATCGGATCTTCCACCCAACTTCCCCAGCAGGGTTCCTCCTACGTGTGTGGCTGCTCCATTCTTCAATATTAAAGTCATTGAGCTGACTCTTGTGGAAATTCAGTCTGCTTTTCTGTGTCTCCAGTTCTCTAACGTTCCAAGCTAGAGTAGAGAACCACTTGTCCAACTCTGGCAGTTTCCAGTCGCTGCTGGACCGGAACCGAAATTTCTTGTTAAACAGATCATTCAATTCTTCATGGAAGTCTTCGTTTCTGTCAAACTTTTGACGTGGTTGGAAGAATAGGTTGTCCGATTTGTGAAACATTCTGTACTTGCTTTATTTACCACATAATTTATTCAACACCATAAGATAATAGAGCTACATTTGTGTAAGTATTTATGAAATCACAATAAAACGTTACCGCTATAAGTAGATAGGTAAATAATAGTGAGTGAGATTATCGAAATAACCTTTATTTATTTACGCGAGAAATAAATACAACAACATTTACCACCCAACTGCACCCAACCCAAGAGTGAGTGCTGCCAGATAGCTATCTATCTATATGAATATCCCCCCAAACTTCGCATGAAATCTCCCCGGTGTTTTAATTCAACATTTATTTTTAAATTTTAATTGCTTTATTTATTGCTTACCTGACTAACCCAGATTAAAGTTTGATTAAAATTAAGCACACAATGATTAAATAATTATTAAAAATTTTACTACCTACTTTTAAGTAAAATATGAAACAGCCCAACCTTTTCTAATTCAACTAGAGATAGGTGTTTTCAGTGTTAAATTCAAAAAGGGCTAAACTTTTAAATTAATAAATCAAACTAACATTGATGTAAACTGACAGACTGAATCCTTAATATAATTATTATAAACGCGAATGTTTGTATGTATGTACCTATGTATATCGATGTTTATTACTCTTTTACGCAAAAAACTACTGAATGGCTTTTAATGAAACTTTACAATAATATAGCTTATGCATCAGAATAACACAGGCTATAATTTATAAGGATAGGTCATCGGAGAAGAAAATAAGCTAGGTACTCGAAGTACTAATCCTGCGCAGACAAGGTTACGGGTACCTGCTAGTGATGCATATAAGTCGATCGAACGAACGAATTATCAAATGAAACTATGTAAACCTGGATCCGAACAAAGTTTACATCTACTACCGACGACTGACGACGGAATCACGTATGAAGTGTTGGGCTAATTATGTTTGATAGGTATTCATTGATTCACTAAACAAATCAACTCAAATAAAGCTACATTCTAAAAACCTGTGAGTACCTATCCCCATTCATAATTTTTCGCCTAAAAATTCCCCCTGAACGGATTTGTCCCCCCAAAATTCCCGCCGGAGGTCAAAAATACCCCCGAATTTGCAGGGAATGCCCCCCATCTGGCACCACTGAGGCCAAAGAGAATATCACAGACTCAAAAATTTTTCTTGCGAGACGAGATTAACATAGAGTAGTGTGGTTTCTGGTGGGCGTTACTTTAGCAAAATGTTTGGAGATTTCAAACCCCGTTTACATTATGCTCCTGCTCACGCTACTCGTGCTGTTGGAAATAGTTCCGGATTTATACTTGCTTGGTATTGCTGAAAACTTCAGCACAACGAGTTAGCTTGGCATTCGTTACCGATAGATATTACCAGCAGAGCGACCGTCATGACGAAGTGACCCGTGGCAGCACGGTATTTATGGTTTTGAGTATGCATTCAGATAATACTATCTGCATACTATGTATAACGAGTGTCAAGCCAACTCGTGCTGGAATTTTAATCTATGCAGCGATTGATATCGTCTCGTAGGTAAGTTGCAGGTAGGTCAAACAAGACTCAATGGAGAACACAAAAGGGTAAAAAGGTTATACTAAAATATACCTAACATCAAAGCATAGACTACGTAGGTTATATTAGTTTTATGTGAATACATGCGGAATTACCGAAGTTATGACAGCTAGTAAGTTGAGACACTTTTTAAATTTTCGAGATTTCGCACGCTCCCTGCGTGACCTCACGGTTTATGTGAAATTACCCGTGCAATAGATAGTGAACTGTGAAACACGCACTTGTGCTTTGTATTAAGTTTGTTGCCTAAATTGTACGTGTTTGTTAGTTTGTGAATTGTTGTAACAAATCATAATTATCCGAAGTTGTCGTTGTTCATTTTATAAATTCCTAACTATAAGTTATACGCCGTAGTAGAAGACGTATACAGGATTTCAGAAAGGTCAGTTGGACAATCTGCCAAGAGTACATAGCTTGATGGTAGCTCAATATTTTATATAAAAACTAGCTGCTCGCGACTTCGTCCGCATTTTATTTAAAGGAATTGTAGCTTAAATCCTTCCCTGGGATGCAATTTATCTCTTTGTCAAATTTTGTTGAAAAGTTTCAAACCAATCACCTGACCATTAAAAAGATTCCATACAAATATTCACACCTTATTTTACTCTTTTATGAGAGTTATTTTGAAAAATCCTGAAACACGAATCCATTTATTTTGCATTTTATTTGTTTATATCAAGTTTCAAGCAAATCGCACCACGCGTTAAAAAGTTTCATACATTCGTTTTCACCCCTTTTTCACCCTCTTAGGGGTTGAATTTCAAAAAATCCCGCGTTAGTGGGTTGTTTTGCTGTAAAAGGAAGGTACCTCCCAAATTTCAGCTTTCTAGCTTCAACGGTTTCGGCTTGGCGCTGATGAATCAGTCAGTCAGTCAGTCAGGTTAAGCTCTTTTATAGGTACCTATAGATAAGTTTTTTTGGGGCCGCCGAAATTCATGGCATAAAAATGAAAAGGTCTTTTAATACCTATGTATTATATTATAAAACCTACAAGTAACGTAGTGATAGGTAAATACATAATTTTCACTCAAAACGGGATGTTTACCATGATACCGGTATGAGTTTTACTGCTTCCCGATATTTCGTCACTGTTGCATTTGCCATGACCACGAAATAAACGTTTAGTGAAAATTATGTTCGAAACCATGATAGTTTTAGAAGTTATACCTACATACATACCTATCTATTTCGAACTTTTAACTGAATGTGGTAGGTAGCTATTAAAGTCATGGACTAGAGAAAAATATACCTACCTAACTGCTTTAATAATTACATAAATAACTTTAGGTTTGGTTTTAGTTACCTACGAATATGCACTTTCCAAGGTAGGTAAGTAGTAAATAAATACGTGCGGTGAGAAATCGAAGCATTTTTGGATACCAACTTATAAATCAATCAGGGATAACCAACCACGTTTGGCCGTAGCCCGCAAATAGTTCACAGGTCTTAATCATTTTTAGGGTTCCGTAGCCAAATGGCAAAAAACGGAACCCTTATGGATTCGTCATGTCTGTCTGTTTGTCTGTCTGTCTGTCCGTCCGTATGTCACAGCCACTTTTTTCCGAAACTTTAAGAACTATACTGTTGAAACTTTGTAAGTAGATGTATTCTGTGAACCGCATTAAGATTTTTAAACAAAAATAGAAAAAATATCAAAAAATTTTGGGGGTTCCCCATACTTAAAATCAACACTAGGAATAGACATAAATTATACATCCCTAGGTTTCGACTAGAAAAAGTAAATAAGTCCTTTATGGGGGAACACGGTGCGCTTCTATAATAAGCTTCCTGAAAATGCTACTAAACTGCCTATTAAGAAATTTACAGCATACATAAAAGGTAGTCTTTTGAAGAAAGCTTATTATAATATAAATGATTATATTATTGATAAGAATGCATGGCCTCATGTCGCTCTGCCGTCAGACAGTTAACCGACATACTTGAAATGTATAAACTCTCTTGTATTAGTATTTCGTAGTTAAGGTAGTTATAAGATGGATCATATAAAAAAGCGCTAGAACCAAGACGAGATTCTTGCCAATTCTTCTCGGGCTTGGGTTAGGATGAATTGGCACCTAAATTCACCTAGTATGTAAGACGTTTCAAAGTGATCCTTGTTAGTTAAGTTATCTTTTGACTTTGACTTGACTTAGAACTGAAACTCAAAAACTCAAAAATCGAAAACTTTTTATTAGAAGAAATATTTCTTGTCAAACTGGATTATATATTAGCTTGTTTAGCTATCACAAGCCTATATGGGCAAGCATATAGTTAGATCTAAATCCCATCATTTAGGTACCTAATTATAATGTTTACTTAGCAATAACTTAATTTAAAAAAATACACTATTATTAAAACATCGATTAAAGTTACAACGAACTACAAGAACTTTTATATTATGTTACTTGCTGCTACGGAACCCTTTATGGGCGAGTCCGACTCGCACTTAGCCGATTTTTTATTATTATATTTGTCGGGACATCGGGATCTAGGCTTCTATTTTCGTTCGACATAGCTGCTGGGCGTATTGCGGGTACTCGTGCAAATTATAAAACGGTCATACAGTTACACTAAATCAGTCGTTTATTTTACAATGATTAGGTACAGAGATTAAACTGGTATGTTAAGTACTTTATGGTAACTAGGCAAAGGATAGCCTAGCACGGACGGGGTGACAGTTCCGTGAAGTGTATCTGCCGAGCACCGAGAGAGGAATGCCGAGAGTGCAAGCCGCTCAGTCGTCGCCCGGGCCGATGACGTCACGACCCTGTCAGGCGCGCGCGCAGTAAAGTTCGCAGCGCAGCGCCTCCGTTCGTGATGGGTGCGACACGGCCATCCTACGCTGACACACGCCCTCGTGTGTTAATCTGTGACAAGAGAGAAACCAGCACAATTTTCGTTCAGCCAACCCTGTATACTAGGGTTTTTTTTTTATTTCTATACTAACGTCATTTAAATAAAGAAACTAATTATTTTTATCCAAGCAAAT
This sequence comes from Lampropteryx suffumata, assembly GCA_948098915.1. Taxonomy (NCBI): domain Eukaryota; kingdom Metazoa; phylum Arthropoda; class Insecta; order Lepidoptera; family Geometridae; genus Lampropteryx; species Lampropteryx suffumata. The sequence goes on from OX402545.1 coordinate 1,170,554, forward strand.
TTTAATTAAAGCTAACTAAGAACACTTAACGAACTCAACATAAAAGTTAATTTAAACCAAATTAATAAAAATTACTAGAACTATGTTGATACTACGAGTATACTGAGAGTACAATCTAACTATTTAGATTTTATTTTTATTTATTTTTTTAAGGTAGAGTAACATTGACAGACTTTCTTACTAATCAAAAATCACTTTACAGATTAAAAATTACGACAATAATCGAATTTCATCAAATTTTTGTCTCAATCTCATACAAGTGTTTATTGCGTGGTCCCTGGCTATCCCATAGCCCCAGCAAAAGCTTTTGCTCTAACGTCGAGTTGTCCCATAACTCTATGGTCTTCGCTACAAGGCAAGACCCGACTATACTACCCAGAGCTATCGCTTACTGCGTACTCACGGACTGCTCTAGGAGCAGACGCCGATTTTTAACGAGCTACAGCTACGATACACTGGTACAGTCTCCGACCCACCGAAATTAAAACCTGTCTGCACAACTGATCATTATTCAGTATCTTAATCTCTCACAATCTTGTCTATGTCAATTGGTACTTGACCCTCGGGCATCTTCCTAACGCGATCACGGGCATACTTATAGGTACGCTTACTGGTTAACGATTTTAATACGTAACGATCCCCATCTAATACCTCAACAATCTGAAATGGCCCTCTGTACTTAGCGCCTAACGTCGTTTGGTTGCGTTCCTCGTTTTCGATAAGTACGAATTCGAAAATTTAGAAACGTTAGCCTTAGTCTTGTCAAAACGATGTTTGTCGTAACGCGCGGATGTCGCTGATGCTAACTTCCTAACTTCATCGAGACACACAAGTTCGTCATCATCGTCAACTACCAGGTCTAAGGGACGCGCTACTTTACCTATCATGAGCTCCAGCGGACTAGCTTTTGTAATGCGATTAACTGTGCAATTCAGCGCAAGTTGTACATCACCTAGTGAGTCTTGCCACGACTTATCTTTGTCAGACTCTACAGCAGTTAACATTGACTTTAACACACTCATTATTCTCTCTACCTGGCCGTTAGCGCGACATGAACCTGTAGCAATAAGATGCAACTTAATGTTTTTACTCTCGCAAAATTCCTTAAACTCATTGCTAGCAAAGCATCGACCTTGATCAGCAATGATGCGCGCAGGAGCCCCAAAAAGAGTCGAACTGTCTTTTACCGCCTTGATGCTACTTTTGCTGTCAATATTTTTAGTGTGGTAAAGTAATACGTACTTCGTAAAAGCGTCAATCAATACAAAGACATACTCCTTTTTGTCGCTCTTGCCAGTTTACTACCTGTGGCATCTATATGCACTGTATGCCAAGGAATCGCGATCTTTGGTATTGGGTGGAGCTCTGCCTGTACTCTACCTGAGTGTGGTTTAGTGACTTTGCAGGTTACGCAGTTGTCTACATTTCTTTACGTACTTACTCATACCTTCAAACCAGTAATGATTATACAGCTTCTCCAAGGTCTTCTCCCATCCAAGATGTATGATAGACTCGTGAACATTGTTAATGACTGACCAACGCATTGTTCGAGGAGCAATCGGTAAACACCTTGTACGATTGTTTCGCTGAACCTTGCGATAGAGAACACCTGATCTTACGTCATACGTTTTAGCCACGTCGTCATTCAGCTGTCCAAAGTTCAGATCTGTAATTACCTTTTTAATTTCTTCATCACGCTGCTGCTCTGCCAGAAGCCAATTTTCTGCGAGTTATGTGATGTTAACCCGCTTTTGCTCTACTTTATGTACCTGTTGATGTGGCGTCTACGGTATGAGATTTCGTGAAAAGAAATCTGCATGCGCCATCTGTTTGCCGACTCTATATTTGACATCAAAATCAAATGCCTGCAGAAATGCCCACCACCTATGCACTCTAGGTGTAAGGTCAATTTTATTGCGTGACGATTTTAATGAGTTACAGTCGGTGACCACTGTGAATTTTCGGCCATGCAAGTACTGCCTAAAGTGCTTTACCGCGTTGACAACAGCGAGTGTTTCCAGCTCGTACGAATGGTAACGAGACTCATCTGATGTTGTTCGTTTGCTATAGTAGGCAACAGGTCTTTGCTTACCATCTACGAAAAACTCGGAGTGCTGTTTTAAAATACTAACAAGCTTAGGCTTCCTGTCTACGGGCATATCAGTGTCAACAGAGTCGAGGCTATTCTCAGGTAAATTAATCTGAGCAGGCGTACACACATTCACAATAAGTCCGTCTTCTTTCGTCAGTGTAAAGTTAGTCGCAGTCATACTTACACGAAAACCGTTATTTAAAATTTCACGACCTAACATGATATCACAACGTAGGTATATATCTGGGAGAACGTGAAATCAAATCTCAATCATAAATCCATTAATCTGTACCTCACATAATAATTGAACAGTACTTTGTAAGTTGTTTTTGCCCATACCTACCAGAGACACTACCTTATCGATTCGTCTACCACTAAATTTATTAGCTACAGTATCTTTTATCAAGGAACATTCAGCACCAGAATCGTAATCAAATCTAAAACACCTACCAGATTGTGAGAGTGTTCCTGATGGGGGCTCGACCACGCACTGGTCCACACGTCGCTCTGCCGGTGCTGCCGAAGCGCTGGTTCCCGCTGATGTGCAGCGACTCGCTATGTGGCCCGTCGCGCCGCATCGGTAGCACACGACCGAGCTGGTACCGCCGCTGGTCTGCTGCCGCTGTCCGGAACCAGGTGAAGGTGGCTTCGCTGATGAGTTTATCGTTTCCGCTATCTTTTTTCGACAGTCCATTTGCTTGTGACCAAGTTTTCCACAGTGATGGCATTTAATCTGCGATAATGCAAGATTTTGTCGTTTCTCGTTCCCGGCGTCATTTCGTAAGTCCGTAGGTAGTTTCCGTTTCAAGTAGGAGAATGCTTGAAGCTCTTGTTGCAGCTGCTGTCGCGTGGTAACCTCCGTAGTAAAAGCAAGTCTTTGTAGGCGGGTGTCGATTTGAGCCAAGTGACCAATTACCGTCGAAATCGCTATCTGTTCTACGGTTAAAGTCTTACATCAATTTAATAACGAAGTGACTACACGGCTCGCATAAGCAGCATACGTTTCATTTTCTTTAGGTTTGTCACTATTTAAATTTATGAGGGTAGCTGCAGAAGTTTCCGCACAGACGAATCGGGCTATAAATAGCTCTTTAAACTGTGTCCACGTCATACCTGTGTAGGTTATTTGCGACAACCAAGTAGTAGCTGATCCTTTGAACGCCTTACTGATCGTCATGATTAACTGACTTCCTTCCACATTTTTTCCATCGAAGCATAAATCTGCGGTAGTGCACCATGATCGAGCGTCTGCTTCGCGCTTATCTGGGTTGAATTCCGGCAAGATAACATCATGTTTCTCGGTAGGCCGACTGAATGCTTGAGTTAGTGCTTGAATTTGTTGATTTTGCATCTCGAAAAGTACTCGCCATTGTGACTCGTTTCCATTGCTGGTGCACGTAGAATTATTTGCGCGTTCAGATCCCACTTCTGATGTCGGGACATCGGGATCTAGGCTTCTATTTTCGTTCGACATAGCTGCTGGGCGTGTTGCGGGTACTCGTGCAAATTATAAAACGGTCATACAGTTACACTAAATCAGTCGTTTATTTTACAATGATTAAGTACAGAGATTAAACTGGTATGTTAAGTACTTTATGGTAACTAGACAAAGGATAGCCTAGCACGGACGGGGTGACAGTTCCGTGAAGTGTATCTGCCGAGCACCGAGAGAGGAATGCCGAGAGTGCAAGCCGCTCAGTCGTCGCCCGGGCCGATGACGTCCCGACCCTGTCAGGCGCGCGCGCAGTGAAGTGCGCAGCGCAGCGCCTCCGTTCGTGATGGATGCGACATATTCATATGTTCATTTATATGTGAAGGTCAGGAAGAGATAGGTAATAATAAACGTAGATAGACGGCGAATTTTTATCTCTAAAATAAAAAGAAAATATGTTCAAAACATAAGTGAAAACCACATCATTGCTTGTCGATTCATCCAAAGGATAGGTTTCGATACCTATTATGTAGGTTGATGCCACAGACAGATTATACAAACAAACTGTTTAAGTACCTAAACCAATATATTTTAGGATGGGGCAAAAGTCTTTTCGTATTATAGTATGTATGCACTTGTAATAAAATCTCTTTGGCTATACTATTTGTATCTGTTATTATAAATACTTACATGTATTTATCGCGTTTATTTACCTTATTTTTCCCGACGTTTCGACAGGTTTACACTCTGTCGTGCTCACGGGATGACTCTAAAAACTTTATTTGTATCTGGCTGGTTTTGGTATCATTAAAAGTTTAAATTTTAATGAACATAATTCCAAATTCAAATTAGGAAAATGTGTGATTTTTATTTGTTTTTCGTTCTGTCAAGATGAGTGAATCTAATGAAGAAATTCGATACATTTTAAAATTTTACTACAAAAAAGGTAAAAATGCAACGCAAGCCTCGAAAAAAATTTGCGATGTTTAGTGCAGTGTACCAAGTACCTAGTGCAGTGTCTGTGAGAGTAGCACAAATTTGGTTTAAGCGTTTTCAATCCGGAAATTTTGATGTCAAAGATGCACGTCGCTCTGGTCGCCCTATAACGGATAAAAAAGATGCCATTTTTGAAAAAGTGGAGCAAGATCGGCATATCAGTAGTTACGACGTAGCTGAAGAACTGGGAATTGACTACAAAACAGTTTTGGCACTTTTGAAAAAAACTGAATACTCAAAAAAGCTCGATATTTGGGTACCTCACGAGCTCACTGAAAGAAACCTAATGAACCGTGTACTCATTTGTGATTCTTTATTACGACGTAATGAAACCGAACCGTTTTTGAAGAAGCTGATGAAACTGGTGATGAAAAGTGGATCACGTACGATAAGAACGTGCGAAAAAGAACGTGCGAAAAAGGTCGTGGTCAAAGGCCGGTCAGGCTTCACAGACTGTGGCGAAACCCGGGTTAACTCGCAACTAGGTGATGCTGTGTGTGTGTGGTGGGATTGGAAGGGCATTATTCATAAGAGCTGTTACCACCAGGCAGGACCATGGATTCTGAACTCTACTGCGAACAACTGATGAGATTAAAGCAAGAAGTTGAGAGAATGCGGCCGGAATTAATCAACAGAAGGGGTGTGGTTTTTCATCATGATAACGCTATACCTCACACATCTTTAGCCACTCAGCAAAAATTAAGAGAGTTTGGCTGGGAGGTGTTAATGCATCCGCCGTATAGTCCTGACCTTGCACCTTCAAATTTCCACCTGTTTCGGTCTCTTCAGAATTCTTTATCTATATTATCTTTATCTATCTAAATTGTCATGTTAACATCACGAGAGGACTGCCAAAACCACTTGTCGCGGTATTTTGATCAGAAGTCCCAAAATTTCTATAGCTATGGGATCATGTCCCTACCTACAAGATGGCAAAAAGTATCGAAGAAAATTGTACCTACATACTTTAGTTAAATGTAAATAAACTATATTAAAAAATGTTTTGAATTTTCTTAAAAATACGAAGAAACTTTTTCCCCAACCTATTATATACAAGACAAATATAGGATATATAAACAAAACGCTTTACTTACATAATTATTTGTTTATTTATTTATTTAGTATATTCCACACTTCTTTATCAACCTAATATATTTTGCGACCCGCCAATTACTGTAAATTGAATGGTACGGTCTACATAAATAATCGTACCTACTTACGTATTGTATTGGTACCTGCCTACTTTTGACTTTCAATTTACATCTTGGACGACTGTACATTCGTGTCGTGCAAAATAACCCTAAAATAACACAAAAAACTGGGTCCCCCTGTTTTCTAAAAAAAGATTGAAATTAACTAAAATGTCATCATCAATATACCTAAACTACGTTTTTGGAATGTTGGATTAGCGTGTATTCAGGTTAAATAAGGAGAGAAATTAGTGTATATTTTATGGGGTTATCATTGTCAGAGGTAGATATAATTAGGATTAAGATATATTATTTAGGTATTATACATACCTAAATAATATTAGACAATGGTAAGTATATACATAAAATATACATAAGTATATAAAAAAAATACATAAAAATTATCTTCTCAGCAGAATGTAACGTTTTTTTAGGTTTAGGTCTTATTGATTCAACTCCTCGTATACTTAGCTGTCATCCACTTCTCTCTGAATTTTGGGTTCGGCACGTTAAAAACAGCTTGTCCAATGTTTTTATTTAGGAATTAAAACATTGAGGCACGACACAGTATTTCTTTACCATTTTTAATAAGTACCTATCCAGAAACAGTTTACTAAGAAACGATAAGGAGGGATAGCGCGAGCGACCGGTGCGGTGAAGGAATAGAAATAAGCGAAATTAATCGTGACGTCATCGCACGAACGAGGTCCACCCGCGTATTTAAATAATGTCGTAAGAAAATACACATTTTGATTCTAATTTTCTCGGTCATTTTTAAAGTTAGAAAAAAAGTAAAAACACAGTTATTCTCGTATTTTTTTTTTGATTACTTTGGCAGTTAAAAAAAAAAATTTGTCTTCTCCATTCCATAAATTTATTTCAGCGACATAAAATTTCGACATTATAGCATCACTAGCGTAGATAGAGTTAATGACACTCTTTAAGGCTGACATTATTACTTCCATGTCTTCCATTTCGATGATCCGGCCGACAGTATTAGTGACAGTGACAGTGACGGCTAAGTCAACTAAAAAATCGCCTTTTTCTGATAGGTTTCTGAGATTTGACCGCCTTCAAACACTATTCTATTCACTCCGTATTAGGGGTGTCCTAATACGGAGTCCTAATACAATAGTTTGAAGAAAAATCGCATTATAATTTTTTTTACGGTGATTATTCGAAAGTATGGTTAAGCATGAGTGAACATGAGTTGACAATAATTTAGATCTTAACTTTTCCTCGGGACTTGTTTGGTGGCGCAGACTTCTGACTTCAGGTGAGACTTCACTCTGACACTGCATTACAAACAAACCACAATTTGAATTATCTATTACTTCTACAACAACACTTTTTTTGTCCGCAAGCCTGTTGTGTGTTAAGGGATGTTAACCCTTGAGACCAGGGACAAAATATAGTTTAAAAATTTTGACAGCCCTAGCACTAGATTCTAAACTAGACTAGACTAGATTATAGTAGCGGAAAAAATACTGCATTGTTCTAAAAAATTAATAACTCTACAACCAAACCATATTTTATTATTCTGTAAAAAACAATGTAATAATAGATATATTACCTATCTATCAGGCATAAAAATAACGTGTTTAGTCAAATACTATATTTTAGAATAAATAGTTTAGAATAAATCACTTCAAAATCAGTAGCATGGCAACGAACTTTTTCCCGCCTTATCTAGAAGTTATTACTATGTATTTCTTACAATTGATTATCCAAAAATACTTATAATGAGCAGAATAAACAGTTTTTGTAATAATAAACACCACTTACCATCGATAAACCCAGTAAATCCACCATCAAATAAGTCAAATCACAATCAACGGTCACTGCACTCACACTCACTCACGCGCGAAACGCGAAAATTCATAAAATACTAAACGAACACTGATTATGCTATATTTGTTGTTCAGAATGTAGACAATATATCAAAGAACGTAATTCAGTAAACTTCTCCATACAAAAGTAGACTGTAAACATGTAAATTTATTTTTATAATCAAATGGGGCGAGCGCGGCCGCCATTGACCGCTCGGGAGTTTACGGAAATTTACGCGTCATATCTAAAAGTTATTATTATTAGTAGCTATGTATTTTATTATCCACAAACACTTATAAGAGCATAATAAACCGTTTTTGTAATAATAAACACCCCTCACTATCGATAAATCCAGTAAAACTCACTATTTCTCTCACACACGGTTCGCGGACCTGCCGCCGAGCGACGCGAAGTTCAACTGACGATGAAAAATTGAACGATCACAGACTGCGTAATATTTTTTGCTCAGAAGGTCGATAATATATCAAAGAACGTAACTCAGTAAACTTCTCCATACGAAAGTAGTCTGTAAACGTTTAGAATAAGGTCTTCTTTTAATTGCGGGAGCGCGCCCGCCTGCGTCCGCTTGGGGTTCAACGGAATTTCTTTTGGCGCCACGTGCGCGCCCGCATGCGTCCGCTAGGGATTTTAAGTGAGAACACATGTATGTAACTAAGAAAAAAGACGATATTACATTTATACATTTACTAAAAAAAATGGCAATATACTTTGTTTTATTTAAAAAAAGTATAAGCAATATGCAGATCTTAAATTTTCGCGCTTAATGTTAATTGAAATTATTGAAAAAGGTTAATTGAAATTAAACAACTTCTACCACTGGTCCTGCTAAGGTATTGAATATTGTAAAACCAACTTACTTACACGGAAACGATAAGATGATGCTCTAATGAGTATAATACATCCAACTCCAATCCTATTTCTTTTCGTAAAGTGTGCACATTCACGATTCATCACACAGATTATTGCGCATTCAGTGTTGCATGTCAATTTCTAGATTCCTCCTAAGGTGGTTCGATTCACACTGAGCGTGATTTTTTGAAGTGAAAACTTCTTTAGTATCGTTATATCGTTGTGATTTGAAAGTCGATGAAACGAAAAAGCGACTGTAAAAAGAGACAGACACATCAATTCATAAGATTTAACGTGGGAGAAAATGAGATAGGAAGCATTATACAGTGTTTCTTATATTCTTATTCGCCTCATTATCTTGAAGCCAAAATTTTTGAAGGTTTCACTTCTACCACGTGTGTATTGCATTTTTTTTGCAGAGTTATAAACATGTACGGATAATTAGCTAGTTACCATTGATTCGATGTTTTATGAAAATACATCGATACATCGAGTAAATTAACAGTCTTTCAAAACATCGGATCGATTCGATGCATCGTACTATAAACATCGAGTGAATTCGATGCATCGATGTATATCGAATATCCCTACTCCGTAACTCCGTATCCGTAGTCCGTAGCGTATAGACAAGACAGTTTCACTCACGTTTTTATTTTCAAAACTGTTTGGTTGGTTGGTAAACTGAAAACAAAATAAAAACACGGAAATCTTTTTCGTTCGTTTCATCTCTTCAGTTGTAAACAACTGGAATAAACACATTCATACCACGCATTCATGTGCAAATAATAAACGTTAGTTAGATGGATATCAATGAAGGTAAGATTATAGCTGCTTTAAACCTGACCTATTGTTTATCTGTACGTAATGCTTGTTGTTTTATTAAAAAAACCGCAGGTACCACAGTTGTGGTTGCTATTTTTACATTCCTGAGTATTACAAAAACCATGCATAAGATATGCAATTTCTAGTATTTTAGCGATGTTTGAGTATATTATTTAGTATGCGGCTTAGGCGGCTAAAGAGGTTATAAAATGGGTATCGGTAAGATTCTAAAATTATTCTATAGCTATAATGAACCAAATACAAACTAGAATAGACCACATACTATAAGAGATTTGTATTTGTTTAACAAGAAACAAAGTTACAACACAAAATATAAAAACTAATAATTACATGTTGAAACATGTTTGATTCAGGCTCGACAACAGATGACCTATGGGCTCCATACAAAGAGCTTGTGTCCGTGGTGGAGGACTATCTTACCAACGAGAGGGCCACAGCTCCATACACCGTCCACACATTTGAGTCTCTATTACGAAGACACAAGCAAAACTTTTTGTCTATATTTAAGAACCCTGTGAGTAATTACATATATTATGATTGTAGTTCTATTTCATGTAAGTGATACCTCTCCTTCAGTAAAACTAGCTCTTACCACGGGCTTACTATACTACATAAATAAATAATAAATAAATGCAGGACATTTCACACAGCATCATCTGGCCCCAAAGTAAGCAGAGCTTAGTTAGTAGAGCAGAGTTATGGGTACCACACAACTGATATACTACTTATATACTTTATAAATACATACATAATTTAATAGAAACACCAAGACCTGTGAAAAATACTTGCAGATTATACTAACATTTGACCCCTAGCGGGAATCATACCTGCAAACTTCTGCGTCTCAGCTGGACCTTAGTCCACTGTGTCACAAAGTCATAAAAAGTAGCCTAAATACTAAATAAAATTACTACTAAAAATACTAAATGGAGTACCAAGTCACTAAATACATCTATAACCATATCCATCCATCAAATCCAGTTCCTCCATTACTGTGTGATTGAGTAAAAAAACAATCATCTACTTAAACTTACGCATTTATAGTATTTGTGGTGCTGTTGCTATATTCTACAGGCAATTGTTGCCTTGCGAACCTTGATACCTACATCTGCATTTTCAGTTTTTGAGTATTATTAATTAAAGTATTGAATTATTAAGAACACTATGTTAACTGAACAAAAACTAAAATATTCATTTTGCTACCAAAAATGCAGAAATAGATAGATGCGTAATAATAATTAGAAGAGATGTATAAGCGAATCTACGTGAAGGACATTTCCTGACTGTTATATACAATATTTGAATAATTCAACTACTACCTATTTCAGCCAAAAAATCCTGCGAGCAGAGAGGAAATAAAGAGAGGGGTCACTGAGGGGGTGACACTGCCCAGTTTGGGGAGAACTCTGCTCTCTAAAGAATTGGTGGATGAAGCCATTATTATATCAGGTATTATTTAGCTATTGTTAACATCCATTTCTAAAGTTAAATTTAAGTATTGCGGCGTTTTTTAATTTCGTGATAAAAGCACTGAACAATAATATTATTTTTAGTTTTAACTTTAGAGAATGCTCTACCAAAATCTCGGTACCATCTTTACTTGGTACTTGGTACTTGGTGAGTGGACTGGTTTCCGCAACTAAGACGCAGGTGGGCACACAATATCCTCCAGGAAAGCCAGCAGCTTGTTCACGTTGGCGCAGGCGTCCCTAGGTGTCCTCAGTGTTCATAGGTGTTGAGCTTGTTGGGCTGTTGTGCAGCTGTTTCCTACGCGCTAAAACACCCTCTGCATAATGGGCTGTCTGTAACACCCAGTGTAAATAATAAATAAATAATCCTGGACATTTCACACAGCATCATCTGGCCCCAAAGTAAGCATAGCTTGTGTTATGGGTACCACATGACTGATATACTACTTTTTTTTTTTGTAAATGCATACATATCATACATAGAAACACCCAGACCCGAGACAAATATTTGCAAATCATACAAACATTTGTCCCGCGGCGGGAATCGAACCCGCCACCTTCTGCGTCTCAGCCAGACCTTAGCCCACTGCACCACAGAGGTTGTATAGATGTTTGTTTAGTGAGCAGTGACCTGTGACTATACCTACTATAAGTTGTAGTTTATCACATTTGTCACGTTTTCAGCAGTATCTGGGATTTAGATCCGGAAAGCCTCCTTCGACTGCCTGCAGCCTTCCGTACTAGCCCAGTGGTTTTTTAAAGTTTTTATCACAATACCTAAAATATTATCTGTTACAGTAACAGTTAAAAAACTGAGCTTAAGTTTCTATTGAGCAACTATTTTGGAATTACTATTGTTGTTGCTAAATAGATTAGCAGCCCAAAGTTGATTAGTATATAGCTATATCACATAATAATGTTTGGTGTGCTTCATTATTAACTAATTAGTAAGTGATGAGTTTCCTTAAAATAAAAGAAAAATAAAAAATAGTTGCTGAACAATTCACTCTGCATCATCTATTTCCTAACAAAGCAAATCTTGTGCTATGTACTACTGTTTCTATGTATAATATGTATATATTAAAAAAAAACGATACTAGTAGTATATCAGTCATTTGGTTCCCATAACACAAGCTCTTTTTATGTAACCAGATGACTTATATACCATTAATTATTAACTAACTGGTAAGTTTTGTTTGTCATTCAATTTTTAAGAACAACTTATACTCTTCCAGACATGTACAATGTCAGTGAGTACCTGGCATTGGAACTCCTGCATACGGCTCAGCGTCAGTTGCCGAGACATCCTGGCTTGCCGCGGGGTCTAGTTGCCATCATTCTCTTCTACGACGGCCGGAGGGCATTGACTCATGCTTTAAAAGAGATTGTCATGGCTAGAGATGGAGTCTGTTGGTACGTATATTTTATCAGAAAAAAACTGACATTTACAACTTTGTTTATTTGGAAAGAAACTAAAAAATATTTCTTCAAAAAGTGAGTAATTAGTTTCCCTATTAAATTTATGCCAAAAATGATTTCATGATTTGTGAGACTCCTAGTATTCTGACCTCTTGAAGACTTGTTCCTTATCATCTTTTTGCGCTGACTGTACGTACATAGATATATAATAAGAGGTATATTATAATAAATAGGAATTAGAGGAGACCTTTTGAGGTGGTTCGCTTCTTACATTGCTAATAGAAGTCAAGCTGTTGTTCTTAATAATTATATTTCTAGTTGGGTTCATGTTTCCAGTGGAGTCCCCCAGGGATCCTTGCTTGGGCCTCTTCTTTTTATAATTTATGTAGGGGATATTGACTTGTGTTTGAAGTCTTCTAATTTACTCTGTTTCGCTGATGACATGAAAATCTACTCTACTGTTTCATCTAATCAGGATATGATTGCCCTTCAAGCTGATCTATCTCATTTGGAAGAGTATTGTCTGATCAATAAACTTGAGCTCAATCCAAATAAATGTTCTTTTATTACATTTACTCGAAAATATAATATTATACCTACATTCTATACCTTGCAAGGTCAACTACTTCTTTAAAGTAATAATATACATGATCTTGGAGTTCATCATGACTCCAAATTACTTTTTGATACTCATGTCGACAAAATAGTCTTCAAAATCCTTTGTCAAAATTTCAATAATGCTAAAACTTTTAAAATACTATATTGCTTGTTTGTTAGAAGCCATCTGGAATATGCGTCTCAGGTATGGAACCCGTGCTATGGCACTTACATTGATCGTATTGAAGCCATTCAAAAACGATTTTTAAGATACCTATGCTACAGAGTTCATACCCCTTACGATTCTAGTAACTATATTAACCTCTGCATAAAATTTCACTTCTTGCTTATATCAATTCGCTGTGACATATCTGATTATTTATTTATGTTAAAAATAATTTCTAATGATATTGACTGCCCTGACCTTCTCTTTAAAATTAATTTTAATATCCCGCATAGAACGTTCAGATTCAACCCCCCTCTTTATGTACTTGGAGCTTCTACTAATTACAGACAAAATTCGTTTATAATGCGAGCGAGTTTAACCGTCAACGGTTTTAGTAAGTTATTAGACATTGATCCATTCAATATTAGTATTGGCAAGGCACGGCGTTAGGCAACCCTGGTTTTATATAGATTATTTTTGATGTTTTTATTTTTGTTTTATATTCTTTTATTTTTTTTGAGTATGAAACTCTGATGATTGTAATTATCTAGTTAGTGAAGCATGTGCTCTTTTTATGAAGGTGTGATAAAATAGTGTTCTCACCTTTGACTATAATGTTTCATCAGTGAAAACCTGTAATTGGCTCTCTGTTTCTTTTTTAGTACTATGTTGTTTTTTAGCTGTTGATTTTTCAAATATAAATAAATAAATATGTTTTTTTAAATTTTATCATAAGGTTGGGTTAGTCTCTTATAAAAGATTTCCTAAAATGTTATGTGGGATCAACAAATAAATACCTGTGTCTTATACAATACATTTACTATTGGTTCACAAGCTCAATCAGCATTAACTTGAATTTAAATAAAGGTCAATAAACGGTCGCGAGGAGATCGTAGCTTACGTTTCCCGCTACGTCGAACAGCTGATATGCGACGGAGTGCTGGGAAGCGCTCTGGACGCGCTACGTCGGTTCTCTCTGCACACGGAGCTGGAGTTGTTGCAGAACAACCGCGCGCTGCCGCCGCATCGACATCATGCGAGGCTGGTGGCCACTATGGACACTACTAGGTGAGCTTCCTAATACTCAAGCATGCGCTACACGATTTGAAACCACAGTTTCTACCAAGGTGACCTTGGTTCAAACCGTTTAGCGCATGCTTTTTCTCACTAACACATACACTGACACATACACACGCACATACACACGCACATACACACGCCCATACACACGCACATACACACGCACATACACACGCACATACACACGCACATACACACGCACACACACACACACACACACACACACACACACACACACACACACACTATCGCTAACACATACACACGCACACACACTCACCGACTTAACCACTCGCTAATTAACTTGACACTTAAAGGACTTACCAAAGGACCATACGCTTATTAGAACGAAGTTTTTTATCGCTCGTTACAGACGCTTGGCGAATGAGAGCTAGGCCGTAAATAATGTAAAATTTCGACTGATACCAAATTTGAAACATAAAAACCGAAACTAAGACTTCGACTACACGCTTATTTCGCATACATGTTAATATTACCGTGTTATGGTCACAGTAACTGACCAGTTGAAAACGCCTACTGACAACACAGCCCAAGGTTCATGCCCTGAAACGTCTTGTGCTAAATATTTAATTTTAAACTCACACATGTACTGACTTACACCACTCTGTCATTAGTCATGTCAGTGATGAGTTGTTCCTAAATAAACTTTTTTGAATTTGAAATTTTGAACTTACACTCTCTACATAAACATCCCTTAAACATTTTAGCAACTCTAACGTTAAAGACCCCATTAACCCACAAGGTTGTATAAAGAAAGTAATTGAAACGTCATTTAGGTAGTCTTCAAATTTAAGTGGCGTTTCAGTATTCGAGCACCTAACTTACATAAAAAATATTTGTGCTTAGATCTCTGGATCTGAAGTTATTAATCCTCAATAGCCTTCCTCTCAAACAAACTTGTTTCTCTACAGAAAAAATCTGGCCGGTGTTGTGTTCGCGGCGTCAGCTCAGAAAGGTCTTGGAAGGGATATCATACTAAGACTACTTTCTGAAGTAAGTATTCCAATCTTATACGGCATGATGCTGAAGAATTTTAGTTGTAAACTCATAAAGCGTGTAATAAAATCTATATATATATATTATTAATTGGTAAGTTTGTCTGTTACTTTTTCACGGATAAACGCTTATCGGATTTTGATGAAATTTGGTACAGTGATAGATTGGGAACGAACAGGTGCTATTTTGTATGAAGATGCGTGTTCGGATCCTCGGGTAGCACCAACTTGCGCGATTTGGCTCTGTATGTTTGTTTGCTCAATGATAACTTTCGAACCGTTGATCCGATCTACATGAAATGTGACAAGTTGACAGATAGGAATAAATAAATGAGCTGGTACTGGTAATGAGTCAAATTGAACACAATTATTGTTAAGATGGGTTCCAAAAGGATGGAAAAAAAGACTTGTATATGCAAATTTATTTGTTTGTTGTTTGTACATTCGATTTTAATTTTTATTCTGGGATGTATAGTTTTTAAGATACATCAAAAAAGTTAAGCCGTTTTAAATCTCATTTGTTATAGATTAGTTGACTTTGTTGATTTTAATCATTGAACACAAAGTTCGAGTGTGTACTTACTTTGTGTTAAATCAGCTCGCTGTCATCTGGCAGCGAGCTAATCTGATGATGGAGCTTAGGTGCTGTTCAACAGAACTCAACAATAAACCGATTGAGGTGGAACTTGGCTAGAATAATAGTGTTATTTCTATAAATGTGATTGCGAATATCTTTGGATCAGCTTGCGCTTACCTAATAAAAGCTTTCATATATAGGTACTTTTGTCAATAATGTAGGTAACATGTAATTTATCGAACGACACAATAAGATACGAACATCGCGATTTCCCAGTTCGGAGTATAATATCAGCATAGATACATTTCTAGAATTTCCTAATAAACATAGTTTGTTAAATGGAAATTGTTGTTCTTTCCAGCAAACAACAGCTCCAAGTCTCGGTCCGACTGGTGCTTTGGATGAAGTCTCACTGGCGCTACAGATGGCGCTGTTATACGCTTTGGACTTATCAGTATTACACAGGTGAAGTTAATCTATCTCCCCAAGTGTGCGATGACACTATTTAAGACGAATGTCATCACACAGGATACTTATGTGTAATCTAAGTACAAAACTTTTGTATATTATTATGTCTTCCGAATGTTGCAAAAATATTTTCTACCATGCGCTACCATCAATACAGCTTTCTATAGCAAAGAAGGAATTTCAATCGATTCCTCTCCATCCAGACGAGAAGACGGTGAAGAGCTAGCCAAGAAACTACCCCTGATCCAGGATCAGGATTTAATCGCAGTTCTGGTCATGGAGCTCTCGCCCTCGCAGAGCCAGACGCAAGAGGAGAAGCCCCCGGGCGCGGTCGCGCTGTGCCAGCTGGCGCTGGGCTTGGCGCTGGCCGCGCTGAAGCGGGCGCCACACTCGCTGTTGCGGGGCTCCGACCAAGGGGAGCTGAAGGCCGACTTATTAGATCAAGATGAGGTGTTAGTTGATGCTGCTATCGATGGTAAGGTAAATCAAATATCATCTCACTATCCCGGCACTCTAGGTTAATATTTAATTAATAAAAGCATGGCTTAAGCTCTCCGATCTCGAAGATTAAGTTCTGTTTGATCCCATATCTTTTTTCAGGTGTTTGAATATCTTGATGAGATGATCCTGTCAACGGAGTTTGTGAGCAACGAGGAATACTATCAGAGGAGACTGCACACCCTGATCACGGACTTTATAGTGCTGATGCACTCCAAGCTCATGGAAATGAGAGTCAAGTAAGTGTTACTTTACTAACTCTCTCTCGTAGTCGACATATATTTTTGCAGTCGTGTCTTATAATAATTTGACTTAAAAAAATAAAATGTATAAAATGTTGTGCTGTGAACATGTAAAAGAAGAAAATATGTAGAAAATGTGTAAATATGTTGAAATATGTAAAAGACCGCCTTGATACTTAGATCCCCGATATCTTGTTGAAGTAGGCAGAGACAGATCAAGTGAGTTGACTATGATAAAGGCGGTAAAATTTTACTACAATCATTCAGGGTTACTTAGGGCTTGAATTTAGGCCCACTCTTATTTATTATGTACACGATCCACAGTATAAGACGTGTTTCCAGGGCGGATGAAGCGGCTCGTTGTGCGCATATGTACGCAGCAGAGGGTCTACGAGCCCCAGCGGGCGGGGCGCGCACGCGACTAGATGCCTTACTGCGCTGCGTACAGAAACTATACTCGCGCGACCCGCACAGACTCAGGGATGATTATTGGCTCGCCTGCGAGACTAATGTTCACTCTCACAGGTAAGATTTCACAAGTAATTCAAAATCTGTTATATTTACCGATATCTTACCAGATTTAAACATAAATTCATTGTTATAAACACGAGTATGTTCGTATGTACATAAAAAGTAGCCTACATGCAATTTCAGGGCTCAGATTATCAAGTTTCAGTCGATACCACATGATTGAACCACAAATAGTTGATTGTATCATAAGGGAGCAAAATAATATTTTTACGGCAAGAGCGCTTTTTTGAATCCAGAGCAAAGTGAGGGATTCTAGAGTAGAATCCCGAGCGTAGCGAGGAATTCTTTAGTAGAATCCTGAACGTAGCGAGGGATTCAAAGTACGTCGCCCGAGCTAAAAATATATTTTGCGCCCGAGTGCACTCTACTTTTCATCACCCACTATGAGGAAATAAAAGGCGCCTCATATATTATTGTAATATTATTATTTAATGAAACAGAGTAACAACAAAATTGAAATTAAATAGTATCTAATAATAAAACAACTAAAACCTTATATTTACATTTGAGACATTTTCGCAATTATGAAAATTTATTGTTACAGTTTTATTAGGATTAGAGATTGTTGTAGATTTTATATTTTGCGTGTTTGAAATAATGTCCGAATCTGGCTCATTTTGAGGAAAATGTGACTTTCATATATTTCTCCCGGGATTTTGCAGGTAATAGAGTATCCATCACATTTCTTGCGTCAGTTCTAATACTTTCAGGAGTTAATTCTATACTTTCACTGTCACTTGAAGATATCATTTTTCAAAACAAAACCATGAATTTCTAAGACGCGGGATGTATGTAGTTCGCGCGTTTTTAATTTGATTTCTTTTTAATTTATTTAGCTGGCGGCGCGACTACGGGCCGTCGTACCAGCCAGTCTTTATTCAAACAATATTTGCGTTCGATTTCTTTGGCGCTGAACACTAAGATGTTCCAAATTCAAAAAGTGCGCGAGAAAGATAATTGCGGCGCCCTTATAAAGAGGATTAAAAACTCATCACTGCCCGCTAAAAGTTTCTTATAGAAAACACCACCTTTGGGTGTACTTAAAGGCGAACCAAGTCGTCCTTTTCGAATAGATGCGATGAAAAAGACATATCATCACTATTATTATTTTGAAGATCTTCGCTCTTGTCTGCGTAACTTTGGAAAGGAGCAAAAGAGGAAGCTTCACCTCCTCATGCGACACGACACTGCAACTTTCTTTTTGATCTGGTTCATATAGTTAATCCTTGATCTTCATTTGTCTGCTCTTCTACATTTCCTTTTCTGATTTCTCGATTATGCTGTCATTTCGGATGCTGTCATTTCTCGTTCACTCGTACACTATTTCTAGCTCTAAAACGACCGTCCTACCCCCCAAATTCCTGCGTATAATTCTTATTTCGAATGTATGCTTCGGTGCAAACGCGTTTAGTTTTAGTTTAGACGAGTTGGACGTTTTGTGATAATTGCGTCAGGTCCAGCGGTGGCGGAGGCGGCGGAGGCGGCGGGTTCGGGCGCGCGGCCACGCTGTACAAGTTCGTGCGTCTGTCCGGCGAGCTGGTGTGCGCGGCGCTGGTGCCGGGGTACCTGCGCGCGCTGGCGGCGCTGTGCGTGCCGCGCCACGCCTGGGCGCTGCTGGCGCGCCGCGACGCACTCTCCGCGCACCACGCGCTCACTGCACTGGCGCGCTACTACTGGTAACTACACTGTACAGTTCGTGCGTCTGTCCGGCGAGCTGGTGTGCGCGGCGCTGGTGCCGGGGTACCTGCGCGCGCTGGCGGCGCTGTGCGTGCCGCGCCACGCCTGGGCGCTGCTGGCGCGCCGCGACGCACTCTCCGCGCACCACGCGCTCACTGCACTGGCGCGCTACTACTGGTAACTACACTGTACAGTTCGTGCGTCTGTCCGGCGAGCTGGTGTGCGCGGCGCTGGTGCCGGGGTACCTGCGCGCGCTGGCGGCGCTGTGCGTGCCGCGCCACGCCTGGGCGCTGCTGGCGCGCCGCGACGCACTCTCCGCGCACCACGCGCTCACTGCACTGGCGCGCTACTACTGGTAACTACACTGTACAGTTCGTGCGTCTGTCCGGCGAGCTGGTGTGCGCGGCGCTGGTGCCGGGGTACCTGCGCGCGCTGGCGGCGCTGTGCGTGCCGCGCCACGCCTGGGCGCTGCTGGCGCGCCGCGACGCACTCTCCGCGCACCACGCGCTCACTGCACTGGCGCGCTACTACTGGTAACTACACTGTACAGTTCGTGCGTCTGTCCGGCGAGCTGGTGTGCGCGGCGCTGGTGCCGGGGTACCTGCGCGCGCTGGCGGCGCTGTGCGTGCCGCGCCACGCCTGGGCGCTGCTGGCGCGCCGCGACGCACTCTCCGCGCACCACGCGCTCACTGCACTGGCGCGCTACTACTGGTAACTACACTGTACAGTTCGTGCGTCTGTCCGGCGAGCTGGTGTGCGCGGCGCTGGTGCCGGGGTACCTGCGCGCGCTGGCGGCGCTGTGCGTGCCGCGCCACGCCTGGGCGCTGCTGGCGCGCCGCGACGCACTCTCCGCGCACCACGCGCTCACTGCACTGGCGCGCTACTACTGGTAACTACACTGTACAGTTCGTGCGTCTGTCCGGCGAGCTGGTGTGCGCGGCGCTGGTGCCGGGGTACCTGCGCGCGCTGGCGGCGCTGTGCGTGCCGCGCCACGCCTGGGCGCTGCTGGCGCGCCGCGACGCACTCTCCGCGCACCACGCGCTCACTGCACTGGCGCGCTACTACTGGTAACTACACTGTACAGTTCGTGCGTCTGTCCGGCGAGCTGGTGTGCGCGGCGCTGGTGCCGGGGTACCTGCGCGCGCTGGCGGCGCTGTGCGTGCCGCGCCACGCCTGGGCGCTGCTGGCGCGCCGCGACGCACTCTCCGCGCACCACGCGCTCACTGCACTGGCGCGCTACTACTGGTAACTACACTGTACAGTTCGTGCGTCTGTCCGGCGAGCTGGTGTGCGCGGCGCTGGTGCCGGGGTACCTGCGCGCGCTGGCGGCGCTGTGCGTGCCGCGCCACGCCTGGGCGCTGCTGGCGCGCCGCGACGCACTCTCCGCGCACCACGCGCTCACTGCACTGGCGCGCTACTACTGGTAACTACACTGTACAGTTCGTGCGTCTGTCCGGCGAGCTGGTGTGCGCGGCGCTGGTGCCGGGGTACCTGCGCGCGCTGGCGGCGCTGTGCGTGCCGCGCCACGCCTGGGCGCTGCTGGCGCGCCGCGACGCACTCTCCGCGCACCACGCGCTCACTGCACTGGCGCGCTACTACTGGTAACTACACTGTACAGTTCGTGCGTCTGTCCGGCGAGCTGGTGTGCGCGGCGCTGGTGCCGGGGTACCTGCCTAACGGGAACCGGCACCTGCATTCAGCCTGTGAGACGATACAAAATGACCCTTGTGTACAAGATTAAGAGTTGCATTTGGTTTGTGACAGCAACCTGCGCGCTGACCCGGCGCCGTTCTCCGAGCTGGCGCACTCCGCGTCGCTGGGCGGCACGGCTGCGCTGACGCCGGCCACGCGTCCGGGGAAGCTACTCGTCAGGCAGGAAGAGGTACCCAACCTACTCCACCTAACCTTGTTACAATTTTTTCTAACAGTTTTCGGTTACCTGATGATTCCTGATTTCGATTGATTTGATGCTCCAGCATTACCTGAAATCTACAGAAAAACCAACTCCTCACTTACAGCAGAGGTTTTGTGTTTATTGGAATCTTTTCAATGAATATGCGATTTGGTAAGTGCATACCGTGCATAATATCACCAGCTATCGTATTGCCTTCTATGCCAGGTGGAAGCAATGGTGGCTGCCTTGATGTTAATAGCGAGCGTCGCTAAAGAAGATCACGCGGCGTGCGCCAGTATCTGTGAAAATCTGCAATGGGACGCCGTCAATGTTATGTTTGGTATGTTACTTTTATTCAACATAATCACTAGCACCACTTTATTTATTTACTCAGCCTTTAGCATTCCATCCGTCTTTTCTTTGGCCTCCCACTCCCCCTATATCCCTCCACATTATTGAATATGAATAACTTTGCAGGATTGGTTAGCTGTGCTGTGCCCCTACAACTGAAATCAGAGCTGCTTCTTACATTGGCCGCGTTGGGTGGAACCCCGGCGACGCAGCCCAGAGTGTGGGAGGCTCTAGAAGCTTCCAGACTGGTCACTTCGCATCACGACAAGATGCCGCTAACAGCTGAACTCAACGAGGTATATCGGACACATTGTATTGGGTTTTATTTATGTTGTTTCAAACAGGGACATTTAAATAAATGAACGGTCAAGTTCGAGAGTCGTCTAAGAGTGCACCGGACACTTACCTTCTTATCTCACAATCATGGATACTTTACCATCAGTTCATGGCTAGAGTCTGGAGTTTGAAAATCTATAAATGAAAACGGGGTCTATACTACCAAAATAGATTTGATTGGTTCTAGATTAGGCTTTCATTTCTCGCTTATGGAGTTAATACAATAATAAGTATTTAACACCATCCCTACAATAACAGACCTCGAGGTCCATATGGTCCTCACACAAATGAAACGAGCAAGCAGACCACATGCAAGCACTCAATCATCTCATAGAAAAGTCCAACGAGAACAACACATACCTACCACCGTATGAGAGCTTACACATTGGCTTACTCCGCAGGTGGAGTGTCGTGCGGAGGAATACCCCGTGTCGATAGCGTTTCTAACGTTAGTGGAGTCTCTGTGCGCCGTCGGACAGAGTCCGCGCGCGCTCGGCGCCGGCTCGCGTCCGCCCGGTCTGCAGCCTTATCTGGAGCACGTCGTGCGGCTGGCGTGTGCCGCGCCGCATCGCGCCTACACACACCCCAACCAGAAGTGGCAGGTAACCTTAGTGGAGTCTCTGTGCGCTGTGGGACAGAGCAAGGTCTGCAGCCTTATCTGGAGCACGTCGTGCGGCTGGCGTGTGCCGCGCCGCATCGCGCCTACACACACCCCAACCAGAAGTGGCAGGTAACCTTAGTGGAGTCTCTGTGCGCTGTGGGACAGAGCAAGGTCTGCAGCCTTATCTGGAGCACGTCGTGCGGCTGGCGTGTGCCGCGCCGCATCGCGCCTACACACACCCCAACCAGAAGTGGCAGGTAACCTTAGTGGAGTCTCTGTGCGCTGTGGGACAGAGCAAGGTCTGCAGCCTTATCTGGAGCACGTCGTGCGGCTGGCGTGTGCCGCGCCGCATCGCGCCTACACACACCCCAACCAGAAGTGGCAGGTAACCTTAGTGGAGTCTCTGTGCGCTGTGGGACAGAGCAAGGTCTGCAGCCTTATCTGGAGCACGTCGTGCGGCTGGCGTGTGCCGCGCCGCATCGCGCCTACACACACCCCAACCAGAAGTGGCAGGTAACCTTAGTGGAGTCTCTGTGCGCTGTGGGACAGAGCAAGGTCTGCAGCCTTATCTGGAGCACGTCGTGCGGCTGGCGTGTGCCGCGCCGCATCGCGCCTACACACACCCCAACCAGAAGTGGCAGGTAACCTTAGTGGAGTCTCTGTGCGCTGTGGGACAGAGCAAGGTCTGCAGCCTTATCTGGAGCACGTCGTGCGGCTGGCGTGTGCCGCGCCGCATCGCGCCTACACACACCCCAACCAGAAGTGGCAGGTAACCTTAGTGGAGTCTCTGTGCGCTGTGGGACAGAGCAAGGTCTGCAGCCTTATCTGGAGCACGTCGTGCGGCTGGCGTGTGCCGCGCCGCATCGCGCCTACACACACCCCAACCAGAAGTGGCAGGTAACCTTAGTGGAGTCTCTGTGCGCTGTGGGACAGAGCAAGGTCTGCAGCCTTATCTGGAGCACGTCGTGCGGCTGGCGTGTGCCGCGTCTGTCATTTTGTAATTATTATATTTTATGATGGTCTTTACATGTTTGTCCATCAGATCTTGTCGCTCTGCTTCCGGCTGTTCGCCCGTTGGCTCGAGCAGTACTCGCCGTCTCCGTCGGACTTCCCGCCAGTGGGTCGCGAGCCGGATGTGAACCCGCCGCCCGGCTTCCGGCTGAGTATGGCGCTGCACACCAAGTCGGAGCTGCTGAAGCTGGCGCTGACGACGTTAGAGGAAGCGCACGCGCAGCTCGAACGACAGCCACCGCCGCCAGCAAAGGTTTTATATATGATTATAATTTATATACTGGTTGCCACTTCACACCATCTAGCCCCAAACTAAGTATAGCTTGCATTCTCGGACTGATCGAATACGTTTATACATAGTGATATTTTGTAATGCTCAAATACATAACAAAGGTGTATACATCCATCATCGCTTATCCTTGTCTAGTCTCCTTTGCTTGCGGCTGGGTTTAGGCCTCATCCATTTTGTACCACATGTTTCTGTGGCTGTTGTTGTTCATATTGGCTGTAACCGCGTCCAGGTCTTGCCCCTATCTCTTAAATGTTTGCCTTCTGTCCATTTGGATGGTGTAAAAACTGTGCTCTTGTCGGTGAATGATGAAGCTCTTTCCACCGTCTTCTACCGTCTCTAACCTTCTTTCTATCATGTTCCTTAAGTTGGCTCATGTAGCTGATTCGTAATGATCCTTTTTCTCCCTTTCCTTGGATTTCCCCTTCTATGATGGTGTTTAGGAAACTGTTGCTACTAATATTTCAAAAGTAAGAAAAAAGGATGCATCTAAAAGTTGAAAACGGTTGTTCGCAGACATTCATTGAAGAAAGTCTGATCAGTATACTGCAGATATTGGAACGCGCGCTGGCTCTGGAGCGTCCGTTGACGAACGCGGCCACAGAAGCCAACCGCTCCATGCTTATGCTCGGACTCTCCAAGCTGATACTCGGTAATCAATTTATCGATCAATCATTTATTTCTTCCCCAGCTGAAGGTATTCGGAGCCGCATATACTCGAGAATTCTTCGTATTCTATTAAACTTCTGGACACAGAACAAACATCTACATCTATCAGACGAATGTTTTCCCCGGTGGGGAACTCTCAACCTACAGTGCAAAAGGCCGTACTGCGACCGGACGACCGTCCGACGAAAACAAGCAAAGTTGTTTTTTTTTATAGATTATTAGGTAGTAGTGCCCTAGTAGACCGGTTCGAATTGCACTTTGCAAGGACGCATTCGGGACGCCATTTACATAAATGTTTTCGCCGCGTCCGCTTTTTGGACTTGCAGCGATAAGGACTCGGTGGTTCTGGTGAGGTCCGAGATGGTGGGCGTGGAAATGAAAGGTGGCATCCGTGTTGTAGATCCGGACAGCGACAACAAGTGTCGGCTGCTGGCGTGGTGCGGGGTGGTGGGGAGCGCGGAGGCACGCGTGCGCGCAGGCGCCGTGGCACTGCTGCTGCGTGCGCTACACTCGCCTGCCGCGCACCAGCACCTGCTGGCCGCCACGCACGGCCACATCAGGTACTACTACTGCTGGCGTGGTGCGGGGTGGTGGGGTGGTGGGGAGGCACGCGTGCGCGCAGGCGCCGTGGCACTGCTGCTGCGTGCGCTACACTCGCCTGCCGCGCACCAGCACCTGCTGGCCGCCACGCACGGCCACATCAGGTACTACTACTGCTGGCGTGGTGCGGGGTGGTGGGGTGGTGGGGAGGCACGCGTGCGCGCAGGCGCCGTGGCACTGCTGCTGCGTGCGCTACACTCGCCTGCCGCGCACCAGCACCTGCTGGCCGCCACGCACGGCCACATCAGGTACTACTACTGCTGGCGTGGTGCGGGGTGGTGGGGTGGTGGGGAGGCACGCGTGCGCGCAGGCGCCGTGGCACTGCTGCTGCGTGCGCTACACTCGCCTGCCGCGCACCAGCACCTGCTGGCCGCCACGCACGGCCACATCAGGTACTACTACTGCTGGCGTGGTGCGGGGTGGTGGGGTGGTGGGGAGGCACGCGTGCGCGCAGGCGCCGTGGCACTGCTGCTGCGTGCGCTACACTCGCCTGCCGCGCACCAGCACCTGCTGGCCGCCACGCACGGCCACATCAGGTACTACTACTGCTGGCGTGGTGCGGGGTGGTGGGGAGGTACAAGTACTACTACTGCTACCGCTTTCAACGCGAGACTGCTCTCAACGCATTACTGCTCTTGTCATTTCCTAGCATCTACGTTTACATGGAAACTTTTTAGAAGAATGGATTTTAGAAAAATTTTAGAACTACCATGGATGGCCAATTCATAAACAGCATAAGTTACGCCATGATATAGTGTTGCTGGCTCCCTCTATAACTGCCATCAGAAAACGAGGAAAACGTCGGGGCTCATGAACTCAAGTATCTATACCTATAAAAGGCTTAATCTGACTGACTGATTCATCATCGCAGATCCGAAACCGCTGAAGCTAGGAAGCTGAAATTTGGAAGGTAGCTTCCTTTTATAGCAAAACCATCCACTAAACCGGGATTTTTTTTAAATTCAACCCCTAAGAGAGTGAAAAGGGGTGAAAACTAATGTATGAAACATCTTAACGCGTGGTGCGATTTGCTTGTAACTTGATTTGATAAATAAAATGCAAAATAAATGGTTTACGTGTTTCAGGATTTTCCAAAATAATTTTTACAAAAGGGTGAAATGTGGTATCAAGGTTTGTATGGGAACTCTTTAATGGATGGTGTGGTTCCTTAGAAACTTGGTTTGAATTCTTAAAATGCAAAATAAATGAACACGTGTTTCAGGATTTTTCAAAATAACTCTCATAAAGGTGTGAACGTTTGTATATAAACTTTTTAATGGGTGGTGGGTGTGATTGTGTCTTATAGAAGCAAAGTTAAGTCATGTGTTATAATAATAATGATAATGTGATATATATTTAAAACGCTCGGATGAAGTCGTGAACGGGACAGCTAGTTGTAAATAAGAGCGTACATATACTGTTCCAACCACGGAATCATAAGGCTACTAGTGTATTCCCCGTCTTTCTAGATGGCGTAGCACTTATAAGAGTTTCAAGTACCTGGGTCACTGAGTCACCGAAGACCTCGAAAAATAATGAGGGTATAGAGAGGGAACGGCGAGCGTTGCCTGTCAGAAGCAACAGGCTCAGATTTACGGGAGCAGTATAGGATGTGCTTTATTATGTGCAATATATATGCAAATGACGATCAACGCTTTACTCGTGAAGTATAACAACGCGTTCCGGATGTTGCTCGTGCTGCCAAGTAATGCAACGCATCGGGCATGTTTGCTGACGCTCAGACCGATGGCGTACTCAGAAAAAAAGCCGCTTCGATGCTAAGCCGTTTCCGCGGCAGCACTAACAACATCCGGTGCGTTGTATCCGCCCGATTGTACCCTCATGTGACAGCTGGTTCTGCTAGACATTATAAGTGTTTTGGTGTTATTCTTATGTTATTTGATTTGGTTTTTTTTGTAATTGTATAATAATATCCTTACCAACAAATTACATGGACCTAGTCTGAAATAATGCCGGACATTTCACACATCATCTAGTCCAAGTAAGTAGAGCTTTGTGTTATGGGTACCACATGACGGATATCCTACTTATATACTTGTTTTTTTTTGGTAAGTACATACATATTATAATAAACTGATTGAATTAACGCCCGCCGGGCCAACATCGCAGCAGCGACAAAGGTTTTCTCGACTGCCTTGTAGTTGTAGTTGTAATTTTTAACATTTCTTCGTAGAGATATCTTTTGTCGCGGCTTTGTCCGTTGCCATGTTAGCCCGGCTCGGCAATTTTGCTAAAATTGTGCATTTTTATGCAACACCCTCCAACCGCCCATGGTCCAACCAACGTTGCGGTTATACGGACCGAAACTGCGAGCGATGTGCCGCACAAGTACGGTACACCGCTCTACAAATCTTTCCTAAGCACATGTCCCGCCATTCTCCACCTTCTGGATCTGGCCGTACACAAAACGGACCTCGTCACCGTCATTTTTATGCAACAATAGAATCACTACTGCTTACTTTAGTATTCACTGCTTATTTTCCTCTAGGCACGGATTCGTAGAATGCTTGGAAGCGGAAGAATGGCCGAGCTCTACAGATGAGAAAAATCCGGTGCGCGCCGCTAAAGAAGGCGTTTTGACGTTGTTGCTACAACTCCTGCCCACCGCGTCGCCGAACCTGGCACACTTTCTACTAGGATATCAACTCAATGAACCCGTAAGTCATACCTTTTGCCTCGCGATTCGCATATTTTCATACAAACATTGACATCTCATTTCAATCCGTAACTATACCAATCTGAACATTTGTATATTGTTGTTGTTTGTTGTTTGTCTTGTTTGAGCGCCAAACAGCAACGCACAGAGATACGTTTTATCTGTTAGTTATCTCTATAATTATATGAATGATAGTAACGGTCTATCTGGATTGGTGAGGTCGTATATATAAAACGCCAGAGTTCAATTGTAATTTTGTGTACTTTATTTACCCGTAAACTTTTACACCTTCACACGTTAGCCGCAAGTGCAATGACTGACGGCTTCTCGTTCATGCATCTCTATCACACACAAAACTGCATACGCAAACATTCATACTTACATGTCCCTACACAAAACCCCCAAAAATTTTTACATAAAAAAAAATTATCCGTAAAAAATTGTATTCAAAAATATCTGTACTTAACATTTAACAACATAGAATTTATGGTCACACTATTTACACACATTTAAAAGTTCTTAAAATTATTCACTGATAGGACACGTTGCAATAAGCACTTGGTTGTGTGTCACATTACGCATAGCTTGTAGGTGATGAGTATAAATTAGCCCACCTTAAACTATGTACTTATTGCAACGTATTCATTTTTTTATAAATCGATTTCAACATACTAATAATATCATATTATTTCTTTTGTTAACTGTTAACCAATTGCGAACCTGTTGCGAACTGTTAACCAATAAATTGGGTCATGCATTTGCATACAATAAAACGAATGAAAAGTAATCTTATAAGTAGTTAGTAGTTACATGTCTATATATTCTTATTCACATCTTGTTACTTTTACATAATAAGGGTGTACAATTTTATTTCTAATTTAGTTCTTATATTTTGTTTTAATTAAGCTCATTAATACACAAACTTTTTTTTTAATAAAATTAAAACACAAACTTTTTTTTTAATAAAATTAAAACACAAACTTTTTTTTAATAAAATTAAAACACAAACTTTAGTTTTTATTTAACAATTAAATCTTACAGGTGACATTATAATACAGCCACTTTTTGTAGTTTTAACCTTTTTAGTAAAATTTTCATTTACATCTGCATTACTTCTAGTCATATTATTATCTAAACAATCTTTATTGAACCTGGATACCAACTTGCCTTTTTTGTTGTATAATGATGATAATCCAAATGATTTATACAATACATTTTTCACTGAATTTAATAAAGTATTCAGTTCCATTTTCACATCCAAAACTATTGTGGTCTCTGGCAGTTAAAAATTTTGTGAGTGGGCAACAGCAGGTATTCATAAGAGTAGGCGTACCTTGTATGAATTGTACAGTGAAAAACGGTATAACTTTAGTGAAGAGTTTAAAGAAAGAGTAAAAAATTATTCAAAAATCTTTAAAAATGTTTGTCGCTTTGCTAAAACTCAGTATTTAAGTTCAAAAATTAAAAACAGTCAAGATAAAATAAAAGCAACTTTGAAAATAATTAATAGTGAGACCGAAAAATCCAAAACTCATAAAAGTGTAATAAATATCAACAATAATATCATTAAGCAAGATATAGATGTAGCAAAGGCATTTGAAACTTTTTTTACTGATATGCCAGTCTCCACTACAAAGTCTTTAAACTCTTCTCATGTAATAGCAGAATCATTGTTAAAAGATAGTTTACCTGAATGTGTCACACAATTTTACTTTGAACATGTGGACAAAATCGATATTATCAAGGCATTCAAAATGATTAATGTAAAAAAGACCACTGATCTCTGGGGCATTTCTGTCAGTGTTATAAAACCACTAATAGACATTATTGTACCAGATCTAGCTTTCATATTTAATGAATGTATTAACAGTGGAGTATTTCCTGATTTAATGAAACATAGCAAGATCATACCTCTATTCAAATCAGGTAGTCATTCCGATCCTAGTAACTTTAGACCTATATCAGTACTTCCTACATTAAGTAAAATATTTGAAAAACTTATGCTAAACCAATTACAACGACATTTTAATACCAACAATTTACTTGACAGTAAACAATTCGGATTTACAAAGGGACGCTCAACGACTGATGCCGGTGTTGAGTTAAGTACCTACGGACGGCGTTGCTTTAAGTTTAAATTTAAAGTCTTAGTGCCGTACGTTTTTATTTCACTATTATTTGCCGCGAACAGTTTATAACCCTTTAACTCATCGGATAAGTTTTGTTTACGCGTTGGGGGAATTACTGATACATTCGCACCTGTGTCAACTAAGAATTGAAATGCAGTTTCCTTATCATACACACTGAGGCGGTGATTTCTCCCAGGTACCTGATCTCCCGCCTTGAAAGACTGTACCTCGTTTAGTTTTCCGATGTTTTCCAGGCATGGCTTTTCACACGTCTTCGCCCACTTCCGGTATCTAAAGTGCCACTTGCAGAGCCAATCAGGATCATCCTGCGTTCTGGATCGGGATCTCGAACTCGGTCTCGGACCTCCACGTCCACAACCACGTCCACGTCCATAACCCATAGTCCATAGCACGAATTGAACTACGACTACGACGCTGTTCACTCACGTCCTCGCGTAGAGATGCTACTTCTAAATTAAGTTTATGCATATGTGCTATCAGTTCTATATACTGGTTGGATATTTATTGGCTGCGGGTGGAGAAAGGAGAATGTCGCTTACTTGTTGTAACACGTCGCGCCCCATTTTGGCCACTACCAGATTAAATTTTGATTCGTCACCTAATTTCTGTGGTGCTAGAATGCTGTCCACCTGCGTAAACCATAATCTCGGCATATCCGTCCAAAATTCGGGTATACGCGTCGATACCGTTATCGCTGCTAAATCTGTCATATTCCCTGATGAAGTCGACGCTCTAGGCTGTTGCACTGGTATATTTTCTCTTCCCGGTTCATACATTTTTTTTAGGAATTTCTGGTACATAAATTAGCAATAGTCACTATTTTACCAATCCAGAGTATCTAAATTAATACGTAATTGTCAAAAAATTGTCGGGGTCACCACTGTTGGAATCACTGCACTAACGGTCTATCTGGATTGGTGAGGTCGTATATATAAAACGCCAGAGTTCAATTGTAATTTTGTGTACTTTATTTACCCAAAAACTGTTACACGTTCACACGTTAGCCGCAAGTGCAGTGACTGACGGCTTCTCGTTCATGCATCTCTATCACACACAAAACTGCATACGCAAACATTCATACTTACAATGTCCCTACATTATAACTACTCGTATAGGTGGCGGCACTTTTAATAGTGCTGACCTTGGATGCGCAGAAGTCGATTTTTAGATCTGTTTGGTGATGAAAGATGCGACGGAAGAGGCGGCGTTGTATTGGTCGGTCAGTCGCCTTCCCTCCGTCTCGCTCCGTTCACGCGTCGCAAGTCGTCTATATAGGTACATTCGCGCACAATAATTGTGCATTATGACTTCGATAATAACTTCTTTGTAACATAATGAGAATGATGCCGAAAAAAGTATTAACTAGGCAAGGTAGAAAAATGGTTATTAAAACTGAAACAAATTAAATTGTTGGTCACGGTAATCGTTTTAAACTGGTTAATTTAAGAACTTTATTGAAATATTAATATTTAAAAACGTATTTTTTTATATTTGGTTGTTTGAGTTTGAGCCACCCGCTACCAAATCACTTCCCCTTTAGAACAACACCTATGCGCGAAAGTACTCTTGCGCAAAGT
Source organism: Lampropteryx suffumata (assembly GCA_948098915.1). NCBI lineage: Eukaryota > Metazoa > Arthropoda > Insecta > Lepidoptera > Geometridae > Lampropteryx > Lampropteryx suffumata. The sequence goes on from OX402545.1 coordinate 1,201,702, forward strand.
ATTCCTTCATTTTAACCACTATTAAACCGGGACGGGACCTATGCTTGTGTTTGAAAACGAATAAATGAATTTATGAACCAATCAACGCGCCCATTGCATTTCTTTTACAATGTGCCAATCAGACATTCGAATGATTATTATGAACGGTGGCTTATAACCATGTAAACGGCAGTTTTGATCATCGATACATTTAAACGTATTAATGTTATTGGTACGATATATTACAAATATTATCGTGAGTAGACAATCTTCCGTCCATTTAGACGATCTGTAGCGCAGTGGGTCAAGGCCTGGCTGAGACGCAAAAGGTTGCGGGTTCGATTCCCGCCGCGGGACAAATGTTTGTATGATCTGCAAGTATTTGTCTCGGGTCTGGTGTTTTTATGTCTAATATGGATGTATTTACAAAAAAAAATATAGTCCCCTGTGTACACGGCGTTGCACACAGGGGACTATATTTGCACTCCGTTGCACTCCGGGAGTGCCGACGGAAGTGAAAACTAATTTTGGCGCGTTAGAGTTTAGTAATAAATCACTTCAAAATCAGTAATTATGGCGACTGCCAATCAAATACTGAACGAACACAGATGATGCAATATATTTTGTTCAGAATGTAGATAATATATCAAAGAACCTAACTCAGTAAACTTCTCCATACAAAAGTAGACTGTAAACATGTGAATTAAGGTTTATAATCAAATGGGGGAAGCGCGGCAGCCGGCTGCGTCTATATCAAAGAACCTAACTCAGTAAACTTTTCCATACAAAAGTAGACTGTAAACATGTGAAATTAGGTTTATAATCAATTGGGGCGAGCGCGGCAGCCGGCTGCGTCTATATCAAAGAACCTAACTCAGTAAAATTATTCATACAAAAGTAGACTGTAAACATGTGAATTAAGGTTTATAATCAAATGGGGCGAGCGCGGCAGCCGGCTGCGTCTATATCAAAGAACCTAACTCAGTAAACTTCTCCATACAAAAGTAGACTGTAAACATGTGAATTAAGGCTTATAATCAAATGGGGCGAGCGCGGCAGCCGGCTGCATCTCGCCCCAGACGGTAACGGTGTCGCGAATCCAGAGGTTTTGCCTCATCTAAAAATATGCGTATCGCGCTAAATGAAGTTTTCACTTCAATAATATATGTAGTATACCAGTCATGTGGTAACACAAGCTCTGCTTACTTTGGTGCCAGATGTTGCTGTATGTAATGTCCGACATAATTTATTTATTATTTATAATTTATATGCGAAATTATGACAAACAACTATATAGGATTTGTTTAATAAATAAAAACAGTAATCCAATAATAGGTTTCCGATGAGCAAGTTTATTGTACATTATGGTAATATGTGCAAATTTCCCATTTTCTACCCATTTATTTAGCAAATCTTGGATAGTTGTTTTACATAACAAAATAAAATTGCTCAGAACGTTCTTGTAAATAATGCGTAAAATAGAATATCAGGTCTCGAGGATAAAGTTGTTATTTGGTACTTGGTACAGGTAAACCGTAGCGCACTGCACGAGGCCGGCGCGGCGGGCTTCCCGCGCACCTGTCTGCATTCCATACTCGACCTGCTCGACAACCACATCGCCGGGCCTCAGGGGGCCGACAGGTAACATATCATAGCACTGCACGAGGCCGGCGCGGCGGGCTCACGAGGCCGGCCGGAAATTTTGGCAAAGGTTATTGAAAGAATATCAAGAAGAAAAGTGGTTCCAGGTGTGAGCCTTGGGGCACATCGGATTGAACAAATTAAGGTAAACGTTCTAATCCACGAGTCACGATAATTTGAAGTCGGTTGCGCTGATAAGATTTTCACCGTCCTAAAGGGAAACTACAGATGGCAGAATGATCAGATTTTTGTATCAGGATTTCGTGATTAACCACATTGAAAGCCTTTGAAAAAAACACTACTGAAAAATCTGTATGCTTCAACGTTATATTTAAAAATTACAATAATATCGCTGGTGTAACTAACTAGATTCCATGCTGTTGATCTGGCTGGTAAGAATCTATACCGTTGAAGACTAAAATGAGACTACGGGACAGAATAAAGTCGTACCAGTAGTAAGTGGTAAAATTCAATGAGCTTTCCTACAGTTGACAGAATAGAAATAGCCCTACAAAATGCGCCACATATCAAACTTAAAAAAAAACACATATCATCGGCAAGTATTTTCCGAACGTTTGAAAGATAATTTTGTTGTTTAGAGAAGCGAACAATCTGATCGAGATGTGCTACCGGCTCACGTACTGGCTGTGTGCGCGCCCCGCCACCGCCGCGCCGGCGCTGCGCTACCTGCGCGCCCGGGACTACTTCCTCACGCGCCATCTCAAACGTACCGTCCATCTCAAGGTACTGCTCACTCTGCGCCGAGGCCGGGACTACTGCTCGTCTAGTGCTAGTGGCCCCGGATCTAAGCTCGTGGCTTGCAAACTCTTGATACGATTAATGTTCATTAGTGTCGGTTAACAATAGGCATTATATCATGGATTGGTATTGTATAAATCGCCCGGCTGGTCGTGCATCGATGGCTTTTTCTGGATGTGCGCTGTATCAATGCTCGCAAATTGTGAAGGAAATCGTGAGGAAATCGGGATGTCATATGCATCAAATGCACAAAGGTAGCCTCCGTGACGCACTTTACTTTCACCACACTGATTTTCAATAATTAGTGACCCGATAATAAGAAAAGAAGAAAGTAACTGCACTAAAAGAAACATCCTGCGTTGCGCTACCTGCTACGATAAGTATATTGACATACATTTTTCGCTAACATCCTATGAAGTCTCTGACTCTTGAGCTAGGTATAAGAGGCCTGCGTTGCAGATGTCAGAGCCTTCTCCCATTTGAATTTAAGAGAATAAACAAAAGTGAGAATGATATGGAGTTGCGTTATTGCAGAGTGCATCCAGCGTTACGGTGTCGGCGCGGTCGTGGGTGCTACGCGCATGCGCGTGCGAGGTGGGCGCGGCCGCCGGCGCGCGCCACCACGCCGCGCTCGCCGGCCTGCTCGCCGCGCTAACGCACCGCCTGCATCCCGACCAGGTACTATCCTCTCTACACGTGGGTCCTACGTGCCACCACGCCGCGCTCGCCGGCCTGCTCGCCGCGCTAACGCACCGCCTGCATCCCGACCAGGTACTATCCTCTCTACACGTGGGTCCTACGTGCCACCACGCCGCGCTCGCCGGCCTGCTCGCCGCGCTAACGCACCGCCTGCATCCCGACCAGGTACTATCCTCTCTACACGTGGGTCCTACGTGCCACCACGCCGCGCTCGCCGGCCTGCTCGCCGCGCTAACGCACCGCCTGCATCCCGACCAGGTACTATCCTCTCTACACGTGGGTCCTACGTGCCACCACGCCGCGCTCGCCGGCCTGCTCGCCGCGCTAACGCACCGCCTGCATCCCGACCAGGTACTATCCTCTCTACACGTGGGTCCTACGTGCCACCACGCCGCGCTCGCCGGCCTGCTCGCCGCGCTAACGCACCGCCTGCATCCCGACCAGGTACTATCCTCTCTACACGTGGGTCCTACGTGCCACCACGCCGCGCTCGCCGGCCTGCTCGCCGCGCTAACGCACCGCCTGCATCCCGACCAGGTACTATCCTCTCTACACGTGGGTCCTACGTGCCACCACGCCGCGCTCGCCGGCCTGCTCGCCGCGCTAACGCACCGCCTGCATCCCGACCAGGTACTATCCTCTCTACACGTGGGTCCTACGTGCGAGGCGAGCTACGTTCCACCTATCTACACTCGATGAACACTTTAGTCACCAGTCAGTACGTAAGCTCAACATTCGATGCTGTGGTAGTAAAGTCTACATCTGCAATCCGTGTCAGTGATTTTGCAAAAAAAGACGGAAGTTTGTAACAGGAAGCCTGGAAAGCGCGTGCTATTTGATTTGAACAACGAGCGCGCGTAGTGGTGGAGTATGTCGTCAGATGGTACCAACCCATTTTCCGAGAAGAGTTGATACCGTTATCCAACGGGGTGTGCGTGTATGTAACGAAAAAGCAAAAAGGAAATAGAGATGGAGAACGCATCAGCTGTGCGCTTTTCCTACAGGATAATCCAGGATAATATTAATGTCGCTCGACTACTGTAAGGCTCGATCGTTTTTTATTGTCTGGTCTGACATACTCCGTAATGTGCGGGCGTGGAAATTATTGGTTGCAATCCTTGTACAATCCATCGACTGTCAAGGGATGGAAATACCTAAATGCTATCTACCTAAAACAGTTAAGTATCCAGAATTGTCCATGGTTTTCCGAATGTAACAGGACATAATATTGGTATTTGTGTAGGAATGGGAGTCCTGCCTGCTGCGACGCACGCTAGAGTCCCTCCCGGTGTCGGTGGCGGCCGTGTCCGAGCCGCGCTGGGAGCTCTTCCACAAGCAACAACTCGACCAGGCCATCGCCTCGTGTGACCTGCCTACTGGTAAACAACTCTCCACATATAAGCCTCATAAGCTTTACTTCGTATACTGGTGATTTAACCTGCAGTAAAAGTGACCAATACATAATACAAAGTTATTTTTGTTCGTCGCTGCAACTTATGACGACTTCTGTGGCACAGTGGGCCAAGGCCCGGCTGAGACGCAGAAGGTTGCGGGAGCGATTCCCGCCACGGGATAAATGTTTATATAATCTGCAACTATTTGTCTTGGGTCTGGATGTTTCTATGTTTAAATGTATTTTCTTAAATAAAGTATACCTAGAAATAGTATATCAGTCACGTGGTACCCATAACACAACCTTACTTTGAGGCCAGATGATGCTGTGTGAAATGTCCGGCATTTATTATTTTTTCATTATCATGAGTAATAATGACATGAAGAAAAATACAAAATATTGGTGAAAAATGCGCACATTTAGCATTATGCCCTTAACTGGGCAAAGCTTGGATTACATTGACCAGATTACTGATAAAATATGAAATACATACTTTATAACGCCCAGATACAGAACACATAATGTTCTTCATACAAATGAATCGAACCTTAAGCGCAGAAGCCAGAGCTACTAGCAACCGAGCTGACGGGGCGGAGAGTATTGTAGGTACTGGTAATGTTGGCTGTTGTGCAGGTATGGGCGGCAAACGCATCAGCGTGACGCGCATGCACGCCTTACTGCTGCGCGAGCTGGCAGCGGTCAACGCCACCTCGCCGCAGAGGTGCCTCGTGGCAGCAGAGATACAGAAGGTAATCATATTATATATTCCACTTACAAACGCATCAGCGTGACGCGCATGCACGCCTTACTGCTGCGCGAGCTGGCAGCGGTCAACGCCACCTCGCCGCAGAGGTGCCTCGTGGCAGCAGAGATACAGAAGGTAATCATATTATATATTCCACTTACAAACGCATCAGCGTGACGCGCATGCACGCCTTACTGCTGCGCGAGCTGGCAGCGGTCAACGCCACCTCGCCGCAGAGGTGCCTCGTGGCAGCAGAGATACAGAAGGTAATCATATTATATATTCCACTTACAACTATTCATTATATGATAATACCCCATTCAGACCACGCACTTAGTAAGTGTAAACAAAAAACAAACAGAGGGGCGATTATGAAATTCTGATACTATCAAAACTTTGATACTGATCGCTTTTAGTTACTATTGATAAATTGGTATTACGGAAGGTTGATGTTGATTGTCATACATGCTGTCATATGAATAGAATCCTCGGATCAAATAAATATGAAGACGGAGTGCCGCAATCAACCAAAATAAAGTCTCAAAACCGTGCTCCTGTGCATAAATACCCGCACGCAACACATACAACGTAATCGTGCTCCTTGCTCACGATTCTCACGATCCTTGCTTGTACATGTCATGTCGTGTTCAATCGTTCAAAACCCTCGCGCTTTAGGTCAAGTGCGTTCGATTTCGTTTTACAAAATAACCTAAAAACTTTAATATTAAATAAATGGTGTTATTTCAAGTAAAATGTGTTTCTGTGACACTTTTGCCACCGAATATGTTAATGTTTTTTTTTTGTAATAGGTACTCATGGTTTGTAGACGACGACATGACAGAATACTTATAGTACAAGTGTGTATGCTTATACTAAGAGCAATGAGCACGGTTTGGGTAGATGGGTAGTGTGAGCGTGAGTGCGTGTAATTACACAGAGGAGTATGGTTTTGAGGTTTCGCTTTGGTTATTCACGTCTATATATTTATTTAGGGCTCTGCAGTGCTTTATTACCGTATTTCTTATGTTGACAATATTGTTACGTTATTATAGAGCGACTGTAACATCTCAATATTGTCAGACTGTTATATTTTTGAAATGCGACCCAAAAATTATTTATGTGATAATTTTAATGTCATAATGTTAGTTCTTTTCTACGCCACGCTAATATAAGCTACTCGAACTAATCCAGCGCAGACGAAGTCGCGGGCACCAGCTAGTAAATTATAATAACTCCGTTTTGGAACCCCTTTTCCCCCAAACAAGTATTATTGACCAAATGTCATCAAAATTATCTAATGAATCATTAGTATGATCAATTTAGTTTTAGACTCCCTATTATCCTATCATCGAAATTATTAACCACAATGGCATTTTCGTCTAAATGCTTCGGAGGATTAGTTAACCTGTCGGTCCCATTTTTTTTAAATTTATTAGGCCATAACAGAAAATTACGATTGACCTATAAACTCAATCATCAGAGCTGGACACTAACTAGCCACTAACTAACTCATGCTAAAGTACGAGCCGGGTACTTTATAAATGAACGAGCGACCCGCCCCGGCTTCGCACGTGTGCAATGTTTATACCAATTATACTACAGAATGTCTAATTTGATTAGAAACCTCTAAAATTATCAGTGTTTCTCTACTATATTATGCATGTATTATACATATAAACCTTCTGTAAAAGGCTAGGAATCTTTATGGTGGGAATCCTAGGCCTCTTAATTATTGTTTGTTGGTATTTGGTGTGGAGGCAAAATGAGAAGTCCAAAGTTCACTGTAGTAATAGTGTATTTTATCGGACTTCACACAGGTACACGGAATGGTTAGAAAAAATATATTAAACTGTATAAAATACTAATAAAGTTTGATAAGAATATAAATGGTATAAAATGGTATGTATGGTGAAATGGTTATGAGTAACGCGGTGCCGGGCCGGCAGGTGGTAGCGCACTGGTTTGCTCAGGCAATTGTGAATATTCGCTTGTAAGACAAAAACACATAATTGCTGTGTTCGGTGTAAACCCGGACATGCTCCCGAGCTGAGATGAGCTGATGGGACATGTTATGACAATCACAATCTGATAAGGCTACCTACCTACACTGATATACATATAAATTATTATTCAAATACTAAACTAAGATACTTGAATAATAAACATGGTCATAATAGTTTGGTATGAACTTAAAACTAATGGTTATTCCCGTTTGACCGCACAACACATAGCACCACATAGCATGGTTCTAGCACTTGGCTGCCGCGCACTTGAGTACTGCACTGGTTGCGCTGTAGCGGCGGTCCTCCCCGCGGCGCAGGAATGCAGGCTCCGGCTCAGAATGATCTCCTACACTAAATCCAAGTCTTCGGTGTCATCAGTACCTTCATGGCATACTTTAGACCGGTACGGAAGCTTGGATATGGTCCGTCCCTCACCCAGTGACTTCGGTGTCTTGTTGAAGATCTGGTGTGAAGTGTGAGTGGGGTCCGTGGTTTTTCTTATGATTAAATATTGTCGATCTTGCGACATCATGACGTATATAAAAAATATAAAAATAAACTTGGTTGGTAGGTTGGTATGTAGATAGTCGTCGTGTGTCAGGACTTGGTCAGCAGTTTTGCGCGTCGTCCGCTCGTAAGCCGAGCTGAGGTTGACGAACTCAATTCTTGCGAGTGTGTCGTGCATTTCGATTGATTTTATGTTGTAAACAATCAATATAATTTGGTAATAGTAACTATCTTAGTGTTTATAACACGACGCTTGCCCCATTCAGATTGTTTTTAACTGAGGGGAGTCGTGCCATCAGACCTTGCCATCAATCATGGTTTTTTTGCAAGGTTCCCTGGGGGGCTTTTCCACCATGACTGCTTATCTTTGAATGGTCCACTGCTCGCAAGAATCGTCTTCGGTTTATATTGGTTGTTAATGGAGCACATGTCTGTTTTTCCAGGCGTTGGTTCAGATGTGTCCGACGCACCAGGTAGAAGGATGCAGCAAAGGTATTCTGGTAGTTCTGGTAGTCCTTACTGCAGGTCTTCATCCATGGGTCATCGATTCACATCTGGTTCGAAGGACCGTGTAAAAGGGCTAGGACTCTTTATGGTGGGAGTCCTAGGCCTCTTAGATATTGGTGGTTGGTATTTGGTACGGCGACGATTTGAGAAGTACAAGGTTCACTGTAGTAATAGTGTATTTATCTGACTTCACACTAGTACACGAAATGGTATGAAAAATATATTGAACTGGTTTAAAGGACTAATAAAGATTGGTAATAATATAAATGGTATAAAATGGTATATGTATGAGATGGTTATGAGTAACGCGGTGCCGGGCCGGCAGATGTTAGCGCACTGGTTTGCTCAGGCAATTGTGCATATTTGCTTGTAAGACAAAAACACATAATTGCTGTGTTCGGTGTAAACCCGAACACCTTCCTCTTGATTCACTCTATCTATTAAAAAAAACCGCATCGAAATCCGTTGCGTAGTTTTAAAGATCTAAGCATACATAGGGACAGACAGACAGCGGGAGGGGACTTTGTTTTATACTATGTAGTGATAAAATTGCTCGATTTCACTCAATTATAAATATTAATCCAAAGCTATCACACACAGAACTTATCCAAAAATCTACTAGTACACATCTTAAAAGAATCGTATCACTTGATGCACCATATCGCCGGTTATATACGCGCCGCAAGCACGTCGCGTATAGCGTCGACACGTATAGCGTCGTGTTTCTTGAACATTCGATAACAGTAGAATCATCGCTAGATATATTTTTTTTTCTCTCGCCTGATGTTAAGGGACGATGTGGCCGACGATGGAGCACGCAGGTCTAGAAGACACCTATTTACTCGAGACTTGAAGAGAACTATATTGTAGTTTTCAGGACACGTTCCATACATTTGCAAAGTAGGGAGGTGACCGAAATTGGGCGATATTTTGATGGGTCAGCGCGACTACCTTTTTTGGGCACTGGTTGCACATTAGCACGCTTCCAGGATTTTGGGACTATTCCAGTTTTCAGAGATAGGCGAAAAAGTCTTGTGAGTATGGGAGACAACTCAGGGGCACAAGTTTTCAACACTACAGCCGAAATGCCGTCCGGACCACTAGTTTTGTTCACGTCAAGACTTCGTAACGTTTTGAGCACTTATTTTTGATGGATGCGAATTTCCTGCATTGTAGCTTCGCATCGAAGAAGGCTAGGTGGGGTTTCGTTAGAGGTGTCTAAACGTGAAGCATCTGCAAATTGAGCAGCAAAAAGATTTGCTTTCTCGATTGCAGTGTGGGCTAGACATCCATCTGGTTTTAGTAGTGGAGGGAGAGAAGGGCGGCTGAAGTTCGCTTCAACCGACTTGGCCAAGGACCAAAATGCTTTGCTGCCAGCTGGATGTGTCGCAAGCTTGGCACCCATTCGGCCAATTCGATTAAAGCGAGCCTTCCGTAGCACCTTCTTGCAGGACTTGGCGGCTTGATTAAAGGCTTTCTTCTTAGTTTGTATATCCGAGGTTTTGCTGTTGCGAGGGTCAGCCCAGGCAAGGTAAGCTGCACGTTTTTTCGCTTCTGCAGCGGCACATGCAGGACCAAACCACGGGCGAGCTTTGCCGGAGGTTGAGACATCCGAGAATGGAATAAAATATTCCATTGCTCTATAGACCACCTCTGTAATGGCGTCAGCGCATGTTGACAGGTCACAAGAAGAAAAGCAGGTCTGCCGCCAAGGATAAGATGCAAAAAAGTGATGCATCTCATCCCAGTCTGCTGACTTGTAACGCCACAGTCGCCTACATCCTCGAGGCGAGGGATCGGGTGGCGAGTATGACGATATAGACTTAACCACTCAATGATCAGAAGTGCCCAAAAAAGGCAACACCGATACTGAATGGCGATCCGGTTCGTTAGTCAGCAACAGGTCTAAGCAATTGGCTGTGTGGCCCTCAACGTCTGGTACCCTGGTAGCCTCGATTACCAACTGAGTGAGATTATGTGAGAGAGCAAGTTTATAAGCTTCTCTACCAGCATGGTCAGTAGGCTGAAATGGATACAGCCACTGCTGGTGGTGAAAATAGAAAGAAGAAAGATAGAAAGAGATGGATGTACTATTCTCCCGCTCACTCGTACGCGTTCGATACTTACTATATCTACTCGATAATAGATGCCTGTGCTGATTACTTAATGCGATGTTGTACAGCCAGCGCCACAGTAAAATAAATGGTATGATGTTGTCCCAGAAAGATTGTGCGTGTGTTAGATTGTTACTGCTTCAGTAAACGGCAGGAGGGATTTAGATGAAATTTGGTATATGTGTCAGTCGCGTTAAACTTCGTCCTGGAGTTTATACATTTATTTATTAGTAAATGCATTTAATTAAATTTAGTATGTACTTTATAATTATATCACAATCTATCTTTTCTATCTATATACTATATATTTGTCAAATACCACTCACTCATCACGAAATCTCAGAAACCACTGAACGGATTGGATTTAAATTTGGTATGCAGCTTCCTCTAGGGTTGTGGGTAGGGTGTTCGCTAATAAACGTTTTCAAAAAATTCACTCGCTCGTTCGTTCACTCGTTTTCTAACGCGTTTAGCGGGAGAGAGAAGTGTATGGAAATTCATTTCTAACGTGTTATTTTTTGTAATTTTTCATAGATCAGCCGGTAGCTATGGTTATTTTCATTATAGGTCAAACGACAAAAAGTTTTAACTGCAAGTCCGCCATATGATTTATTCCTCTTTCGATATCCGAACAATATTTTGTAAAAAAACCCAAATAATAAAGGCATACGCGCGAATTTCTTCGAAATTTTAATTAGGGTTTGGTAATTTTATTTTTATTTTCCTCGTAGGTGTGGTATAAAGGACTATGTATCACTCGGGAGAAAGTGCGATTCATACCTCGTGTGTTTTAAGGCCAAATGACACACTCGATAGGAATTGAGCACTTCGCCTAGGTGTACAATGTACTAATCTTGCTTCTTATTATCTACCACGCGGGCAAAGCCGCGGGAAACAGCTAGTGTTATATAAATGTTTATTTTGATTTGTCATCACATGAATCATCGAACGATGGTTAATATAATGACAATCAAACTTGCTAGCACGTTCAGAATGCTGTTTACGTTAACAAATATATCTGTAGGTGTTGGACTACGTAACGGAAGTGAACAGACAGCGCAACCTAGCGGCGACCCTGAGCCACTACTACGACTCGTGGCGCCAGCTGTGCGAGATGGCATTCTGCGCCGCGCCGCCGGACCTGTTGCCGCTGGACGCGCGCCGCGGCCTGCTGTTCAACGTGCTGCACGACCTGCTCAACAAGATCCCGCCCGCTGAAGTACTGCCGCATCTAGGTAATATTATCTCTCTTATTTGACGACCTCCGTGGCGCAGTGGACTGTTGCCGCCGGACCTGTTGCCGCTGGACGCGCGCCGCGGCCTGCTGTTCAACGTGCTGCACGACCTGCTCAACAAGATCCCGCCCGCTGAAGTACTGCCGCATCTAGGTAATATTATCTCTCTTATTTGACGACCTCCGTGGCGCAGTGGACTGTTGCCGCCGGACCTGTTGCCGCTGGACGCGCGCCGCGGCCTGCTGTTCAACGTGCTGCACGACCTGCTCAACAAGATCCCGCCCGCTGAAGTACTGCCGCATCTAGGTAATATTATCTCTCTTATTTGACGACCTCCGTGGCGCAGTGGACTGTTGCCGCCGGACCTGTTGCCGCTGGACGTGCGCTGTGGTTTCTATGTATACTATGTATGTATTTACAAAAAAACAAGTTTATAAGTAGTATATTAGTCATGTGGTACCCATAACACAAGCTGTGCTTACTTTGGGGCCAAATGTGTGAAACACAACATGGTGTGAAATGTCCAGAATTATTTATTTATTTTCAGAACAAGACAAGTTAAAATCAAAACATTATTTACTAGGATCACTTTGAATCGTTTGTTTACATGCTACCTAGGTACCGGTTCCTCCTAACGGCAGTTCAAAATAATTCCGACAAGAAACACGTCTTTGCCGATTTGTTACGATTTAAATAATAAGTTATTTTATATTATGCTTTAAAGAGACCGTTTCTATTTTATTATGTTTTGAAATTTGCCAATCGACAAATCTTGAACGTCGCTTGGGACCTTGTCATAATAGAATCGTACACATTAGCCTATAAAAGATTTATTAACCTTAACTGTGGAAACAGCTAATTTATCTTTATTTTTAGTACAAGCTGGTGCCCGCGACTACGTCTGCGCAGAATTAGTACTTCGTGTATTTCTAACGGCTTTTGCAGCGCACGCCAGAATAGCTCCCAAATGGCAGAACTTTTTTCCTGCTTTTTTGTCACATTTAGTTATATTTAAACGATTTACACAATATCTTTATAAATTATAGCCTATGTGTTATTCTGATGTATAAGCCATGTTATTGTAAAGTTTCATTAAAATCCATTCAGTAGTTTTTGCGTGAAAGAGTATCAAACATACATACAAACTTTCGCGTTTATAATATTAGTAAGGATTAATACTACGATTATTACTATTTTTTTAAATTAATGAACATTTTTGTAAACGTACATTTAATTTTAATATATATGTATGTACTGACAATACACTGTCATGTTATCTATTTGAGCTGTGCTCTTGTCAGTGAGTTCTCTTTGTTTCCTGTTCCTCTCTAGGGCAGTCTTTTTGATCCTACTAAATCCTATCTTCTAGCCCTTATCCTAAGCTCAGAGGAACCGGCAAAATATGTTTCTTTCCATTTACCTCTATCAGCCGTCATCTAATGCCCTCATTGGGTTCGAACAGGTCGTGCACCATAGAAAAATGTATGCGCGCTACACCAGTACTTTCTAACGGTAATTTAAAACATCGTGAGGAAACTTAAAAAGTCCGAAAACACGTGCCCAGTGCACGAAAGGAGCCTCTGAGGCGCACTTTAATACCATCATTTGGTTAAAAATAAGTAGGGTCACGATAAGTAGAGCCGTCATTTCAGCTCTCACGTCTTCCGCATCCCAGCCAGTCGCATAACGTAATTTATTAATTTTAGGCAATCTGGCTTCGGGCACCGTCCTACTCCTACTGGTCAATCTAAGACACTGCTACATCCTCCAAAAACGCGAAGCGAACCTCAAATCGTCGGACTTCGAGACCACATTCTTCGGACCCTCGAACCACATCATGCAAACCAACTCCCTAACCCTCAAGTTCATCCTGCAAAAGATTCTCAGCTGGATTTTAATATCGGGCAGTTGCACGCAGAAAATGAGAGTGAACCTATACGGGGCGCTGCTAAACTTCCTCAACATCGTAAATCTGAAACCCAGCGCGGCGGAGCCGGAGGAGGAACTCAACACCACGTACGTCAGTCGTCTCGACAGCTCGAAAGCGCGGCCGTGCAAGGAAGAGTCGTCCTTAAAGTCGATGGTTATAGAGGTGATCAACGATTTCGGTGAGAATCTGTGCGCGATCGTGTGCGGAGACTGCGTGGGCGCGGGACACGACGTGTGCCGGATGGTGGCGCTCGCCTGTCTCCACACCTTGGTGGAGATCAACCCGGCCACCGACTGGCTCCACACGCTCTCCGGCCAGGGCTATCTGAGGAACTTGATCGATAGTCTCATGCAGGATGATCAGGAGTTGATGGAGGTAAGATAAATACTATTAGACCATTTCTCAGGCTAAGCTAAGCTCGCGTTTCCGTGGGTCTTAATATATGAATATCATTCATTTATTCCTGACGTTTTCGAGATAACCCGGTTTCTAAATCCGACATGTCGGTTGGATTGTAAGACACCGACTTATACACCTTAACGTCACTTAACGGTGCAATAAACGTAGCCGAAACGATGGGACTCGTTTAAAAGGTAGCAATAAATTTTGACTAACGAACGCGTAAATTTACTCATTGTTTTGTCTATGAATATAAGCCTTACATATCTTATACATTTTACACATGACGGCGTCAGCGACGGCTGAGCGATGGAGCCGTCACCATCTTGATTTGGTGGTAAAGGGTCAATATTTGTCGTAATAGAATAATACGATCTTTATTACTTGACCTTTTAATCACAGTATTATAATTACAATAATGTTCAGTTAACACACTTAGATAGATAATTGATTCAGGCATGACTTTGCGGAAATCCATTATAAAACATTAAACAGATGAACAAATATTTAGTACAATTCCGCCAATCTATTCCTAAAGAGTTGCCTTCAAAAGAAATGACACACGTGATACGTGTTTCGCCACTCTACGAGGCATCCTCAGGAATACTTGACTAACTCCGCACCCCGACGAAAAAACACTCGTTTTTTCGATTGGCGGAATTGTACTAAATATTTGTACACTTAGATAGGCAAACCGACAGTTTCGCAACGGAGAAGTGTCTCGGTTCGTGTCTCAACGTCAACTGCCCGATCGTCCAATCCCCACTCTCCATCGCGACTCTGTCCACGTGCCGCCATTGCAAAACAACTGACGTCACCGCGTTTGCCCCACTACTACGTTAACAATCAACAATCAATTGCGAAACTTAATAAAATGATATCGTTATTCACGACATCATTCTATCTTTGTGTGTCTGTCGATCGACATACAGCCTTACTAGCGGTGGGTGCTCGTTTACGAGACGCGGTAAACATGTACGACAGCGTTTTCTCAAAGCGATGTGAATTCTGTCACTCATCGCTATAGTAAAATAGAGATCTGAAAGGAGGTATCGTTGTTCACTTATTTATTTACTTTATTGGAAAATTAGCAGCTATCATAACTTACATAGATTAAATTAATGTTGCGCCCGCTACATAGCTCCATTTGTTGGCGGGCGGACGCAATAAAATAAACAGCACAGTGTCATCTAGTATCGAGTAGATGCATTACAAAGTACGTTCTCGAACGTTCGAGTAGCGTCGAGGTTCTACGCGATGCTCTCGGCTCTTATATATATACGGCGGTAATTTACGGATGCCCTTAGTCTATTTCCGGGTTGACAAGTGATACAGGTGCGATAGTTTCGAAGTGTTATCAGTTGTGTTGTAGTCTTGTAACTTTTATAGAGTTCTATTAGGAGGTTTACAAGTAGAAACTGTGGATTAAGTTCTGTGTGTGGTAACTTTGAAATAAAAGATATTATTTGGTAAAATCGAGTGGTTCCAGAATTTATGAGTACCCGGCTCGTTACAGTAATAAGAACAGAAAGCTAATTACAGAGTTTCACGCGTAGTAACAATATAACTAACAACAATGCGAACCTTAAGTCAACAAAAGCTCAAGACAATGACGTGGAATAATAGAGATAAACTTTGTATATTAAATTAATGTAGTTAAACCAAGTACCTACGTCACTATTTAAGTTACTTCTGGTCAGTCGCTGTCCGAGTTAACAGAATACAAAATAGACCTAGGTCTAATTCAGGATGCCTGCAAAACTTATTTAATGGATCGCTTGTTCGCCATAAAAATGCATTCTGTCTGTAATTTGTGTCAACTATAGAAATAGAAATTGTGGGGCTAAATCGGGTGATTTTGGACGGGGCGTGAATGGTAATTTTACTGAGTAGCTTATGAAAATCTATTATATTTGAAGTTATTTTTAGAAGGAAAGATAGATTAGAAATTTCACGTGTGAGTGAGGAAGAAAGTTAAACTTTTGCAGAGTTCACCATAACAGAAGGACTTCTTGGGAATTTTTAACTAAAAGCAGAGATATTTAATAAATTTAATTTGAATTCTTTCAATTCCATCAATATATATACCAAATCGCGGATTCCATACCTGTGACGCATATTCAAGAATACTTCGGACAAACGAAAATTTTAAAGGTTTTAGCCCGGCTAAAACTAGCGGAACTTCTCATCACAAATCCTAATGATCTTGATGTCCATAGTCTCAGTAAGAAAATCATTCAAAAGAACCAAGTTTAAGGTAGTGGACCGCCCCTTAAGAATTGAGATGAACTAAAAGAGTGGTGCAGTGCTGAGTTATATACAACAATATACAAGGTTATATAAGTTTATATACAATCCTCTAGAACAATTTCGCTATGATACAGAGTTTTCAATGGCCTATACTTCATATGTTAACGACTTCAGTTTTTTTAACCATTGTTATGAATAGGTGAAACAAAAACTACTTCCAGATCTCGGGAACAGTGCAAACAGAAATAGACTTAAAAATAATAGGGATATTGGTACACAAATTGATTGGCACAATTAGTAAGTAATATCGGGCTAATCTCACCTGGACCGGCCGATTTAGAAGTATCCATTTTAATTAATAACTGCAAGACCATATCCTCAGTTATTTCAATATTGCTGATGTCATTATGTGCACCCGAAATCATGAAAGTCAAGACAAGCTTGAAATCAGACTTGTCTGAAGCATCTGGTGACAAGAATGTAGAATAAAAATGCTCTGAAAACATTTTACATATAGACTCGCCAGATGTTGCCGTAGAACCTTAATATGTAACACATGTGGGAATATCGCTTGAGTTCCCTGTTATGTTTTTAGTATATAACCAAAACTGTTTAGGGTGTTTTTCAATACAATTTTTAATAAGTTTAATGTACTCATTATAACAGTTAGTTTCTTATGACTGTGCCCTTTTACGCAGATAGGTCAAAGACTCGAGGTCGGATTTCATGCCGTATATTTTATAGTATTTAAATTATTTAAGATTTACTTTTAAAACTTTTATGAGTGCTAGGGAAGCCATTTAGGATACGAGTTGATACGTACTCATTTTGTGGGGATGAATTGCAATTTGAGTGGGTTCATAATAGAATGAAAATTCGCTGAACCAATTTATTTCACATTTTTTTTAAATTGATTGAGTTATAATTGACATACGATTGAGAGTTTAATCTATATATTAATACGTGAAACAAAAACTTTGTACCCCTTTTTACGAAAATTGCGCGGACGGAAGAGTATGACATTTCGCACACTTATAGTTTGTATAGAGAAGGAGTGCAGAATGCTAATATTTTTTTAAATTATGCATAAAAAATACATTATTTATTAATTCATTATGGCCGAATTTCGACTAGTGGGCGACCACTAGTGAATCTATATGTGCAAAATTCACATTAACTAAAATAGCTTTATGATTTGGGTCCAAAGTTACTAACGGGTCGTGATTTTCCATCACAGTGAGGTCATCGTTCGACCTTACCAAATCCAGGAACCTACTGTTAAAATCAGACTCCAGAAAGTAGTTATACCAATTATTTTTAATATCAAACCAGGATCGACATAGTTTTTCATGTATTCTTCTCTTCAATAACCAAAAACCCCCGAGAGGAAACGGCGGGCTCTTTTACATACATTCACCAATAATACCACAGATTATCTATATCAGCCTTTGCAATCAATGAATCGATTAAACATATCGATTTCAAAATCCAAGTTTTAAAGGTAATATTTAAATAAATAACAATCGACCATCCTGACAAGTGCCTGTCCCAGGCACCTATAAGTTAAATAGACTTAAAAAGACTACAGTTATCCAATCTTCAACTGATGATAATCATGTCTAACAATTATTATCTTGTATTAATAAGTAAACACGAATTACAATTATTATTATTACAATATTAAAATATAATGAAGATAACAATGTTTCTTGTATATTATAGTAATAAACTTATTTGAGGTATCTTTAGGTGATAGTTTGTATGACTGATCCAATAGAAAATTATGTTTTGATAAAACTAAATAAAACATCAAAACAAAGGACTAATATAATAAATGTATACCAATATAATGTTAAAAGCTACACTTAAACACAATACAAAATAATGTTAGTTTCAATGAGGATAATAAGCCGCATTTCCTACATGCAGTACAAATACCTCTTCACTTAACAAACAAATTAATTATATAAAAAAAAAAAAAGGTTTTACACACAAACAGCATCATCTCAATGTATCTATTATACCCTCTTATAATCAGTCGTCCCTACAAATAACTTTTTTATATAAGTAGCTTGATTTATTACCCTCGGCCATCTAACCACTACTGAATGTCCCCATTCATCTATCTAGAAAAATTGATATAATTTCAAAATTTTAACAAGCACTATTAATAATCATGCTATGGCGTTATTACATGTAACATATTTGCTATGACATAATAATACAAAAGTTCAATGTTCTTTAATTAATAACTATTTTAATTTTAATTGGTACTAACACTATTCATCATTTAATCACATAGTTGTAATTAAACTGATAACAGCTGTTGTTGTACATACACTTACTCGAACAAATCAACACTGATCACTGAGTTACTGAGTCGTAAGCTAGAGCTCTTTATGAATACCATCGTTTATAATAAGTTTCAACTACCAATAATAATGTCTGCATATTTTATGCTCTAAACATTGTCGTTACAGCCAGTTTCCTTAATCTGGGTAGGGTTATCTTTGAAAATCTGTACATGATTTCTGTGATTAGATTAGTGCATGCTTGCTCGTATAACACGTGTCTTCAACGTATTTTTATTATCCGCGTAGCGAGTTACGCTCCTTTAGTATTGTCCACGCTTACCCGCACAAGGGGTTACGACCACCAGGCATTAGTTGTGTATTGCCGTCGCTTACCCGCATAAGGGGTTACGACCTTAAGGCATTAGTTATGTATTTCCGACGCTTACCCGCACAAGGGGTTACGGCCTCAAGGCATTAGTTATGTATTTCCGATGCTTACCCGCACAAGGGGTTACAACCTCCAGGCATTAGTTATGTATTGCCGACGCTTACCCGCACAAGGAGTTAAGACCTCAAGGCATGAGTTGTGTATTGCCGATGTTTACCCGCACAAGGAGTTACGACTTCAGGATATTCATAATGTGTTGCCGACGCTTACCCGCACAAGGGGTTACGACCTCAAGGCATGAGTTGTGTATTGCCGATGTTTACCCGCACAAGGAGTTACGACTTCAGGATATTCAAAATGTGTTGCCGACGCTTACCCGCACAAGGGGTTACGGCCTCAAGGCATTAGTTATGTATTTCCGATGCTTACCCGCAAAAGGTGTTCAACCTCCAGGCATTAGTTAAGTATTGCCGACGCTTACCCGCACAAGGGGTTACGACCTCAAGGCATGAGTTGTGTATTGCCGATGTTTACCCGCAAAAGGTGTTACAACCTCCAGGCATTAGTTATGTATTGCCGACGCTTACCCGCACAAGGGGTTACGACCTCAAAGCATGAGTTGTGTATTGCCGATGTTTACCCGCAAAAGGTGTTACAACCTCCAGGCATTAGTTATGTATTGCCGCGCTTACCCGCACAAGGGGTTACGACCTCAAGGCATGAGTTGTGTATTGCCGATGTTTACCCGCAAAAGGTGTTACAACCTCCAGGCATTAGTTATGTATTGCCGACGCTTACCCGCACAAGGGGTTACGACCTCAAGGCATGAGTTGTGTATTGCCGATGTTTACCCGCAAAAGGTGTTACAACCTCCAGGCATTAGTTATGTATTGCCGACGCTTACCCACACAAGGGGTTACGACCTCAAGGCATTAATTATGTATTTCCGATGCTTACCCGCAAAAGGTGTAACAACCTCCAGGCATTAGTTATGTATTGCCGACGCTTACCCGCACAAGGGGTTACGACCTCAAGGCATGAGTTGTGTATTGCCGATGTTTACCCGCAAAAGGTGTTACAACCTCCAGGCATTAGTTATGTATTGCCGACGCTTACCCGCACAAGGGGTTACGACCTCAAGGCATGAGTTGTGTATTGCCGATGTTTACCCGCAAAAGGTGTTACAACCTCCAGGCATTAGTTATGTATTGCCGACGCTTACCCACACAAGGGGTTACGACCTCAAGGCATTAATTATGTATTTCCGATGCTTACCCGCAAAAGGTGTAACAACCTCCAGGCATTAGTTATGTATTGCCGACGCTTACCCGCACAAGGGGTTACGACCTCAAGGCATGAGTTGTGTATTGCCGATGTTTACCCGCAAAAGGTGTTACAACCTCCAGGCATTAGTTATGTATTGCCGACGCTTACCCGCACAAGGGGTTACGACCTCAAGGCATGAGTTGTGTATTGCCGATGTTTACCCGCAAAAGGTGTTACAACCTCCGGGCATTAGTTATGTATTGCCGACTCTTACCCGCACAAGGGGTTACGGCCTCAGTATATTTATGTATGTATATTGTTACCGCTTAACACGCCCAAGGTGCTACGGTCTCCTTCCAATGTCACACGTGTCAAGTATGGATAGGATGGGTTGGATACAGCAGGTTGTAGGAAAGATATCTATATATTAGGTTATTAGGGATTTTAGATATTTACGTATATGTTTTATATAATATATAAATTAAGATAAAATGAGACCGTCTGTTTGGTCATCAACTATTCAGATTGATTCACTGTCTCCAGGTGAGCTTCCGGAATCAGACTCGGAAAACTTGCACCATGGTTTGATTTTGTCTACCGAAAAAAAAACACTGATATAATATTTTCTTTTAGAGTAACCGTCAACGCTGCTGATTTCGTAGCGGTCATGATCAAACACGGCACTCACCCTGTACGGACCGTTAAATGCGGGAATGAGTTTGTTACTTTCCTTTTCTTTTGTATCATAACTAAATCCCCTACCTCGTACTTTTTAGGCTTACATCTCTTTTTGTCAAATCTGAGTTTCATCTGTTCCTGTTGCTTCAATATATTCGAATTGGCTTCATCTCTGATCTTTTGTAAGTTACTATCCGATATTTCGCTAGATAGTAACGTACGATGGATTTCATGCAAATGCCCTTCAGAACTGTTGACGCTAGGTCTACCCAGTATGATTTTCATAGGGGCTTTTCCAGTATCTTGATTGATTGTATTGTTGAGACTCCACTGTACGTCCGGTACGTACTGGTCCCAATGTCTGTCGTCTGTTCCATGTCAAAGAGCTGTCAGTGATGAAAGTATTGATCTATTGTATCTTTCGATTTGGCTATTTGCCCTCGGTGTTGTCACAGCATTTAGTATATGTTTCACTCCTATATTCTGCATTATAACCTTCGAATTCTTTGGAAGTAAAACTAGTTGTAGCGATTGGGTTACGGCTTAACCCTCGGTTAGTCGCGTGGGTAAAATAATTTGAAAATTTATATTTTATTTCCTTTCTAACATTGTGATTTATGTATTTTTTTTTTTTATTGTTTTGTCACGAGAATGCTAGAGCAGATAGCAGGAACTGGACCAAATGTCACTATGGTCAACTGGTTAACAACCGTTCTCTTGGTTGAACAATTACTAACAAATTATAACTTGACAGTAGTAGGCCCAATGAGAAAAAACAAACCGGAGATCCTAAATGACTTCAAGCGAAAATTATTAGAAGAACTTTCCACAGTGTTCAGATATAAGCCGACTGGGACCTCGCTCTCCTATTGTCCGAAGAAGGATAAAACTGTACTACTATTTTCGACAATGCACCATGATGGCAAAATTGATGTGGATTCTGTCGTCCACATTGCAACCACGGGCTACTATTTCAACTTTGCCCGAGAATTGAAACACACTATGAGACGATTCATACCTCCGCTTCAATAATTGCAATTGCGGGCCACCATTTCAACTTTGCCTTGAGAATTGAAACAGACTATGAGACGATTCATACCTCCGCTTCAGGATGTTTTACCCAATGAAAATATTTTCATTACCAAGAGAAAGCATTGCATACATTGTCCAAGACCAACTGATCGGAAATTTAAATCAAGCAAACATACGCCAAACACATACTAAATCGATATGTACTGACTATGTCCAAAGGGAAAATTAGTCTAACTTCAATTGGTTAAAGTTTATATATATTTTTGTTGGTGCATTCCAAATTTAATGCAAAAGTGTTCGTTGTTCTGGTGTTATTGCATGTAGATTTATAAAAAAGAACATTTATTCATTTAGTTACGTAAAATTTTTTTTCTTGATCATGATTTCAAAGAGAGAAATTTATGTTCCTATTTTTAGATTGTAAATTTAGGTAATAATAACAAAATAGTATTTAATTAACTTGTTGTAGTTTCATTGTTATAAAGTATTAAATAAAGAATTGCTTAGATAATCAGGAAAATATATGTGAAAAGGCTATTTTTACGCTGTTTATTTTAGGGGTCTTCAGAGACCCCACGCGACGAACCGCGTAAACAAAGAATGCGCGACCTACCGAAGGTTAAAGCATCGGCGTGTGCTAATTGAGCGCCAGGTCGGTATTCAATGCTGAAGGTGGATTGCTGCACCAACAGCCACAAACGATAGGCTATCTATTTGATCATCAATTAACGGCATGGGATATTTTTCTTTTAAAGTTTTACGATTTAGAGCCCTATAATCGACGCATAATCTTTATCTCCGTTTTTTTTTTTTTTTTTTTTGCCACTCGAATTATTGGGCTAGCATATTCTGAAGTAGACTCCCGGATTATGTCATTGTCTAGCATTTCACTAACTATATCTTTCACCTTACTTCGTTCCGATAAAGAGAGTCGGTATGGACGGTATGTTACTGGTGAGTCGTCTTTTATTTTTATATGCATTTCTGTATGTGTTGTTTTCCCCAATTCCTTTAATGAAATGCAAAACAATTACGTTTCTCGTTTAGCAGCGTCACTAGCTTTGTTTTAACAGTTCCGTCTAAATCGTTATCAACCAAAATTTATTTCTCTCTGAGTGATTAATTACTGGATTTAATGCAAAGTATGGTTGCGCTGTCTAATACATTACCATCTTAAGTATCAAAATCAGTAGAATGTTTATCAGTTGATACATTCGTTGAAATTGAGATAGCCCTCGTGATCAAAGTCCCAGCTGGCAATGTAAAGGGATCAACACCTAATCCTAAAACTAATAACGAACTCGGGCTGAGTTTTTTTGATTTGATCCTTGATCCTTTTGATTGTGTAAATCCCCGGTAGAACTAGATACTCCTGACCTAATTTGAAGCAACTTTCTGTGTCTACGTACACTATACCATTGTCATAATTGACTGTCTTGATGGGGATGGTTGTTAAACCGCGAATGACCGTGTTTTCCAGACATGTAACAGGAATTTTCTCTGTTTGCGGGTTTAGTTCTTGATACATAAAAAGGACACTATCTATTTTGTAGGCTCTTACACCAGGTAGTTCGGTCAGCGTGTGCCCTATTAGCATGTCGGTGGGTAGTAAACCGGGTTTCACTAGATAAACTTCATTTCTTCGTTAAGACCATCTAGTTCAATCCGCACTTTACTGCGACCAGTCGGAATCACGTGGCCGTTTCCAAATCCCCTTAGCATTTGTAACTTCTCTCTGTCAATCGGGACATGTAATTTTTCACCTAGATCTTCGCTAAGCTACAGAGTACATTGACTACCTAGATCAATAAATGCGCGGAATGGTTGTTTATCAACTAAAACTTGCTTGTAATATTTCGCCATCCCTTTTTGTCCGCATGCGATGTTCAGTACGTTTTGGTTGTAGGAGCACGGCTTTCGTTGCTAAAGCGACTGCCAGTAGTGCTTCTGCAATTTTGGTCAGTATGTCCAAATCGTCGACACTTCAAGCACTTTACTATAGGCTTCGGACACGTAGCGATCATATGACCTAGTTCGCTGCGATCTGCTTTCGTGCTCAATGGGAGACGGTGTACGAGCTGAATCTGAATCATATCTTTATAGTTATGACTGTGATTTATAAAAGTTTTTGTGGGAGAAGACATTTTGATAACAGAACTTTTGGAAAAGGAAGGTTAAAGGAAAATGAACAGGAAGACACTATATGAGTATCTGAAAACAATTACAGCTTTAATACAACAACACTGATACTCGGCAATGTCGTAATGTGTACAATTACTTTTTGATACTCAAATCATCTATCACAATTATAAAGTGCACCTCAGGTGCACTACTGTTTCAGATTATTCTAGAAATTTATAAGCTATTTGTGGTACTAAGCGCATCACTATTGTGCTCATCACTATAACCAACTAATAATGGTTGTAAATAAACTTTGTTTCATTACTGTGGAATACAAAAAAAATATATTTTC
Source organism: Lampropteryx suffumata (assembly GCA_948098915.1). Lineage (NCBI taxonomy): Eukaryota > Metazoa > Arthropoda > Insecta > Lepidoptera > Geometridae > Lampropteryx > Lampropteryx suffumata. The sequence continues at coordinate 1,225,994 of OX402545.1, forward strand.
ATAATATATATATTATTTAATATAATCTAATATATATACATATATATATATTTTAATAAGTATAGTATTATGCTATTGATCTATTAATTTTATCAACTTTAATAGTAATTGCTAATAATCAGCTGCTAGTATTGCAAAGCAGTTAAGCGATCATGATAAGCAAACCTTCATGATTAACGGTGTATCACCATGATCCTGTTTGGAAGAAATACTAGTGCACTATGCAAGGTTGCACTATGCACTATGCAAGGTGCAATGTAAAATATGCAACAATACTTTACATTGCACAGGGTGGGTTTATTCAAAATCATATGAACCTACATCATGGGTATATGAGTACCTATTGTACCATTTATATTAGTTAAGTAGTTAAGTTATTTAGATATTAATTAATGTTAAGAAATTATAGTAACCAACCATTGTCTTATTGTAATTAACATGCTATTGATTCAAGCAATAAGTTATGCATTTAAGTAAAATAGTAAGTATTTTGTTTTAGTTATTAAAATAAATATAAATTAATCCCGGACATTTCACACAGCATCGTCCAGCCCCAAAATAAGTATAGCCTGTTAGGGGTTCCACATGACTGATATACTACTTATATAGTTCTCTTTTGCAAATGCATACATACTATACATAGAGACACCCAGACCCGATAATCATAAATAATATTTTGTTCAACATAATATCATTGATTCAATCATAACCCAACCCCACCATGGTTGTTAAATAAGACTGATTCTCTTAATGGTGTTTTGTGTAGATACATATGTGATGCGGTTTCGCTTGAATAATTAAATAGATTGTTAGTTTGCATTCCACCTAAACATAAAACAAAACACAAGCCAAAACAGTATCACCATGAAAACCAAAGAAAGCTGTTAGTAATCTATATTATTATATCATCACACAGGTCAACCATTTTACTTATTACATAAGAGTGACTCTTAATTTAACATTCAATACATTAGGTACTTATGTGATGCAGTTAAAAAAAAACAAAACACAAACCAAGACAGTGATGTGAGCAACCAAAAACAAACAATATTGAATCAGAGCAAACATACCAACATTATGCTCTTTCTCCTGATGTCTCTTGTCAACCACCTGTAGAGCTGCTAATGTAACAGCTGAACTGTTTGCTGTTGTCAATTGAGTATGAAACCATTGACCTCAAGTAGGGCTATGCTATGCCCAGCAATATGCAAATTAAGGAAATTGAATTCTCAATGTAGGTACCTATCCATTGTGGTACCTTTATATACTTATATTAGTACATGGTACTGCGCCCGGTTAAAGACAATCTAGTCTGAGAAGGGTATTATTCATGTTTGTCTTCACAAAGTTGTGAAGTAATTTTCATTTTAACTTTCAACGCATGTTCCAATCAAAAAACTTCCAAGAAAACTTACCAAGGTTTCTTCGATCTTATTTACCTTTCCTTACGCAGGAAACATGGGTTCCACTTCTGATTTGTTAAAATCAGACTACAGAAAGTAGTTATACCAATTATTTTTAATATCAAACCAGGATCGACATAGTTTTTCATGTATTCTTCTCTTCAATAACCAAAAACCCCCGAGAGGAAACGGCGGGCTCTTTTACATACATTCACCAATAATACCACAGATTATCTATATCAGCCTTTGCAATCAATGAATCGATTAAACATATCGATTTAAAAATCCAAGTTTTAAAGGTAATATTTAAATAAATAACACTACCCATTAAACTGACGACAATTGTGCGTGTTCATATCATCAATATATATAAGATATAATACAGGTTCCCATTGTGCTAGAATAGGTAGACAAGAAATGAGAATCCGAGCTTGAATATTTGTGAGGTTGAAATCACCTACTAAGATAAATTAGTCCTAGGTTTTGGTTCAATCGGCACAATAAACGAAGCATCCCTGAACATACCACAAGTTCGTCGTCCGCGATTAAGTTACGTGCGTGTAGATTCAATGCGCTCTAAGCGCCCTACATAGATTTTTCCATACTTCACCCACACGAAATTGAAGCCATTCTCCTAGCCCTGTTAGCAATATTTAATATTCCATATTGAGGTTATCGTTTATGTAAACGTGTCTAACCGAGTCAAGGAACCCTATGTCAGGGGCTGCTAGCCCATTGCGCGCTCGTGCTGCCTCTTTCGCGTAGCGGTTGGTGAAGCTCACTACGATAGCATTATCTTTGGGACCATGCAGCGGTACTCTATACAAATAATTAAGGTACACTAGTTACACTAGCCTCGATAATGGAGAATACGTTCTCATCTTTTTTGTGGAGGGGACCCCTTTTATCTTTGTTGTTTTTGAGTCGGGAGCGCTGGTCAGCCGCAGAGAGCTGGACTTTCAGGGATGAAACTTGATTTCCCAGGCTATCAATGACAGCATGCAAGTGTTCCATCTTTACAATTTATTTTCAACGACGGTTTCCTTAACAGAGAAGCCATCAAGACGCTTTCCCATAAATTCACAGCTAGCCTTAAGATCCTGAAGCTCAACCTTTCTTCACATCTTCAAATAGTGACGGTAGGCCAGTTAGCTGACTCTTGATGGCACGGGTCTCCTGAAGGACTTCTGTTCGGATAAGGCTGCTGAGCCTGGCAGAGGCGATAAAATCCTGCAATTGCAGGGGCACATCCGTGCATTCTTTTTGGCCGAGCCCATCTTTCTCCAAGTGCCTTCCGCGACTTGAACGCACCGGAAGTCTAGATGCTTTTTACAAGCACCACATTGCACTCCATCAATGAAGTGTGACCCACCCGTCGTGCAATCCATTATGAGCCGATAAAAAGGTTTACGATCTATAAAACGGAATATTACACGAAGCGTATCCACCGAGCGAGTGTTCACACCTGACTGATGTCATATTTTCAGGGTGTTAAGGTGCAAAATTATAATAATTATAATTTATAAAAATAAAAAAATAATTAATAAATTGACTTGACTTTGACTTGACTTTGACTTGACCGACTGTGATAGGCAGGTTATTGTCGATGTGATCGGATCATTATCTCGTCCGCAGGCTTTAGAGCCGAACCCGAAGTCTCTCCGAGTGGTGTACGTGTACGAGTCGAAGCTGGCACTGCTCATGAAGATGTGCGGCACCCGCGCCGGCGCCGAGACCGTGCTGTCCCAGGGCGCCCTCGCCGCGCTCGCCAGTCTGCGTGTGCTGCACCAGCATCCCGACATGCACGCCGCCACGCCACGCACTGACTTCCTACCCTCAGTCGCTAACAGGTCAGTGCTGCACCAGCATCCCGACATGCACGCCGCCACGCCACGCACTGACTTCCTACCCTCAGTCGCTAACAGGTCAGTGCTGCACCAGCATCCCGACATGCACGCCGCCACGCCACGCACTGACTTCCTACCCTCAGTCGCTAACAGGTCAGTGCTGCACCAGCATCCCGACATGCACGCCGCCACGCCACGCACTGACTTCCTACCCTCAGTCGCTAACAGGTCAGTGCTGCACCAGCATCCCGACATGCACGCCGCCACGCCACGCACTGACTTCCTACCCTCAGTCGCTAACAGGTCAGTGCTGCACCAGCATCCCGACATGCACGCCGCCACGCCACGCACTGACTTCCTACCCTCAGTCGCTAACAGGTCAGTGCTGCACCAGCATCCCGACATGCACGCCGCCACGCCACGCACTGACTTCCTACCCTCAGTCGCTAACAGGTCAGTGCTGCACCAGCATCCCGACATGCACGCCGCCACGCCACGCACAGACTTCCTACCCTCAGTCGCTAACAGGTCAGTGCTGCACCAGCATCCCGACATGCACGCCGCCGCAAATAATACGATTTTATCCAATATATATTGGTAGGATTATTTGACACCTAAAAACGCTTGATACGTTTGGTCTGTCCTCATTATTTCCTGGTGGTAATGTAATGTTTGTTAACAGATTCCGTCAGATCTTGGTGCCCGCACTGGCACTATGCGACGCGCTGTTGACGACTCTCGGCACGCAGAACCACAGCTGCGTTATCCACGTGACGCACGCCCTGCTCACGCATCTGGAATGCATCGACATGGTGCTGAGGTACATTTAGTTTTCAATCTTATTATTTAATATTTTAAGTTTAATTTTAGTTCTCTATTCATAATTTGTAAATTTTGTAAACCTGAGAATCACAAAAGTCTGTCAATTTGTTTGGAATTTTACAGCGTAGGGTCTAATACTAATTTTCCATACAAATTGTAAAACAATACGGTTCCGGACGGTGTTGTTGCTTACGTGGTGAATTACGTATGCCACGATCACCATCTCGGAGAATTCCTTGTAGTTTTCGCGAACATTAGATTCGAAGCAGCCTAACCTTGCACGATATTTCAGAGCCGCTCAACCTAACTCACCCGAAGAGCTCCTCATCGAAGTGGAAGCCATCACCTCCGTGATCTGCCGCGCGTCCGACCGGGAGGTGTTCGGCGCCGTGCAGGAGGACACGGCGCTGCAGCAGAGTGCGCCCGCCTTGCAGCGCGTCCAGGGCCTGATGATGGCCTTACTGCAACGGTTCCAGCAACCCCCGCCCACCCCTCCACTGCTCTATTACAAGGTATGGACGTCGAGTCTACTGCATCAGGGGTTATGCTCAGACAGGAAGATTATTGTCGTTGAGAAAGATGATGACAAATCTCGCTAATGTTCAGTTAACCAAAGATATATAATATATTTTAAATTTCTGCGTGCTGAGGTCATTATCCGGCATATTTGATTTTTGCAACCGAATTTTAGGAACCGGAAGGAGTGGCGGATGTAAGAGTTACAAACACGCTGAAAGATGATAAAGTTTATGATTTGAATTTTTGTAATTGTTTCAGATCGTGTGTAATCTATTAACGTACGCGCGTCACATAGCGGGTGCGGGTGCGGGGGAGCCGGGGCTCGCGGGAGGGGCGGAGTGGGGGGCGGGGGGCGCGGCGACCGCCCGCGCCAGCGCGCGCCTGCTGGCCGCGCTCACGGCGCTGCACCGCCAGGAGGAGAAGCAGCTGGCGACTCACGCGCATCGGCTCAGGGCATTGCCTTCTATGACACTGGACGGTAACTATACACTGTAGGACGGGTGCGTGGGGGGGACTTTGTCTTTCTGAATCTGTGTTTAGTGTTTGCGTTCGCGTCACGGCTTAGTGTTTGCGTTATTGGCATGTATTTAAGCTTAGACACTCACTTAGTTCGAGCGCGTAATGAACGTGATCCTGTGACAGTTCAATAAATCGTCGTCGTTATTACAAATAAAGATCCGCAACTCAAAAAAGTTTGTTCACTCGCAGATATCAAGAAGCTCCTGCCCCCGGAGTCCGAGCAACTGTCGGCCGCAGCGGCGCGCTCGGCGGCCGTCGGCGCCACGCGCGCCGCGCTCGCCTCGCGCCGCCGCGCCGCGCGACACTGCGAGCTCGCGCTGCAGCACGCGTTGTGGCTGCTCACACAAGGTACCTGCGGGGGGAGGGGGAGGGGAGCGCCGCGCGACACTGCGAGCTCGCGCTGCAGCACGCGTTGTGGCTGCTCACACAAGGTACCTGCGGGGGGAGGGGGAGGGGAGCGCCGCGCGACACTGCGAGCTCGCGCTGCAGCACGCGTTGTGGCTGCTCACACAAGGTACCTGCGGGGGGAGGGGGAGGGGAGCGCCGCGCGACACTGCGAGCTCGCGCTGCAGCACGCGTTGTGGCTGCTCACACAAGGTACCTGCGGGGGGAGGGGGGAGCGCCGCGCGACACTGCGAGCTCGCGCTGCAGCACGCGTTGTGGCTGCTCACACAAGGTACCTGCGGGGGGAGGGGGAGGGGAGCGCCGCGCGACACTGCGAGCTCGCGCTGCAGCACGCGTTGTGGCTGCTCACACAAGGTACCTGCGGGGGGAGGGGGAGGGGAGCGCCGCGCGACACTGCGAGCTCGCGCTGCAGCACGCGTTGTGGCTGCTCACACAAGGTACCTGCGGGGGGAGGGGGGAGCGCCGCGCGACACTGCGAGCTCGCGCTGCAGCACGCGTTGTGGCTGCTCACACAAGGTACCTGCGGGGGGAGGGGGAGGGGAGCGCCGCGCGACACTGCGAGCTCGCGCTGCAGCACGCGTTGTGGCTGCTCACACAAGGTACCTGCGGGGGGAGGGGGAGGGGAGCGCCGCGCGACACTGCGAGCTCGCGCTGCAGCACGCGTTGTGGCTGCTCACACAAGGTACCTGCGGGGGGAGGGGGGAGCGCCGCGCGACACTGCGAGCTCGCGCTGCAGCACGCGTTGTGGCTGCTCACACAAGGTACCTGCTGGGGGGGGGGGGGGGGAGGGAAGTGGGGGGGAGGGGGAGCGCCGCGCGGTATTGCGAGACTGAATTTTCGTTTTTTTTGCAGGTTTTAACACTGCACCCTCGATATATAAGATAGTGCTGGGTTTCCGTAGTAAAATCCACAAAGCCTTACATAATGTATTGTACATATTACAGCGGTGTCCCCGGCGGGCTCGATCCGCGGCGCGGCCAACTCGGAACTGATCGAACTGCGGAAAGAATTGATATCCCTCTTCAACGATCGCTTCACAGAGGAACTATTTGACACTGCTAAGGTAATTATTTGCAATGCAATCCTGCTTGTTATTCCATCACGCAATATCGGATGAACCTATTTAAATTAAACTTGGTACAGATCAACTATTTATCGTATCATAATCACAAGGATCCTTATGATTTTATTGAATAATGTTTTGAATTTGACTTTATTAACTAGTGTGGTATGTATGCTTTCTTTGTCATTCAAATGTCAATTAATAGAGATGGCAGTAATAGTTGTGTGATTATTAGATAAATCTACATAACACCCAAGCAGCAGCTAGTAGTAATACAATATTTTTTTGTATACAAATTGAAAGTTTTACAGACACCTGTGAGGCTTGACTCCTGTAGGGCGATTATGGAACACTTAATACTATCAATGTCTATCAGTTTCGATTAGCAATCGGCATCAATGTCTATCAATTTCAATTAGCAATAGGCATTATCTCAATCAATCATATACGATGTATTTAAATGCTTAGTACGCTAAACACGGTTTCTACCACAATTCTACTTTGTAAATTGGTCGAGTTATAGTTTGACACCAACTTCACATTGTAACTAGCTATAGAAGCCGATAGAAATCGCAGCGATCCGTTATACCAATTCATCAATAGTAACTGAAAGCTATTAGTATCAATGTTTTAATATTATCAAAGTTCCATAATTGCCCCACTGAGCTAGGTACAAAAGATCTGTGTTACGAAAGTCAGTAAAATTTTAGTGTGGGTCCATATTTGTGACATTTCAACGTGCCGTGGCTCCGTAGCCGTAACAGTTACGCGTAACAAAAACATAAGTGTGGACGGTTTTTGTTACGCGGACATGTGACACGACCTAGTGTCACGCGGCGATCCACTCAGTTTCACCACATATAAAGGCACGAACATTTCGCCGTAACATAACATTTGTGGCTTGACACGCACACATGAACGCGTATCATTTGTAGCCAGTGGGGACGGTGTTTTTGTACTGTCACGCTTCGATGTCACGTGTCACGAGCCGATCCCCTCGGAAGGCGGTTTTTTCAAAGAATTTTCTGTCCTGACAAGGCTTTCACGCGTAGCAAAGACTTTCGTCTTTGCTACGCGTGGCAGACACGCGGCAATTATTTTTTGTCACTGCACTGGTCATGGATCGGCTCGGCGCGCGAGTCAGTGCGCTGCGGTGTGCCCTCCCGCCACCCGCCACTCGCACCCCGCTCACGTCGGATGGTTAGTGCTGTGCATCACTTCACTTGCATTAGTGTGTTGTTGCGTGTATTCGTTACAAGTGTATACGTGGTTATTAGTATCGATTATAGTATAGATTATAGTATCGATTATAATATCAATTAGATAGTATCATTTACATACTATCGATTATAGTATCGATTATATAGTATCGATTATTGTATCGATTATAATATAAATTATATAGTATCGATTATAGTATTATAGTGCTTGAGACTCTGGAACTTAGTTTCAGCGTTTAGCTACTCACCTATCAGCCTCAATGCTCTACACTTGACCTACCTTTCAGTTAACACTGTTAGATCTTTTCCTTCTGAGATACAGGTTTTGACCAGATTAGTAGTTCCACGTTTACGACAAATAATAATGCCACGCCGGCCGCACACAGACCGCGACGACGCCGCCGGGTACACTCGGCGGCGCACCGCACACGTCTACTACTTACTTATATTCTTTTTTTTGTAAATACCTACATTCATATTATACATAGCTTGTATTATGGTGACTAGATGACTGATGGCATTAAAGATTCCCATATAAACTCTCAAATAGTAAGTACGTATACGTAATACCTACATACAAGTACCCAACATACTCTAATAATGATTGCTGGGTTTTCATTGACCTATGTACCTACCTACCTATCTACTCTTGAAATGAAATTGTTAAAAAAAATACATACCTTTCTACCTACATTACGCTACATATGGTTTAGGTCGGTATGTAAAAAAAACATAAACAAGTGTTGGGTAATCTTACGTAAACATCTTTAATCTTCATACTTAGGTGAGCCTAGCTGTTTAGTTTGCCTAGAACCCACACACAACACTGCACAACACTGACGGACACGGCAAAACGACACGATCTCTCAAAATGTTACAGTCCTGGTCCACATTTAGCGTAGCAAGTACCGTAACGTGTTACGGAGCCACGGTACGATGAATTGTCACAAATGTGGACGCACCTTTAGACTTAAATGCTAGCGGATGCCTTACCTATACATGCCACTCAATTGAAACACTGCCTTATATTTTAAACAGTGATTAACTTTTAACAGAAGTGGAGAGACTTTTTTAAGAGGGGTCTATTTAAAAACCCCGACTAGAATACTTTTTTGTTAGGTTGTATGTGTACTTATTTTGTATAATGTTGTTTCAGAACCAGCCGGCCGCGGAACTTGGTTTCCTCGAGATCCTCGTGAAAAATATCAAAAGCATGGTTCAGTTCTCAATACACAATTGATTAACTCATCTCAATTGTGTAGCTTTTAACCATAGAAGTAAAATATTTGTTATTTTCGACAATGCTTTAATAAATGAATGCCTAGATTTAAGTAGGTATATTTTGTACTGTAATTATTTAATTAACTACACAAGGTTCTAAGGGATCTTTCGTGACCTTTCGTGCACATAGCTAGCACATGTCTTCGAACTTTTTAGGTTCTACGTCTTGTCGGTTTCTTGACAATGTTTTTCTCCACCGTTTGGGAGTACTGGTATAGCGCACGTACATTTTTCTAACAGAAAAATCCTTGACCATCATGACTTTAGGACCGAAAGGCGGAGACCAGTGCAAGTTATATTCAGATTCTTACGGGTACAGCTTAGGCCACATCTTTCAATGAACTAAAACTAAAGTAATTACAAACACAATCATAGATCACAATGTACTCTAACTGTGGCTGGCCTATTATTTCCAAATGTTTTAATTGGCAATTTAAAAAACTCCAGTTGTGTAATTCTACCTAAGATTATTTTTGTAAGATAAAGAAGTTACATCTGGAGATGTCTAGTTTTTTGAGTGTGTCTGCGGTGTAGTCAGGCGTTGCAAGCTCACAGCTGCTTGTACCACCTTGAAACTTTAGGTTCTAGTTGTATTATAATAGGTACCTCGATCCTCGTGCAAGTCGGCGAAAGTGTGATTCAGATTTAATTGTGTAAATTTAATGTAACTCTTTATTTTGTAACGTAATAGCTACTAAATAAATTGAATAATAAAGTATTTTCGTAATTATTCTTGTTGTTTGCTTAAAAAATATATCTATTAATATTAATAGTGGTACTAACAATAAAGCCAAATTGAATTGGGTACATTGCACGCGATGAGCGTATAACATCTTTATATATATAATTTTTCTATGGGTGTGATTGTAATTAAACTCCTAAACGGCTGGACCGATTTTGATGTTTTTTTTTGTGTGTGTTCAACTAGATTCGAGAATGGTTTAGATTTACGATTAGATAATTTTTTTTCTTTAAAACGCGCGGTTAAGTCTCGAACGGGACAGCTAGTAATTAATACAATATTTGAACCAATAAATAGATTCAAAATCTTCAAAACTAGTCGCCTAGTCTGCTATTCAAAAACTTGTGGAAAGTAAACTCAGCGATTGTCATATCAACGGTGCCTCCCGTATTTTATATTCTAGTGTCACTGTCACATTAGGTTAGGATAAGTGGTTTTCAGGCTCATCAAATCTGAATAAAATGATCACAGCAGTCATTTACTGATCTACTTCATAAGTAGAAGCTTTATTATTGCCCTCAAGCGCTGTGCTAGCTAAAATCTTGACAGATTGTTCCACAACCTCCAGCAGCTCACAGGCTTGCTCCATGACGTAGCGGCATTTGTGGCAGATCCTTGATGGTAAACCATCATCTGTGGTCTGGAAAACCCAGAGAGATGGCAAGTATCATTGAAAAATACAGGAACAGAAACACAATAACCGGTAGGTAACTGGCAGAAGAGTGTACCTACTCTAAAGCCTGAGAATGCCAGCAGAATTCTTGTTGGTAACATTTTACCAACACTCCAAGAATACTGCTGCTCCTTTTTTAAGAGGATAAGGTAGGGTAGTAGGTATATTAAAAAACTTACAACCTATCCAGTGTTAAGTATTTGGTGCATTGCCTTTTCTCCGTAAGTGGCAAATATATTGCAAGCAGGGGCGACATATATTGGTGGCATTTCGGTTGGTTCATTTCTAAAATTAGGAATTGTCTAAAATATACTAGTAGTAGTAGTATTTTAGTATAGATAAAACTCAATTAGGATTTGTTGGTAACAGCAGAAAACCAAGTTTCATTTGACACTTCCTAAACCTAATTTTAGCTAAAATTAGTTTGGTTGGTGCCAACAGAATTGAGGCCATTCTATAAATCCACCATAATTATAAAATTTTCGTCATTTTCATGATTACCTGAATGAACAAAAAGCATAAACACAATAATACCAACCAACGCGCGCCAACTACCTAGGCCGCTAGCGCCTACTTAGACAATAAATAATAAATAAATAAATATGGCTGGACAATGCACACAACACCATCTAGTCCCTTTGATGAAAACAAATAAGCGGAAGATGGGGCACGTCCATTCATTCGTCAGTGAAATTATAGGCATGATGCACAACCACATGCACAAACACTCACACAGCTGTAGTTCTATTTTAAGTTGAACACTACTGAACGACAGAGACAAATCGATTTGTTTCGACAGTAGCGCGAGCGAGACCACTGTCGTGCGTCACCGGCATACTTCGGGTCAAGTCGTGTCCGTGACAATGACTACCAACGAGCGTCAGCAGACAAATTATAATTATTAGGCCAGTCAAAATAGCATTCAACTTTGCACTACATTTCCGATCCAAATTGTTTTTTTAAGTAAAGGTTTAGGATCACTTACTGACCATAAAATCACAAAATGCTGACAAATCCAGGTGACGCTTCAAGCGCCATCTTGAAAAAACGTTTTTGGCCGATATCTCAGAAACTATGTACTTTAGGGCAAAAGTTTTAGAGACCATTATTGTAGAGAATAAAATTTCGCATCTTTTGTTTCTAGTAAACTTTTTTGTAAAACTTACCGTTTATGATTTATGGCCCATTTAATGAACCGGCTTTTCTATCGCGGCCAATAACTTTGAAATATTAGATAAATCAATAAAATGCATCAATCAATTTTTAAAGATCAGTTTATTTTCTACAAATTTTGCTTCAAACTTTTTGAGTTTGTCCATATTTGT